>BQXV01000007.1:3600000-4200000 GCA_022836555.1 Colletotrichum tofieldiae
GCTTGCTTATTAAACACGTTATTAGTAATAGTAATACCTAATTATCTTAGTTATAATTAATATAGCATTATAAATACTATTTAAGTATCTAGTTAATTTATTTAGTCTATTTATTAGTTTATAGGTAAAATATAGTTAATAGCTTATAATTAGCTCTAAGTTATAAAATTAGTAATTTCTAAAACTTAGATATAAACAGCTTGTCTCTATCTAACATAATTTCTTTTAGTAATCTATAGTTACTAATAATGTATTTTAAGAATGTATACGTAAGGTCTTCTACTATACTTAACTCTAAGTAGGAGATAAAGTAAGCATACTTTATAAGTTAGTTTACTATAACTAGGATACTGTTATAGTCTGTTTTTATAAGTAGTTTTTCTAACTTTAGTAGTTTAATAATAAAGTCTAGAGAGATTAAATACTATACTTCTAGTAGTACTAGTAGTAGTTATATTTACCTATATAGCTTATAAGGACTGTTCTTACTTTTCTTACATATTTTGTAGTCCTTAATTACTAAAGCTACTTCTTATTATATAACTTACTTATTATAATATTATTAAATTTACTTAAATATCTTTATAACACCCTAGTGTCTATATACGTAAGCGCTATAAATTTCTTTAATCTAGTTATATATTATTCTGCTAGTTATGCTAGTATTAACATAGGTGCTAATTATAATAAGCTTTTATACTAGCATAAGGTTACCTTTATTATCTTACTTTAAAATAACTAGTGTTTTATCTAATACTAGGACTTTATGGTCTAGTTATTAGCTTAGTGTATTAGCTCTGCTATTTTCTGTTTCTTTAATATAAATAATTTAGAAATTAAATTTAGAGAGAAATTTAGACTATTAAATCTGTTATTTATTAAGGACTTTTAAAGTAGTAAAGTAGGCTAGGTTCTTATAGTTAGTATAAACCTTAACTTTATGCTTAGTTCTAGATAGTTAAGGTTTTTATTCTTTAAATACTTTAATAATTACTATAAGTTCTTTATTATAAATCTAGTAGTTAAGTTTAGGTCTGCTAAGTTTTTAAGAAAAGAATGCATAAGGGTGTAGCTTTCTGTTGTTATCTTATTATCTAAGTTATTTACTAATAGCGTAGTCTGAAGCGTTAGTCTTAAGTTTAAAGGGTTTTCTAGGGTCTAGGATAACTAAAACTAGTTCTAAGAGGACTTATTACTTAATGTCCTTAAAGGCTTTTTCTTATTCTTCTGTTTATTTAAAAGGAGTGTCTTTTTATGTAAGCTTAATAAGGGGGTTAATTTTGCCTAAATATCTCTTAAGGAATTATTAGTAAAAGTTAATAAATCTAAGGAATAACTAAATATCCTTAACATTCTAGGGTTATAGCTAGTCTTTTACTACTGTAATCTTTCTGTTTTTTATTCTAATTTTACTAAGCATAATAGTAAATCCTAAGAAGTTAACTTATTAGCTATAGAATACGCTTTTCTTAGGTTTTACTAAGAGTTTAGCTTCTTATAGCTTCTAAAGTACTTTATAAACATACTCCTTATGTTCCTTAAGGTTATAAAAGTAAATAAGTATATTGTTAAAGTAGATAACTATAAATATATCTAAGAATTCTTATAGTATGTAGTTAATTATTATCTAGAAAGTGGCAGGTGCGTTAGTAAGTCTAAAAGGTATAATAAGGTACTTAAAGTTACCCTTTTGTGTTCTAAAGTATGTTTTTTATTCTTTACTATCTTTTATTTAGATAAGGTTGTAGGCACCTTTAAGATCTAAGGCTGTAAACCACTTTGCTTTATATAGTTAGTCTTATAGTTCTAAAATAAGGAGTAAAGGATAGTAGTTCTTAATTATAATGTTATTAAGTATTGGCATAATAGGTTTATTATCTCTCTTAAAGATATAAAGAGATAATAATATATATAAGGAATATAACCTTATATAAAGATATATCTTATAGAAGCAAGAATATAAGATATATAGAGGTAGAGTAATAATATAGATATAAGGATATATAAGAAGTAAAGAGAGTATAATAGTTAGATTATAACTATAGGAGTTGCTTACTTAGAGAGAGAAGAAACAGAAGATAGAACTAGACTAAACAGTCCCTTATATAACCGTATCCAGCTTACTAGAATATTCCATACTTGCGTAAGCTGCTTATAAATCAGAATATCATGCGTAACCCTTAGTTACGTAAAACAATAACCCTAACTTAACAAGTTAACCTAGATAGAAGAAGAGAGGAGAAATAAAGCTAATCTTACTCCTCTAACTATCTTCTAGAATCTTTAGTTAATTACGTAATCATACTGATTACGTAATCAATATATATATTAATCTACTAAACTAGTAGATAATATATATATATATATATTACGTAATACTCCTTATAATAAAGGAAATATAACGTAAAGTAGAAGTATTAAGAGTTAGAATAACTCTTACTTCTAACACTCCCTCTTTTCCTTTATTATAAGTAGTTTAGAGGAAAAGAATTACCCTAGAGTAGAAATAAGTACCCTAGAGATAAAATAGAATAAGTGTTAGAAGTAAGAGTTATTCTAACTCTTAATACTTCTACTTTACGTTATATTTCCTTTATTATAAGGAGTATTACGTAATATATATATATATATATTATCTACTAGTTTAGTAGATTAATATATATATTGATTACGTAATCAGTATGATTACGTAATTAACTAAAGATTCTAGAAGATAGTTAGAGGAGCAAGATTAGCTTTATTTCTCCTCTCTTCTTCTATCTAGGTTAACTCGTTAAGTTAGGGTTATTATCTTACGCAACTAAGGGTTACGCATGATATTCTGATTTATAAGCAGCTTACGCAAGTATGGAATATTCTAGTAAGCTGGATACGGTTATATAAGAGACTGTTTAGTCTAGTTCTATCTTCTGTTTCTTCTCTCTCTAAGCAAGCAACTCCTATAGTTATAATCTAACTATTATACTCTCTTTACTTCTCATATATCCTTATATCTATATTATTACTCTACCTCTATATATCTTATATTCTTGCTTCTATAAGATATATCTTTATATAAGGTTATATTCCTTATATATATTATTATCTCTTTATATCTTTAAGAGAGATAATAAACCTATTGTGCTAATAGGTTATGAGCCTAGGTTGTTAACCTGTAGTTTAACTACTTTATTAGTAGCCTATTTTATCTATCTTTATAGTAGCTCTATTATACTATCTTTACTTATAGAAATATTAAGGCAGAAAGAGTAAGCCCTTATTATTCTCTATACTTAAAGGTAGTAATAATATCTACTTAGATAAAGGCAGTATAAGTCCTTAAATATAAGGCTACATAAGATCCTTTATCTAAGAGGCAGTATAAGTCTTAAAAGCATCTATAAGTCCTCTACCTATAAGAGGTAACTTAAGTCCTAAAAAGGCAGTTATAAATCCTCTTTTTATCTGCTTTATATTATCTTTACTAGTTAAAAGATATCTAGTAAAATGGCAGATCTTATTAAGGCTACTATAGGCTGTTTAATGCCTAACGAACAGAAACTCCAGGGTTCTAAAAACTGGAATTCCTGGATTACTTTTATTTATCTCTTCTTTAAGCTTTTAAAGCTAGATATCTATTTTGAAAAAGAAGAGAAATATAAGGATATATCTGAAGATCAAAAAACTCAAGCCTTATTAATTATAAGGCAGAATCTTCTAAAAGAACCCTTATCTTTAGTCTTTGACTTAAAAGATCCAAAACAGACTTTAACTATTTTAAAGTCTTCCTATGAGGGTACTGGCCCTGTTCTAAGGCAACAGTTATACTTAGAATTTCACGCTATTAAACTAGAGTCTTATAACACTTTAAACGAGTTTATTAGCTCTTTTAAAGGTTATATCTCTAAATTAAATAACGTAGGGGCTAAAATAGAAGATATAGACCAAAAAACGGTCTTTATAGCTGCCTTAAGCAGTTATTTTCCAGTATGGGCTGAAAGGCAAAGAAGTGCCTTAAGAACTAAAGAACCTCCTTCTTTAGAAGCCCTTATAAACGATATATTAGACGAAAATAGGCGGGAAAACGATACCCCTATGTCTAATTATAGTAGAAATAACCCTCAAAATAAGGGTAACTCTACTAAAGAGGTTAAAAGTCCTTTTAATAAGGATAAACCCTATAAATGGTCTAATAAAGGACCTAAAAGACCTAAAGTTAAGGTCTATAACCCAGAATTGAACCCACAGCACTTACAAAAGCCTAAGGCAACTTTTGTAATAAACCACTAAGCTAACAAGCCTCTAAAGGCTGAAAAATCAACAGACCTTTATACTTATAAGGCTTATTCTTAACCCTTTAATAATCAAAGGGATAAATGGCTTTATGACACGGGTTCTACAGTCCATATTGCTAATAATAAGGACTATTTTATATAATTAACTATAGATAAAGATATACCTATAGTTAATACAGGAGCTAGTCTTGTTATACCTAAGGGAATAGGAACTATATTACTTTCTATCTATTTTAGAGGGGAAATTAACTATATAAGGCTAAATAATACCTTATATATACCTAACTTTCCTATCTCTATATTTTCAGGCCTTTTACACTATAAAGGCGGAGGATTCCTAATTAACTGGAATCTATGTGATAGTAATAAGGAACCCTTTGCTAATATTGATATAGCAAAAAGGGGGTTTTACCTTAATATTGCTATAAATACAAAGCCTATAAGAAAACCTCTTAAGTTAAAAGAGGATATAAAGGCTTTATCTTTAGAAGAATCTAAAGATAATTTATCTTCTACTTCTATTATAGAAGAAATTATAAAAGATAATATAGAAGATAATATATCTTCTAATATAGTAGATAATACCTCTAAAGAGGGAGAGGTTTTTACTACTATAACAGAAGAATGGCATTAAAAATTAGGCTATCCTTCTTACCCTTACTTAGTTAAAACTGCTAAGTTAACTAAGGGTATTTCTTTAGAAAAACTAAAGGAAGAGGACCTATATTGTCCTAACTGTATAAGCTCTAAGTTAACTAGGCAACAGCCTAAAGTTAACTATGATAGAGCTAATTTTCCGTTAGAGAGAATCTGTATAGATACTCTTAAAATAACCCCTACTTCTATTAACGGAAATAACTACGCTATACCTTTTACAGACGATTATTCTAGCTTTAGAGATATTGAATTCTCTAAGAATAAAGAGGATATAATTAATATCCTTATTAATAAGCTAGAATACTATAAAAATTAGGGTTTTTGTTACCCTAGAAAACTACGCCTAGATAACGGCACTGAATTTAATATAGGGGAATTAACCTCCTATATTAAAGAAAAAGGCATTATACTAGAGCCTTCTACGCCTTATACACCAGAACAAAACGGTATAGCAGAAAGAACAAATAGGGCTATCCTAGATAAATCTAGGACTATTATAGCAGCAAATAACTTACCTAAGTTCTTATGGGATATTATCCTAAAAGAAACCACTAAGTTATTAAATTATACTGCTATAAAACGCCTAGAAAAGACCCCTATAGAGGCTTTTCTAGACTATTATTATCCTAATAAGGATAATAAACCAGACTTATCTAATATACGTAAAATAGGCTCTAAAGTCTTTATCTATAAGCCTAAAGAAAAGCGTATACAATCAGATAAGTTAAATACCTATACTGAAAAAGGTATTTACCTAGGAAAAGAGGGTAGTAATATATATATAATATATATACCCTCTAGGCCCTATAAGTCCTCTATAATAAGGACTTCTCATATTAAGTTTATAGAAAGTACTATAAGAGAGGGAGAATTACCTAGTCCTTTTAGTACTTCTATAAATCCCTCTTTAAAACCTTTACCTTCTAAAACTACTATAGAGGTTAATATACCTTCTATAAGTAAAGAAGAAAAGGAAAAATATAAGGCCTATAATAATACTATAGATTATAACTATAGTATTTTACCTAAAGAGCCTACTACCTTAAAACAGGCTCTAGAAAGCCCTGAAAAAGAACAGTGGAAAGAAGCTATATTTAAAGAAATATCCACTATTATAAAAAGGGGTACTTTTTAAGCCAAACTAGTAACAGTATTAAAGTCTACCTCTAGGGTACCTTTAACTGTTAAATGGGTCTTTAAGAGAAAAATCAATATTAACGGTAATATTGATAAATATAAGGCTAGACTGGTTGTTAGAGGCTTTGAACAAAAATACGGCCTTGATTATTTCCAGACCTTTGCAGCTGGAAGTAACCCTACTACCTATAGGGTACTTCTTTCTATAGCAGCTGCCTTAGACTGGGAAATCCAACAAATAGATATTGTTGGAGCCTTTTTATATGGTGATTTAGAAGAAGAAGTCTTTATAGACCCTTCTAATATCCCTTTAACTGAATTCTTTATTAAAAATCCCGATTTAAATACTATAGGTTGGGATAATAAAGAAAATCAGATAATATTATTATTAAAAGCCTTATATGGACTAAAACAGAGTCCTAGGCAGTGGCAGTTAAAGATAAAATCTATATTAAAAGAAATAGGTTTTATATCTTTAAAGTCAGACGAAGCCACTTACTATAACCAGGATAAAAATAATCCTTGTTATATTATTACCCACGTTGATGATTTTCTTATACTTAATAAAGACATTAAGTATAACGTAGTTCACAAGTGAATGAATCACACAAGTGAGTGAATCACTTTTCTAGACTTTGTACAACCTACCTTTCCCTTTAATTTTCTCCACCTACAACTATGGTACGACATTCAAACGAAAGCGATTTAGTCCTAGCGCTTAATGCGCTTAAATCAAACCCAAAATTAAGCGTGCGAAAGGCTGCATCTCACTATAATGTGTCATTCTCTACCCTCCAGCGACGAAAACACGGCCAACCTGCCAGACGCGACATCTGACCACCCTGCCAGAATTTAACCTCGTACGAAGAGGAGACTATTGTGCAATACATTATTGACCTGGATTCGCGAGCATTTTCGCCACGCCTTAGTGCTGTTCGAGAAATGGCCGATCGACTGCTTC
Organism: Colletotrichum tofieldiae; assembly: GCA_022836555.1. NCBI lineage: Eukaryota > Fungi > Ascomycota > Sordariomycetes > Glomerellales > Glomerellaceae > Colletotrichum > Colletotrichum tofieldiae. Next base: position 3,607,030 of record BQXV01000007.1, read on the forward strand.
GCGACCGCGGCGCGCGACGCGTCGGAACAAACTGGGCCTCAAACTTCGTATGACGACGACCTAAGCTCCAGACGCGTTTTAATCAAAGAATCGACTATCAGAGAGTCCTCTGCAAAGATCCGGACGCGTATCGCGCGTGGTTTTCCCTCGTACGAAACACAATTGCGAAGTACGGGATAGACGATACCGATATCTATAACTTTAATGAGACTGGGTTTGCGATGGGCAAGATGTCCTCTGAAATGGTTGTTACAGCCTCTGAACGACGTGGCAAGCCAAGAGGAGCACAACAAGGGAATCAGGAATAGGTTACAGTAATCCAGGGCATTGGGTCGTGCGGCTATTCTATCCCGCCGTACATCATCTTTGCAGGCAAGGTCCATCTTAACTCCTGGACGTGCAACAGCCCCCTCCCACCCGACTGGGTAATTACACTTACAGAAAATGGTTAGATGACAAATGAGAAAGGCCTAGAATGGGTACAGCACTTTGATTTTTATACAAGGAGTCATACAAAGGGTGCTTACCGCCTCCTCATCCTTAATGGCCACGAAAGCCACCATTCTGTCGATTTTAAGCTATACTGCAAAGAGCAGAACATTATTACGCTCTGTATGCCCCCTCATTCATCGCACAAGCTCCAGCCTCTTGATGTTGGGTGCTTTAGTCCCTTAAAACGGGCGTACGGCCAAGAAATCGAGGTCCTTATGCGGGTGCACATTACGCATATTGCAAAGGAAGACTTCCTCCCAGCCTTTTATAAGGCGTACGACAAGGCAATGACAACATCAAACATTCAAGCAGGCTTTAGAGCAACTGGCCTTGTCCCGTACGATCCGGAATATGTGATTTCACAGCTAGATGTGAAGCTTCGTACGCCATCACCTCCAGGTTCTTCTGCTGGCTTACCAGCAGCTTGGGTCCCAAAGACGCCAAACAACCCAATTGAGTTTGATTCACATTCTAATTTTATTACAAATCGCATCATACGACATCAGAATAGCTCTCTAACGTTAATTATTGGGTATATGCAGCAGCTGAAGAAAGGAATTATGGTGGTAGCCTATAACCAGGTTTTGATGCAGGCACAAATGACTGAGTATCAAGAGGCAAATAAGCGTATAAGCCGCCGTCGCCGTACGAAAAAAAAACAGCTTCAGAAAGGTGGAACACTTACAATCAATCAGGCAAAAGATATAAAGTCTTAAATTGATGTAACAGAGCAGTTACAGGTAGAAACAGGTCAAAGTAGTGGTCGTGCGAGGAGGACAGAAACGCGCGCGCGACGATGTAGCATCTGCGGAGAGACTGGACATAATGCTCGCACATGTCAGAAAGTTGAATCTACCTCTGAAGAAGAGGATTCTAAATAGTTTGAATTAAATTAAGGCGTTATGGTTAATTTCTCTTACACTTTGTTGTACGGGTGCTAGAAAAGTGATTCACTCACTTGTGTGATTCATTCACTTGTGAACTACGTTATAGAAAATATAAAGGGTAAAATCTCTAAATATATAGAGATACAAGACTTAGGCAAAGTTTCTAAGTTTCTAGGGCTTTATATAACTAGAAATAGACCTAATAGGTCTATAACTATATCACAAGCCCATTATATCCAGCAACTATTAGAGAGGTTTAATCTTAAAGATACCTCTATTAATAATATACCTATATTAACAGGTATATTAAACGCTAAGAAAGGGAACAAAATAGAAGGATATAAGCCTTCTAAAGAGCTTATAAAGTAATATTAACGCCTTATAGGTTCCCTTATATACGCTATGTTTATAACTAGGCCGGATATTGCCTATAGCGTATCTTATACCTCCCGTTACCTACATAACCCCTCAGAATTCCTACTTAAACAAGGTATAGGTATATTAAAATACTTAAAAGGGACAATTAACTATAATATTACCTATAAGGGTAATAATAATAGTCCTTATATACCTATATTAGTAGGATATACTGATTCTGACTGGGCTAGTTATAAAGAAACTAGAAAATCTACTTCTGGTTATCTTTTTACCTTAAACGGAGGTCCTATTAGCTGGAAATCGAAAAAACAGTCAACTATATCTTTATCAACCACAGAAGCCGAATTTAATGGTCTACAAGAAGCCATTAGAGAATCTATATGGTTAAAAGGCTTATTATCTGAAATAGGGTTTAATATAACCCCTATAACTATTAAAACAGATAATAACGAAGCCTTAAGCTTAGCCTATAACCCAGAATTTCATCAAAGGACTAAGCATACAGCCATATATTATTACTATACCCGGCAAGAGGTTGAAAATGGCAATATAGAAGTAGAATATATCCCTACTTCTTCTATGCCTGCAGACGGCTTAACAAAACCCTTAAATAGGGTTAAATTTCAACAATTTGTTAAGCTTATAGGCCTATGTAATGAAAATAAGCCTATATAATATACCTATATTTAAGGTATATTTTTCCTAATATTATTAGGAATTATTTCAAATAAGTTATCTAACAAGATAGCTTATTCTATTTTTATCTCTAGAGTACTTATTTCTACTCTAGGGTAATTCTTTTCCTCTAAACTACTTATAATAAAGGAAAAGAGGGAGTGTTAGAAGTAAGAGTTATTCTAACTCTTAATACTTCTACTTTACGTTATATTTCCTTTATTATAAGGAGTATTACGTAATATATATATATATATATTATTTACTAGTTTAGTAGATTAATATATATATTGATTACGTAATCAGTATGATTACGTAATTAACTAAAGATTCTAGTAGATAGTTAGAGGAGCAAGATTAGCTTTATTTCTCCTCTCTTCTTCTATCTAGGTTAACTCGTTAAGTTAGGGTTATTATCTTACGCAACTAAGGGTTACGCATGATATTCTGATTTATAAGCAGCTTACGCAAGTATGGAATATTCTAGTAAGCTGGATACGGTTATATAAGAGACTGTTTAGTCTAGTTCTATCTTCTGTTTCTTCTCTCTCTAAGCAAGCAACTCCTATAGTTATAATCCAACTATTATACTCTCTTTACTTCTCATATATCCTTATATCTATATTATTACTCTACCTCTATATATCTTATATTCTTGCTTCTATAAGATATATCTTTATATAAGGTTATATTCCTTATATATATTATTATCTCTTTATATCTTTAAGAGAGATAATAAACCTATTGTGCCAATAATAAGCTATCTTTTTAGATAACTTATTAGAAATAATTCCTAATAATATTAGGAAAAATATACCTTAAATATAGGTATATTATATAGGCTTATTTTCATTACATAGGCCTATAAGCTTAACAAATTATTGAAATTTAACCCTATTTAAGGGTTTTGTTAAGCTGTCTACAGGCATAGAAGAAGTAGGGATATATTCTACTTCTATATTACCATTTTCAACCTCTTGCCAGGTATAGTAATAATATATAGCTGTATGCTTAGTTCTTTAATAAAATTCTAGGTTATAGGCTAAGCTTAAGGCTTCGTTATTATCTGTTTTAATAGTTATAGGGGTTATATTAAACCCTATTTTAGATAATAAGCCTTTTAACCATATAGATTCTCTAATAGCTTCTTATAGACCATTAAATTCAGCTTCTGTAGTTAATAAAGATATAGTTAACTGTTTTTTCGATTTCTAGCTAATAGGACCTCTGTTTAAAGTAAAAAGATAACCAGAAGTAGATTTTCTAGTTTCTTTACAACTAGCCTAGTCAGAATCAGTATATCCTACTAATATAGGTATATAAGGACTATTATTATTACCCTTATAGGTAATATTATAGTTAATTATCCCTTTTAAGTATTTTAATATACCTATACCTTGTTTAAGTAGGAATTCTAAGGGGTTATATAGGTAACAGGAGGTATAAGATACGCTATAGGCAATATCCGGTCTAGTCATAAACATAGCGTATATAAGGGAACCTATAAGGCGTTAATATTGCTTTATAAGCTCTTTAGAAGGCTTATATCCTTCTATTTCGTTCCCTTTCTTAGCGTTTAATATACCTATTAATATAGGTATATTATTAATAGAGGTATCTTTAAGATTAAACCTCTCTAATAGTTGCTAGATATAATGGGCTTGTGATATAGTTATAGACCTATTAGGTCTATTTCTAGTTATATAAAGCCCTAGAAACTTAGAAACTTTGCCTAAGTCTTATATCTCTATATATTTAGAGATTTTACCCTTTATATTTTCTATATACTTAATGTCTTTATTAAGTATAAGAAAATTATTAACGTGGGTAATAATATAACAAGAATTATTTTTATCCTGGTTATAGTAAGTAGCTTTATCTAACTTTAAAGATATAAAACCTATTTCTTTTAATATAGATTTTATCTTTAACTACCACTACCTAGGACTCTGTTTTAGTCTATATAAGGCTTTTAATAATAATATTATCTAATTTTCTTTATTATCCTAACCTATAGTATTTAAATCGGGATTTTTAATAAAGAATTTAGTTAAAGGGATATTAAAAGGGTCTATAAAGACTTCTTCTTCTAAATCACTATATAAAAAGGCTCCAACAATATCTATTTATTAGATTTCCCAGTCTAAGGCAGCTGCTATAGAAAGAAGTACCCTATAGGTAGTAGGGTTACTTCTAGCTGCAAAGGTCTAGAAATAATTAAGGCCGTATTTTTGTTTAAAGCCTCTAACAACCAGTCTAGCCTTATATTTATTAATATTACCGTTAATATTAATTTTTCTCTTAAAGACCCATTTAACAGTTAAAGGTACCCTAGAGGTAGACTTTAATACTGTTACTAGTTTAGCTTGAAAAGTACCCCTTTTTATAATAGTGGATATTTCTTTAAATATAGCTTCTTTCCACTATTCTTTTTCAGGGCTTTCTAGAGCCTGTTTTAAGGTAGTAGGCTCTTTAGGTAGAATACTATAGTTATAATCTATAGTATTATTATAGGCCTTATATTTTTCCTTTTCTTCTTTACTTATAGAAGGTATATTAACCTCTATAGTAGTTTTAGAAGGTAAAGGTTTTAAAGAGGGATTTATAAAAGTACTAGAAGGACTAGGTAATTCTCCCTCTCTTATAGTACTTCCTATAAACTTAATATAAAAAGTCCTTATTATAGAGGACTTATAGGGCCTAGAGGGTATATATATAATATATATATTACTACCCTCTTTTCCTAAGTAAATACCTTTTTTAGTATAGGTATTTAACTTATCTAATTGTATATGCTTTTCTTTAGGCTTATAGATAAAGACTTTAGAGCCTATTTTACGTATATTAGATAAGTCTAGTTTATTATCCTTATTAGGATAATAATAGTCTAGAAAAGCCTCTATAGGGGTCTTTTCTAGGCGTTTTATAGCAGTATAATTTAATAACTTAGTGGTTTCTTTTAGGATAATATCTTATAAGAACTTAGGTAAGTTATTTACTGCTATAATAGTCCTAGATTTATCTAGGATAGCCCTATTTATTCTTTCTGCTATACCGTTTTGTTCTAGTGTATAAGGCGTAGAAGGCTCTAGTATAATGCCTTTTTCTTTAATATAGAAGGTTAATTCCCCTATATTAAATTTAGTGCCGTTATCTAGGCGTAGTTTTCTAAGGTAACAAAAACCCTAATTTTTATAGTATTCTAGCTTATTAATAAGGATATTAATTATATCCTCTTTATTCTTAGAGAATTTAATATCTCTAAAGCTAGAATAATTATCTATAAAAGGTATAGCGTAGTTATTTCCGTTAATAGAAGTAGGGGTTATTTTAAGAGTATCTATACAGATTCTCTCTAACAGAAAATTAGCTTTATCATAGTTAACTTTAGGCTGTTGCCTAGTTAACTTAGAGCTTATACAGTTAGAACAATATAGGTCCTCTTCCTTTAGTTTTTCTAAAGGAATACCCTTAGTTAACTTAGCGGTTTTAACTAAGTAAGGGTAAGAAGGATGGCCTAATTTTTAATGCCATTCTTCTGTTATAGTAGTAAAAACCTCTCTCTCTTTAGAGGTATTATCTACTATATTAGAAGATATATTATCTTCTATATTATCTTCTATAATTTCTTTTATAATAGAAGTAGAAGATAAATTATCTTTAGATTCTTCTAAAGATAAAGCCTTTATATCCTCTTTTAACTTAAGAGGTTTTCTTATAGGCTTTGTATTTATAGCAATATTAAGGTAAAACCCCCTTTTTGCTATATTAATATTAGCAAAGGGTTCCTTATTACTATTACATAGATTCTAGTTAATTAGGAATCCTCTGCCTTTATAGTGTAAAAGGCCTAAAAATATAGAGATAGGAAAGTTAGGTATATATAAGGTATTATTTAGCCTTATATAGTTAATTTCCTCTCTAAAATAGATAGAAAGTAATATAGTTCCTATTCCCTTAGGTATAACAAGACTAGCTCCTGTATTAACTATAGGTATATCTTTATCTATAGTTAATTATATAAAATAGTCCTTATTATTAGCAATATGGACTGTAGAACCTGTGTCATAAAGCCATTTATCCCTTTAATTATTAAAGGGTTAAGAATAAGCCTTATAAGTATAAAGGTCTGTTAATTTTTCAGCCTTTAGAGGCTTGTTAGCTTAGTGGTTTATTACAAAAGTTACCTTAGGCTTTTGTAAGTACTGTAGGTTTAATTCTGGGTTATAGACCTTAACTTTAGGTCTTTTAGGTCCTTTATTAGACCATTTATAGGGTTTATCCTTATTAAAAGGACTTTTAACCTCTTTAGTAGAGTTACCCTTATTTTAAGGGTTATTTCTACTATAATTAGACATAGGGGTATCGTTTTCCCGCCTATTTTCATCTAATATATCGTTTATAAGGGCTTCTAAAGAAGGAGGTTCTTTAGTTCTTAAGGTACTTCTTTGTCTTTTAGCCCATACTGGAAAATAACTGCTTAAGGCAGCTATAAAGACCGTTTTTTAGTCTATATCTTCTATTTTAGCCCCTACGTTATTTAACTTAGAGATATAACCTTTAAAAGAGCTAATAAACTCGTTTAAAGTATTATAAGACTCTAGTTTAATAGCGTGAAATTCTAAGTATAACTGTTACCTTAGAACAGGGCCAGTACCCTCATAGAAAGACTTTAAAATAGTTAAAGTCTGTTTTAGATCTTTTAAGTCAAAGACTAAAGATAAGGGTTCTTTTAGAAGATTCTGCCTTATAATTAATAAGGCTTAAGTTTTTTAATCTTTAGATATATCCTTATATTTCTCTTCTTTTTTAAAATAGATATCTAGCTTTAAAAGCTTAAAAAAGAGATAAATAGAAGTAATCCAGAAATTCCAGTTTTTAGAACCCTGGAGTTTCTGTTCGTTAGGCATTAAACAGCCTATAGTAGCCTTAATAAGATCTGCCATTTTACTAGATATCTTTTAACTAGTAAAGATAATATAAAGCAGATAAAAAGAGGATTTATAACTGCCTTTTTAGGACTTAAGTTACCTCTTATAGGTAGAGGACTTATAGATGCTTTTAAGACTTATACTGCCTCTTAGATAAAGGATCTTATGTAGCCTTATATTTAAGGACTTATACTGCCTTTATCTAAGTAGATATTATTACTACCTTTAAGTATAGAGAATAATAAGGGCTTACTCTTTCTGCCTTAATATTTCTATAAGTAAAGATAGTATAATAGAGCTACTATAAAGATAGATAAAGTAGGCTACTAATAAAGTAGTTAAACCACAGGTTAACAACCTAGGCTTATAACCTATTAGCACAATAGGTTTATTATCTCTCTTAAAGATATAAAGAGATAATAATATATATAAGGAATATAACCTTATATAAAGATATATCTTATAGAAGCAAGAATATAAGATATATAGAGGTAGAGTAATAATATAGATATAAGAATATATAAGAAGTAAAGAGAGTATAATAGTTAGATTATAACTATAGGAGTTACTTACTTAGAGAGAGAAGAAACAGAAGATAGAACTAGACTAAACAGTCCCTTATATAACCATATCTAGCTTACTAGAATATTCCATACTTGCGTAAGCTGCTTATAAATCAGAATATTATGCGTAACCCTTAGTTACATAAAACAATAACCCTAACTTAACAAGTTAACCTAGATAGAAGAAGAGAGAAGAAATAAAGCTAATCTTACTCCTCTAACTATCTTCTAGAATCTTTAGTTAATTACGTAATCATACTAATTACGTAATTAATATATATATTAATCTACTAAACTAGTAGATAATATATATATATATATATTACGTAATACTCCTTATAATAAAGGAAATATAACGTAAAGTAGAAGTATTAAGAGTTAGAATAACTCTTACTTCTAACATTAAGTTATTAGTAGTTAACATAAAGTTGTAATTTACTATTCTTCTTTAGTATAAACAGAATTAGGTATCTTACTAGAGATATTAATAGTTAGATATAACCTTTCTTAAGGTTCTTAGTAAGGTACTTATCTAATGCTTTGTTACGGTCAGATATCCGACAGTGGTGTTTTCTGCTAACATGTAGCTGAGGCTTCGATACTCAATGACGGTGTCTTGGTCTTGTTGGCTTGTTGGTTATCTTGTTGGTCTGTTGGGTAGACGGTGATCAATCGTATACTTCGTAGGGGGGGTAGCTCGTATAGCTTCACAACCGATGGATAGTTGAGAGTCACTTATGGTAGGGTGAATCACAAAGTTAATTGCTGAAGAGCTATGGAAGGAAATCTATCTACTGGGAATGAATGTCCTTATATCTCATGATCTCGTTTCTGGGACCGACTCGCTTGGAGTCGCTCCTCGCGATGGACCGATCCTTGGCATGTCGGTCCTTGGCGTGGGACCGCTTATCGAATGTCGGTCCCTTCTTATCTTCACGTGACCTTCCGTAGTTCTTCCGTTCCTGAGGAGTCATCCGTCTGACCCTGCTTCTTGTCCGTACCGGTGCCTTGTCTTTTTCCCGCTCGTCTAGTGGGGCTGTTATCACCTGTAACTTGTTGGGTCGTAACATCAGGTCTCCTCTCCAAAGGTCTTGACCTCAAGACCTGCATAAGTAGGTCGTGTCTCCCAGGTTGGGGAGTCTTCAAGTTTTGCGTCCTTATTTTCTTACGATGCTGACAACATGTCAGGCCGCATAGAAAAATCTAAGTCGCGAAGAACTGAGATTAAAGATCGCGAGCGCCGCAACCTTTTGGCGTATATTGAATCTCGTTCGATTGAACCAGACATGCCTTGCACTCGTTGTTTCCGTGCGAAGGTCGCATGTCGCTTTGGTGAGGGTTCTTCTCGTTGTCGTTTGTGCATCGAGCAGAAGAAGCCTTGTGATGGCGTTTTGGTGGCTTCCACTCGTAAGTTCTTCTTCTTCGCTGGTGGTTGCGCTTTTGCTGATTTTTCTGTAGTTCAACGCTTGAACGTGCAGCAGAAGGAATGGGATGAAAAGGAAGAGAAGGCTGGTGAGGAGCTCCTTGCTCTTCACGCTCAGTTTGCCCAGCTTCAGTCGCAAATGGCTGAGGCGGCGAGTCGCTTGTCGCGGATTCGTACGATTCGTAAGAAGGTTCGCGAAAGGCAGCAGGAAACGTTTCGTCGGGGGATGCAAGAGATGGATGAGGAGGATGGGTTGATTCCGGCTCTGGATTCTCACGAGTCCTGGGTCGTGAGTGACCTACAGGCTCTGGGGGTTCCTAACGACGCTGACTGGGGTTCTTTCGGGCTTGGCGAGGGTTTTGCTGACTTGGGCCCGCTGGTCCAGGGGTCAGGTTCGGCTGAGAGTCGTGATAGTCCTGCACAAGTTGCTGAGAGTGCTGGAGGTTCTTGACGGGCTCCCATGAGTTATCCTCGTGTCCGTAATTTTTCCATTTGACGAGATATTGTTTTTCTCCGTTCTCGTCTCGTTCATCGATGATGCGTTCAACTTCGTATTCTGGTTCGGGTGATTCCACGATGATGCAGTCATTGGTGTTTGATCCTCGCGGTGCTGGCTCTAGCAGCGCAATGTGAAAGACTGGATGTATTTTCATCGTGTCTGGTAGTTCGAGTTTGAAGTTGACATCTGAGATTTTCTTGATGATTTTGAAAGGTCCAAGTTTTTTGTAGTCCAACTTGTCGCTTGGCCTTTTTGTTTTGATGTTTCGTCGCAAGAGATATGCGCTATCTCCCTCTTCGAAGGATGGTCCCGTCATCCTTGACGTGTTGGCGTATTTTTTCATTCGTGTCCTGACGAATTCCAAGTCTTTGGTGACATTCTCTTGGATTTCCCGTAATTTGTTGAAGTTAGCCACAGCTTTCAGTGCTCGTGGTCCTTGTCGGGGCTCTCCGTATGCCGTAGGCTCGAATCCGTAGTTCAGGTAGAATGGGGAGTTCGAAGTGCTTTCTCCAACAGCACTGTTGTAGGCGAATTGGGCCATTGGTAGCAGTGATACCCAATTGTCTTGATCGTAGTTGACATAGCATCGTAGATACTGTTCCAGTATCTGGTTGATTCGTTCGGTCTGTCCATCGGTTTGCGGGTGAAATGCAGTTGATAGCTTGTGATCAGCTCCGAGTTGCGAAATCAGCGATTTCCAAAACTTGGATGTGAACAGCTTGTCCCTGTCTGACACGATTTCTTTCGGCAATCCGTGGTTGCTGACGATGTATTTCAAGAACGTGTACGCGAGGTCTTCCGCCGTACTTGACTCTAAGTAGGGGATGAAGTAAGCGTACTTTGTGAGTCGGTCTACTACGGCTAGGATGCTGTCGTAGTCCGTTTTCGTGAGTGGTTCCTCTGACTTTGGTAGTTTGACGATAAAGTCTAGAGAGATCGAATGCCATGCTTCTGGTGGCACTGGTAGTGGTTGTATTTGCCCATATGGCTTGTGAGGACTGTTCTTGCTTTTCTTGCACATTTCGCAGTCCTTGATTGCTGAAGCCACTTCTTGTCGCGTGACTCGCTTGTCGTAATGTTGTCGAATTCGCTTGAACGTCTTCGTAACACCCTGGTGTCCATGTGCGCGAGCGCTATGAATTTCTCTGATCTGGTCATGTGTCATTCTGCCAGTCGTGCTGGTATTGACACGGGTGCCGATCATAATGAGCTTCTGTGCTGGCACAAGGTCGCCTTTGTCGTCTTGCTTCAAGATGACTAGTGTTTCGTCTGGTACCGGGACTTCGTGGTCCGGTCGTCGGCTTAGTGCATCAGCTCTGCCATTTTCTGTTCCTTTAACATAGATGATTCGGAAATTGAATTCAGAGAGGAATTCAGACCATCGAATCTGTCGTTTGTTGAGGACTTTCGAAGTAGTGAAGTGGGCTAGGTTCTTGTGGTCGGTGTAAACCTTGACTTCGTGCTTGGTTCCGGATAGTTGAGGTTTCCATTCTTTGAATGCTTCGATGATTGCCATGAGTTCTTTGTCGTGGATCTGGTAGTTGAGTTCGGGTCCGCTGAGTTTTCGAGAGAAGAATGCACAAGGGTGCAGCTTTCCGTTGTTGTCTCGTTGCCCGAGTTGTCCACCGATGGCGTAGTCTGAAGCGTCGGTCTCAAGTTCAAAGGGTTTTCTAGGGTCCGGGATAACCAAAACTGGTTCCGAGAGGACTTGTTGCTTGATGTCCTCGAAGGCTTTTTCTTGTTCTTCTGTCCATTCGAAAGGAGTGTCTTTTCGTGTGAGCTTGATGAGGGGGTTGATTTTGCCTGAATATCCCTTGAGGAATCGTCGGTAGAAGTTGACGAATCCGAGGAATGACTGAATGTCCTTGACATTCTGGGGTCGTGGCCAGTCTTTTACTGCCGCGATCTTTCCATTTTCCATTCTGATTTCACCAGGCGTGATGGTGAATCCTAAGAAGTCGACTCGTTGGCTGTGGAATACGCTTTTCTCAGGTTCTACCAGGAGTTTGGCTTCTTGTAGCTTCTGAAGTACTTTGTGAACGTGCTCTTTGTGTTCCTCGAGGTTGCGAGAGTAGATGAGTATATCGTCAAGGTAGACGACTACAAATACATCTAAGAATTCTCGTAGTACGTGGTTGATCATTGTCTGGAAAGTGGCGGGTGCGTTGGTAAGTCCGAAAGGCATAACAAGGTACTCGAAGTTGCCTTTTCGTGTCCTAAAACATGTTTTCCATTCTTCGCCATCTTTCATTCGGATAAGGTTGTAGGCACCTTTGAGATCCAGGGCCGTAAACCACTTTGCTTCGTACAGTTGGTCTCGTAGTTCCGAAATGAGGGGTAGAGGATAGCAGTTCTTGATCGTGATGTCGTTGAGTTGTCGGTAGTCAACGCAGAGTCGTAATTTGCCGTTCTTCTTTGGTACGAACAGGATCGGGTATCCTGCTGGGGATGTTGATGGTCGGATGTAACCTTTCTTGAGGTTCTCAGCGAGGTACTTGTCTAGTGCTTCTCGCTCTGTTTCGTTGAGTCCATATATCTTATGGAACTTCGGGTGTGCTCCTTCTTTGAGCGGTATCTCGTGATCGTACGAGCTGTGTTCCGGCAGGCCTGTTTCCAGTTCTTCGGCAAACAGTCTCTGATACTTGCGGTATTCTTGAGGAATAGGGGAGAGTCTCTCTTCTTCCCGCTGATTTTCTTCAAAGTTCTCGAATCGTTTGTCTCGTGTAGGTTCGATTCTTCTGATGTAGGCGACGTACTTCTGTCGCTTGGATTCACTCGGGGGTTGCTGCATGCAACGCTGCCTCGCAGTCGAATCTCTCCATTGGAGATGGCCAGTCTTCCAATCTATGTCTGGGTTGTTCTTTCGTAGCCATGGGATTCCAAGGATCACATTCAAGTGTCCTATCTCTGTGATGTCGAAGATCAGTTGTTCTTGATGGCCATGGGTAACCATAGGGAGTTGTACGGTCTCCTTGTCAATGGTGCCTCCGCCATACTCAACCGTTTCTCCTTCCACGTTTCGGAGGTCGTAAGGGACTCCCTTAATTCGCCATGGGATATTTCGTTGATTCACCATCCGTGGTGATATCAGATTTGCTTGTGCGCCACTGTCTACCATGACTTGAGTGGGCTGTCCGTCGATTAGGATTTCCAAGAAGAGGTGTGCGTCGTCTTCCTTGGTTGCTGCGCATAGGGACTTGTGTTCTGTCGCCGCTGGGTGTCCCTCTTCAGTCGGCGTCCCTAGTTTTTTGACTGTTGGTTTAATCCTTTACGGGAAGGTTTCTTTCCTTTCCCTTGTGGCGTGGTTGCGGGTTCAGATGCTTCCTTGATCTGAGTCCTCCACGTTCTTGCCTTGCCTTCGTAATGGAGTTTGCATTTGTCGAACAAGCAGTCTGACCAGTGTTTGGTGATCTTGTTGACACAAGGCATGGGGTGTCTGGGGCATGGTTGGAAATACAGCCAGGGGGCGTTGTATTCCTTGATTTCCCAAGTTCCGACTTCTGATTGTAGATAGACGTCCGGAATGGGGATCTGACCTCGTCTTCTTGGGTAGAAGGTGTGGTCGCTTTTCTCGTGCGCGTGGTAGGAGCAGTCATCATAGATGCAGTCTGCCCAAAACACTCGTCTGTGGAGTGGGTGAGTGTAATCGAGATATTCGTGGTCTCCAAACTGTGCGTTCTCTAGGAATGGTTTCTCAGGTCGGTGTTCAATGACGGCTTCTTCTGTCCCATAGAAGCGTGCGTATTGGTCGTTGCTATCCTTGCGGACTTCGGGTCGAAAGTCGGGTACTGCGTCTGAGTAATCCACGTAGCGTTGACTGGCTAGTGGTTCGTCCGAGTCATAAGGTGCTTCTCCGTCGTCTTGTTCGATCGGTGGGGAAAGCAGTTCCTCTTCCCATCGTCGTACTTTGCTGCTGGGGGTTTCTGTGGTGACGCTTGGGCTGCCTCTGGGCATATCCCTGAGTTGTTCTGCCGCTCGTCTTTGTAGTTTGCTGGGAGGGATGAATTCGTCCAGCGATTCTTCATCCTCTGAGCTGGTATGTCCTGCGTACATTTCGATAGTGTCTTGCGGGGTTCGTTCTCTGATTGATAGTTGTGGTGGTGGGTGTCTAGGTCTTCGCGCCTGTTTGTGTCCTACCGCAACTATCTTGGTGGGTTTCTGGAGGTACTCCGTAGGGTCCTCTTCTTCAAGTTCTTCTCTTCCTTCCTCGATCTGCTGCTCGAGCCGGTAGAGTTCTTTCGAGTTTCCCTGGGCCTTGATGCGTTGTTCTAGCCGGGGTAGGAGAGCGTATAACGTCTTCATCATGTGTGGTCTTTCTCGCAGCTGGTCGATCGCTAAGTTGCATCCTAGTTGGAGTTTTCTGATGCACCTTCGGTTGTGCATTTCGATTGTCAATGGTCCTTGGATTCTAGGTCCGTATCGTACTTGGTACAAGTACTCGGCATCGTAGGGTACGTTGGTTGGTGTGACAACTCCTCGTCGTAGGTGTTCGTCGACCATTCTCCCTAGTTCGCGGACTTCTTCCGGCGCAAGCTGCCGGCTTGGCCCCGGGACTTGGTCGCGTGCGTTCGTGACATTGTCGACTGTCAGCGCTTGCTGGTTAGATTCGTGAGTTGTCTCCCTTGTGTCCTTCTGGGATACAGCTACAGTCTTGTTTCTTGGTGCCTTAGGGTACCATCCTGCTTGTTCCTTCCCGTCCTGGTGGGTAAGACAATCGTCATTATAGCAGGTAGTCCAGGTGAGTTGCTCGTGTGGAATTTCTCTTCGTGCGATGCTGGCGTGCTTGGATCCTTCAGGGACTGGTTTGTTCTGGAGTCGTTTTGGTTGTTTGCAGTCCCTGGCCATGTGTCCTAGCTTGTCGCAGTTGTAGCACTTGATGGACTTGGGGTCGCGTGGTGGTCGTTGTCCCTGTTTGCTGGCCACGCTGACGTCCATAGGTCCAGTGTGTTGTCCATAAGAGGTTGGTGGTCCCATGTAGGTTCCTTTTTGGAACTTAGGAGTGGTGAACTGGTGCTGGTTGCCTTTTTGGGAGTGCCATTGGTATTTCTTGCTGGAGTTCGGGGGTCGCTTGCTTTCTCCTTTTTCTTTTCGTCGTTCGTAAAGTCGTGTGTCAATTCGAATAGCAAGTTCAGCGTACTGCAAGAAGTCGTCTGGTCGATCTATCTTGGATAGCTCGTCCTTGACCTCGTCCTTTAGTCCTTGGTAGAACATGAAGATTCGAGTGTCGTCGGTGTAGTCGAGTCGTGCGCAGATTCTTCGGAACTCTGCGGCGTAATGAGTCGCAGATTTGGTCTGTTTCAAGGCAGCCAGATCTCGCTCAGCTTGTCGTTTCTCATCTGGGTCTTGGAAGAGTGATTTTAAGGCTTGCTCGTATCCTTGGAAGCTGCCGAATATGTCTTGAGTTTCGGTCCTGCAGTATTCCAGCGTTTCGTTGTTGAGCACGTCTTCCATGTAGGGTTCGAACCATTGGAGGGCTCGTCCACGGAGGAATGTCGACGCGTGGATGATTCGCTCGGTTTCGGTTCTGAAATTCTTCGAGTGGAATTCCTGATAGGTCCTGATCTGGATCAGATAGCCCTTGAGTTGTCCTGGGGTTCCATCGAAAGTGGTGGGAGAGTTGAGTTTCAACTTCTCTCGTCCATCCATGGGAGTCTGGATGATTCCGGCGGCGCCTCGGAGGGTGCGAACTTCCTCCTCGAGGGCCTGAGTGCGGCGGGCTTGGGCCTGGAGCTGCTCCATGGCTGCCGCGTTTTCGTTGAACAAGGCTTGCATATTGGCGATATCCTTGTTGGCGCGTTTGAGTTGCTTGGCTAGCTCCTCGTTGCTGTCTTCCTCCTCGCTGGAGGACTCGGCGCCCTTCATTTCTTCGTCGAGGTTCTGGGGTTTGGCAGTCGTAGCCTTACCCTTGTTTCCAGAAGAAGATGAAGTAGGAGTAGGAGTGTTGGGGGCCATTGTTCGGGTTTTTTACTGTTAGTGGTATCGTAGGGTCAACTTACTGAACAGGAGCAATTAAAGTGTTACGGTCAGATATCCGACAGTGGTGTTTTCTGCTAACAGGTAGCTGAGGCTTCGATACTCAATGACGGTGTCTTGGTCTTGTTGGCTTGTTGGTTATCTTGTTGGTCTGTTGGGTAGACGGTGATCAATCGTATACTTCGTAGGGGGGTAGCTCGTATAGCTTCACAACCGATGGATAGTTGAGAGTCACTTATGGTAGGGTGAATCACAAAGTTAATTGCTGAAGAGCTATGGAAGGAAATCTATCTACTGGGAATGAATGTCCTTATATCTCATGATCTCGTTTCTGGGACCGACTCGCTTGGAGTCGCTCCTCGCGATGGACCGATCCTTGGCATGTCGGTCCTTGGCGTGGGACCGCTTATCGAATGTCGGTCCCTTCTTATCTTCACGTGACCTTCCGTAGTTCTTCCGTTCCTGAGGAGTCATCCGTCTGACCCTGCTTCTTGTCCGTACCGGTGCCTTGTCTTTTTCCCGCTCGTCTAGTGGGGCTGTTATCACCTGTAACTTGTTGGGTCGTAACATGCTTCTTACTCTATTTTATTAAGTCTATATATCTTATAGAACTTTAGGTATGCTTCTTTTTTAAGTAGTATCTTATGATTATATAAGCTGTATTCTAGCAGGCCTGTTTTTAGTTTTTTAGTAAATAGTCTCTAATACTTACGGTATTCTTAAGGAATAAGGGAGAGTCTCTCTTCTTCTTACTAATTTTCTTTAAAGTTCTTAAATTGTTTATCTTATGTAGGTTTAATTTTTCTAACGTAGGCAACGTACTTCTGTTACTTAGATTTACTTAGGGGTTACTATATATAACACTGCCTTATAGTTAAATCTCTTTATTAAAGATAGCTAGTCTTTTAATCTATATCTAAGTTATTTTTTTATAGCCATAGGATTCTAAGGATTATATTTAAGTATTCTATCTTTATAATATTAAAGATTAGTTATTTTTAATAGCTATAGGTAGCTATAGGAAGTTATATAGTCTCTTTATTAATAGTGCCTCTACTATACTTAACTATTTCTTTTTCTACATTTTAGAGGTTGTAAGAGACTTCCTTAATTTACTATAAGATATTTTGTTAATTTACTATCTATAGTAATATTAGATTTACTTATACACTACTATCTACTATAACTTAAGTAGGCTGTCTATTAATTAGGATTTCTAAGAAGAGGTGTGCGTCGTCTTTCTTAGTTACTACGCATAAGGACTTATGTTCTATTACTGCTAGGTATCCCTCTTTAGTTAGTATCCCTAGTTTTTTAACTATTAGTTTAGTCTTTTATAAAAAGGTCTCTTTTCTTTCTTTTATAGCGTAGTTACAGGTTTAAATACTTTCTTAATCTAAGTCTTTTACGTTCTTACCTTACCTTTATAATAGAGTTTATATTTATTAAACAAGCAGTCTGACTAGTGTTTAGTAATCTTATTAACATAAGGCATAGGGTGTCTAGGGTATAGTTAAAAATACAGTTAGAAGGCGTTATATTTCTTAATTTCTTAAGTTCTAACTTCTAATTATAGATAGATATTTAGAATAAGGATCTAACCTTATCTTCTTAGGTAGAAGGTGTAGTTACTTTTCTTATGTACGTAATAGAAGTAGTTATTATAGATGCAGTCTGCCTAAAACACTTATCTATAGAGTAGGTAAGTATAATTAAGATATTTATAGTCTTTAAACTGTATATTCTCTAGAAATAGTTTCTTAGGTTAGTAGTTAATAACGGCTTCTTTTATTCTATAGAAGCATGTATATTAGTTATTACTATTTTTACAGACTTTAGGTTAAAAGTTAGGTATTATATATAAGTAATCTATATAGCATTAACTAGCTAGTAGTTTATCTAAGTTATAAGGTGCTTCTTTGTTATCTTATTTAATTAGTAAGAGAAGTAGTTCCTCTTCTTATTGTTATACTTTACTACTAGGGGTTTCTATAGTAATGCTTAGGCTGCCTCTAGGTATATCCCTAAGTTATTTTACTACTTATCTTTATAGTTTGCTAAAAGAGATAAATTTATCTAGTAATTCTTTATCTTCTAAGCTAGTATGTCCTATGTATATTTTAATAGTATCTTATAGGGTTTATTCTCTAATTAATAGTTATAGTAGTAGGTGTCTAGGTCTTTACGCCTGTTTATATTTTACTATAACTATCTTAGTAGGTTTCTAGAGGTACTCTGTAGGGTCCTCTTCTTTAAGTTTTTCTCTTTCTTTCTTAATCTGCTGCTTAAGCCAGTAGAGTTCTTTTAAGTTTCCCTAGGCCTTAATGCGTTATTCTAGCTAGAGTAAAAAAGCGTATAACGTCTTTATTATGTATAGTCTTTCTTATAGCTAGTTAATTACTAAGTTACATCCTAGTTAGAGTTTTCTAATGCACCTTTAGTTATGCATTTTAATTATTAATAATCCTTAGATTCTAGGTCTATATTATACTTAGTATAAGTACTTAGCATTATAGGGTACGTTAGTTAGTATAATAACTTCTTATTATAGGTATTTGTTAACTATTCTCCTTAGTTTACAGACTTCTTTTAGCATAAGCTGTTAGCTTAGCCTTAGGACTTAGTTATATACGTTTATAATATTATTAACTATTAGTGCTTACTAGTTAGATTTATAAGTTATCTCCCTTATGTCTTTCTAAGATATAGCTACAGTCTTATTTCTTAGTACCTTAAGGTACTATTCTGCTTATTTCTTTCTATCTTAGTAAGTAAGATAATTATTATTATAGTAGGTAGTCTAGGTAAGTTACTTATATAAAATTTCTCTTTATGTAATACTAGCATGCTTAGATTCTTTAGAGACTAGCTTATTCTAAAGTCGTTTTAGTTATCTATAGTCTCTAGCTATGTATCCTAGCTTATTATAGTTATAGCACTTAATAAACTTAAGGTTGTATAGTAGTTATTATCTCTATTTACTAGCTATACTAACGTCTATAGGTCTAGTATGTTATCTATAAAAGGTTAGTAGTCCTATGTTATAACCTAAAAAAGAACCACCCCTATAGCTTAGAGTAACAAGGAGGACTAATAGACTAACAGGCCTAGAAGGCTAATGGCATAAACAGGTTAGACATAGAACAAAAGAACTATAGAACGGGTTACGTGATGTATAGCTAATAAGAAGAATAATCACCTGTAAGTAGGTAATTACTTAGGATGATTACTGTTTAGATAAGGTGAGCAGGAGCTATAATTACCTTAGGCAGGGTAATCACCTTAGTTAGTAACCTGTATATAGGAAGGCCTTAAGTCTGCTTAAGTCCTAACTTCTATAGCTTTTTAGTAATTAACTTATAATACTTTTTCTAAATACCTTTTAAACCTTAACAGCCTTTATAATTTACCCTCCTATTAGTAACTCTTAATTACCCTTCTGTTGTAAAGCTACATAAGCTACCTACGCCTGCCTAGTATATAACTAATTACTGCATACTTTCTAGCAAGATGCTAATAAACTAGTAAGCTAATAAGACCCTGTAGTACTGTTATTAGTATTCAGCCTTAGCTACCTGTTAGTAGAAAACCCTACTGTTAGATATCTAACTGTAACACTTTAATTACTTCTGTTTAGTAAGTTAACCCTATGATACTACTAACAGTAAAAAACCTAAACAATGGCCTCTAACACTCCTACTCCTACTTTATCTTCTTCTGGAAACAAGGGTAAGGCTACGACTGCTAAACCCTAGAACCTTAACAAAGAAATAAAGGACGCTAAGTCCTCTAGCAAGAAGGAAGACAGTAACAAGAAGCTAGCTAAGTAACTTAAACACGCCAACAAGGATATCGCTAATATGCAAGCCTTGTTTAACGAAAACGCGGCAGCCATAGAGCAGCTCTAGGCCTAAGCCTGCCGCACTTAGGCCCTTAAGGAGAAAGTTTACACCCTCTAAGGCGCTGCCAGAATTATCTAGACTTCTATAGATAGACAAGAGAAGTTAAAGCTTAACTCTCCCACCACTTTTAATAGAACCCCAGGATAACTTAAGGGCTATCTAATCTAGATTAGGACCTATTAGGAATTTCACTTAAAGAATTTTAGAACTAAAACTGAGCAAATTATCTATGCGTTAACATTCCTCCGTAGACAAGCCCTCCAATGGTTCAAACCCTACATAGAAGACGTGCTTAACAACAAAACACTAGAATACTGCAGGACTGAAACTTAAGACATATTCGGCAGCTTCTAAGGATACAAGCAAGCCTTAAAATCACTCTTCTAAGACCTAGACGAGAAACAACAAGCTAAGCAAGATCTAGCTGCCTTAAAATAGACTAAATCTGCGACTTATTACGCCGCAGAGTTCCAAAGGATCTGCGCACGACTTAACTACACCGATGACACTTAAATCTTTATGTTCTACTAAGGACTAAAGGACGAGGTTAAGGACGAGCTATCTAAGATAGATTGACCAGACGATTTCTTGCAGTATGCTGAACTTACTATTTGAATTAACATACGACTTTACAAACGACGAAAAAAAAAAGGAGAAAGCAAGCGACCCCTAAACTCTAGTAAGAAATACTAATAGCACTCCTAAAAAGGCAACTAGCACTAGTTTACTACTCCTAAGTTCTAAAAAGGAACCTACATAGGACTACCAACCTCTTATGGATAACATACTAGACCTATAGACGTTAGCGTAGCCAGTAAACAGAGACAACGACTACCACGCAACCCTAAGTCTATTAAGTGCTATAACTACAACAAGCTAGGATACATAGCCAGAGACTGTAGATAACTAAAACAACTTTAGAACAAACTAGTCCCTAAAGGATCTAAGCACGCTAGTATTGCATAAAGAGAAATTCTACATAAGTAACTTACCTAGACTACCTGCTATAATAACGATTGTCTTACCTACCAGGATAGAAAGAAATAAGCAGGATGGTACCCTAAGGCACTAAGAAATAAGACTGTAGCTATATCCCAGAAGGACACAAGGGAAATAACTTACGAATCTAACCAGCAAGCGCTAATAGTTAACAATGTTATAAACGCACGTAACTAAGTCCTAGGGCTAAGCTGACAGCTTGCGCCAGAAGAAGTCTGCAAACTAGGGAGAATAGTTAATAAATACCTATGACGAGGAGTTATTATACTAACTAACGTACCCTACGATGCTAAGTACTTATACTAAGTATGATACAGACCTAGAATCTAAGGACTATTAACAATCGAAATGCATAACTAAAGGTGCATTAGAAAACTCTAACTAGGATGCAACTTAGTAATTAACTAGCTGTAAGAAAGGCCATACATAATAAAGACGTTATACACTCTCCTACCCTGGCTAGAACAACGCATTAAGGCCTAGGGAAACTCAAAAGAACTCTACTGGCTTAAGCAGCAGATTAAGGAAGGAAGAGAAGAACTTAAAGAAGAGGACCCTACGGAGTACCTCTAGAAACCCACTAAGATAGTTACAGTAGGACATAAATAGGCGCAGAGACCTAGACACCTATTACTACAACTATTAATTAGAGAACAAACCTCGTAAGACACTATTAAAATATATACAGGACACACTAGCTTAGAGAATAAAGAATCACTAGATAAATTCATCCCTCCTAGTAAACTATAAAGATAAGCAGCAGAATAACTTAGGGATATGCCTAGAGGCAGCCTAAGCGTTACCACAGAAACCCCTAGCAGCAAAGTACGATAATAGAAAGGGGAACTACTTCCCCTACTAATTAAACAAGACGACAGAGAAGCACCTTATGACTTAGACGAACCACTAGCTAGTTAACGCTACGTAGATTACTTAGACGCAGTACCTAACTTTTAACCTAAAGTCCGCAAGAATAGCAACAACTAATACGCATGCTTCTATAGGACAAAAGAAGCCGTCATTAACTACCGACCTAAGAAACCATTCCTAGAGGACGCACAGTTTAAAGACCATAAATATCTTAATTACACTTACCTACTCTATAGATAAGTGTTTTAGGCAGACTGTATCTATAATAACTACTTCTACTATGCACACGAGAAAAGCGACTACACCTTCTACCTAAGAAGATAAGGTTAGATCCTTATTCCAGACGTCTATCTACAATCAGAAGTTAGAACTTAGGAAATTAAGAAATATAACGCCCCCTAGCTATATTTCTAACTATGCCCCAGATACCCTATGCCTTATGTTAACAAGATTACTAAACACTAGTTAGACTGCTTATTTAATAAATGTAAACTCTATTACAAAGGTAAGGTAAGAACGTAGAGGACTTAGATTAAGGAAGTATCTAAACCTGTAACTACGCCATAAGGGAAAGGAAAGAGACCTTCCCGTAAAGGACTAAACTAACAGTTAAAAAACTAAGGATGCTAACTAAAGAGGGACACCTAGCGGCAACAGAACACAAGTCCCTATGCGCAGTAACTAAGGAAGACAACGTATACCTCTTCTTAGAAATCCTAATTAACAGACAGCCTACTTAAGTTATAGTAAACAGTAGCGTATAAGTAAATCTAATATTACTACAGATAGTAAATTAACAAAATATCCTATAGCAAATTAAGGAAGTCTCTTACGACCTCTAAAACGTAGAAAGAGAAATAGTTAAGTATAGCAGAGGCACTATTAACAAGGAGACCATATAACTCCCTATAGTTACCTATAGCTATTAAGAATAACTAATCTTTAACATCACAGAGATAGGATACTTAAATATAATCCTTAGAATCCTATAGCTACAAAAGAATAACCTAGACATAGATTAGAAGACTAGCTATCTCTAATAGAGAGATTTAACTACAAGGTAGCGTTACATACAGCAACCCCTAAGTAAATCTAAGCAACAGAAGTACGTTGCCTACATCAGAAGAATCAGACCTACACAAGACAAATGATTTAAAGACTTTAAAAAGAATCAGCAGGAAGAAAAACGACTCTCCCCATCCCTAAAGAATACCGTAAGTATCAGAAACTGTTTACTAAAGAACTAGAAACAGGCTTGCTAGAATACAGCTTGTATAATCACAAGATACTGCTTAAAGAAGGAGTATACCTAAAGTTCTATAAGATATATAGACTTAATAAGATAGAACGGGAAGCACTAGATAAATACCTTACTAAGAACCTTAAGAAAGGTTACATCTGACTATTAACATCCCTAGCAGGATACCTAATCCTGTTTATACTAAAGAAGAACGGCAAATTATAACTCTGCGTTAACTACTAATAACTTAACAACATTATAATTAAAAACTGCTATTCTCTACCTTTTATTTCAGAACTATAAGACTAACTATATAAAGTAAAGTGGTTTACAGCCCTAGATCTTAAAGGTGCCTATAACCTTATCTAAATAAAAGATAGCAAAGAATAAAAAACATACTTTAGGATACAAAAGGGCAACTTTAAGTACCTTATTATGCCTTTTAGACTTACTAATGCACCTACCACTTTCTAGACAATAATTAATTACGTACTATAAGAATTCTTAGATGTATTTATAGTTATCTACCTTAACGATATACTTATCTACTCTTGCAACCTTAAGGAACACAAGGAGCACGTTTATAAAGTGCTTTAGAAGCTATAAGAAGCTAAACTCCTGGTAGAACCTAAGAAAAGCGTATTCTATAGCTAATAAGTTAACTTCTTAGGATTTACTATTACGCCTGGTAAAATCAGAATGAAAAACAGGAAGATTGCGGCAGTAAAAGACTGGCTATATCTCCAGAATGTTAAGGACATTTAGTTATTCCTTAGATTTGTTAACTTCTACTAACGATTCCTTAAGGGATATTTAGGCAAAATTAACCCCCTTATTAAGCTTACACGAAAAGACACTCCTTTTAAATAAACAGAAGAACAAGAAAAAGCCTTTAAGGACATTAAGTAATAAGTCCTCTTAGAACCAGTTTTAGTTATCCTGGACCCTAGAAAACCCTTTAAACTTAAGACTGACGCTTTAGACTACGCCATTAGTAGACAGCTTAGATAACAAGATAACAACGGAAAGCTGCACCCTTATGCATTCTTCTCTTAAAAACTTAGCAGACCTAAACTTAACTACTAGATCTACGATAAAGAACTTATAGCAATTATTAAAGTATTTAAAGAATGGAAACCTTAACTATCTAGAACTAAGCATAAAGTTAAGGTTTATACTAACTATAAGAACCTAGCCTACTTTACTACTTTAAAAGTCCTTAACAAACGATAGATTTAATAGTCTAAATTCCTCTCTAAATTTAATTTCTAGATTATCTATGTTAAAGGAACAGAAAATAGTAGAGCTAATACACTAAGCTAATAATTAGACTACAAAGTCCTAGTACTAGATAAAACACTAGTTATCTTAAAGCAAGATAATAAAGGCGACCTTATGCTAGTATAGAAGCTTATTATAATTAGCACCTGTGTTAATACTAGCATAACTAGCAGAATAATACATAACTAGATTAGAGAAATTTATAGTGCTTACGCATATAGACACTAGGGTGTTATAAAGACGTTTAAGCAAATTTAACAACATTATAATAAGTAAGTTATGTAACAAAAAGTAGCTTTAGTAATTAAGGACTACAAAATATGTAAGAAAAGTAAGAATAGTCCTTATAAGCTATATAGGTAAATATAACTACTACTAGTACTACTAGAAGCATAGTATTTAATCTCTCTAGACTTTATTATTAAACTACTAAAGTTAGAGGAACTACTTATAAAAACAGACTATAATAGCATCTTAGTTATAGTAGACTAACTTATAAAGTATGCTTACTTTATCCCCTACTTAGAGTTAAGTACGGCAGAAGACCTTACGTATACGTTCTTAAAATACATTATTAGTAACTACAGATTACTAAAAGAAATTATGTTAGATAGAGACAAGCTGTTTATATCTAAGTTTTAGAAATTGCTAATTTTGTAACTTAGAGCTAATTATAAGCTATTAACTATATTTTACTTACAAACTAATAAATAGACTAAACGAATTAACTAGATACTTAAACAGTATCTACAATGCTATGTTAATTACGACTAAGATAATTAGGTATTACTATTACTAATAGCCTAATTTGCCTACAACAGTACTGTTAAAGAAAGCACTTTAAACTCCTCATTCTACCTAAACTACGGATTTAAGCCTACGGCATACGGAGAGCCCTAACAAAGACCACAAGCACTAAAAGCTGTAGCTAACTTTAACAAATTACAGGAAATCCAAAAGAATGTTACTAAAGACTTAGAATTTATTAGAACACAAATAAAAAAATACGCCAACACCTTAAGGATGACGGGACCATCCTTTAAAGAGGGAGATAGCGCATACCTTTTGTAACAAAACATTAAAACAAAGAGGCTAAGCGACAAGTTAGACTACAAAAAACTTAGACCTTTTAAAATTGTTAAGAAGATCTTAGATGTTAACTTTAAACTTAACTTACTAGATACAATAAAAATTCACCTAGTCTTCTACATCGCCCTACTAAAACTAGCACCGCAAGAAGTAAACACAAACGACTGCATCATCATTAACGCACACGAACCAGAATACAAAGTCAAAAGGATTATCAACAAAAGAACGGAGAACGGAGAAAAACAGTACCTCATAAAATAGCAAGACTACGGACATAAAGACAACTCATGGGAACCTGCTACGAACCTTCGACACCGCCACAAACTAGTGGAACATTTTCGCTCAACCCAGGTTCCACACCGCCGGACAAACCTTCTAGATCCCTCGCAACAGCATCACCAAATACTGCGCTCCAATCGATAACATCCATACCGCCATAAGATTGCACAGAGATCACCGCCTCAGACTCAGCCCTCTCAGCCTCTTCCAACTCATCTAAAGACTAAAGACTAAGACGAGTCATCTCTAACCCCTTAGTCACAAGCTAACGCTTTTGACAACAAAGCCGCTCCAAGCAAGCAACGATTCATCCAGATCTGCTTAAGCCTGACGCAGGGCGTCACGGCGGCACTAAGAAGCTCTTCAGCAGCCTCCTCTTCATTTTCCAGACGCCTGGACTCCGAAATAATCCTTAATACTAGAAAGAAAGACGTCAGCACGCCTCAGAAAAGAAAACCACGATACTCACAAGAATTAAGGGCGACGCCCGAAGCATCGCACGCCCTGCCGCAACGAACGCACTCCCCGCACTTCGACAATCGCTCAATCATACAACAACAAAGGCCGCAACCACGACAGAAAGTGCAAGGCATCACGTCGTAACCAAAGAGTTTAATAGAAGTTGCTAAATCTTAACGACGACAACTTAACGATTGATTTTGAGAACCAGAAGCTTTTTGTTTACTTACGCGACCGGACATGGTGTCAGCATCATTAAAGGAAGCAGAAACTTAACACTCCCCAACCTAGGAAGACACCACCTACTTATAGTACAGTCTGCGGGACTCAGACCTTGGAAGGGAGACCTGATGTTACAACCTAAAAAAGAACCACCCCTGTAGCTTGGAGCAACAAGGAGGACTAACAGACCAACAGGCCCAGAAGGCTAATGGCACAAACAGGTTAGATATAGAACAGAAGAACTATAGAACAGGTTACGTAATATACAGCCAATAAGAAGAATGATTACCTATAAGTAGGTAATCACTTAGGATGATCACCGTTTAGACAAGGTAAGCAAGAGCTACAATCACCTTAGGCAGGGTAATCACCTCAGTTAGCAACCCGTATATAGGAAGGCCTTAAGTCCGCTTAAGTCCTAACTCCTATAGCTCTTTAGTAATTAACTTATAATACTTTCTCTAAATACCTTTTAGACCTTAACAGCCTTTGTGATTTACCCTCCTATTAGTAACTCTTAATTACCCTTCTGTTGTAAAGCTACATAAGCTACCTACGCCTGCCTAGTATACAACTAATCACTGCATACTCCCCAGCAAGACGCTAACAAACTAGCAAGCTAACAAGACCCCGTAGTACTATTATTAGTATCTAGCCTTAGCTACCTATTAGCAGAAAACCCTACTGTTGGATATCTGACTGTAACATCCTATATAGGTTCCTTTTTAGAACTTAGGAGTAGTAAACTAGTACTAGTTACCTTTTTAGAAGTACTATTAGTATTTCTTACTAAAGTTTAAGGGTTACTTACTTTCTTTTTTTTCTTTTTATTATTTATAAAGTTATATATTAATTTAAATAGTAAGTTTAGTATACTATAAGAAATTATCTAGTTAATCTATCTTAGATAGCTTATCCTTAACCTTATCCTTTAGTCCTTAGTAAAACATAAAGATTTAAGTATTATTAGTATAGTTAAGTTATGTATAAATTCTTTAGAACTTTATAGCGTAATAAGTTATAGATTTAGTCTGTTTTAAGGTAGCTAGATCTTACTTAGCTTGTTATTTCTTATCTAGGTCTTAGAAGAGTAATTTTAAGGCTTACTTATATCCTTAGAAGCTACTAAATATGTCTTAAGTTTTAGTTCTATAGTATTCTAGCGTTTTATTATTAAGTACGTCTTCTATATAGAGTTTAAACTATTAAAGGGCTTATCTACAGAGGAATGTTAACATATAAATAATTTGCTTAGTTTTAGTTCTAAAATTCTTTAAGTAGAATTCTTAATAGGTCCTAATCTAGATTAGATAGCTCTTAAGTTATCCTAGGGTTTTATTAAAAGTGGTAGGAGAGTTAAGCTTTAACTTCTCTTATCTATCTATAGGAGTCTAGATAATTCTGGTGGCGCCTTAGAGGGTGTAAACTTCCTTCTTAAGGGCCTAAGTGCGGCAGGCTTAGGCCTAAAGCTACTTTATAGCTGCTGCGTTTTTATTAAATAAGGCTTACATATTAGTAATATCCTTATTAGTGCGTTTAAGTTACTTAGCTAGCTTCTTATTACTATCTTCCTTCTTACTAAAGGACTTAGCGCCCTTTATTTCTTTATTAAGGTTCTAGGGTTTAGTAGTTATAGCCTTACCCTTATTTCTAAAAAAAGATAAAGTAGGAGTAAGAGTGTTAGAGGCTATTATTTAGGTTTTTTACTATTAGTAGTATTATAAGGTTAACTTACTAAACAGAAGTAATTAAAGTGTTATAGTTAGATATCTAATAGTAGTATTTTTTACTAATAGGTAGTTAAGGCTTTAATACTTAATAATGGTGTCTTAGTCTTGTTAGTTTGTTAGGTAGATAGTAATTAATTATATACTTCATAAGAAAGGTAGCTTATATAGCTTTATAACTAATAGATAGTTAAGAGTTACTTATAGTAAGGTAAATTATAAAGTTAATTACTAAAGAGCTATAGAAGGAAATCTATCTACTAGGAATAAATATCCTTATATCTTATAATCTTATTTTTAAGACTAACTTACTTAGAGTTACTTTTTATAATAGACTAATCCTTAGTATGTTAGTCCTTAGCGTAAGACTGCTTATTAAATATTAGTTTCTTTTTATCTTTATATAACCTTCTGTAGTTCTTCTGTTTCTAAGGAGTTATCTATCTAACCTTACTTCTTATTTATACTAGTGCCTTATCTTCTTCCCGCTTGTCTAGTAAGGCTATTATTACCTATAACTTATTAGGTTATAACACTAAGCTTCTTTCTATAGGCTAACTTAACTAGGCTAAAGACTAACTAATTAAGTAGCTAAAGGATATAGGAGGTATATAGTAGCAGAAATAATAGATAGACGTTATTAATATAGTATTACTATATAAATTCTGTTATTATATAACTCCTATGCCTATCTAGGATAAGCAGTCTAGCCTAGCTAGCCTAGCTAGCCTAGCCAGCCTAGCTAGGGTTAGTCTAAGAAAGAAAGACCTTATGCAGCTACTTAACAGCAGTCTTATTAGTAGTTTATTTATTCTCTGTTGCTATAAACTTCTATCTATCTAGAGGGCTAAGATCTAAGGGAAACTACTGCTGCTAGACTAACTTACCTTTATATATAACTAGTAGCCACAGTGCCTGCCCTTTAGCTAAGATATACTTAATAATAGATACCTAGGCTTATAATCTAGGCTGCTTTTTTTATACAGACTTTATCTTAGCCCTGCCTAGCACTAGCCTATTAGATCCCTTACCCTTAAGGATACCAGTCTTATCTATATTATATTAGTTAGCTAGTTTAATAGCTATAATTACTAGAATAGCAAGATACTTAAACTAGTCCCTAATAACCTTAGTAGATACCCTATTAACGTATCTAGAATTAATAGATTAACTTCTCTAGACCTTAATAGATAGGTTCCTTTGTATAAAGGCATTCACCTATCTCTTTCCTAGAGGTTAGGTATCTCCTATGGCATAGAGGATGCGCTAGGCAAACTCCTTTAGTTGTTAATACGTTAGCGCAAGCCCTAGATCAGCCTGGATCTGTACCCAGCTAGCCAGCTTAGCCTCCTAACTAACAGATAGTCACTAGAGGTTAGAAAAGGCAGTATCTCTAGGTTAGATACCCTTAAGGCAATTCTGAAGTGTTAATCGTGGTACACCCCATTTTGCAGCTGCGTTGCAAGCTAAATGGCCGTTAGATATATCGTTAAGTGCCTAGATAACCTCATACTCTGTGTATTAACTCATTAGGTATAGGATAAAGTGTATAAAAAATATAAAGTAATTTAGATAAGTGTTAAAAATGTTGTGATAGTTAGAAGTAGGAGGATGAGGGTGGCTGGGAGGCATTTTCGGGTGGCCCACATGCAGGGGTGGCCCAGAAGTAGGTAGCTTGACTTACCACTCTCTAGCTCCTAAGTATCAAAGTATAAGAGGTGACTTCATAGGTCAATTTTTCTTTTACCGGAGTGCCGTTCCTCGCCTCAAAACTTTCTCGGAGTGAAGATAACATTAAGTGGAGCAACTGTTAGAGTCCCTGTATCCTTGTTTCCCTCGAGAAAGCCCTCCCCAGTCTGCCCCTCTGCATATTCCACATTGTACTTGTGCACTATCGCGCTTGTCACAAACCGGGTTTCCAGGAGACCGAGTTGTTTGCCAATGCACACATCATGACCTTTGGAGCGTTAGTACACTACCCGACCACTTCAGGATAACCTACCAGTGGAAAATGGCACAAAAACAGCTGCGTTCTTGACAAGCTCCGGTCGGTCAATCCAGCGTTCCGGGATGAAGTCATCTGGACTTTCAAAGAATCTAGAATCTGCAGATTCTGCTATCAGCACGGAGGTTTTAACCATAGTAAGAAGTACCTCAAACCTACCGCGATACTGAGTGTAAGACGGGACAAACACAATGGTATCTCCTGGGAGCCACACATCATCGACTTGTAAGCCCTCAGGTGGCGTCATGCGCTGAACCCCTGATGGTACCGGCGGGTGTAATCGGAGTGATTCGTCAACACAGGCCTGAAGGTACTGCAATTTTGAGAGTGCCGCATGCTCAGGCTTGTCATGTTGGCGGAAGTATTCGTCAACCTCCTCCTGGAGCTTCTTGTACTCCCTTGGATGACGAGCAAGCTCCATGAATAGGCATGACAACACAGCAGCGACGGTATCACTAGAGATTCAGTGTTAGCGTGTCATTCTCAAGACGAAAGAATACTCTAGGATGTTCTGACCTTCCAGCAACAGTAATCAGAATGCAGTCCCCATAGAGATTCAACATGTCCTGAAACGAACGCTCCTTCTTGGCTTCATAGTCTTCCAACACCCACGTGAAGATGTCCGGAGTCTCGGGCTTATTCTGGATACGCTGTTGCACCTGCCCCGAGATCCACATCTTGAACTTTTTGACGCCGGCATTCCAAATCGCCATCTTGCGATACAACGGCAGTGCCCACATGGCATGCGTGAACCTCCCGACAGCTTTCGTCTCATCGTGCAACGAATTCATGTAGAAATGCGCGACACCATCCTCGAGCATGCGGAAGCCGTGGCCGAGGGAGAATTCACCCATGACATCGAAACTGTAGAAGTTGAACCAGACAGCTACGTTGAACTTTGTGCCGGCGCTGGCTTCGATGCCGGCGAGAAGTTGGTCGGTGTATTTGAGGACCCGGGGCTCGTAGTCACGCAGAGCTGGGACAATCGTTTAGCTTAAACACTCCGAGTACGGAATTGACGGGCTCTGACATTTTGAGGTAAACCCATATTCCCATGCTTTTCGACGTTTTGAATGCGCTTCCTTGTCTCGGACCATTTGCATCGAGACCATGGGATGAAGCAGGTTATACCAAGGCCCCTTCATACAATCCGTATCAAGCAAGACAGCATCAATGGCACCCGGTTTGTTGACGGAAAGCTCTGTTGGGCCAACTCGAACTATATCACCGTACTTCTCGTGAAGTTTCCGAACATCTTCGTGCAGGTGCATCCGGTTCCAGATCTTGAGGGTCACGTAAAGATTCGTAAACTTAGCCAGGAATGGCCCGGGAAATTGTCGCAGCCGATGGAAGAGACCTCGATATACCATCATACTTGAGTAAATCCCTGCTACGAGAAACGAGAACAAGATCGCTGCGGTCTTTGAGGCTTCGGCTAGTCGTATTGTCTTGATCGGATCTGTTATCATGGGCGCTAATATCGGCGCCGCCATGGTCGCACTAACAGTCGCTATGTACGCGAGAGAGAAGCTGCTAATGACACGCTGTGCTGAAAGATCCCATTCGCCATATCGAAAGACAAAGATATGCAATAAGACGCCGATGAAGAAGGAAAGCCCGTAGGCCTCGGGGTTTCCGAGAACGTCGCTCGCTGACATGGTAGCTCACCGTCAGTCCTCGCTCTGATTGAGGTTGTCGAAGGTTACAGTCAGACGGATGATGTCGTTCAATACGTTGAACAGCCTAAATACACCTCATATAGCTTCAGGGGAACCATCAAACTGCGGGACCAGCTATCAAACCTAAATTTGGCCAAGCATGATGTCCTCCGTCGTACTTCCCCATCGCGTGAAACTCAATGCCTTTCGCAAGCCAAATAGGTACCAACGGATCTATTGTGGCACGTTGAAGCGAGTTCGGATGCACGTGGCACAAGGGGACTTTTGTTTCTGTCCGTTTTCAAGTATGATCACAGAACCTTCCGTGTCACAGACGAGTATCGACTGAAATCAGGTGCCAATCGCTACGTTCACAGTCATCGTCTGATATTTGGACAATGACAGTTCTGCGTCATACGTCCGGACGTCCGAGCACCCACGACCAGACGGGAGCTCGGAGTTCCGCTATTTAGTTGAGATATTGGTAACTGCACGGCTTGTACCGTGTTCAAATTCGGGTTTTTGGTCCAAAGTTCTTGACATTCTATAGCTGTAAGCATTTTCAGCAAAGCCCCTTGTCCAGCAGAGTATACACCCTTTGGAACTAGACGAGAAAGAGCCTGTGTAGTCCCCGCACAGCAGGTGAGCGTCTTAAAAGGTTAGCGGCATGAAAAATGGAAATCTCATGTATTATTTTGGCGTCCTTGACAAAAGGAAAGGTCCATCCAGGATTCGAACCTGGGCCTACGGAAGGATATGATTGTTAAATCAGAATCCGACGTCCTAACCAACTAGACTAATAGACCAGACACTCTGAGCTCAAGCTCGATTGATTTTGCCGTGATCAGAAATTACTCATGTGGGACAGTGGGCGGAATGAAGCCCTCTTGTGGATACGAGGATTGAAAACCCGCGACCAGCAAATCTCGATTTCTCGATTTCAAGTGAGGACCCTAACAATGTTCGGACCCAAAATACGAATCCAACTTGCCCAACACTCCGACCTTCGCTTGCTATGTTATAAGTGCCACGCAATCAGTACCCATGCACTTCGATTGCCTGGGCTCTCTTGTCTTCGCTGCAAGGACAGCAATGGCTGCCGTAGTATCTCTGGATGCAACCGGATTTGCAGCTGAAGTGGAAGAGCGAGACGTGTTGGGTGGCACTTTGCCGGATTACATTGGTAAGAGATCTGATTATGGCAGTGTTTTCGGCTGGTTGCTGATCGTTACTACCTGTATGCTACAAGTTTCCCACCAAAAGGTTTCCCCTTTCTGAAAGAAGTAATTCCTGCTGACCATCTTAAAGAGGTGTCTGGCCTTCGAGTCGGGCGGGCGGGCTTCCCTTGGTCAAGTCCTGCATTGCGTGCAATGCCCGGTCTTTGTGTTAAGCGTTCTCGGCAGCCATGTCCAATATCCGCCAAATGACGAGATTGAAACGGTGCCAATTGTATCAGTTGTAATGGATATTAGAGTCCCACGGAGAAGCAAAAGACACTCGCAGGTTTTGAAGTTTCTCGGCTGGAAATAGTACAATGCCTAAATCGCCGCCCCTAGACTTCTGGTAGAGCCCATAATCTGCTTTAAAAATGACCATAATAGCATACACATCTGCATAGCAAAGTTCTATCTTGGTGACGAGGTAAACACACCCGTTGACAATCAAAGATGCTTCGTATGCATCCGATGATACCCGCGTCGAGAAGCCGGGAATTACCCGAGCCGGACCCCGGCAGATCATCGCGGAGCAACGTCATTTCGTAGTTGTCACTTCCCCGGCTAATTTCTTCCCTCTCTCTCCCAGCTCTTTACCTTTTATTCGAGCCCTCAAAAGACGTCGAAACTTGTAGTGATAAGCTTGTAGGGAAGATGGTCGCCCAAGCAGACGGCAAGACGTCGCCGTTGCTCTCTCTCGGCGCGGGAGGCATTGCCGGCGGTGTGGAAGCCGCGTGCACATACCCCTTCGAATTCGCCAAGACGCGAGTGCAACTCTATGGACACCAGAAGGGAACGCGAAATCCGTTTGCAATCGTCCTGCGCGTCGCACGCGATGAGGGGTTGCCGGCACTGTACAAGGGATGTAGCACCATGATCGTGGGTTCCATTGGCAAGGACGCTGTCCGGTTTGTCGCGTTCGACAGCATCCGTTCGGTTTTCGAAGACAAGAAAACACATAATTTGGGCCCTATGCAGAGTATAGCATCCGGAATGGTGGCGGGCATCGTGAGCAGTACGGTCATCGTAACACCAAGCGAGCGTATCAAGACAGCGCTCATCGACGACGCCAAGACAACAAGGAGGTTCAAGGGTGCCATCGACTGCATCCGAACACTCACGCGTGAGCAAGGGGTACTAAAGGCTTTGTGGCGAGGGTACATCACGACAACTTTGAAACAGATTGGCACCACGGGATTCCGACTCGGCAGCTACAGCATCATCAAAGACTTTGAGCGGACACGAGGAATCAGCCCCGAGGGCCCGGTGATGAGCTTCGCCAACGGCGCCCTTGCCGGAACTGTGACTACACTCGCGACGCAGCCATTTGATACCATCAAGACGAAAGCGCAGCAGGCAAAGGCCGTTGGCACCATGGAGTCATTTCGGACGATCATGGCCGAGGATGGAGTGAAGGGTCTCTGGAGAGGCACGGTCATGCGGTTAGGCAGAACGGTACTGGCGGGTGGCATTTTGTTTACTGCCAACGAACAAGCAATGAAGGGTCTGAAGATTCTTACAGGTAAATAATTTCGCTCGATGAAGAGATGGGTCAAGTGATGTAAACCTTAAAGATGGAGGCTTGAAAGACGTGGGAACACCACAAAGACATAGACAAGACATAGAGGCCTTGAGCATGAAGACTGCATCAAAATGAATACTGTTATAGAAACAAGTCTCATCAAAGGCGACGGCATTCTCATTTGCGATATGGATGTTTTCAGGACAAGGAGCTTCTCCATGCAATGTATTCAGTTCTAGCAATAGATAACCAGTAATCCATCGAGTTTAGATCTTTGATATTTACACTGCAGAAACCTTCCAAGATCATTGTTGCCCTTGCTAAAATTCCATAGCGTGATTTCATTTCCTCCTCAACATGACCAGAAGATGAGACAATTAAGCCTAGGCAGGATCAAGTCTAAAACCTCCCCGACCTTTTTCACAGACGTTTCCGTGCATTCGCCCATGTCTTGACCAAGCTTTCGAGCTGAGTTTTGAGGTATAAATGTGTTAAGAAAGCCTCTTGGAAAAACCCTGAAGGCTTGCCGAGCCTCTCAGGCCGAGTCGTCGATTCCGCGCCAGGCCCTACAACTGCACCCGAGAAGACGTTCTCGAAAACCTCGGCCTTGCTACAGTTGAAAAGGTTTATCAGCTGCATGGTAGGGTTACCGAATATAGTCATTTGTTTCACTCACGAATACATCAGCTTACGTTGAGCCTCTGCCAAGGACTAAGTTTAAGTCTCGCAAGCCCAACACTCTGCCTCCCGGCAACACTCCACAGTAACCAACCTTCCAGCCCCCTTCCAGACAACTGCTTTCACCAAATTCGTGGCGGCATATTTGGACCGCGTTCCGCTCAAACGTTTTAGAGCGTGGATCGATTGGGTAGCATAGCGCATCATTCGGAGAGCCGGTGCTGCTGGCACCCAGTCCACAGGTTGGGTCGCAATACCCAGCAACAGCTCGGTATCCTTTTGTAAAGCTCATGAAATCAATTCCAGTATCTAACTAAGTGAATTACTATGAAATATAACCCTTGACGTTATCCAGTACTATTGTTATTCACAAAGCCTAGTCATTGCTCTATTTCCTCTTGTATTCGGCTTTACAGACTGAGCCTACCCGACAGCCGAGCACAGGTCAGTGGATTACCCCTCTGAAGAGTCCTCAAGACTTGGAAGTCTGAATACTATCATAGAGAGATGTTGCGCCAGTGCCTAGATCCAGAGCAGCTTGAACCTCATCGTCTATGCTCTCCATAAACCTACTCTCACCCCACTTGGGTTTCCAGCCAAGTTTGTATGCGTTGAGCGGGATGAGCTTTGGGCTAGTAATTCAATTAGATTGTCTCTGTTCCGTATTTTGTTTCATTTCATGCTCACCTTGAGGTTCCCATTCCGCGAATGTATGCTCGTGGCCAACCCAGCTCATCCGCTGCCGCGTCGTAGCTCGACCAAAACTGTGGTTCCAAGTCTTTCACTAGACCACGAGAGTGGAGAGCATGGGAAATAGCAGACATGACCTTCCACCAAGATATCTTGTATGCAACACCGAAGTAGATTCCGACTTCGTCGCTCGGGATCGGCTCTCCCTGTAAGATCTTCTCGATCAGCAGAACGTAGAGCGCGGCAAGGTCAGTGACATGAGCGGCTGCAGGATGCTGAGATATGTTGTTAGCACGAGGCAGTCCTTTTTCTTTCGTTTTCTTTGATATTTGCCTTACCCCGTCTTTGTCGAATTTATTGACAGTCTGGGTCATGATACTAACCCTAACATACGAAGGGATGCTGACGGATTGCTTTCTACCTTCGCCAGTACCTCTTCCAACTATCGTAATCATTAGTTTTAATGATTCATTTGCATTTTGCATGTTTCATTCATCCAAGGAAAGTATAACTCACAGACATTTGGGATGACAACATTGAACGTCTTGACTCCCAGCTCTTTTCCCTTATCAGCAACCAGAATATCTGCCTTAATTCTATGTTAGCTCTAGGTGAACCGGTGATCCTCTACAGGATCTTCGAACGCACTACTCTAACAGGATTCTGGTCTTTGATTTCTCTCGTTTTGGCAAGGATGGGCCCTGTGTCGCTGATCTCACCGAACGGCCAGCCATTTTCCTTCGAAAAGGCGGCGGTTACCGAGCTCTGAGTTGGAACTATTAGAAAACATTATCAGTATCAGAGATTAGGGGCACTCACATGAATCAAGCGCAATTCACCTGCCCCGACTTGACGGCGCTTGCCAAGGGCGTCAAGGAGGTTCGATAAAATGATCAGGTCGAAAGATGGCGCCAGGTTCACAATCAAGTCAACTATTCGACTGTTAGACGTTTTCCAGAAGTCAGATACCGTAGAAATGAGCGCACTCTCGTTGCGCTGTACAAAATCTTCCACAACGTCTTTTTTCAGCAGGTCGACTTGGGCCACAGAAACACCTGCGAGCTTCGACAGCATTTCGACTTGCTCCTGCGTGCGAACTGCGGCAAAGAGTTTTGCGGTCTTCACGGGTCCATCTTGACAAGCCAAAAGATCCGTGAGGACAGTACCGCCGCTAAGAGACGATTAGTGAGATCCGAACGAGATTTGATGGAAGATATGAACACTCACATATAGCCGGCGGCACCAGTAAGGAGAATATTATTCACCATGTTGTTTTGTAAGTGCTTGACGAGATGATAGTTGCGAGTCTGTGACATTTTCTATTCCAGAGACCATATCAGAGATTATCATGATACTTATACTCCGGTTCCAGAGTGCGGGAGTCGTCAAACCACTAGGATATACAGGCGCTCTATAGTTACTGGTGACTGCGGCGTGGCGTCGGGAATATTGGGGCCCTTGCAGATGATTGGTTGAGGGTGGCCCGCCGTGATCCCAAATATGGCAATGGGAAATCCGCGCGTTTCCGGTGCCATTTGTCATCTGCTCATCTTCACTCCATAACCTCATCCCCAAGCCCGCGCCAGGTTAATAAAGTGCGGTTTCTTTCTTCATACCCCGGGAATCGATCACTACGATATGGATATCCGCGGAAATACCGTAGAGGACGGCCAAAAAGGTCGTCCAGCAATTGGCCGTCGTTCTGTACGTTGCTTGATACCACCGTCTCAGGTAGTGTGAGCTAACATCGCCCATCACAAGTGTGACCAATGCCGTTCACGAAAGGTAAGTTTTTCCTATCTTTTTCCATTGAAAGGTTGAAGTGAGAGAAAGCTGATAGATTGTTGCTGTCAGATCGGGTGTGACAGGGCATTGCCATGCTCGAACTGTGTTTCCACACGACTAGAATGCACCCACACCACCGTTGCAAGAAAGCCAACAACACCGAGGCAAAGAATATTGATATCAGCACAATAGTGAGACAAAACCTTACCAGCCCTATAACATTTCTCTTGATCCTTTGCACGTGTATCTAATTATACACTTCCTCAGTGAGCGTAAGATCGATGATATCGCACGCGATATCTTCTTCATCAAATCATCCTTAGGAAGCCATAGCACACCGAGGGAATCTACCAGACCACAAGATGGACCTGAAGCACAAACCATCCGAGATGAGATCTCAAGACCTGTCCTCGGGAATTATGCCCCTGCGGAATCACACACCATCATACACCATTGGGACCACTCATTCCATGTCATCGACTTCATCAAGGGATTTGTGGAGGACAGCATGACTGAGCAAGAAGAAGAGGATTCCTCTGACATCATCTCATCACTGAAAAGTTTGCTCGTTGTCATGTCAAAGCCTGTTCTGAAAGGTCACCTTTGTCCATTTTCCGAGTCAGACCCCGCCATTAACCAGACGCATGCCCGCATGCCACCCTTGGATGCAGTGCTTGAGGTCTTACGATGGACAAGATGTAAGTCTCAGTGTCAACTAAGGAGACAAATCTAACGTGAATACCAGCTCACCAAAACTATCTAAGAGTCCAGTCGATCTCCCAAATCCTCCCGCTCCAGAAGTTCGAAGATATCTGTCGCAAGGTATACTTTGCTGTTGAAAGCTACTCAGAAATCGACTTTGTTCTTACGATCGGGTTTCTATCATATATGTTTGCTGAACATACAGTCGCCGAAGGGATTGCAAGTTCCCGAGATCATTTCCGGCTCTGCCAGAGAAGCCTTGCAAGAGCTTTGTCACTCCTCCCAATCATGTTACCACCATCCATGGAGGTCATTGCTGCATTAACACTTGGGGTAATTTACTCCCACAGTATAGATACCGCAAAATACCGGCTAACGATTCCATCCAGACTTTGTTCTCCGTAGAGAGCTCTAAAGCTACAGCAGCTTGGAGTTTCATCTCGACCGCGTTGAATCATTGCCAAACGTTGGGATACCATCGCTTCCAGCCGCAGGCAAAGGGACATGAAAACGAGCAAAGGAACATGGAAATCAGCTTGTTCTGGGCCGTTTTCAAGTTCGAAAAGGGACTAGCGCTTCGTCTAGGACGACCATCTGGAATCCGCGATGCCGAGATCACACTGCTGGCCAAGCCGGACGAACACCGAACCACCAGGATTGCCCGGATACAGGGACAGGTTTACGATCAGCTATACAGCCCAGCCGGTCTACCGACATCAGCGGAGCGGAAAGCTCAGGCTATGAAGTTTGCTGATGAAGTAAGAGATATACTTGGTCAGATAAAATCAGAAATCTCGGTATGCCTTTTGCCTTACTCTGTTGCGTGCGCTAATTTTAGGTTAGGTCGCGAAGGAGAGCCTCAAAGATGCTCAGGCAGATTCTATGCGCGCTACATATCTACATAGCGACCTTGTCTGCCATTCTTCCATCCTGACTCTAATTTTGAGAGCAATTCCCTCGGCGCAGCGCTCAGAGGTATCGGACGAGTGTATTTCGGCAGCCCGTGACACGCTAGATGCACATCAACAGTGTATACAGAGTGTGCGCGGTTGCGGTGATCCAGCAACGAGCGTCAAATACCTCAATTGGTGTGTAATCTTTTTTGAGTTATGTATAGCTGGCTGATGTTTTGAGCAGGGCTATTATCCATGTTCCGTTCATCCCGTTCAGCATCATATTCACCTGCGTCGTGCGGACCTTCAACTTCGAGGACTTGGCCCTCCTGGAACGTTTTGCTGCATCTCTGAAACCAGAAACAACAGGTGAAGACTCACCAACGCATCCATACCGACTTTACGACCTCCTCTGCCAAGCAGCGAGGCTCTACATTACCAAAGCGCAGTTCTCGGCGTCGGGCCCGACCATGGCAAGAAACGATTCGACACTCTCGACCGATTTCGAGGCGTCACAGTTCTTTGCAGAAGCAGCGGGATCCATTGAGGAGTTTGGAAATTCCGATCTTCTGATGTTTGATGCTAGCGATTGGTATCAAGGTAATCAGCAGCTCATCAGCCTTTTAGATGAAGGTAGACTATTCTAGAAACTATAAGCGACTACCCCTCTATAGCACGACTAATCCACTTCGAGTGCCGTATTGACGACGCCTCAGGCGTAGCACTTCCCTTTTTATTGCTCTGTCACATTGGAAACGTGCGTCTCGATGATGCTGGCCATCTCAGCGGGATCCACGACCCTGAAGAGATTGTGTTACACGTCCATAACCATGAGCGTACCAGACCATTGTTGAATTGACGTCTGCACCCAACATATCAGTTGATTTAGCGACGCTATCGCCAAACCAAAATCTGCGAAAGTTGGGAACATTGCACTTGATATTGACGACTATACCTCTGAAGCACCCATTATATCTACGGATGTGAATGCAACGGCGATTTGACCGTGCAGGCTACATAGCCTATCTGCAGGTAAAACGGCCGCCTGAGACAGACGTGATGTTTCCAGTAGATAAATCTGGCTAACAGAGGTTCTAGTAATAGCTGTGAAGTCATTCGTCATCCAATAGAAAAAACAAAATCCTTCCTTTTCCCAACCCAGCGCGCTCACGAATTTTAATCGCGAGCAAGACCAGTTCTCCTACAATTGGCTTGGCTAGTACATCCTTACTCTTTTCATAATGCGAATCAATCTACAGATACAACGGCTGAACTCTCTCATAAACATTGGCAGAAAACCATTGCCAAAGCCTTTCAACGCCTTAGTCAGTTTCAGTTGCCCTGTAATGAACGGCCCCGACTAATATCCCCTTGTGTTTAAAAACCAGTGTTGTGAAGCAACTGCTTTCCTCTTACGGTATGAATAGTTGTCTCAATTTCTTGCCATATGACTCAGAAGGGTAAAACAAGAAAAAGCCTAATACAAAAGCAACACTAGTTTTCGTTGATGATGTACATCATATCGTTGTACACTTCATCAAACTCCCGAAAGATCTTCACGTCGTCCAACACCATGTTCCTCCAGCCATCGGGGTGTGAGACCCGTCAATACCATGGAACTTTAAATTTATTTCTTGACGGGTACAGCAGTGAACCCACAAACCGCCGCAGCGGCGGTGATCGAGTTGCCGTAGTACTGCCAGATATTGTGTGTGTTGGCGCACTGCAAGCAGGCATCGTACCGAGCAATCCACAAGTAGTTCGTGCAGTAATTCGCCTCACGGGACAGGGTGATCGAAGTACCTTGAAGCCGTCACATTTAGTATTTACCTGGCTCGACTCAGCTAACCATTGAACGCTTACCGCAGTTTTCGTGGCAGATGTAGGCGGGGGTGCCTGGAGCAGGAACGTCTTGACGTTTGGCGATGGGCATAGACTCGGGGAACTCCCATGAGATTTGATTGCGGTTGACGAGGGGATTGGCGGAAGCCAGTGAAGCGACGAAGGCCGCGGTGCAAGCAATGGAGAAACGCATGTTGGTTGTGTGAAAAGACTAACAGGTAGTTTTGTGGAATTTGTAGAAGACTGCTAGCTATTTTCAAAGATCGTCGCCCAAGCTCGAGAGTTTTGTTGAGCTTTTATACCTCCACGTCCATTCAGCATTGCCCGTCCTTTGTGCTCACTTCCACTGCTCAGCATGGCTACAGACTTTTTCCGAAGAACGAGCAGCAGAGTCTCTGGGTTGAAGGGGTCACCGATATCGCCGACGCTATTGGAAGGATCAGATCTTGGCGAGCGATTTAAAGAGTATCATCGCCCCATGATGCCCGGCAAGAAGCGGGCTTCCGAGCGTATTCAGCGGGGCCGACTCGTCCGAGCCATCTAATCTTATCAGATCATCTGATAATCAAGATCCCTGCTGGGCTCGGGACAAGACCGCTCAATGGGATCGTCATATCCGAAGGCCCCCACGCGAGTGCGACCCACAGAGTTTGGTTTACGAGGTTGTTAGGTAAATTGCGAGTGGAAGCCGTTGTCTGGGCTTGCTCCAGCGCACATGCCAGACATTTTGATGTACGAGACTTTTCAGAACATTTCATGTGTGCGTCTTTTATTGAAGGAGATTTAAGGGAGGTCTCTACATCTTTCGTACAGAAGGATGTGTCCACCTGATGGCGTTACGAGCTCTTGCCAGCATTGAGCTGAATATTTCAAGTCTAGTTCGCCCGTTCACCTTCGAACGCATTGAATGACCACGTCCTCAGTCGAGGGTTCTTCTCAAAAGCCAAGTTCCTCTGGTCATAAAGCACCAAGGTTCCGTTCGATAGCTGAATATCCAGCAAGTACACAACATTGAGCGTCCACGCCTCTCGATCACCCTGGATGCTGCTCACGGTGAAGCGGAGAACCTCGTCATCCACCAGACTCTCGTTATACATGGCCCTGTAGTTCTTGACATTGCAAACCTCTGTGGCAGAAGCAGTCACATCTGTAAAACTCGTGATGCGGTTCTCGGCGTCAAGAGTGTTACCGACGACCACGCTAGAGTTGGCGCAGATGAATCCATCCGAGTCGGCCGTGTGAGATGTGGTGAAGCGGACAAAATCCCAAGGCCCCAAAGACGCAGGCACTTCCACCTCCGCGGTATACAACGACGTGTCATCGTATGGAGCAGCAGACAGACGCTCATAGACAGCAGAGCGATCGATGGCGGTGTAGTAGATGGGTACTTCGTGAACCTTGCCAACGGTGGGAAACTGGACAACATACGTGCCCTGTTTCATAGATGCCGCAAAATCCGACGTGAACCGACACATGAGAAAGAAGTTGCCGACCATATTCTTGTGCCAGGTGGTCCACTCAGCAAGTGTGATTGTGTACAGGCGAGTATTGGGGTCGAAAGACGCATGGCCGGCCTGGGCGCCAGAAGCAGAGAGCTGGTAGTCTTCAGCGATATCGGTGATTTCAGGGGGCACAGCAAAGGTGATGATGGAGTCAGCAGGGACTGGGGACGGAAGAGATATTTGAATATGAAGCTCCATCCATGCAGCCGGGTCAATGACAAATGGGGTGTCCTCTTGCAGGCGCTGAAGCGTGAGAGAAGTAAATGCGTCAGCAAGGCCGGTGGGCGTGGCAGTCGCTGAGAGCGTCGTGGTGGTGCCGGGAACGGAGATTGGAGCAGTCGTCGTAGCTGCGGAGGTAGTCGTGGGTGCAGCTGCAGTCGTTATTGTTTGCGCAGCGGTCGACGTCGGGATGCTAGAGGTCCAGGTGGCGTTCTGTCCAGGAATG
This sequence comes from Colletotrichum tofieldiae, assembly GCA_022836555.1. Lineage (NCBI taxonomy): Eukaryota > Fungi > Ascomycota > Sordariomycetes > Glomerellales > Glomerellaceae > Colletotrichum > Colletotrichum tofieldiae. Next base: position 3,649,855 of record BQXV01000007.1, read on the forward strand.
GGATTGTTGCCTAACTGAATCGAGAATGGATCCGAAAGGAAAAGCTGCCAATCCTCCGGGTTCGACGCATCACCAAATATGCGTAGTGCACGCGAGAAGATGCGGTAACGGCCGGAGGGAATGTCGGTTCCATTGGCAAAGGACCGGAATGTAATGAAGCTGCCCAGGTTGAAACGTACAATCTCACGCATAGGGAAGTCCATGTAGCTTCCAGGGACAATTGGCTGAGACCTTACAGATCCAAGCCATGCCTTTGATCCAGAGCCGTGTTGAGGCGGGTAGGTGAATTGCTCTGTCTCCCAATCGACGCCGACCAGATCGACCGAGAACTCATACGTCCCGTACCGGAAAGCAAAGTAGACCTCCGGCGAGTCGCCATCGGCAGGATGGTATGCCTTGCCTTGATAGTCGATAGGATACAAACTTCCATCAGTTTCATCATAGCGGTACGACTCCGGACCATGGTGTAAAGGAGTCCAGTTATAAGTTGAAGCCTCAATTCCGATATACGGCACGGCTAGGAGTTCATCGTTAGAACCAGCCAGCAGGATCTTGCCGCTCCAAAGAGCGCCACTGTCAGCGGTAACGTCGGGCGCTGACAACGTGACCTGAACATCCTGAGTAGCGCCTGCAGCAACCGTGACGGTCTTGGCATCAGACAAAGAACCAGCGGCCGATGTCAGAGGAGGGTAGTATGTGTTCGGATACCAGATGCTGTTTCTGGACGAGATGGTGGAGGCGGCGATGTGGGAGACGTTGTACGTGACTTCTTCCGATCCGGTGTTCTGAATGCGAATCGTGTGCGTACTTACGCGGTTGTCGGTATCGTTCAATGACAGAGTGGGCTCGGATAGGAGTACAGTGGTGTAGTCAAACAGCTTGGCAGCATTAATGAGACCGGCACCTTGCTGTGCGAGCGATGCCAACTCGGCGACGACCTTGCCATCGGTAGTGTCGAAAGCAGGGAGAGCCTGGGCAGTAGAAGTGAGTCTTCGCACGAACTCTGCGCGATCCTTCTTTGCGTTCGCAAACCACAACGCAGCAACACCCGAAATGTACGGTGTAGCAAAAGATGTTCCGGAGGAGATGGCGAACCTTCCTTCGGGAAACGCGCCATAGACTACACCACCGGGAGCGGAGATGATTGGCGAGAAACCGTTCTCGTAGGTAGGACCCCAGGAGGTGAAACTCGAAATCTGCCCTGCGCTTGGAACTTCGGCAGCAAAAGCGGCGGGTTGAGCGTCACTTTCAATCTTCAGGTGCAAAGTATAGTTCTTGGCGATCTGGGTAGATGCCCACTCTCCGACCGACGCAGTTGTTACAGCCATAAGTCGAAGAGTGTCAGACCAGGCAGAAACTTCGTCCATATAGTAGGCGCCCTGGTTGTAAGAATCGAAGAGAATGCCGTACCCGTAGCCGGCGTTGGCTATCGAGGAGTACGATCCGAATGGTGGACAAACACCGCGCTTTGCAAGGACAGCAGCGTTTTCGGAGCCGAAGCCGGCGATATTGCAGGAGTCTCCGGTGTCAAGGTTTATGGGTACGTTAATAGTCTCATTGAATTTGGTGCCGTCGGATGTGACGTAGGAAATATTCAAAGACTGGCCGCCGGATGAGACCAGAGTCGCCGGCCATCCCAAGGTTTGCGCAGCCTCCACTGAGCCTACAGAAACGACACCGCGACCAGCCGCCGGGGAACTGGCAAAGTAGGGTCCCATCTCGCCCGAGTTGCCCGCAGCAATGACGATCAGTCTGTCTTGGGCAATTTCACTGGCCACACGAGACAAAACGGAGTTGGTGTAGCCCGTGTTGCTGCCGATGGAGACAGAGATGATGTCGCAGTCGTCCGAGTCGGCAGCGAGCATGCCCTTGAGGACCAAATCGTTGGATGTCGTGTCTTCGCATCCAAAGACCTTGTACATGTAGATTTCCGAGTCGGGGGCGACGCCTGCGAAGTCCTTATGCGAGGCGGAGATGACGGATGAGACGAAGGTGCCATGACCAGCGCAGTCAGTGAGGGCGGTAGAGTCCTCGTCAACGAGATTCCTACCGCCGGCTACCTTACCAGCCAAGGCTGGATGATTGACATCAACACCGCTGTCAACTACACAAACACGCTGGCCGGCGCCGGTGATGTTGCGTTGGTGCAGCTCACTGACACGCGTAGCGATGTGCGGGTTCCATCTCGGTGAGCCGGCCGTGACCTCGAACGAGACATCAAGGGTAATGGGCTGCACAGGCCAAGCGTTGGCGACGCCCGGAATGCTCTTGATCTCGTCGACGACACCGGATGAGTTGTCGTTGGTGATCTCAACCGACACCCCCTTGAAGCGGCCCGAAATGGTGGTGAAGTCCTCTTTGACCGTGGCCTCGTAGCCGAGAGACGATATTTGGCCAACGACAGAGTCAGCTACGGAGGAGTCTTGGCGGGCGATGTGGCCTGTCGAGTCTTCGAGTTCGACGATGTAACGACCCGAAGCAGCTTCAGAGGCGGGGTTTGTGAGGCGGTTGCGGCCGCTGGCAAAACCGACTTCTTCCGCTGCCACCGTGGTGGCCGCGGCTACGGCGACAAGAGCCGATTGAAGAATCGCTGAGAGCTGAGGCATTGTGACTGTTCGACTAGTATCGGTGAGTCGGCAAAGAAACTCAATGATCAGCGTTGCAAGTCGAAACAAGAAATGCGCTGCCGAGCCTGCACTTTAACCCAAGAATCAAGGGTCCAGACGCAGCTATGTATCGCATCCATTTCTCATCTGATAGATCCACAAAATTAGGCCATCGGATCAACGGCATGGCTAGGGATGCACGATGGAACCGCGCCCATCACAACCCAGGTCACGATGCTTCTTCGAATTGCCCATTAATTACGGTTTTATGGGCCCGACGACCGATAACCGGAACGCAACAGCAGACACTTGGGGATACGACGCTGAATGCAACTCCAGGGCCTTGGCGGGCACCAAACCGTCTGGTTGTGTGACCCAAAAGGGGCAGGTCGTCGGAAAAGACTCAATTATCGGAAGGCCGGGGTGCAAAGGTTATCAGCTCATCTAATTAACCTCTGTGGAGCTGGATATGCAGACGAAGCCCGCAGGGCCACACTGCGATGGAGTCACGTAAAGGGTCTTGATGTGCTAGGTCAGGGGTTCAACAAGCTCAGCTCGGATAAGCAGTTGGTTTAATCCCCTCTGTCGGCCGAGTTGGTCAACTTCCGAGCGGACCATGGATACTAGGTCCTGCTTGCGGCAAATGACACCTGCACATGATTGATGATGAAGAGACGACCCCAGCATTCAATCATGATTGGCCTTGATTGGCTATTGCCCTCTCTTTAAGTAGATGAAGCCATGACCGGTTACTTAGGGAGAGTGTTACTCATCGATACTGCATCTAATTTTCTGTGAAGACGAAAAAGGCGAACGCAACGTTGCGATTTCGAGTCCCGAAAACACATACATAAACGATGTCTGTGTTATGCGCTCTTTGAAGTCTATTGTGCCTCTGTTGACTAGAGTATGTGTCTATAGAAGCTGGACGAGCCGTATTACCGCCATCATAAGTTTACCACGCGTTGGTCTAAGTTTTAGAGGAGGTTTGAGGACGCAATTACTTTTACCATTCCAGAAGGAAATATTGTGGCGAGAGGAGAGACTGTGTCACAAGCGCCGGCATAAGTATGGACAGAATGAAATAAATATTGAGGGAAAACTAAAACCCAAACTTTTAATTCTTGTTTTTTAAAAAACCGAAGAGAAGAATAACAGAAAAAGGGGGCAACTAGGAATCTTGAGGGACACCATCGGGATTGAGCTCTTTCAAGTCTTCTTTCCGCATTTCACTGAGAAAAGCAGACTTGAGCAAGTTTGCTTTCAGCTCGGCCGCTTCTTCAACTCTTCCCTGCGAATTCAACATATCTATTAACATGAAGCGGCACGGGAATTGACTTTGTGCTCTGAACCGCTTGTTTAAATCATTGTCGGCTCTGCTATAGGCAAGATCCGTCACTGACAACGACTCTTGGAGGTAGGTGACAGCCGAGTCGCTGTCCTCAGCTTCGATGTAATAAGCCATGGTCTTATTGTATAAATTCAAACGCAATAGTGAAATGTTGCTCCAGTCTTTCCGCTTGGTGGGATTTGCAGCAGTAAGCAAACAAATCCCTTTCTCATATAGGGCGTGCAATTCGTCGCTTGGTAGGTCCAGAGATCTAGCCATGGATAACGAGGCGATTGCTAGGAAATGGTGTTCGTCTGACCCCTCCCCAAAGTGTTCAACTGTGTATTGAGCCAAGCCTTTGAGACTGTTGCGAAGACCCTGAGTGTACGTTGCTCGATCACCGTTGCTGCTAACCGAGGTCGCTCGAACTCCTGCTACAATGCTGCTGTAGTCACAGTCTCCGCGAAGCTCCATGTAGCTGTCGGCCACTATTTTTCCAATTGTTTTCAGCTTGTCGTGGCCTATCTGATAAGCCTCCGTTGAGAATAGCTGTTGCAACGTGGTGGCAGCAAGAGTGATCGGCTGTCCAGGGTTAATGATACGAAGTATGCGGGAGAGATGAAGGAGATAACATTGCAAAATTTCCTTTCTTTCTCTGTTGTAAATTAATTCAGGAATCACAATGAGTAGATCCTCGTAGAATTCGATTGGTTCTTGTACAGTCTTAATTGCCTTTTCAACATCTCGGAATGCTTGACGAAGGATAGGGCCACAATTTGTGAAGTCTCCGATGTCAAAAAACTCGAAAGCTAGTTGAAAATGATTAAATGCACGTGCTCCAGGCGCAGATGTCTTCATAGTGCGATTGGATTGGCTCCAAGCAAGGTCTCGCCGGGCAGTGCCTATTATGATCTCGCGGATACTGATATAGGTCTTTTCGGCCAATTCGTATTGTCGGTTTCTGTGTAGCAATGCTCTGGCAAACTTTGGGGTGCTTTGGACGAAATCGCGCTTCAGCGTATCCGCAAGATGGTAGTGAACGCTGTTTTCAACAGGGATCTGGCCGAGATGCCGCCTAGCTGGCCTCCGGCACGTAGCTACTCCGCGGCAGGTCTCTACAAGAACACCTTGGGCCCGGTTTTGTTGATATGCTTTCGTGTGGTACTTTTTCCAATTCCATTTCTGGAATTGACGCTTGTACATTCTTTCCCTATGAGTGTCAAGAGTCAGCAAGACAACTTGCGTCGTTTTGATGCGTCACTTTGGAAGACTTACGTAGCTGAAAAGAATGTACTTTCGAAATATTGTCTATGATGTCCTTGAGTGGAAGGTTCTCATCGAGATAAAGACGTCGAATCGTGTCTTTCATTGTATCCCAGTCTCTTTGGCTCTCGGGACGAGGAATCCGGGGCCGACCAATGGTTTGCGGTACTGCCGTGATCTATAGAGATGGACACTGGATAGGGACGAATTGCAGGCTCATGCGAAATGTTGGACACCCCTGACGAAATGATGAAATCGGTGCAATCTTATGTGGCATCAATAAGCTGGGACTTGAGTGTAACTCGGCCATGTTCGGCGCTGCCGAAAAGCGTGAAATCCGCCAAGGTAGGTAGAACCAGATTGGGATCCATGGCTCTTCGACTAATCCCCCGATGACGGTGTTTTATGAGTCAGACGTCGGGGCAGAGACCAAAGACTGTTCTTATATACATCGACAAGATGACGGGATGCTGTAGCTTTGAGCTAGGCCTTGAAAGGTTTGAAATGATGCACTAAAAGGTAGTTCTGGGGGGAAACGGAGCTTTATATGCAAGTCTGTCTATCCGCGACATGACCACGGACTCCCGAAAGTGCCCAAAGGTCTCAACTCAAGAGGAGGCTACATCTTTCATCAGTCTGACCACGAACCAGTGTGCCAGAAAGGGCTGCGATGGTTCGCTGCGAGACGCGAGGTCTTTTTGCGTGTTGGCTGTCATGGATTGGACGGCACACTCGCTTGCAAAGCAATAGAATGCATAATCATCCTCCATAAATGCTGAGCCCTTTCTCTAAGGGGACGGATGACAAAAGTTCCTCACATGGAGCCAATGGGACAAGCGCCAAATTGCTGGAATGTCATTCGGCGATAGGACCCATCCGGACTACACACAGCTTTCATGTTATTCGTGTCCGTGAGCATGGTCTCGCTCTACACCTTGAACAACCCGCACGACTCGTAAAATGAATAATCCATACATAAGCTTTGCTCCATCTGCTAGGTGGATGAGAAAAGGGCGGCAGAGAGAGACAAGTTGCCGCAGTTATACCAAAAGCTCCTACACCGAATTCCCAACACATACTTTCGCCTGCCTTTGAATGTTGCGGCCTTCGTATTTTCTCTTCACAGACAGTAATACTCAATAGCCCTAGGCATATCACGACGTAGGAATACTTCGTAACTGGCACAAAAACGACACCGCCGCTAAAGGCCATCGCAGGATATTGGTTCGGAGCAACGTCATTTTTAATAAGGGGGCCTGCACGATAGCAGCTGTGAAGTACTCGCCTTGCTGATTAAGATGTGATACGATAGTCACGGCATAGCCAAGTACGGAGTTTTTAGATCGAGCAAGCCCCCGCGACAATAACCACGGTATTAGTACGGACAGAGTCTTACGAGACTCCCGAGCCGCCTAGACCGACTAAAGTCTACCCACGTGAGAGCGATCAGTATCGTTGCTTTCAATCTGTGATTCTGCAATGGCAGATGAACCACAGAGTGGCCCAAAAAGGAACGCGTTCCATGTTGATGAGGAACGAAATGGTTCGCCAGCCGAGGGACTGTCAGCAAATCGAGGGGCTCCAACACGTACAGTGTGTGTTTGTTTTTGAAAACTGTTGAAAGACCCTAAGCTATAACGCTATGTACAGTGCAAGACCCCCTGCTGCACGGCGAACGTCCAAACCAGGCAACCAGACTAAGAGCTGTGCCGCACCGCCCACCGCCGCCGCCTGGAGGCCGCTCCCCCTCCGCCATCCTCGACCTCCCCCGTCTTCGCCCCGTCGCCCTTGACGTTTAAGCTCTCTGACCCAACACTTTGAGATTCGGATTTCTCAATTGACCGTTCGCTGTTCGGCTTTGACTTCTGCGCACATTGGGTCCTCTTGTTTCTCCCGATTTTCGCCGTCGGTGTAAGCCGGACACGAGCCTCGGTCAGATCTCAACATGCCACGGTCCCTCCCCCGAGATCTATTGAACGAGCGGCCAAGCAAGCTTCGAAAGCAGATGCACCATGGCCCCCCTTCGCCACGGCCCCTGTGTCGTTGGGCGCCGACGGCTTTGCCTCGCTTCCGCCTCGCTGGCCGCCTGTCGAGTACTCCCTCGCGGACTTCTATCGTGGGCCCGCCATCTACGGGGAGAACGCCTGGTCTCACGGTCATGGAATTGGTCAGATAGACCAGACCTTTGCCAAACCTTTGCCCACGGACGACCAATCAGGACTTGCCTTTTTTCAGCCTGCCTCGTCGCTCACCCAGGCACCTCCCCGGGCGTTGAGCACCGTGTCCAGTGTGACTTTCTCTTCGCCCTCTGTCGCCAGCCAGCCATCTTCTGCCGAGTCGGCCGTGTCGCCCACCCAGACAGACTTTCCATACGAGTGGCCGACAAGGAGGGCGTCGCCTTCGACCGGTTCGTCTGCGACCCAAGCTGCCATCCAGCGACCTGGGAGCCGGGCCCAAAGTCGCTTCGTCTGTCTCGGACCCCACTGCGACGAGTCCTTTGATCGAGAGCAAGACTTCAAGTCTCATCGCAAGACAGTCCATACCCACACTTGCAACTGGGCAGGTTGCGATCAGTCAAGCTTTTCCACCAAGGACGGCCTCACGTGGCACGTCAAGCTGGAGCACCTTCTCATCTGTCCAGCTCTAGGCTGTACCGAGAGTTCGTTTCAGACCAAGCAGATCCTTGAGAGCCACGTCAGATGTGCCCACCCGGAAGCTAGCGGTGAGGGTAAGGGAAAAGGCAAGGAGCCCGAGGCGACATCGAAACCTATGGCTCGGGCCATGGCCTCCACGAACTCCGCCCAAGAACCCAACGCCGTTGCGGCGCCATCACAGAGTCCCAACGAGGACCGGGCCATCAAGCAGGTACTGTCTGTAGCTATTTCCAAGAAAAAGTGCCGGGAGCAACTCAGAAACGTTGTTGAGAAGAAATTCAGGAGACAGAACGGTAGGTCCTTGGTGTCTGTCGAACGCTGCTTGTCATCTAACACAACCAGGTCAAACCCCACGAACAGCGGACAGCCCCAGCGACTTTTCCCGGGCTCGCTTGTGCCGACTCACAGAGAACGCGAGCTTCCCTCTCGTCTGGGAACACGGCGTTCTCCCATTCCTCGTCGAGTTCATCCCCAAATGGTGCGGGCCGAACCACGTCGTCAGCGTCACTCGCGGTAAGACGCCGGGATCCCGACGGGTCTGCATCATGACCAAGAAAGAGCCATCTCGAACTCGCCGCATCATCATCGCAGCACACGTCAGAGACCTCCTCCCCGAGAACCATCGATCTACCATCACCTTTGCTTTTGTCACCGGCGCCGTCGACCGCATGGTGTGGGCGAGAGGGCTGAGCAAGGATATGCCGGATGAGGTGTGCATGGCCAGGAACCCGTACTACTTCAAGAACCCGTGCATGGGCGATAGCATCGGCATCGACGGCACCGGGGACTTCAAGGAGAGCACGTCCACCTTGGGCCCCTGCTTGCTCGTTGGCGGTGGCAGCTACTGGCTTGCCAACTTCCACCCCTTCGTGGAAGCGTATCAGCACCTATCGTCAGTCAGCGTGGAGCATCCCTCCCCCAGTGACCGGGCAAGATGCATCGACGAGCGGCACGATACAATGCCTGACACGGACTTCACGATAGGCGGCCTGACCGCCACGTCCGGCATCGACCTGAAGACAACCCGCATTTCCCACGACCCCTATTGGGAGGAATGCGACAAGGAGGCCCCTCTGATCGTGACCGACTGGATCCTCATTGCGTCCAAGACACGCCAGGCAAACATCCTCCGCCGGTTCCCCTCCGACACCATGCCGCTCTTGAAAGAAGTACCTGTCAGGATGACGAGCGCAGTCGTCCCGGGCGCGACCGTAGTCTCCACCGGGCGCACGTCGGGTCAACAGCGCGGCCAGATCTGTGAGATTCCAGCCTACGTCAGCGCCGACGAGAACGGCACCGGCAAGGCGACGCGCGAGTGGTTCGTCGAGGAGCCGTACCCCTTCGACGACGAAGAGGGCTGGATCCGCGGAGGCATTGGTGTGGAGGGTGACAGCGGCGCCGCCATCGTCGACGCAGACACCAATGCTCTGGTCGGTCAGCTCTGGGGCCGCAACAAGTACTTCGGCCCTGGTCCCCGCTTGACTTTCTTCACCCCGATCGGTGACCTCTTCGACGATATCCAGGAGAGGTGCGACCAGCAGGCGCGGCCTCAGCTCCCGCAGTACCGGGACGAATCGGACTGTTACCCGGTTGACCCCAGCTGCCGGCAATGCTTCGACCTGCGCACCTACCTCGACAGCAGACGCAACTCGCGCGAGTCACTGCGCTCCATGATTGGCCGCAATGAAAGCGACCACGGAGACCTGACTTCTATTGGAGGAACCTCGGAGCTCGCGACACCAAAGGACCATGCTTTCTGGTCTCGCAGCTCTGGCGTCGAAGAGGTCGGGTCGTCGTTCACCAGCATCATGTCACCATCGGCCACTCACCCCTTCTCCTTCACCCCGCAGCCCGGTACCCCAGGCATCGTGGACGTCAAGAGCCCGTACGCTCTCACTCTTAGCGCAGAGGACCTTTACGACGAGGAAGGATTCACTCCCACAACAGGCGTCACTTCCGGCAAGCGTGCAGCTGCGGTGCCCCTTATGCGGAGTTCAAGTCAGAATGCCAAGAGGCAAAGATTGCATTAAGTGTAGTGTTCTCGGGCTTCGATATCGGGTATCAGCCGGGAAAGCCGCCTCTGGCCATCTTCTTGGCCCTCTGGTCTCGGCGGTTGTGGTTCGCTCTCGAGCCCTTGCTGGCTTCCTTTCTCCTTCGCGCGGCCTCGGTCTCCTTCTCTCCCGTCGGGCCCGCCACGTTGCCACCTCCCCTTCCACCGCCTCTGCCACGTCCGCGGCCTCCGCGGCCACGGCCGCCTCTGCCGCCCCTCGATGAACCCCCTCCATCGGGGTCGGACTCCTCGGCGCCCGAGCCAGCTGGACTGGCTCGCCATGCCGTTGACAAGATCTCAGTCTGGGTGCCGGTGAACGCCGCGGCGCCGCTGTACTTGGCCTCAAGGCGTCGTTTCTGGCCGGGATTCCTCGAGAGCATCACGGCCCAGCCCTCGATCGCCTCGTCCGTCATACCCGTGTCCTCTCTCAATTTGTTCCTCGCCTGGCCTCTTCTCGTCGTGGCCTGCCTGTCAAACACACCGGGGTCCGCCTGGAACGCCTTGTAGAGCGTCTCCTCGTTGGCGTCCTTTTGTCCGTCCGCCTCTTCGTTGGCGTTGTCTACTGTTCCGCCAACATCGTCTGCGTCGTACGTGTCGTCGCGCTCATCGTCGTCCGAGTCGAACGCCGCTAGTGCGGACAGAATCGCCGCCTTGTTGGGAGCGGTGGATCTGTCCCTGAGAACGTCGTCGGCCGTTTTCTCGGGGGCCTTTTTTCCGAAATGGAGTTTGGAAACATCTAGCTCTAGTCTATCAAGTTCATCATCATCAAATACGTTATGGCGCTCTGGTAGGTGCGGGGGTGTTGGTCTGGGTTCGAGCTGGCTCTTTCTTCTCTCCAGCTTGGGTGATCTGGCAAATGTCAGCAGTAGATCATAGTGAATGGAATGAGTGAAAAAACGTACAGCTGCGCAGTGCGGTCCGCGGTCGCGAGGTGCGGGGGTAGCGAGTCCTCGAGCAAATGCGCCGTGACGGCTTCCGTGTTATCGCCGTACTCGTCAAACAATTTTGAGATGAAGCCAGACCCCAAGTCTGGGAACAGATCCTGAATGAGCGAAATCTGGCTCTGCCGGTGTATGTGCAGCTCAGCCTGGAGTTGTCCCTCATCCGCGACGTCCTTGCCCTTGCCCTTGTCGACCTTCCTCTTGACAAGCCTCTTGGGCCTCATCATCCCACCCCCAGGCTTCCGGAAGCCCTCGAGAGCGGAGATGCGCGACTTCAACGCCGTCGACGCCGCGCCCTTCTCCTCCGCCTTTCTCAGCAGCTGCCTCAGCACGGGCGTGACGGTGACGAGCTCCGCGACGAGCGAGTCGTTGACATTGAGCGGCCCGGCCCTGTGCGTCTCGGCGGCGGATTTCAGCGAGAAGAGCACGTCCGCCAACATGCCGAAGCGGGGCTGCTCGCCCTCCGTCAGGCCGTTGAGGCCCACGTAGGCCGTGGCGACGAGGACCTTTCGCAGGGGCGGATTGGTGATTTTGAACGCAGACACAAGGCCGTCGAGGAAGTCGCTCCCCGCGAGGAAGAAGGCCGAGGCGTGCGGGGAGGCGTGGAGGAGGTGGTTGAGGGTCGCGAGGCGGGCCTCGAGGGATTTGAGGTCTGCTTTGAGCCCGGCTTCGAGAGATTGGGTGAGGGACTTTTTGAGGCCCATCAGAGGCTGTTCGAGCGCGGGGCTGTGGAGGGCGAAGGCTTTTGAGAGCGTTGAAGGGGCGTTCTTGCGGTAGAGCTTGCTGAATGCGCCGAGGAAAGCCGGCGTCGTGAGTGCCACGGGGGGAGGGTGTGAGGGCGTGGTGAGCAGGCGGGATGTGAGCGTGAACGTCGACCTAAGAATGGTCTTGGAGTGGACGGATGAGCCGAGGACGGGTGAGGGACCTGCGTCGGCGAGTTCGGTGACGAAGGATGAGAGGAAGGGCGGGATGGAGGCGTCCTCTTTTGAGGCGGCTTTTGAGAGCTGGGCGTCGGGGAGGGCGAGGTAGGCCTGGGTGAGCGTCGTCCAGGCTTCGAGAAGGAATTCCCAGTCCTCCGGTGTGAGTTTGGCGCGCCATTGTGAGGACGGGAACGGAGCGAGGGGCGGTAGAGAGCTCGCCATTTCGGAGGGGGCGTGGTGAGTTTGGCGGGGTATTTCGCGGGTGAGATTTATCGCGGGGCGCGGGAATGGGGAGGGAGCTCTGCGTGAGAGCTTTTCGTCGTGTCTTTCTCGCGCATCCGGGGGGTTTTGTCGCATATGAAGAAGTCGCGTTGAGGTGAGTGAGATCAAGTGGGAGGCGAGGCAACTTCATGAAATGCCGTCTCTCACCGGATGATTCATTGACGTCGGCCCTGAGCGCAAACGCAGTAAGCTGTCGGCGGAGCTTGATGCGGAAGTGGGCCCTGGTCGGTGGGGTTGAGTTGTCGAGATGTCAGCAGAAGAGGTACGTACCTTTGCTCTCGACCGTCGTTAGCTGCGCTAATCCGAGTGTGGACTAGCGCCTCTTCTCGGTAAAGCCCTACCTCCAATCCCCACGAAAAAGTTCGCGATCCCGCCCCGAACTTTTCGTTTCCCCTTCAAGCTTTCGATAGCCAGATTCATCAGCCTTCATCACTTTGCCGCAACCAAGCCGTTCGAGTCGTGAAGGAACCTCACTCTCCCTCTCCATCACCCCAATCAACCCACACCGAACCACTCCGTTCACCAACAACCGTCAACATGTCTTACAACAAGGACAAGGACTTCGGCGAGGCGCCCAAGACGCACAAGATCCGCATCACCCTCTCTTCCCGCAAGGTCCAGTCCCTCGAGAAGGTCTCCGCCGAGCTCATCGAGCGCGCCAAGTCCAAGGACCTCCGCGTCTCCGGCCCCGTCCGCCTGCCCACCAAGACCCTCAAGATCACCACCCGCAAGACCCCTTGCGGTGAGGGTTCCAAGACCTGGGACTGCTTCGAGATGCGCATCCACAAGCGCCTCATCGAGTACGTTAAACCCCCCCTGACATGATGAAAGAAGTGCCATGGAGGAACGAATGCTAACGATCGCAGCCTCAACGCTCCCACTGAGATCGTCAAGCAGATCATCATCAACATCGAGGCTGGTGTCGAGGTCGAGGTCACCATTGCCGCATAAGCGATTGGAACACCAAAGACAAGGACGGAAGTTGTTGTAAGAGGGACGACGGTATGGGCTTTGGCTTGGGAATGCCGCGCCGCGGGCGATGACGGTGCCGAAAGGCCACTTGTTGACCCGGCAGGAGCGGCGGGACGAGTTAGGAGGTCTAGATACCACCCAAATCAACTGATGACCCCCATCTAAATACCTTGGTTGTGCCGTGTGACGTGCCGCTTGATTCGTGATCCTGTCTTAGTACATCCGGCTTCCAAGTCTTGAGAGGACGCAACGTTGTCGTGGGCCATGAACTGAAATAAATAATGAATATTTGTAAAGATGAAAGAATATAGCGCTCGCGCCTGTCTAGCGCAGGCAGCACCGTTATACCATCTGCCCAAGATGTCATATCCCACCCCCTTTTCACTGATTGATCCATTTTCATCAACGCCGTGCAATGCCAGTTCCTTTACAACAGTACGCAGGTGAACCCGCGGCCCTCACCTCATCCCCATTTCACCCCCCTTTACAAATCCCAAAGGCAAAACTCTCGCTTGGGCGGCAACTCGGGCATCAGCCCATCAAACTTGCCCGTCTGCGCAAACGCCTGCCATTGCTGTCTCGACTTGTCATCATAAGCCTCGTCGGGCAGCTCCGTGTCCTTGTAGTAGTTGGGCGGGCCGTCGGGGAACCAGATCCTCGTCCAGGCGCCGTTGAACGCCCTGATGCCAGGGAGGTTGTTCTGGTACGTGACGGGCTTGCCCTTCCAGTTGGACAATCGCCCATCCATGCCCTTGGCGCTGTAACTCGACACCGGCGGATGCTGCTTTGAGCTCCCCGGCGGGTACGGTCCGCTTCCGGGCGCCGCCGCTTGTTGCGCGGCCGGTGCAGCGGGCTGGGTGCCGAACGGGTTGGGTGCTGCCCCTCCCCCGCCCAAGGCGCTCGCAGGCTGGCCAAAAGGCGACGCACTGTTCTGGCCAAAGGGGTTGGGCTTCTGGCCGAGTTGAGCCGGCTGACCGAAGGCACTGGTTGGCTGGGCGGGCTGCGTCGGCTGCGCTTCCATTGACGCAGATCCGAAGGCACCGGATTGGGAATCCGGCTTCGCACCAAAGGGATTGCTTGCTGCTGGTTGATTTTGCGCTGGCTGGCCGAATGGGCTGGGAGAAGCCGTCTGGGACGGCTGGCCAAAGGCACTAGGAGTCGCAGTCTGCGCGGGTTGCCCGAACGGACTCGCGTTAGACTGCGCGGGAGCACCAAACGGACTGCCATTTTGCGTTGTGTTTTGTGCCGGTTGACTGAACGGGCTGGGGTTGGCGTTATTCTGCGCCGCCTGACCAAAGGGACTGGCCGTGTTACCACCAGCGGCAGCGCTCGCAAAGGGGCTGGCCCCGCTCGCCGCGCCGCCGAAGGGATTCGGCTTCTGCCCCAGCGCGCTCGCTTGACCAAAGGCGCTGCCAGTACTGCCGGGCTGCGATGGCTGGCCGAACGCACTGCCGGTGCTGCCGCCGGGTTGTGCAGGCTGACCGAAAGAAGGCGCTCCGAAGGGGCTCGACTTTTGGCCCAATGATGATGCTTGACCAAAGGCCGATGTGCCGCCTCCAAGCGCGCTGGGTTGTCCAAACGCAGACGAGGGTTGGGAGGTCTGGCCAAAAGCCGGGGCTGAGCTCTGGCTTGGGGCTCCAAACGCTGACGTCGGTTGTGACGGCTGCCCAAATGCTGGCGAAGGTTGCGAAGGCTGGCCAAAGGCAGGCGTGCCAAAGGGGTTCGGGCGCTGTCCCAGGGCAGCTGGTTGACCAAAAGCGCTCCCCGCCGCCGCTGTGGTGCTGGCCCCGCTACCGAAAGCTGACGAGGTCGGTTGGCTGTTGGAGGAGAAGGGATTTGATGTTGTGGCGGAGGACGAGTTCGATGAGAAGGGGTTCTGCTGGCCAAGGGAAGAGGAGGTCGCCCTTCTGCCAACTGCGAACTCCCCCGTCGTGCCGCCTGGCTGTGTCCCTTGCTTACAGACATCTATTCTGTTGGGGTGCTTCTGGTCGGCCGAGATGATAAACTGGATCGCTCCATCGAGATTGCCGACCGCCGCCTTCATCTGCTGTTGGGCTTGCTGGTACACCTCCTGCGCTTGGCTGAGCTGCGGGGTCGTTAGCCGGCTGTCACGGAGATCCACCACATGTATCCTACCGCTTGTTGAGGGTTTCCCGCGGCCGTCGCCATAAGGTGAAGTAGCCTCATCTCTTCGAAACTCTGCTCGCGCATGGGGCCTCCAAAGAGCTGTTCCGGAGCATCCCTCCCCGGTCCATAGGCGGACAAGATCCATTGCGGTGCCTCCGACGTCAAGTCCTTCTCAATGGCTTCTTTCGATAGCTGGTACGGCAGCGCTGCGTGCATGTAAGTACTTCAGATCGCTCCACGCCTGTTGGACGCTCGATTGAGGCACGAACCATCGTTACCGCCGCGGTTGAATCCTCCTCCTCCCGAGTTCTGTCCAAAGGCGGCGAACCGGTTGTTCGATTGCGATCTCGGGTGCTCGAACCGGCAGTTTTCTGGGGTCGCATATGTCAGCTCGATTGTTTCAGAAAGTTCAAGGTCTCCGCGGGAAGAGACTGATGAGAAACGCGCATCACGCCAGACGTACGTCCATACCTGCAGTTCCCCTGCTCGTAGAACTTGCAGACCACCATGGTGAGAGTCGGAAGCGAGAGTTCTGTGGTGTAGTTGTCGGTGTGGCAGAGCAGTTATGTCATTTCGGAGGTGTCGCAAGCTCGGACAGAATCAGCAGGACGAGAGTCAACAAAGAAGAAGCTGTCGATTGTCACAAGGGCGCGCGGATTGAGTGTCGAGGAAGAAATCATTTTCAGCCTTTCGCAGCCTTGCTGATACCAGGCGCTAGCGCGTACTGGCGGGCCAATGAGAGAAGCGTACAGTGCGTGACACATGCGCGCCCAATTGGCACTGTAGCTGCTATTTCCAGCTGAAGGCGTAACTAACACTCAAAATTGCATCTTCACATTCATCCATTCATACCAAGGCCTTGTTTTTTATTTCATTAACACTCTTCTTTTCTCACGCTTTAATCGATGTAAAGAAGTGCGCGTACACCTCTGGTGTTTATCATTACGGCACACCTTCACCCACTACAATACCTACATTTCTGTCTTTTTCCAAACTAATATCAAAGGTTTAGTAATTCTCTTGCGTTTTCAACAACTGCTGATTGAGTATGCACGCAATAACCAAGGGCACGCAAGAAGGGGAAGATGCGAAATGGATCGAATGCAGTCATTTCAGCTATTTACAATATTCTAGCACCGTCTACCCAATAACACCAGCAACCATGGGCTTCAGCTGCTGCTCGATGTAACTGGGGTTCCTCCAGTCAGACCAGTCGACGTTCAGAAGTCCCCACGACTCGTCAAAATTCTGGGTGCCCTGGCGGACGTAGTAGCTGCCCACGAGCACCCAGATAAAGAAGCTCGCCTTGGCCTCGGGGAGGTACTCGGCCAGACACGTCGAGTATACGTTGAGGTAGGTGTTGTCGTTCATGTTGAAGCCGAACTCGGTCAACGCGACGGGGAACACGTTGACCGTCGCCGGATCGGTCTCGTTCATGGCCTGGAAACCGCGGTTGTACAGGTTGTACCGCAGGCTGGAGCAGCTGCCGATGCTGCCCTCGTAGTTGTGGATCTCGAGCACGAGCTTGTCGGCGTATCCTTCAAAGTCGGCGCGCGAGAAGGTGGCGTTGCCGGGGGTCAGGGCGGTGCCGCGGAAGACGGGCGCGACGGTCGTGTCGTAGTTGAGGCCCGAAAGGTAGATGAGCACGTCCGGGTTCGCGGCGTTGACGGCGTCGGTGCCCTGCTGGATGTACTTGTACCAGTCCTGCCAGTGGTAGGAGGCGGCGACGAGGTCGGGGTTGTCGCTGGCCTCGCGGAGCTCGTTTCGGAGGGACATGGCGACAAGTGCCGTCCATGATTTGCCCTGCGACAGTTAGTCACTGTTGATATGCTCAGAGACGGGGGACACTCACGTGCTCGGCCATGTAAGCCAGACCGCGCACCCAGTTGGCGGCGTCGAACTCGCGATCTCCCCACCAGGTGTTGCCGTCGTTTCCGGAGCAGCACCACTTGCCCTTGGACATGTGGTTATCGAGGAGAATGTAGATCTGCTGCTTGGCGCACTCCTCGGCGATGGCATCGTAGACCTGGAGCAAGTCAGCGAGCGTCACAAATAACGCATCCTGCATCAACGTGTACCTCTAGACGGGTGGTGGCCTCGGTGAAGGAAGGGTTGTTCTCCAACACCTGCGCGAGGACGGCAGTACCGTTCGTCTCGCCCAGACCCTCGACGAACGCCGTCTTGAGGTCGACGTCCTTGCCATCGTTGGCGTAGATCTGGTCGACGAGCTCGATCGCGAACGTCAGGCGGATGGCGTTCATGCCGAGGCTCTTGATCTTGGAGACGACCTCCTCGACCGAGTTGTACTGCAGGCCCTCAGGGACCATGACCTCGCCGTGTCCGGGCCAGTTGGTGCCGGCGAAGTTGACATTGTTGCCCGAGGCGTCCTGTTGCCAGCGGCCGTTGGTTGTGAAGGGCCCGTTGGGCCAGCTGGTCTGTCTGGCCTGGGGGAGGGCGGCGGCGGCGCAGAGGGGCGCGACGGTGCTGGCGACGGCCAGGAGGGAGCTGAGGAACTTCATTGTGCCGGGAGCCTGTGGACTGGAGAAGAAGAGTCCGGGAGGTTGTCAAGGCAAGAAAGACGAGGGGCTCTCATCGCGTGGCTGGCCTTTGGCTTTTATACCACTTTCACCTGCGCACCATTTCGCTTCAATTGCTCATCACATTCACGAGCCCGCCACTGCTCACCCTCCCCCTCCCAACGGACCGAGAGCGGGACCTGCAGGCGACGCCAGGAACCGGCCTCTGACATCACGAACATTGGCGGCGGCATGCCTCGGGACTAGATTCAACGGTTGCCAGTGTTGCCCAAGATTCATGACTAGTCGTCAACCATGTCCTCGCCCGCAGCGGGGCATCTCTCGGGTCGCGGTGGCCTCCCCTCAGGCCACACGAACCAGAAGCCAGCCGAAGCTCGGGGGCAGCTTTCGCCCGAGAAGACGAGCACAGCCAAGGGAGGGACTAGGGGGGAGGCCAAGACTTGAAATAGGGAATCAAAAGAGCTCCCTTGGCGCGTGAACGAGGTGACGGCGCGCCAGGAACAAGCTCAGGGTTGCGACGGGGACGGTGAGATCGGCGGGCTTCGGCTTCAGCCAGGTCTACAAGGAAGATAGATGTTCAACCGGCCGTCCCGCCCCCGCATTGCTTGTCGAATCTGCCGACGAGATCCCCAGCTCGTTTCTCCACACGTTGCTGTTCAACGGCCCAAGCCTCCCCAAAGCGGCCGGTGCTGCGCGATCACAAGATGCGAGTGTGTGTCGTCGAGGTTGCATGGAAGTGGAGCGGTGGCTACGGCTCCGCGATCCCCGCGAGAAACGAACGAGCGAGTGACGACTCAAGCCGGCGACGCGCTCCAAATGAGACTAAATGTGAGAGAGTGAACAACCCCTGGTCCGGGACTCGAGGAAAGCGGACAACTGCGGGGACGCGCCGTTCCTGACAGGGAAACGCCCGCTGCCGATCAAGAGCCGACGGCTTTGGATCCGAAGAAACAGGACCAAAATGGAAGTTGGGGAAAGCAGGGAAAAACACAGCGAGGGGGGAGCAATTCGACGATGTGAATGGTGCGCAAGTTCGGACGGACAAACTCATGAGGAACGACCTTATCACGAGTTTGTCTTGGGACCCACTCGCTCGCCTCGACCCTTGGAACGATGTGCTCACTTTTGGACTCATTGGTCATGTTTGTTGTTCATTCATTGGTTCTCTTGGGATCTGGAATGCCGATTAACACATGCACGCATGGCGCCGTCGACGCTCCATGACGACAGCTTCATGCATCTCGAGCCCGCGACGTTTTTGCTTCTCATGAGTCCGGCCTCGTCCACCGCGAAAAATCTCTACTCGAGTTCAAGGGTGCGAGATCTCATCCATCGTCAACCTCGACATCGGCAACAACCTCACGCCCTCGCCCGGAACTCCACCATCGGCCCATCCTTCATGCTCGTAAACGTGTCGAACAGCTGCATCTCCTCAACCCTCCTCCGCCCCTCCTCTAGCTCGGCCCTCCCCTCGGCCGGGTCAACCACGCCCACGGCCTTTCTCAAATCATACAAGAACAGCGTCCGCGCCAGCGCCGTCGACATCTCGGCATACGCCAGCCCCTTGCCGATGCACCCTCGTGCCCCGATCGAGAACGGGCAGAACGCGCTCTGCGCCCTCGCCGTGTCGTCCTCCGTCGTCGCCCTGCCGGAGACCGGGTTCCGCGCGCCCACGATCCACCGCTCGGGCACGTAGGCGTACGCGGACGGGTAGTACGCCTCGTTGTGGTGGATCGTGTAGTGCGGCGTGCCGACGACGGTGCCCTCGGGCACGTAGGCGCCGTCGATGGTCATGCCGCCCGACAGCACCTCGCGCGGGAGCAGCCCGCCGACGGAGGGGGACAGGCGCATCGCCTCGTCGATGCAGGCGCGGAGGTAGGTGCACGTGTTGAGCGTCGCGCCCTGGCGGATCTCCTCGACCCCGGCGAACTTGCCGCGGACCTCGGCCGTGGCCTTCTCGAGGGCGGCGGCGTTGCGGACGAGGTAGAAGAGGGTGGCGGCCATGGCGGTCGACGTCGTGTCGGAGCCGGCGATGATGCTGGTCCCGTCAGTATCGCTGCATGCATGCACACCAACGTTTGTCACCAGAGGACGGCTACTCACAGCAGGTTCGACTCGCCCCAGAGCTCGGGGACCGAGAACCCCAGGCCCGTCTCCGGGTCGCGCGCCTTGAGCAGGTAGTAAAAGAAGTCGCGGCGGTCCGTGTCCTCGCCCAGCTTCGTCCGCTCCGTGAGCTGCGCCTTGCTGTAGGCCATGTACCGCGCGCGGCCGGCCGCGATGGTCGGGAACAGGAGCCTGTCGAGCTTGAGCTTGTCGACGATGGGCATCGTGCCGCACTGGGGGGGTTTGTCAGTGTCTGCGTTCCCACTCTCGCATCCTCCCGCACGCAGACGTGGGGGAGTGGAGGGGGTTCGGGGGAGCTCACGAGAAGATGCCTCTTGGTCGCCGCGGCGATCAAATCCAACGCGAACCGGTTATCGGGCGCCTCGAGCATGTGAAACGCCTTTCCGAACGACAGGTCCCCGAGGATATCCATGGCGAGGTAGTTGCACCAGTCGGCCATGTTCTTGGGCGTCGACCACCCCTTGGTCTCGGGCCCGGCACCTCTCCCGATCTCCGTGGTAAAGGACCGCACGTTGGCGATGATGTAGCGCTCCATCTCCTTCATGGCGCTGTCGGAAAACCCGTGGGCCAGGACGCGGCGCTTGCGCGCGTGGACGTCCTTGTCGCGCGCGTTGTGCGTGTTGGGCGCCGGGTGAACAAAGGCATTGTAGAACTCGGCCTTGCGGACGTTGGAGCGGAAGCCGTAGATTTCCTTGAGGGAGGTGGAGGAATTGAACGAGAGCGAGTTGGGGCCGAAGCGGACGATTTTGCCTGTCGTGACGTGTTAGTCTGGGCGGGCCTCTCACCGGCACGGCACGGAAGTGAGGTTCGCGAAGCGCAACGCGGTGGGTTACGCACCATATCGGTTGTGAAGCTTGTAAAAGTCCAGATGGCGGTCGCCGTTCCACGCGTGGTAGAGCTGGTAGCCGTCGGTGATCTTGGCGATGAAAGGACCCGGGTACTTGGCCAGCGGGTGGAAGAAGAGGCGGTAGACGACGATGCCGGTGACCTGTGGATTACGCTGTCAGATCCGGCCTCTCTCCGCGTGCCATCTCGTTCTGGCCAAGACACAAAAGCACAGTCGTTGCGGGACTCACGTATATCACGCCTCCCACGGCTGCGAAGCCCAGCCAGAGCCAGAGATGATTCGCCTCCGGCGCCATGATGACTCTTGCCTGCGTCGGTTGGGATTGATGTGTGTCGAGCGGATTCCCGTACACTCACTTTCGACTCTTGGGATCTTCAATCGTGAGCGGAGTGGGGGTTGTAAGGGAAGAGAGACCAGCAACCAGGAGCCTCTTCTCGCGAGCTTTCGAGTTTGTAAGAAACGTAACTACCGACCCTTTTACACAACGATCAGAAACCAGTCCGTCCCGTGCGTCCCGGCGGGCAGCTCTCTTATTGTCTTGCACGGAGGCATAGCCCTTACGCAACCCAGCCCCTCCAAAACGCCAACAAAAAGCCCCTTCTTCGGCTTTCCACGGTCCAAGTCGGAGCAGGCGGGCTAGGACGCCGCAAGAGACAGTTCACATTGGGGTTCCCAAGCGTCACAGGCAACGCTGCCCTTTCGTCTTATCGTGCGGCGGGCGCCCAACCTTCCCGTTCCGGGCGAACGGGCACGGTGGTTGCGGCTACTCGCGGGGTTTGATGTGAGCCTTGGAGGGGGGAATGGAGGAGTGGCAGAGCGCGGTCTGCCCAAGCTTACCCCAGACTTTCTTTCGCCCGCAGATAACCACACTACCCCAAGATCCGAGATCCATCTGAGTCCCAGAATCCCACATTAAATCCCCGCACTGGTTTCGTATCTGGGCATGTGAACCAACGGGAGGCGATGTGATTACACAGCGCGTCCGCAGAGGTGCAGGTTTGTTACTAACGCGCCGTCCGGGGGCACCCTCTCTCTCTCTCTCTGTTTCCTCCCCCCCTCCCTCTCAGGAATTGGAGAACGAGATGCGATTGACGAATGACCAGCGAGAAGGCCTTTCGGGTTCCGGCGACGAGTGGAGTCTTCCCAGTCGAACCCCGTCTGCGGAGAACACGGCAAGCCAGAGAGGCAGGGGGAGGATGAGCGCGGTAGGGAATTCCGCTCGAGGTCCGCGCTCGACGCTCGTTTGGCGCCGGCCCGAGATGGCTTTGAGCCGTTTTCGCTCCTGCGGGCGCCCCAGGCAAGCCGCGCTGGCCGGCATCTGATGTGTCGAGTCCGTGGTTGCAGCTGTCAGATTGTGCGCGACGCAGTGAAGAATGCCGATCCCCTTCGTGTCGGCTGCTGAGAGAAGAATTGAAGTTTCGATAACGCGCATTTGGTCACGGACAGCCTGGTCAGGGAGCAGCACAGTCAGCTGACTGGGATCGCAATGGTTGCTTTCGTACGTGAAGAGCCCTCTCCGCATCGAATCGACGTTGCATCCGCAAGCAAGTACGCCTTTTCGTTTCCCCCTAGGTGACTGTTAGCCATCCGAGCCAGTGATCCCGATTGGTGCCGTCCGCAACGGTAGGCCATCCTCACTTGTCGTCTCTCCAGCAAGGGGTTTGGGGCAGACATGCTCGGATGAGGGAGGCCGTGGCCATGAGGGACGGAGTTCAGCGACGTCCTCGTACATGTGACGTGAAGGGACCTGCATAGTGTCAAGAGCAACCCACCCTCCACATGGACGGAGGATTGCTATATTCTGTCATTGTGAATTACGGTATTCGTACGAAGCGGCCACATGCATCATCAAGAACCAAAACATATTTCTGGAAGTCAATGGCCACTTTCTTCAAATCTTGGGTGTCGTCATCAGCCAGGACTTCACACCCATGGCGCCCACAAGCAGGCTAAAACAGCCAGGTGAAGTTCGACATCTTCAAAGCTCAATTGCGATAGTACCACACAAGGTATTTGACTACCATGTATATTCATTGTATTAGTTATATACCTTGCCACATAAACAAACCTGACATTACACCCTCGTCACCCGCATCCCACCGATCCTCATACCCCATACCTCATACCCCATGCCCCAGGCCCCATAAACTCATATACATAACTCAGTGATTGTAGTATCTTGGCTCGTTGAAAACGTGGTACCGGTGATCGCGCACGCCCTGGCCCCGGAACAGGCCCGGGAACCGCCAGCCCTGCGGAACCTCCTCCTCGGCGACGCGCCGGTTGCGCGTCTCGTCGTCGATCGCCTCGATCCGCTGCACCTCGTCCTCGGACTGCGGGATGACGAACTTGGCCACCTGCAGCTCCGTGTCCGTGATGGTGCTGCGGCTGACGCGCGCGTATCCCGTGCGCTTGAGGCCCTTGTAGAGGATGTACTCGCACCACCGGTCCCAGTCGGTCGGGTCCACATCGTGCATGCCCGAGGTGCTGCTGACGTACGTGTTGTAGTTACCCTCCAGAGGTTTGGTAACGAGGTACGACAGCAAGACCGAGGGGTTCTTGGACTCGCCCATGAGCTTGGAAAGGTACTCCGTCTGCAGGCGGCGATCCTCGGGGTCTTCCTCCTGACCGGAGTGGAAGACGAACACGTCGACTTCCTGGCCGTAGACGTCCAAGGTCGCCGCGATGGCGGGAGCCAGCTCGCCCACGGGACTGGGGAGGAGGTGGTGCGTCGACTTGAGAATGGGGAACTTGGAAAGAAGAGCGGAGCCCCAGGTGTGCTTGTTGGGGCCCGGGCCGTAGTCAACGTACATGCCAAGGTCCTCGGCAAGGAATTGCGTGGTGTCGCGGTTGCCCATGATGATGCGCTGTAGGTCAGACTCGAGTAGGCCGACGACATCCAGCTCCAGTTCTTTGATGAGGTCGCGCATGCGGTACTCGGATGACCACATGTCATTGTCAAGCGAGAAGTGGATGGTCCAGATACCCGCCGTCATAATGCGGTCCTCGGGATGGTAGGGTTTGTAGTCGTTGGTGGGGAAGCGCATGAAAGCCGCCGCGAGGAAGATGACATTCACAAAAGCGGCCGCGATGGTGTGGTACTTCTTGTGCTGCGACGACGATGAGCGACGGGCGCCACGGCGGCGGGCCTGCGAGGAGGTGAGGTCGAAGACGCCGGCGCCGATCAGGAGGAAAGTGGTGATCATGACCCAGTCAGTGTGCTCACGCACAAGTGGTCCACCAGGCACGAAAGCGTAGGCGACGACCCAGACGTGAAACAGGACCATGACGTTGTAGATGAAGAACCCAAGGCCGAACGTCGTTCCGGGGCTCCTCTTGGCCGCGTTGGAGAGGAATGGAACGGACAGACCCATGAGGTAGACCGCAGTCGTGAGCGCGCCGTAGTAGCCGAACCAGTGGTGGTACGAGGTAAGGATCGCGGCGCCAACACAGCCAATGCCGTAGGCAGTCCACGAGCTCATCGCAGCGGGGCGGTACAGACCGATCAGGAGACCAGCCGTCATGGCGACGATGGTCATCCAGCCGTAGGTGTTGGAAGTAGGTCCCCGAATCGGATAGCCATCCCAGACCCAGAGGATCATGGTGCTGGTGTCGGAGAGCAGGGAGTGCAAGCCAAAGAACAGACCACCGACACCGAAAGCAGCAAGGAGGGACGAGCCGCCCTTCTGGGAGTCTTCGGGATAGTCACCAGTAGTCAGGGGGGACCTCCGGGTGAATCGCAAAGCAGCGACAACGGCGATGGCGAAGCCAGTCGCGTTCCAGCCTCCGTTGGCGGCGTGCATAACGGGCCACAGGGGGTTGTTGGTCCACCACATAAACTTGGCCGTGGACGAGGCAATGAGACCAATGGTCCACGCCAGGATCCTGGACTCGAGGCGGCTTTGGTGCGCTCTCTCGGACCAGAGCGTAGCGGTCCAGCCGAGGCAGGACGTCGCGACGGCGAAACCGACTGTGAAAAGACGGTAGGCAGGGTCGACTACTTGGTAGGCCAGCAGCCCAACCAGTGAGACGAGGTGAACAATGCGCTGGTTGTTCACGACGAGGGACCGGATTCCACGGATTCCCAGGACCGCGGGCAGAATGGTGGACATGACGAAGGCCTCGTAGCCGGAAATGCCCATGTGCCACAGCGGGAAGTACCAAACGCAGACGCCGAGACCGGTCAGCATGGTCCAGAAGATGAAACCGTGGTACACGTCGGCGGCGGTGTCGAGAGCCTCGGCCCAGGTGAAGCGGCCGGTGAAAACACCAGCGGTGGCCTTTTCCTTTCTGCAAGCAAGTCAGCCATGTGCGCCTTGAGATGCGGCATTGGGGCGGCTTACTCCTTCTCCAAGACGGCAGACGGGACAGACGACCGATTCTCACTGTGACGGAACTTAGACCATGCTCTTCAACTGGTTTATTATGGCCTGGTGTACAGTATGTACATGACTCTATTTCGGAAGCCATTGGACGTACCCCTTGCTTGCTCCCTTGACATCCCTGATCACCACTTCGAAAGTGTTAAAGTCGAGGGCCGTGACGGCATCGAAGGCGACATCGAAGAGGATGAGGGCCCACTCAAAAAAGGCGTAGATGGTGTAGGCTATGCGCAGTCAGCTACCCATCACTTGCGACACCTGTCTCTGCCAAGAAAGCTTACCTCCGGCGACGCGGTGAACCTTGTGCTGGATGAAGAAGTAGATCAAGGGCACCAGAGTTCCGAAGAAAGAACTGGCAATCCACTTGCGGTACTTGATCGCCTGCGGGTTCGGCGGGCTGAGCAGGACGCATCCAATGGTCCACGGGAGGGATGCGACAATGTAGGAGATCATGAAGATGTCGTGCCAGTCGTGGTCGTCAGTGGACGTGACATAGGTGAAGCCGCCGCACATGACGGTGCGCAGAACGCCCATTGCGAAAGTAAGCTTTGGCAGCGTCTGGCCGGGTCTCCTGGTCAGGAGATACCACAGGCCGACAAGGGCGAAGCGCGGGCCGGAGGTGATGGCGATGAAGAACATGTAGAAAGACCGTTCGGGGTACCGGTCGCCAATCGTCGCGGAGACGGAGGGAAACCACTCTTCGGGGTATCCGTACCACTCATTCTGGACGATCTTGTGGTAATGCAGCGAAACACCGACAATGAATGCGCTGATGAAGGCACCTGCCGTAGAGCGTCAGCCTGGGAAGGTTCTCGTGCTCGCCATCGTACGACCAGACAAGCAAACAAACGGGCGGTGCCCCAGCGCCACGCATCATCGCGACAGCTTCAGCAGGCAACCCGCGGTTTGCGCAGGCGCGCGCGCCGACTTACTGTAAGCTATGGCAGTGTGCAGCCAACTGACCCATTGGCCATTGAAGGCCAGCGCGACGCCACCGTCCTTATCCTTGTACCTCGACGACATCGTGAACCTCTTGGGCTCTTGGGCTCTTGGGGGACAACGCTTCTCAACTCAGGCAGCAGCAAGAACAAAGAGAAAAGAAGCTCATCCGGCGGATCCGGCAAGCAACCACTGCAGTTGACGAGAGGGAAGAGAGGATGGAGGGGGAAGAGAGAGACGGGCGCAATTAAGGCGAGGAATTGTGCAGCGAGCTAGCACAAATAAACAACCTGGCAAGCCCAGGTAGCCCGGCACCACTGCACCAGAAATCCGTAAGCCTCGGCGGCCCGCGGGAGGGATGGGACACTGCGGACTGGATGGGATCGGTGATCGAGCAGCAAATCGCGTGGTTGGGCTGGGTTGTCCAGGATCCAATTCTTTGCGACAGTGCGGCCCCTGGCTGTGGAGACTCTTGACGACTTGCGGCGATGCCTAGAAGGGCGACAAGGAAGATGACAGAATGAGGACCTGGTGGATGTGGATGTGGGATGTGACGAGGATTCCAAGAACGAGGGGGGCCACCGGAGCTTCACAGCTTGAGGCCCCTGGTCAGTCCGTTTTGGGATTGACTCGGGCAGGGGAGCTTGGCGCAAGGCTGAAAACCCCAGCCACAGTGACACGGACCATTCAGAGCCGGGTTTCGGTGATCGGGACGCCACACCTCGGCCGGCGCCCCGCTTTATATTCGGTCGGCGTTTTCAGCCTTGTCAACTTTTTTTTTTCCTTCCCAGTCTGCCTCCTCCGTCCGCAGCGCTCTCGGTACACTGCGACCAGGCGACTCGACTCTACCACAAACACAGCACAACACCACCCGCACCCTCAACTTCCGCAAACATGGCCGTCGCTGAAAAGGCCCGCTTCTACTTGGAGCGTTCCGTGCCCCAATTGCGCGAATGGGAAGAAAAGGAAATCTTTACAAAGGTTAGAAGCACCGAACCAACCCCAGCCCTCTGACCCCTCCCTCCTCGTCGACCATGAACAACTTGGCTGACACAGCCCAGGATGAGATCCGCACTATTGTCCAGAAGCGCAGCGACTTTGAGCACCGCATCCTCGCCCCCCGCTCCAACCCCGACGACTTCAGCGCCTACGCGAAATGGGAGCAGTCCCTCGATACCCTCCGCTCCAAGCGCTGCAAGCGCATGAAGATCGGGCACGTCACCTCCCAGCACACGAGCCAGGCGCGCGTCCTCGCCATCTACGAGCGCGCCGTCAGCAGACACCCTGGCCGCAAGGAGCTCTGGCTCGAGTACCTCGCCTACACGGCCGACGTCAAGGCCACGAAGCGCTGGCGCCGCACCATGGCCAGCGCCCTGCGCATGATGCCCACCGACGCTGACCTCTGGATCTTTGCGGGCCGGCGGTCTGCCTCCAACGGCGACATGGGCGGCGCAAGAGGCTACTTCATGCGCGGTTGCCGCTTCTGCACGACCGAGGGCACGCTGTGGATCGAGTACGCGCGCTGCGAGATGGAGTGGCTGGCCAAGATGGAGGCCAAGAAGGGTGGGAGCAAGAAGAAGGCCGAGCAAGAGAACCCCCTGGCTGGCGAGAAGATGGACGACGAGGACGAGATCAAGTTCCACGACGACGAGGACGAGGACCAAGACGAGGACGACGTCCTGCGGCTGCCCGTGTCGGGCAAGGAGAAGGTCATGAACGAGGAGGACAGCAAGGCGCTCAAGAACAACCCGGCCCTGGACGGCGCCATACCAATTGCCATCTTCGATATCTCGCGGAAGCAGCCCTTCTTCAACCCCGAGGCTGCCGAGCGCTTCTTCGACATGTTTGCATCTTTCGCCAAGGTCTCGTCCATGACCAAGATCATCACGCACGTCGTCGACACGATGCGGGAGCAGGACCTTGCCCACCCCGCGACGTGGAATTGCTATGTCCGCCTGCCCCTGGTCGGCGTCAGCCCTGACACCCCCCAGTTCGCTCTTGGCCTGCGCGATGTTCTGTCTCGGTTGGGCCAGGGTCTGGACCAGACTTCGGACAAGGCGACGCTGCAGAGCAAGTCTCTGGTATGGATCGAGCTGGTCCTGCTTGTCAAGGACCTCGACGAAGGTATCAGGACCGTATTGGAGCATACGAAGAGCAAATTGCAGTCATAGCTGCTGCTTACATATGGGTATTGTACAAAGGAGGATAGTACAGACGAGGAATGGGGTATAAGAAAAGTGTTTTCAACGGCGCAAACAACATGACGGGAATTAGAAGCGGCCCCCGGCGGGATGTATCCGGTGTCCCGAATCCTTGATACCACTTGCAGAGTCAGCCTAATCGAACTGGTCAGAACCAAACCCGTGCTCAATATCTTTGCATATGCCGCGTCATGCCGCCGCATAGTTGGGAAACTTCTTCGACTCGTCAACGGTCTTGGCCCACTCCTTGTCCTCGTCGAGCTCCCTCGCCATGCGGATGACTTCATCCCACTCCTCCTGCGTGACCTTGGTAACGCTCAGCCGCGCCAGCCGCAGCAGCTCCATGTCCTGCAGCGGCCCTTTGCCCCGCGATTCTTTGAGGAGGCTCAGCGGCACGATGCGCGGGAACTTGTGCTCGATCTTGACGTGGACGAGGCTCCATTTGCTCCCGTCGTGCGGGGCGGCAGCGTCGTAGTATGGGTTGTCGTTGATGCAAGCATTCCCTGGGCTTTGTTAGACCCGATAGGAGGGGAGACGGGGGAGGTAAGGGGGACATACAGTCTGGCGAGTGTTCCTTGACGATGCTCATGATGCCAACGACGCCGGGCTCCTTGCAGTTGGAGTGGTAGAAGAAGGCCTTGTCGCCCTTGCGCATGCCCCTCAGATTATTCCGCGCGACATAGTTGCGGATCCCTGTTGTGGTCAGTAACTCCATCATTACAATGTGCATGAAGCGTTCGTTCAAACATACCTTCCCACCCCTCGGGCGTCTTCTTCGCCGCCAAATCATCGATTGAGAACTTAATCTCATACCCGTCGTCAATACGCACGTCCGGCTCCGACTTCATGAGCCAGTACCGCGGGCCTGGCGGGTCCCGAGGCTCGGCGTCGGGGTTGACGTCTGGGACGGGCGCGGTCCGCAAGGCGGCGAGCTCACCCTTGGTCTTCTTTGGCGGCGCCTCCTTCTTCGTTGCTGCTGGTTTCTAGAGTGCGCGTGGTAAGCATTCGTAACATACACCAGCCACATGTGATGAGGGTCCTGTAATTTCAATCACCTTGGCCTTCTTGGCGGGCTTGGGGCTGGGCTCGTCGTCGGCGAGTTCGGGCTTGGGCCCGTCCTGCTTGCCGGCCTGTTCCTCGGCTTTTCTCTTGCGGCCACTGGTGGCCTTTGGCGGAGCTTTTGCATATGTTTTCTTGTTGTCTGCTGTCTTCGCGGTGGTCTTGGTCTTTTCTGGCGCCGGCTTCTTCTCGCCTGCGGACGGTGCGGTATTCAGTCGCGTCGACGACCGCAGGCTGCGGGTGACGACGGGCATTGTGACTGTAGATGAGAGGCAAATTGGAACAACACAAACTGAACTGCTTGTGTAAGTTAAAAAGTACGGCGGTTGAGAGAATTTGAAGTTGCTGGTAGTCCCTGCTTGGCTTAGGATTCTCGCAATCATGAACAGGAGAATCATGAGAGACGCGAAATGTTAATGAGTGCACAGTGTTGCAGTTGCACAACATGCCAATAGGCACCGTCCTAAATGGATCACGTAATCACGCGGTCGGTCGTCATGTCGCTTAAAGAGGCAGGCCAGGGATTGTGAACTTTGTTTGGCCAACCACTTGTTGTAAAATCCCACAACTGAATGAGGTATCGTCACGATATGATGATATGTAGCATCGGCCACTCAATCCCCTGGCCTGGTTTGTGTCCCACATTGCTCCATGGCTTATGTGAGGGTCACAGAGTAGTGTATTCGCGTTAAAGTATACCGAGGTAGTGTCGTCGGACGAGTTACTAGTTTGGAGGCCTTTCATCTAGAAACACAGTCTCTGAAGAACGGATTGAAGTTTACGGACTATCCCGCAGGAAATTGAATAAACTTTTGCGCCCGACAGAGATATTCTTCACCATCTTTAAGCGCAAGGCACCATCGCAACTTGATGCTGGACGCATTGCACGTATCATACGCCCTTGGAAAACGAAAGGAGCATTGGGCCCACACAGTTGAGGATCACTGATCTCGAACCCCCCCATCAATTCTAACCCCGAATCGCCATTGACACCATTCAAACCCGAGCCCTTGCCAGCATCACTCGCCGTACTCAACATGCAGAGAGCACTCAGGGCCTCGGAAACGGCCCTTGCCGCCATCGGCAACACGCCCCTCGTGCGGCTACGCCACATCGTCCCCAAAAACCACGCCGAAGTCTACCTGAAGCTGGAGTACACCAACCCCACAGGCTCCCATAAAGACCGCATGGCAGCCGCAATCATTGAAGAGGCCGAGAGGAAGGGAAAACTGAGGCCAGGGATGAAGGTTGTCGAAGCGACCGGCGGCAGCACGGGCTCCTCGTTAGCATTTGTCTGCGCGGTTAAAGGCTACAGATTCCAACCAGCCAGCTCCAACGCCTTTGCCGTGGAGAAACTCAAGACCATGGCAGCTTTCGGGGCCTCGGTTGACATCATTCAAAGCCCCTCGGGACAAATCACCGCAGATTTGATCCCGTCCATGATTCGCCATGCTCAATCCGTCGCACAGGAGGGCAATGCGTATTTAACGGACCAGTTCAACAACCGCGACGCCCTGGTCGGATACGAGGCTCTAGGACGTGAAATACTCGAGCAGGTCCCAGCGGGGATTGGCGCCTTTTGTGCCGCCGTGGGAACTGCTGGGTTAGCTATGGGGGTTTCCAGAGTACTGAAGACCGCAAGGCCGGAAACCCGCGTCGTCGTGCTTGAGCCGGCGTCGACGCCTGTCATCACGGAGGGTCGGGCTGGCGCGCATGGTGTTGAAGGGATCGGGATTGGGTTCCTTCCGCCACTTTTAGACGAAAAGCTTTATGACGAAGCCAGAGCGGTCTCAGAGGACAAGGCGCGTGCTTTGTGTCGGCAGTTGGCAAAGGAGGAGGGAATCTTTGCTGGAGTTTCTACTGGCCTCAATGCTGTTGCGGCGATTCAGCTGGCGAAAGAGCTGGGGCCTGGGAAAAAGGTTGTGACGATTGCGTGTGATTCTGGTCTCAAGTATTTGAATGGTGATTTGTTTTCTAGTCCTCAATAGCCATTTTATAGAGAATACTCCTTCAGCAGAGAGGACATCAGGAACAGCACCAAAAACGATCATAAACTTGGAAATGTTTGGCATGGGGTGGGGAAATCGTGGGCCCATCTCAAGTAGTTGATATCAAATCTCAGGTATCCCCTTTCCATCTTCACACCATAAATGTCAAAACAATGTCTTCTCCTTTTTTCCATCTTCGTATCACCGTTGTCATTGTTTCCCGGCAGGTATTCAACCGGCGTAACGGCACGAAAACTCCGTCGGTGGGAAACTTCTGCCTACATATTGCAATCGCTGTTTGAAATTACTAAACCATATAACTCATATATAGTGGATATTCAGAGAGTTCACATGTTGTCTCTACATTCGCCGATGTTGCCGGGCCTCTGGCTTTCATACACATTGAAACTACGAGCACGCATGTTAGTGGTGTTGGCAGAGATTCCGCTAAGCGTGAAAGCATCAAATCTTTAATGATAGGTCTTGTGTGACGATACTAAGACCTGTCTTCGAATCTACTGATCTCCGAGGGAGAACCCAAGGTGGGTAACCTTGGCCCCTAGCTACCTGAGTGCTGACACTGGCTCAGCACGAATTCAATGTCATAAGGCCCAAACAATTTGTAACAGCAACACTGAAACGAATCCCAGTCGCATCAAATCTACTCGTACTGCTTTAGGAAGCCTTCAATATCACTGAACTCCCGTCTCACAATCTCCGCACACTTCTCACTCCTCGGCACAAACCGCACCTTGTACTCCTTTGGCGTGTGTAAGAACCCGTCCTCGTACGCGTCATAGCTCGTGTCCAATTCAATGAATTTACCGTCCTCCCCGAGTGGCGGCTCGATTCTGAAAGCCCAAAGGATCTGCGCAATCATGCGCCACTGCGACCTCTCGGCCAGGTGCAGGCCAACGCACATTCGACGCCCGGCACCATACGAATAGTGGTCGCGTTCATTATACTTAGGCGAAGCCGCGAGCTCTGGCGCGAGCTTATCGGCTATGGGGAGGAAGTGCTCTGGGTTGTACGCTTCTGGATCGGGGGACGAATCCGCATGGTGGTTGAGGCCGTAAGCAGGGATGAAGATGGTGCTTCCGGCCGGGATAAGCATGCCATCGTACCAGTGGTCTACCTTGGCGGCATGAGGCATACCACTTGGTGCACTGTAGGAAGAGTGTGGTTAGCCTGAAAGTTGCAAGTATCGTTGGCCGAGTGATGAAAGACATACACTGGTCTTATACGCAACCCCTCTTTGACGATGCAGTTGATGTATGGTAAGTCTTTGAAGTCAGACCACTTCGGAACCCTCTCAGAACCGCACACACGGTCGAGCTCAGCTTGCGCCCTTTCCTGAAACTGTGGGTTCTTCGCAAGGAACAGGATGCTCGTCAGCGTTGCCGTGGCCGTGGTGTCGGCAGCGCCCTGATGGACCGCCCCAAAGAAATTGTTGAGCCCCGTGTACGAGTGTGGGACTTCGACCTTGATTTCTCCGTCGAGGATGCTGTCCAATAGAGATACCCGTTGGTCGCCAGTGCTGCGGCGCTCTTTGACGCGTTCATAGGCCTCGTTCCAGACGTTCGTCATAGTCTTGTAGCATTCGTTGCCGCGGCGTCTGGATTCCATCCAGCTGGCCGGAATGAGCTTCAAAAATGGGAATTGCTCTACCGGAAGGTAACTCCCTGGCGCAACTGCTTTCGATAGCTAAAGATGAGTCAATTTCTGCTCCCGAGACTGGAAAAGAAGATCGGTCTAACTGCTTCCATGGTAATGTAGGGAGCCTGGTAACGTTAGCGACTTTTCAAACAAAGACTAATGGGCTACATAAATGTAGACGTACATATGCCCAAAAGCTTCCCCAATCCTTTGCGCTGTGGCCATACATGGTAATGCTTGCGATCGAAGCTGTTGCCCGCTTCACATCTTGAGTAAACTCCTCTGGCTTCTCTAGCAGGTCGTACATCAACCTGGCGACTCTACATGGTATCAGCAAGTAGCGTTTGAAGATAGGTCAATTTTAGTTAATATTAAAACGTACTCGGCTTCCTGCACGGCCTTGAGAGTTGTGTCTAAATTCTTTGGCGAATAGAATTGGGAGATGACCTTCCGCTGTGACCTCCACATGGTACCATCAGACATCGTGGCCATATTCTCGTCTCGCATAGCGAGATGAAACTGTTCATCAAAGGGTCTATCGTTGTTGTAGGCGCCCTTTGAGACCAAAAGTTCATGGACGGCACGTCTATCATTTAAGACGATCATGGTGCTCCTGCCAACTTTGAGCGAGAACACCGGTCCATATTGATCACCCCATTCTTTGAGTCTAGAAGTAGTCAGCCGAGACCCGTGGTGTTCACATGAGCTATCAGGCTTACTTTGAGAAGAAGCCTTCCGGTGGGATGAGATGAGCGTTCCCGAGAATAGGGATTGTTGGAGGACCAGGTGGAAGATGTTTCTCCCTGCCTCCAAAAGTGAGGACTTTATAGAGTATGAGTATGACTGGGATCACCCAGGTGAGAGAGAAATAATTGGCCACGAAGGGCCATTCAGTCACTGTTACTCCCATTTTAACTAGCCAGTTTCAATAGGGCCACACGCATCATCATCCCACAGGTGTCGTTTTCAGTTTTGTGACTTTTGTCAGTTCCTCCTTCTTATATTCCTCTTGCATCGGCCCACCAGACACGACTGGCACCTAACCTCACACTACATGATTCTACGGCATCTGGCTCACGTCAGAACGATCTTTTCTTATCCTTACGGATTCGTTGGACTGCATCACACTATCTGTAGCCTAAGGTGCGGGGTGGGCAGTGGACCCTTGCAAGTGCGTCTCATCCCAGGCGCCTCTTTGGCGCCTCCTTGGCTGCGCGCGGGATGTGCCAGGGCGGTATCGCGGAGTGTTTGTGATTGTACGACGCTGACTGCATTGTAAAACGAGTCAAATTATATGTTGGGACACTAAACGTATGCTGCATCTAGTCTGACTTACGGTGTTCCTAACCCTAGATCGGACAGAAATAGGCTATCAGATAACATCCTTGTCCAAGGTTTATTGTCAACGTTCATACAACTCGAATGCCGGAATCGTTCCCATAAGTCAAGATATAAGGTGACACGCTGACCTCATTTCAAGATACTTCTCACAACTACGTGTCCAGTCTGTTCAAAATAACAATTAATTGTCGTCTGTTGATTCACCCGTTTGCCTCCAACATACTGTGAGAGATAAAACACAGACATTAGCACAGGGGCGGTGCTGCGGACCTAATGGCTTTTTTTCTGTGCGACTGCGCTTTAGGAGATACTGTTTCCTAATGCAGACTATCATATGCATGTCACCTCAAGCAGGACGAACTGCACCTGATTAGTGCTTCGCTCAGCTTGATGCATAGTTTGGCCACGACCTATGGCCATGTCCATCACAAGAGTGAGGTACTATGGGCCTCATTGGATGGTCTCTCTGCTTGAGGGGTGGGATTTTGATGGTTCGTAAGGTCGCTAGTTGGCAACTTGGGAAGTTCAATCACAGCCGCTATCTAGCCGAGACGGGCGCAAACGTCCACAAATGATGTCCAGCCAATAACGGCGAACTGATATCTCTTTTCGTTGAAAGGCACAGGTCACGAGCTGCAACCATGCTTGCGCAAGCGCATAGCTGTGACTATTTTGCTGTCGTGCGTTCCCAACGTGTTGATGTGTGCATATCTAACGCCCGGAACAGCGAAAGTCAATGCAAGGTGCCCCAGATTTGCCAATCGGAACGCATCAGCTCATGACACTTTGAGATAACAGCTTTAAAGCGGCATGATGCCGCAGTAACCTCCTTGGCACACGGCCGGCCCTGATCAGTTCTCGTGTATTCTCCTCACCATTTGACTCAATGGTGTACATGTCCATAATGGGAGGGATTGGATGATTGTACAATGTAATCAATCGATGATGAGGAAGATGCAAATGACCAAAGAAGATTAGTTTTGCAGCATGGATAGAACAGAGCGATGTCAAGAGAGTTCTGGTGAAGATGGCCATGAGAAGTCGTGGCTTGGGCTGTGTGGTGGGAAGTTCAGAGGCTGTAGACATCATATGTTAATTAGAAGGCGTGCTCCTGACACAGGCTCAATAATTGGGTTGGGACGCGCCTATGAATGTCACCACGGTGGACACCGCCACTAGGGACCTGAAGAAGTCGATGGGCAATGTCATTGTCTCGTTCTGTAATTCCTTCAAATTTCTGACTTGAACTGCCTCGTCGGCCACAAGAACTTCCTCCATGTATCATGCTTGACGAAGGTACTTACAGTCTTGTCTTGGCTTGCATATCTGCTAGTGTCGCCCTCCACGCGGTGAATCTTCTGGTCCTTGCGATTCCAGCTCTCCACATGAATGGAGATTCCTTTGTCTGAGCTTCTAAATGCATTAACGTTCGGCGTGGAATGACCCCTGCAGCCACGTTTTTATGCACTATAGCTTGACTGGCTTCTTGGTATAAATCTACGCCATATTCCTCTCGTCAAACATGAGGTGCACCGTGCCAGTTGGGGATACACTTGTAGCAGTTCGCCTCAGCCGTGTCTCTCAATCGTAAGTTGGTTACTTTGGCAGTGTCAAATGCAATTGTGCGGCTGACTTGCGCCATGCGCATGTCTTATACCCTTTAGCTGCATTCATTCCTACTGCATCCGCTGGCGGGATGCTGTGGGAACTCGAACATTCCGCCGCTGCGCATATGGCACAGCCTTTTAGGGCTCTTTCGTTCCTCCTTTCGTCGCCACTAGAACAATAACGACAGGTTGGAACACGCCAAGGGCGGTACCACAGAGCGGGCCGGATTGCCAATCGCACGGAAGCGGGGAACATGGCATGCCTCGTGGAATTTGGAAGTTGTGAGACCAGAACGACCCTTTCCAGTTCCTAGGAGCGTATAACTTCTTTCAAAGCCAATCCTTTCGAACTGAACTGATAATGGATGAAACTGCTCACAAAGTGCTCTCATAACCTCTCTTTGGTGATTTACAAGCTTGTGAATTCAAGCCACGACGCCATGTCATTGGTTGTTTTACGATTCTACATACTATGAAGTTCCCCGTTTTGAGCATCACAGAGTATTACAGAAACTGTTCTATGATCACTGCAGCCTATCGTTTCTTCAATAAACCCGTGAGCGTGAACCAAGCGAAGTCTCAACATGCGACAAATTGGTTAATCAAGCACGCTAAGCGACACTGGCAATTTCAAGATCAATAAGGCTCACAGTTACGCAGTAAAACGTCAAGGAAAAGTCACGCTTGCAGGCCTTGGTATTGAATTCAGGGACTATCGCTAGACGGAGCACCTGGCAAGGATAATTCTATGTGTAACGATTGGAACGTTTAAGATGCTATTCCATTGGGTGCTGCTACTCTGTTAAAAATGAACTCACCAAAGCTACGCGAGAAGCGGAATGATAGAAAAATGCTGCAATTGGCAGGATAGGGACATGAAATGTTGAAGTCATATTGAAGTTTCACTTGTTCCGAACACATAATAAAATTGTCTCATTCCTAAATCGCAAGATGTAGAGATCCCGTCGCATTAGGGCGATTCCGCCATACTTCACATATACCTCGTCACCTATAAGAAGACGTGATTCTTGCCTGAATGTTTTCTTCGTTAGTCTTCTTCATCAATAGCATCATCTTTAGCAACTTTTGAGACTCAACCACTTCTACAACACATCTTCAATTTAAATCCGGTTCCTTTACCATTCATTCAAAATGGCCAACCTCCTTTCTGCCTCGGACATTTCTGCCCTTTACATTACTAGGAGCAAGCAGCTTGTGCTTGACGCCAAAGTCCCAGGGTTCGTTCTCGGCCCAAAGTTCGAGCGTGTCAAGGGCTTTGTCGGCGGCTTACGGTTTGCTCTCGTTGGATTTCCTGGCGGCTTTGGTCGCCAGCCGGAGTCTCAAACCGTTACGGACAAGGTCCACATTAGCCTTCCCGCTCCTCACTTCAACAATGAGACTGTTCTCATCGACACGGCTGAAGGCCTTCAGATCATCAAAATCAAGTACACTGGCTTGAAAGGTGAGGCTCTTGCTGCTGGCCTCAACTTTGTCACCCAGCAGGAGAAGAGTGGATCCACCGGAACTATCGCCAGTGACGTCCTTCCCCCCATCAACTCCTACCTCCCAGGGGACAGTGTCTTGCCCATTTCCGCCCTTATCCCCAAGGCGGACGGTGATTCCAAGGTCTCTGTTGACATTTCTTTCAATGAGGAGTTCCTGAGACTTGTCAACGCCAGTGCTCACGACGGAACCATCAACTGGAGCTTCAAATGGGCCAAGATCCCCACCGAGGAGGGCCAGAACCCCCAGCTTATTAACGTCAACACTACTATCTGGAACGGCATTGTTGGCCCCCTGGCCAAGACCTCTCTCAACGTCCAGGGCTACATTGTTCACTTCGTTGAGCTTCAAAAGTAGAGATAAGAAGATCAGGGATTACTGAGCCTGTACCTTTTTATCGATAGATGAGGTTACTAAAGTCCTTCAATGTTTTCATTTGTCTTATTTGTTGTGAAGGGGATGGTCTAGGAGGGATACGAGAGGAGCCTGAGAAGGATAAGAGTCGTTTGATTACATTCAACTAGGTCTACTTTGGATCTCCATTTTCAATTCAGAACTTTTTACACACGTTTTCTTGCCACAAGTGAAAGCCCCCAAATGTTTTGGCCCTAGGATCTCAATTACCGATAGTGAAGTAGACCAGAAATAGACATGTCACATGGGATGCGTGTCCCCTAAGCTAAACGCAGTTAATGCATGTTACACAAGAGAAACAATGTAAAACCTTCATTACTCGTTGCTTTGTCGCGTGATTGGCAGATTTCTCTTTGTAGGTCCGTTTCTTGGTTCCTGTGTGCGAATTATAGCTTCGACTAAAAATCCTTGCAACCAGTTGTTAATGACCGACTCATCCAAATAAGTGGGAATCCTTTTGTCTCATCCAGAGTCGAACCAAAAACGTGCGGCCATCGTTGGCCTTGAGCTTTAGACCTCCCAGTGACAACAAGCAACCTCAAGAGAAGGCATACCATGCATATCAATTAAGATACAGAAAAATAGTGGAGCACCCTGAAACTTCCCGTCACGGAGTCACCGAGAAGGTTTTTTTGGTTTACAAGGGCTACACGCCTCCACGCATTCCATGGACGTATAGCATTGCGCACTGAAATGGATATGCAATGCTTTAAACTATTCATACCGGGGATGGGACATCAGCCCTTCAAGATTCGGGTGATGGAATCTCATCTCCACGGTTTGTGACGAGGGAAGTCAAAGTCAACGCCGTGTTGAGATGAACCTCCTATCCTGTCCAAATAGGTCTTGTTATTCCACAACTTGTTGTTTTCATGGGTGTTTGAGATGAGGACATGTATAATCATAACGGAGGCCACATGCCGGGGAAAACCGTGTAGGGATCCCACTTATACTGGTTACCCTCGAAATTTCCCTCGGAAGGTTTTTTTAGTAATTCTTGCCCCTGCTAAGCGGTCCTAGCTCTTGGACTGGGCAAACCTGGCGATATTCGGCTACATTCCCTTGTCTCTTAATGATTTAGAGTTGCTTTAGAGCGTGGTAGATTGACAGAGTGAGTCAGTTATCTCTGACTGTGTATCATGTCTCGATGAAGGCGGAAGTTGAGTATATGCTGAAAGTCGTGACTCAAGTATAAAAAGTACGCTGTTCCTTCATTTCATCAATAAGCCACTAACACATCAATACGGCCTTGCTTCACTTGAAGAGAATTCTCATCCATCACTTCCCAAGACCCATTTTAACATTTACGAAACCAAGATGCAGCCCCTCACTTTTGTCGCCGCTATCGCTCTCGCTTTTGCTTTTCCTAGTCAGGTAAGAAACAGCTTTATAAATCTCAGACTTTTCACAACCTCATACTGCATTTGCTAAACCTGTATCTCTCACTACGCTGCAACTTGTATTCAACTTGGAGCTTGCGCTGAGGGGAATGATATTCGACAATGCACTTCTGGTTCATGCCATCAAAAATTGGGACAGGCTTGTACCATCGCCGGTAGCACCGTCAACTGCCCTGCTTGAATATAGTCGGGAGGAAAACCAGTACTTTAGTTGACTTTCGAACAATCGTCATATCTTGTTTTTTGATACGGTGGCAGACCAAGAAATATGTAGCTCGACGTTAGAGGGCGGTCAGATTGTAGGATCGTTAAAAACCCAAGATATCCCTGCTTTGGTTCATCTTTTTGACTCCTAATAAATGCAATCGAATATGACTAAAAGCTCAGTGCAATAAACAAAAACTCATAAAAGATCGTGATTGATTTTCCTGATATTTTATTACTAGTTTTAAGGCTGCTGTTGAGCAATACGAACGCAGTTGATCTATTGCCCTGAAGTTTGCAAACAAAATTTTCATTACGAATCAAACTACAATTTCAACACTACATGTATTTCAATCCCTTACTAGTAATGTAAACTCATGTACGTGTCTACAGAAGACTTTGTATTTCGAAGATGGGCAGCATCAAGTGGGTGTACTGAGTTGGTCTCACTCCTTAACGCAGATTTGAATTATGTACGCTTGTCTGTCAAATGTCTGGGCCGGATAAGAATATGCTTATTTGGATTCGGCAAGATCTGCAACCCCCAGTCGTTAGTTAAGGCTACGCTGAAAGCTGAGTGCACATGAATAGAGAATTTGAAAAATGAGTGAACGTTGAAAGGCATCACTTACGTATTGACCCGAATGGAGATCTTTGTACCTCTCGGTCTCTCCGTCTTCTGGGCGGATCTGGTAACGGGCAAGGAGCTTGATAAGGAACATCTTGGCAATAGAGCACCCAGCCCACCGACCAGGACACATGTGGGAGGCGTAGCCAAAGTTAACGTCATCTCTCGTTGCACTTCCCCAGTCGTACTTGTTGGAGCCGGTTGCTGTCGGCGACATTCGCTGCCGCAAGTCGTGATAGCGACGTCCATTCCACTCGGCTGGGCTCTGAAAGTTTGAGTTGGACAGGTGCGCCGCCGTCATGACCACCTCGAATATGGTGCCAGCAGGCAGGACAATCCCATTGGGCAGCGTTTGAGTTTTGTGAATTTTCTTCATCAAGTTGGCTGCTCGCCCGGGAAGCCCGGAGTCCGTTAGCATGGGACTGTTGATTATAGAACAAGGTCAAAACTTACAGGCAGCTGTAGGGTGATGTTTATGAGTCTCTTTGCAGAAACTGTCCAACAGTGAGAGCTTGCGAAGGCTGTCCCGTGTGAAGCTCCACGTTTCTGACCGCTCCCCCAGGACAGTGTGCGCCTCATCGAGTACCAGGTCGATATAATCATGGCGGAAGGCAAACTCGTAGACAACCTGAGTTGTTGATGGCCCAGGAGAGAACACGAAAGTGAAGGCGAAGCCGATCAAAATGTTGGTGAGGTATTTGTAGTCACGCCGCTTCTCGGGTGGTGCCATGCGAATAAGCTCTTCGAACCAATCGTTGTCAACCGAACTACTCGCCAAACCTTGCTCGAAAGCCTGGGCGCATTGCTCAAATATAGGTGTAAAGAAGGCCGTCGCTCGATCCAATTGCGCATTGACGTGGCGCACTTCGCTTGAGAAGGAGGCAGTGATGCGAGCCATCATGGGTCTTTGTGCCTTGAGCCTCTTCATTGCGGGGATCAGTGTAGCCGAGTACTGTTCGAAGATGTCCACAACTTCAGATCTGAAGTTCTTGCCTAGGATTACTCGCCATATGACGTGTGAATAGATGTGTAGAATCTGGGGTTGCATGATAACACGCTTGCATGCTTCCAGGCGTAATGTCAGTTTATGTTTCCAGGCTAGAGCCACAGGAAGCGCGTGGTTCGATTGCATGAATATTTGAGCTTACCCCCTGCAGAATAGTCGGATCCTTGGTCTAAGACGCTGGATATGCCTTCGTCCAGCGCCTCGGATATAACATCGAGATAGCGGTCTTCCTCAAAATTTCAGCTTAGCATATGCGTTCTGGGGTCTTCGTATGAACACATACCAAATCCTGGCATGCGTGCGCCGAGGTATCGGTATAGGAAAGGCTCCTCGAATGGCGCACCGTGTAAGTCACAAAGGAAGAACTCGGCTATGTTAGCTATGCTTGTTCCATGCAGCTACGAGACAGTGACAAACCTCTTTACGAGCAGGCGCGACCTCTTCATCTTTCTTCTTGCAGATCGCCAGCCAGTGTTCCGGTGAGATGAGGACCAAATCGGAGCCTACATTGTGTGAGCCTGGCAAATCTTTTTTAACGTGATGGACTGGAGAAGTCGCAGGAAAAATTACCATCCAGAGCGGTCACCCGAAACACGCCACTTTTGGTCTGGGCGAAGCCCTTTTCAATGATTTCGACTCCATGAGCAGCGAAGTCTTGCCTGGTCGCAAACCAGGACTTCGAACTCGTGATTCTGGGAATAGAGCGGTCTGCGGTGGCCCAATTGAAAACAAATGATATGGCGGCGGCGAGAAATACACCAGCAGCGAGAGTTGGAGCACTGCTCAGCAGGCGCACCAGTTGTGGTGGCCAATGTAAGTGTAAAGGGATGATGGTGGAATCCATGTTTGAACGATCTGCAGTGTTGAATCAGAGATGCTGTTAACAAAAGATTTTTTATTGGGCGGGGGAGAAAGAACAAGTAATATTTTTGTTGACTGCATGGAGTTATCTCCGTATCTTCACATGTGATAGATATATGAAGAAGGCGATGGATGTGGCGCGTCGCGCGTCTGAATATTGACTTTACCAGGGGTCCGGTTCTGATAACTTCTGTAAATAGTTATCGGAAGCGAACACCAAGAGACAGGAGTCCAGGAACTTTCAACATAACCTTTACAAAATCTTCAGCCTGGATTTATGGAAGTGTCGCGGACAGCTCTTGCTGAAAGATGGTGATCGAGGAACTTGTGGCTTTGGCTTTACCGGAAATTCGGACCTCCCTTCTGCAAGTAGTTACCGATGGCGAATGCTAATAAGCGAATGCTTCGAGATTTTCGGGGAACGGACCGCCGGACTTCAAGGGGGAAAATATAGGATGACTGCATCAGATGCTCATCAGGCTACACAATAACCTTCATGATCGGATTCCGTGCTTCCGACCGAATTCGAAAGTCAAAA
This sequence comes from Colletotrichum tofieldiae, assembly GCA_022836555.1. Taxonomy (NCBI): domain Eukaryota; kingdom Fungi; phylum Ascomycota; class Sordariomycetes; order Glomerellales; family Glomerellaceae; genus Colletotrichum; species Colletotrichum tofieldiae. Next base: position 3,692,235 of record BQXV01000007.1, read on the forward strand.
GCCGAGCACTGGGTTCGGTCTCGTGTCCCAGAGTCTTGGGCTTAACAACCTAAAATACATCTAATGATTTAAGCATTTCCAACCAGCTAGCCCTATATTATACACTGGGAATGGAGGAACTAATTGGACTGGTTGCGAGAGAAGAGAAAGTCTAGCTCTCCATGTCTGCATCTGCCGGCTCGGACATGTAAAAGTTAATCATCATTTGTAGAAGAACTGAATATAAGTGAAGAATATGTGATCGTCTAGATTGATCGGGGCTCCGGAGAATTTTCCTGGATCTCGCCAACTTTACCCTAATTAGAGATGTTCCAAGAATTGATGCCTCAACTGATTGTCTCGAGTTCTTTGCTATATAAGCCCAACTATTCACCCTATCTTTACCTAGCCAAGCATTTCAATATTCTATCTCGAAATCATTACTTTGTTCATCTTCAAGCGGTTGTTACCATTTTCTTTTTTAAGTTCTGCATCGCCCTAGAACGTCATCACAATGGTTATGGCAACTAATGGCTCGGAGTTCGCTCGTCAAGATGAATCTCAATTCTGGCGGGATGAAATCTCGCATCCTCTCCTCTCCCTTATGCAGAGTGCTGGTTACTCTCTCGAGGAGCAGGAGCAGTATGTTGAGTTCGTCAACCAGTTTGTCGTCCCGTCCCTGGGCCCTCGTCCCATCGTTACCAAATCAGGCGTTCGGCTGCCTCATTTCGACAGCTTCTGCTCTGATGACTTCTCGCCCGCTGAGCTTAGCTGGAACATCGGACCCAAACACTCCAAAATCCGAGTAGGCTCTGAGCCCATCGGACACTTCGCTGGGACAGTCAAAGACCCTTTCAACCAGGACGAGTCTCAAGTAGTCATGTCGCGTCTGTTACGTCAAGGCCGTGGCCCCATCGACGGGGAGCTTTGGGAATTTTTCAAGAAGCACCTCCACGTCGAAGCCAAGCATGCCAACGAGATTGTGTCCAAAATGGCGCCGAATGAGCACATGACGACCAATACCATCTCGTTCGATCTGGAAGGCGAACAGCCGGCGCCGAAGGTGTACTTTTACCCGATCCCCATATCTCTACTGGCGAACAATCACGCCGGTGAGATCATCACTGATGTCATTGCGCAACTGCCGGTGAACCTGGAGCCCGCCTTCAACTACGTGCGCGACTTCGTTTACCGCTACAAGAGGCAGCGCGACAACGAGTACATCTTGCGGCTGGAACTGATAGCCTTCGACGCCGTGTGTCCATCTGATTCCCGCTTTAAGCTGTACCTTCGCACTAAGGAAACTTGTCTGGCGCGAGTGGAGGAGGTGTACTCTCTCGGAGGTGCGCTCAACGGCCCCGAGATAGACAACGGCCTGAATTTGATCCGGTCCTTCTATCTGCACGTCCTAGGGTTGACTGCCCCAGAGGAGGATTTGCCTCGCAGCAAGCATCGTACGGCGGGTATCATCTTCAACATGGAGATGAAGCATAACAGCCCTGCACCAACGCCGAAGGTGTATATCCCTGTCCGTCACTATGGCGGTACGGACCTGCGGATCGCCCAGTCGCTCAGTAATTTCTTCCGTGCTTGTGGGCTCATCCACCTGGCCGACACGTACGTCGATGCAGTGCAGAAGGCTTTGTAAGTCATTCCATTCCGTCATTTCGCCAGATCGGCGCATGCGCGTGTTGCAAAGAGCTAATTCAGCGTCTGGCGTACGCAGCCCAAGTCAGGATTTCTCTACCACCATTGGGAGGCACTCTTATGTCGGCTTATCATATAACAAAGATGGACCCTATATCACGATGTACTACAACACGATGACCTTTTCAACTGGCGATGAGCGAAATGTGGATGGGAAACTCGTTGGGCCTGCGGCTATGAAACAGCGTCATCTGCTAGACTCATAATTTCGATTTGGACTCATCAAAGCTAGTAGTAAAAACTCAAAGACTTGTATCTAAATCAACGGAAGTCTTATATTACACTGTGTGAAGTTGAACATTGAGACCGCTGGCTATGATTAACAAGTTGAAGCCTGTGCTTCCAATACGTAGCTTAGCCGACTTTTGGTGGAAATACCCAGCTGGCATGAACGCGGCTCCTATCGTCAAGCTCCTTATCGCTGTCGGAAATATTAGAAAACGATTTTCTTGCTTTGCTCACAGCTATTCATCGGGCCACACTTATACACCCGTTGACTTGGGTTCGAGGAATCCCTCACCCGCTGGCGCGGATGGATGCTCATGGACCATGCCGAGGCACTAAGTCAAGTTACCCACTTCTGGGCACCCCCCACATCTGGGCACCCCAAAAATGAGGCTATCGCAACACAACCACCCTTTTCAATTAACTATCGACTAGGCATAGTTGCCACTATGATACAGCTTTCAGCCTCACTAGGGTAATCAGATGCGCTGGATTCAGCTGTATCAATTTCAACTTCGCCAGCCTCAATCTGGGATTGCCGTACATTGCTGATAGTGGCAAACTTAGTATTAGGGTCAACTTTGACAGCCTTTTTCTTTCTGGCTGTACTGTTGTTGACTTGGGCCTGGAGATGCTGTATTTGCTGCTGGGCAGTAGCCAGTTGGAAGGACTGCTCTTGGAAGCCTTTTTTGACCTTTCTGAATAGCTGGCGTTGTGTGGCAATGCTTTGATCCAGCTGGCTGAATAAGTGCAGTTGACTATCCAGCTCCCTAGCTTTTCTGGGCGTTGACCATGCAACTGCAGATGAAGCAGATACCCATCCATCTGTATCCTGGATATCCTGGATACCCTGGATACCCTGGATAGGTGTTGCTGGTGGATTGGATGCCTTGGGCAGCAGCAGGGAGCTCATGAGAGGCTTGGCTATAGCAACAGGCCATAGTCCAGTGTATTTCCAGCCACTTTTGATATTCTGGACTGTCAGCCCAGCCAGGCGTGCTTTCTGATAGCAGGAAATAAAGTTCCTTTTGCCTATAATAGTTGAATCATTCCACTGGCTGAGGTATCCAAGCTCCTTTCTATAGGCTGACTTGACTGGGCTGAAGACTGACTGATCAAGTGGCTGGAGGATATGGGAGGTGTGTGGCGGCAGGAATAACAGATGGACGTTATTAATATAGCACTGCCACATAAATTCTGTCGTTGTATGACTCCCATGCCCATCTAGGATAAGCAGTCTGGCCTGGCTAGGCTGGCCAGCCTGGCCAGGGTCAGTCTGAGGAAGAAAGACCCTATGCAGCCACTCAACAGCAGTCTCATCAGTAGTCCATCCATTCTCTGTTGCTGTAAACTCCCATCCATCATACGGGCTGAGATCTAAGGGATACCACTGCTGCTGGACAGACTTGCCCTTATATATAACCAGCGGCCGCAGTGCCTGCCCTTCAGCTGAGATACACTCGATGATAGACACCCAGGCTCGCGATCCAGGCTGCTTTTTTCGTACAGACTTCGTCTCAGCCCTGCCCAGCACCAGCCCATTAGATCCCTTGCCCTCAAGGATACCAGTCTCATCCATGTTGTATCGGTTGGCTGGTTTAATGGCCATGATCGCTGGGATAGCGAGATACTTGAACCAGTCCCTGATAACCTCAGTAGATGCCCCATTGACGCGTCTGGAATCAATAGATCGACTTCTCTGGACCTTGATAGATGGGTTCCTTCGTACGAAGGCATTTACCCATCTCTTTCCTAGAGGTTGGGTATCTCCCATGGCATGGAGGATGCGCTGGGCAAACTCCTTCAGTTGCTGATGCGTTGGCGCAAGCCCAAGATCAGCCTGGATCTGTACCCAGCTGGCCAGCTTAGCCTCCTGAGTAACAGATAGTCGCTGGAGGTCAGCAAAAGCAGTATCTCTAGGTTGGATACCCTTGAGGCGATTCTGAAGTGTTGATCTAGGTACGCCCCATTGTCTTGAAGCTGCGCTGATAGAATGACCGTTGGTAATGGCAGTAAGTGCCTTATTGACTTCATATTCAGTATACTGACTCATTAGATATAGAAGAAGATGTGTGCCAAAATTGAGGTGATTTGGATAAGTGGTGAAAATGTTGTGATAGTTAGAAGTAGGAGAAAGTGGGTGGCTGGTCATGGTGTTGAGGCATTTTTGGGGTGCCCAGATGTGGGGGGTGCCCAGAAGTGGGTAACTTGACTTACCAATACGTAAAACCCCGCCTACTTAATACAAGAAACTGGATAATGATTCAAGTCCCGATTGAGACGTGCTATATCCCTAATTAATTTCTATAAATTGTATTGCCGTGTAAGTAAGATAATCTGGGAATGAATCAAGTTTGGTGTTTTACGTATGGGTGGTCGCGTATTAGGACTTCAAAGCAAGCTACGAATACGATGCAATCAGCTGCAGACGACTGGGCTGAAATAACTTCATTTAAAGTTTCGCGGTACATTATCTGATATGGTGATCAACTCAATGAACCAGCTTTGCCAACATTTTCATCTCAACTGATTAATTTTGTGGTCAAAGATAGGTTGGTTGCGCTGATTGACATGATGAAACCGACTGACGCGAGGTCATTTGTTAGACTTAACCTTAACTACTCGGACAAGTTTCGCATTGCAAATTCCTCAGGCTGTTAAGAGCACTTCGAGAAAGTTTAGTAAACGAGATTTACTTTCACCAATGGTACCAAAAGTTTCGGATGCGGTCCAGTTGAAAGATGGGATGTCTCCGGATGGAAGTTGGGACGCCGCCAGACGCGGAAAGAGGAGCTGCCCGGACGAAAAGGGGTAAGCCGAACGGATACAAACGGAGGACCGCCCGGAGATCCAGTTGCGGCGAACTTTGAAAGAGGGAAAAGCCTATACGGAAGAGCAAGTCTAAAGAGTAACTGAGAGAAGGGCTTGTACCAACCAAAAAGCACTAGGACTTTGTGAAGTGGAGGAGGGATGAGATGAATCTTACAGTTTTTAGCCGAGCTGGGAAATGGAAGCGAAGACAAGTTGAAGAAAACATGACTCTCCTTCTGCTGCACACTATTATGCAAAGTGCAGTGGTCTCGGGGGTGTTTTCACCTGTGCCATATGGTAAAATTGTATTTCTTTGACATTCGCACTTGAACATTTCTTGTGATTATAAGTTCTGAACCGACAAAATCATCCACGCACCCACATCACTCGGATCACTAGAAAACGATAGTCTTCAACCGCAATGGACAATTTGAAGCTCATGTCTGACTTCATGGTCAGCAGGACGACCGTAGCTTTCGCTTTCATCATCCTAGCGCTGTACCTTTCCTACCGAGCGTTGCTGCCACGACCTCTGTCCGGTATACCTTATAATGAGGCAGCGGCAAAGTCAATCCTAGGCGACATGCCGGAAATGGTGGGTCATGCGGAGAAAACGGGAGAAATGTACGACTGGCTCGGGGCGCAGAACATCAAACACCGTTCGCCGATTATTCAAGTCTTCGGCAGGCCTTTCAGCAAGCCCTGGGTCATCATATCAGATTTCTACGAGACACAGGACGTATTGATGCGCAGGGGCAAAGAGTTTGATAGGTCGGCCTTCACTGCCGACCTGCTGGGCGGCGTGATCCCGGAACACCATAGCAGGTGGCAGACAAACGATGAATACAAGAGCCGCCGGCGCTTGATCGGGGATATTCTGACCCCAAGCTTTCTCAACAAGGTCGCCGCCCCCCTTCTGCACGAGAGCACTATGCGCATGACGGCTTTATGGCGCGAGAAGGCACGACTGGCGAAGGGCCGCCCATTCTGGGCCATGAAGGATATCAGCCATTGCGCGCTGGATGCCGTCCTCGGCTTCACCTTTGGTCCCGGACTCGAGGGTCTCAGCGCAACCCAACCAAACGTAGATTTCCTGTCTTCGTTACCTTCCTTGTCATCCGATGACAGCGAAGAAGCCGCGAACGATTTGAAGCCAGTGAAGCTACCGCATGCGCCGCCTAATCCCGTCATCGAAGGTCTACTTAAGCTATCGGACAGTCTCGAGACGGCGATGAAGTCTCTCTTCCCAGTACTTGCGCACTGGTTTCTGCGCCAACGGCCAGCTATGAAGACAGCAATCCAACTCAAGGAGGATTTGATCAAATGCCAGATTGATCTATCCACAGCCCGAGTCCAGTTTTCATCCGAAAAGCATGTAGTGCGCTGTGCTGTAGACGAGATGGTCCGCAGAGAAATAAGTCAGGCCGCGAAAGAACAGCGCCCGCCGGCTTTCCACACCCGTCTGTTCTATGATGAGGTAAGAGTAAACCAATTGCATTTGAGTATCGCGCTCGCTGCGGATCCTAGCTGACGTCAGTGTTTGAAACCTACAGTTATATGGCTTCACTCTGGGCGGGCATGAATCGACGTCCAACTCCAATCAGTGGGCCGTGAAGACGCTGGCACGCCACCAACCTCAGCAGGCGAAGCTACGCTCCAGTTTGCGGGTGGCACTTCCTGCAGCAGTGGTGGAAAAGCGCGTGCCGACATCGCAGGAGATCATGCAGATGCGATGCCCTTACTTGGAGGCTAGCATTGAGGAGCTGTTTCGCGTGTCTTTGACGGCGCCCATGTGTGTTCGAAGCGCCACGCAGGACACACAAATGCTGGGCTGTCATATACCCAAGGGCACCGTTGTCTTTCAAGTCTGGAACCAGGCCGGATACACGCAGCCTGGATTCCCTGTTGACGAGGCGCTGCGCACCCCGGGTGCCAGGGCGGCAGCGGCGAACAAAGGCCCAGTCGGCACCAGTAGCGTCGGCGACGACACTGGGTTCGATACCGCGGCGTATGTGCCTGAGCGGTGGTTGGTTAAGACCGATGACGGCAGGGAAGTGTTCGACGCGACGCGCGGGCGAAACATGATATTCAGCATGGGTCCCAGGGGTTGTTACGGACGGAAGTTGGCGTATGTACAGTTTCGTATGTTGGTCGTGCTGGTGTTGTGGAGTTTCCATCTTGAGGAGCTACCCTATGAACTCAACACAACTGGGGCGTATGATAAGTTGACCAGGGAGCCGCATGACTGCTATGTTAAGTTGAAGGCTCTGCCTCTTTAGGAGTGTCACTGCAAAAGAATATTGCCGCTCAGAATCTAGATGAAAATATATAGATTCCTAGTGGTTTGTGCGATCCTCCACTGGTTATTGATATCAGATTTGGCTGCTGGCGAGCTTCTGGATTATGGCTGTGGTTTCTGCGAGGAAGCTCAGGATAAGCTTATAATAAAATTCCAACATCTATTTTTAAGCTTTATTCCGAAAGCTTAAAGAGAAATGCACACGTTTGGAGCCACAAGAAGTCAAGCTTTAGTAGTGATGGAAACTCAAATTTGAGACAATATTATCGTGCTTGTCATCTCCAAATGACTGCAGATACGGGACCACCTGAGTAATTAGAAATCGCTAAACACAGAGAGAGGCCTTGGTAGCTTTTAACTTATATGAGGATAATTTCGAGCCTAATACAATTCGTTACATTGTGTATTCGTGACCCGGAAAAAAAAACTGCATGTATATTTTGTATACTTAGGATAGACTTAGTGCAAGACATCTCATTAATGCATTCATGCGATGAAGTAACAAGTGAGGCTTTCAGCAACGCTTCTTGATCCGTTGTCGTAGGAAGCGGACTTAGATTTGCGGAACACCTCACCATGGCGCAAGAGCCACACTTGCAGAATTGCCGCAAGCTAGAAAATGTAAGGGGAATTCCTCGGGTGGCCCAAACAAATGGAAAATATCAAATAGCGAGAGGCTGTCTCAGAATGTTGATCAAAACATTTCCGTCCTCAATTGTCATTCAACAGCAGCTATTTTGTTCAGCAGTTCTCTACCATCATGTGCCTTCTTCTTTTTCTTTTTCTACATGTCTTTCCACTCCTCCGGCGACCTCATCAGTTCTTAGTAAGGAGGTAGTAAGATACAAGAAACCCGAGACGTGCGCCTCATGGTTGACAGCACCAGAAATGTTGTCTAGGTAGTCGATGTTGATGGATGGAGACCGAGACATTTCCTATTTAAGCCAGATTAGTCATCCAGCAGGCCACGTGCCATCTGACCGTCTCATTTAACAAAGCATGAAAGCACATTCTGTAGAATTGGAAGCGTAGTAGTTGATTGAAAATGATTCGTCTCTGTTGATTAAAAATTCGATTAAGTATTTAAATAAATAAATAAAAGAATTAAAAAAAGGCGTCGCTGATATAAATCATCGGAAATTGACCAATGATGCTGTGCGAAACGCAGTTTTCAATTCCATGAAGACAGCTTTAGTCGTCTAGCACATGTATTGATGTTTCAGTCACTTTAGCTCCTCTGCTCGCCAGTGCTCTTAACCTCAATACAAGTAGGAAGGGTTCGAGTGTGCATGAGAACTTGATCCATACTACTAAGCCTCCTCTGAATGTGAGCTCTTGACAGATTTCAGTGAAATACGGTCTTTGTTTCTAGCTTGCTATAGTACCATCCGACTTGAAACAGGGTTTTTATTTTTGTTTACTTTCTATTAACTAAATTTCCATTCACTCTTACTGTCAAATCTCAATCTCAATCGAACATGGAGATACATTTTCCGAAAATCTCTTCACAGAGCTGCTGGTTACGAAATATGGCAGTAGTAGGCTTCATTCTGCCTCATTTTGTTTTGGGCCACATGACAGCCAACCCAAGCCTGACACCGCCCCTGTCCCCACTTCAACAAAATGTAAACACAACGGAGCTGTTCCCAATGCCTGTATGTGGTGGGACTTTCAAGCTAGAGGAGGCGACCATCGATCAGATGCAGAAGGCCATGCAAGATGGGATCATGGCTTCGCAGCAGCTAGTGATCTGCTACATGCAGCGGACTTTTCAGACACAAGAATACGTCAAGTAGGATTTTACCTCTTACACTTCCCAAGCGCTAGTCAAAATAAATCGCAGGCTGATTATTTAAATAGCTCTGTGATGCAGGTGAACCCTGATGTCTTAGCCATCGCAGCCAAGATGGATGAGTTGAGGAAAGCAGGCCAGGTTCTCAGTCCGTTACATGGGATACCTTTTACCGTCAAAGATAATATCGCAACTAAGGACAACATGCAAACCACAGCCGGCAGCTGGGCTCTCTTAGGCAGTATTGTGCCTCGCGATGCTTTCGTTGTAGCCCGTCTCAGGGCAGCCGGGGCCGTACTCTTTGGCAAGGCAACAATGAGTGAATGGGCGGACATGCGGAGCACAGGGTATTCCGAGGGTTACTCGCCAAGAGGCGGACAGGCACGAAGTCCTTATAATTTTACGCTAAATCCTTTTGGCAGCAGTTCTGGGAGCGCAGTCGGTGTAGCCGCCAATGCAATCGCTTTCTCACTCGGCACCGAGACAGATGGTAGCGGTAAGAGATACTCTGTGACAGATTTAACATCATTATCCTGGTACTTACTCTGAATCAGTCATCAGTCCCGCTCATAGGAGTGCTGTAGTGGGCTTCAAGCCAACAGTTGGTTTGACCTCTAGGAGTGGGTATGCCTACCTTATCAAGCCTTCATAGATACCAATGACGGATTGGTCGCTAACCAAATTCTTCAGAGTAATCCCTGAGTGTGAGCATCAAGATACTGTTGGCACGTTTGGCCGAACCGTCCGGGATGCTGTGTACGCACTGGATGCTATCTACGGCCAAGATCCCAGAGATAATTATACGGAGGCTCAACTCGGGAAGGTGCCATTATCTGGAGGCTACGCCCAATATCTTACTACTAAAGCATCGCTCAGAAATGCCACCTTCGGCATTCCCTGGAACAGCTTTTGGGTTCATGCGAATGCTGAAAACAAGGCACAACTTGGTCAACTCATTGAGTTGATTAAAACTGCCGGTGCACATGTAATAAATTTCACTGAAATAGCAGACTTCGACAACATCGTCAGAAAAGCCGGTTGGGACTGGGATTGGCGCGCAAAAGAACTCAACAGGCCACACGAATCAGAATACATGGTTGTGAAGGTCGACTTTTACAACAACATTAAGAAGTACCTTTCCGAGCTCCAAAATACGAATATACGCTCACTTGAAGACATCATCAACTTTAATTACGACAACAATGGGACGGAAGGAGGGTATCCGTACGGAGAAAATTACACTGAGGGCGGCAGGACCTATTATCGCGGCCATCCAGCTTTCCGCACTGGGCAGAATGGTTTTCTAATGTCTAATGCCACACAAGGGATTCGTAACGAAACTTACTGGCAGGCTTTGAGCTTTATGCAGAGAACGACACGAGGCGGTATTGATGCGGCTTTGAATCACAACGGGGCCCGACTATCAGGCTTGCTGGTGCCCCCATCCGTGGGCCAAACCTACCAGATCACAGCACAAGCTGGATATCCAATGGTCACCATACCGGCGGGTGTAGATCCTATTTCTGGGATGCCGTTCGGACTCGGTATCATACAGACGGCATTTGGTGAGGAGGAGCTTGTCCGCTGGGCCAGCGCCATCGAAGATTTGCAATTGACTTCGGGCACAGAGCTAAAGAGGACGCTGCCTAAGTGGTACAGATACTTGGAAAAGCCGCTTCCAGTTAGAAGGGATATATGAGCATAGTTTTATGCATGGAAAATGCACTGAGTGATTACGGGCAGTGGTTGGTTCAGGCACATGTACTCAGAACAGACAATTAAAAAGTTCAAGACTGACACCGTCACGGTAAAAACAACATTTTTCACTATGTAAAAATCCAAAAAACGATTAGTTCTCCGAATTCAATAGAGCGATGAATTGAGGAAACTAGGATTCCAATCATCGATAGAAAGAGGTTCAAACTACCCATCGGTAGTTGGCGTAAGGATGTAAGACCGCACGTCGAGACATTGAAAGGATATTAACTCTGTCAAGAATGTAGAGCCATTCAGGGCCGAATTTTTCAAAGATACACCTGGCTGGTCTGGGAATATGGATGGTACCAACTCTGACGTACGTACATACTGCATTAACGTCTTCTAGAGATGGGGTGTATACTCCCTAAATATGATTAGAAGGCTGTCTGGCAAATCATTTAAAAGTTAACGTTGCTAATGGTGGTCTTCAACTATTTTATTTCCGCGGTTCAGTCTCCGTCACATCCTCAACATGCTTTGAAGACGCATAAGCATCCACGTGAGCTTTCGAGAACTGCCTTGCTGGGACCTTTCTGGCAAACAAGATGTCCAGCTCCTCGTATGTGCGGCCCTTGCACTCAGGAAGACGGAAAAACGACCATATGAATATGACCCCAGCAGTGCCGGCCCAAAAGAACCCAGCCTTGCCTCTCAAATTCCACTCGGTAGGGTTCCTAACATTTGTAAGCTTCGTCATCATCATTGGAAATTGGGAACTGTGTCCCACATGATTTGGGCTCCTAGTAAGGTCAACTTACATCATATAGGTTTGAAGGACTTGCGAGACGATGTTGACTAGCTGGTATGCATTTCGGGAGAGCACCACAGTGAGTGGGCGGAGGCGAACCGACGAAGTCTCGCTAATAACGCTGTACTAGAGAAGGTTTTAGTCATGCATGAAGTAGAAGAAACAAGCCAGGTTTTGACTTACTGTAATCGGGCCAACTGTGAGCGACTACTTCGAGTTAACAATAATCCATGCTTCTCTTGGCTCTCGGTATTGTATTGACGTCACTTACATAGATGAATAGCCAGAATATACAAAGGCCACCTGAAGGCCAAAGGCCGTTATCGCCTGCGGACACATCCAGAACTCCAATGATAAAAAGAATGACTGTAAGCGCTCCAATGCCAGTGACATATATAGCGCGGCGGCCCCAGTATGAGATGAGCCACCACGAACTCAACAATAACTGTAAGCGGCAAACCTCTGTGAGGATCTATGGGATGACACTTACAGCACGGTTCCAATGAAGGCCATGCCCTTCGCACCCAAACTTAGTTCAAAGGCATTGGCAACGTTCATGCCTGCGGTGGTGAAAAAGTAGGTCGGTGTGTAGGCAAAGCTGCTGCCGGACATAACCTGGCCAGCGAAGGCAATACAACAAATCTCGGTGCGACGAAGATCGAACCCCTTGAAGCAGTCTAGATAGGTTACACCGACGGTTACGCCAGACTCAACTTTTGTGGTATGAATCATCATGGCAAGCTGAGCGTTGATTTGATCTTGTGTCTTGTCTCCGCTAAGTCTTTCGATGGATCGCCGGGCCTCCTCGAGACGGTCTCTGCGAACAAGGTACCAGGGGCTTTCCGGTGCGAAATACGAAATCATCATTAACGGTACAGGCCAAAGCTAATCATTATGAGCTGTTAACTTCTCCCCGAAACCTAAAAAGATCTGGGACAATACGATTGCGGTGAAACTAACCCATTGGATAGCGAATGGAATGCGGTACGCCATTTCACCCTCAATAGTAAGGCAACCGCGTAGTACACCGGCAGCAATAAGCTGACCAATTGCCCAACAGAGATTAACCTGGTAAAGTTATGTTAGCTCGGCAATTACAATAAAAAACCGATGGAACAACCGGACATATGTGGTCATGTAACCTCGTAGATTGGTCGGGCAGACTTCGGAAGCTTGATCATGGCCTGTTATTTATCATGAAGTCAAATTTTATGGGTCTTAACTTACCATAAGCGGGACTGAGAGTTGCGAAGACACCCCACGACAAACCACAAAGTATCTGGCCAACGAGCAGCATCGCGGCAGAGTGCGCGAAGAACACGACGAAGATGAAACAGTTCAAGAAGAACATTGCGCCCATCATCACCCATCTGTACCCGTACTTGGACGCAAAGTATCCGTTCATCAAACCGCCTGACACGACATCAGTTTTTTGCTCGGCACAAACGAAATGAAAGACATACCAAAAATAGCGCCAACCGTAGCAGCCATCGTGAGGCCTGTCTGCCACGGTCCCGAGACCTGGTAACCGATGTCTCCTCCATACCAGCTGCCGTATTTCTTCTGAAACTCTGGATAGGCAAAGAAGTTATTGATCAAGATTACGTCGTATCTGGAGCAAAAACAAACATTTGTGAGTATATAGAACATTGGATAACAAGGGGGGCTTCTTTACCCTTCCATTACGATTGACATAGATATCATGACAGACCAGAAGACTGCCTTTCGGTTTTGACTCAATGCCTGCTTAAGGGTCTGGGCATGCTCTTCATCTGAAGCTTGCTTGGCCTCGAAGATGGCTGACAGTCCTAGCTTATCTTCAACCTCGTTGTCGGCTGCTTTCCGAAGATAATGGACTTCATTGTCGCCATTGGAGGTCATTGTGCCGAAGATGGTGATTAGGTCTGGATATATTGCAGAAGAGAAGCACTAGATGCACAACTACGATCTGGGACGATGTTGGACAGGGAACCCAACGTGGGCTCCCAACCTTTATGAAGGCGCCAACACTTGTGTCACATCCAAACATCGCACAACCGACGCACCATTACATCCGAGCCCTGCACTCGAAAATACTTGATTTTGGCTAGGATTTTCCACCCCGTCTCATGCCCGAGTGGATTCGAGTAATGGAGGATTCAACCCCACAGGTTTGTCCCCACTTGTTTGCATCCCCGCAACTCCAAAAGTTGAATCCGGGGTTTGGGGGGTGCCTTCAAGATGCATTATTGGCCGGCATTTTGAATACCCGCACAAGGATTGAATCCGGACAAGGGATCCTGACATTAGGAAGAACCGATGAATGTCTCGATGAGGTCCGCAGCCCAATGAGAGGAATAAGGTGGCCGGTGGTGGAGCTGTTGTCGAATCATCCACGGCACATTTGCAGACACCTAACAAGATGAGACGCTTGCCAAGAGTTCTTCGAAGTTGCGGGGAAGCGGTATTGATGAGCTATGGTTGGCTGAAGGACTGCGAAGGTTGGAGAGTGCGGAGGATCTCCGCTAGTTCAGACGAGGATGCCTGGCGTGGCTAGCTACGTTTGGTTTCCGCCGGCGTAAGAAGAGAATTTGGAATAAAAGGCTGATAAACCCGAGCATGGAAAAGGGCATGAGAAACAAGCTGCTAAAGCTAATAAGCTCTGAGATGCAGAATGTTGGTATTATTAAATGCTTGCGGGGGTTGAGCAGCCCCAAAAAACACTTAGTCTGTTAGATGACGCCCCGTAAAGTGATCTGGGCAGTGATCGGTATGTTGGATAAAACTTGGATAACGTAGGTAACTTGGATAATTAGTACTTGTTGCTTAGTAATTCCTGCCAAGTGGAAGCATAATTGCATGAAGTATCGCTGTGATCCCTGATGTTGAGGATGTTACTTACCGCCTGCCCTGTAGATAATAGGGTTCATTTCCCCTCACTTTTGACGTTGTTATTGATTGCTTCTTCCTCTTGCTAACGTTGTTATCGCGAAACTGCAATAGCAAATTAGCAAAGCGAAGAAGGACTCTCCATTAACAAAGAGGGCACTATCATTGTTGTTACTGACGAAGACGATAGCAGCAGCGACAGCAGCAGCGACAGCGGAAGCGACAGCGGCAGCAGCAGCAAGAGAAAGCACCTACCACGGCGGTCATCAAGGCAACCAGCAAAGCGAAGGCGGTGGTTTGATGATCTCGATGATGATAAAGAAGTTAGTGAGGCAGTTAACTAAGGCAGCATTCTGCCTTCCTACGAAGAACAGACTTAGCAGTCTATTAGGAATGTTAGCTAAGCACAAAAACGGTCTCATACGCCATAGAACTTAGACCTAACTTATTGCTTCATAGAGGAGCTTGTCATCCTTTATTAGGACAAGAAACTTAACACCACCAAGGCTGCCACAAGAAGGCTAATTTTCATTAAGCTTGTAACGCAGATAAACGACAAGGCCTGGTTTACTAACAGCGTAACTGCTATATAGTTAGCTAATAAGTATAACGTTAAGAGAAAGAGGTATAATAACTAGGCCTCTGTTGCCTATAGGTTAGGTAATACGTATAATAAAGATAACGGCAGAGTCTTTTGTAGTAATAAGGCAAAAGAGAGCTTTCTTAGCAACCACCCACAGCAAGAGTGGGTTTTTAAGAAAGGGATAGGACCGCTAGCTCTATACCAAGAGATATAGAGTACCACTGTTAGTAAGGGCAACAATATCCAGTCTATTGACAAGGTTAGCCGTAAGGTTAACTCTAGAGGCAACAGTAGTAACTAAGAGAATGTTAATAATGTTAAAGAAGACAACCTTAATCTAGGTACACAGGATCTACAGCCAAGTCAGTCTCCTTTTTTATTGCCTTAGTCTCTAACGTTATGTCTTTACTTAACTCCTACTTCTTAACATTACTAATTTATACCTATTAGTAACAACCTACAGAGGAAGAAAACATTTACTGCTGCTAAGGCTAACGCGTACGTTGGCTAGTTAATACAGGACCTTAGTAACAAGTTCTCTAGCAGTAAAAGAGAGGTGTTAGTAATAAAGTTAAAAGAGAAACAGAGGGTGAGAGAGCAGCTGTTACGTAAAGAAGTTAAGGTGAATAAAGCGATAGAGGACCTTGTAAGGTTTCAAAGTGACCTTAACTATAAGGTTTATCTAGTTGTTTTAAATAGGTTAATAACAAAGGAGAAGAAGTTAGTAGTATTATAAGCAAGGTATTAAAACTTACTACTAAGTAATAAGTTAAAGAAGGCGTATTATATAAAAGTATATAAGTAAGAGAAAAGTTAATAGGTTAGTTAGTTATAATAAACAGTTATAATTATTTCTATCTACCTCTGCGCGCCTACTGCCTGCCACTGTTGCTACATTACTATTGCTGTCTGCTGCTAAATATTATCTATACCTTGCCTTATACACCACTTATCAGCCCTTTTGCCTGCTTAAAATACATTAATATCCTTATCTTTAGTATTTTTAACAACCTTCTCTTTAAGATAATAAAGCAAAAAGTTGTAGAGGCCTGTTACTGCGTATATAATCTTAACTTGCGAGTTAAGGCAATACTCTAGAGCTACTTAGCAAATAATCTTCTACTTCTGCTTAAGGCAACCAAAGACCTGCTTAACAATAACTTAAAGGCGACTATAACGGAGGTTGTATAGCTCTTAGGCTGTTGCTGGCAGTCTCTCTGCGTCCCTTCATTCCTGCAAATAATAACAAGTTTTGTTATACAGAACAACAAGGCCACTTCGTCCACTAAACCCTACGTTAGCTAAGAAATATTAACCTTCTGGGACTTAAAACCCTCGACTATATGCAAAATTGACCAGGCTGGCATCGTGGACAGACCCTTTAGCCCCAGTAAGCACATACAAGAACCCTCTATTAAACCAGACTACAGCAAAGACATTCTAGGCCACGGTACCCTTCTGACTTTGCCACGTTACCTAATTGTTTTCAGAGATATACGCATTAATAAGAGTGCCGTTAACTGCGCTAACACAGCCAGTAAAGTATTTGCCTAGCTTCTTGTTGTTCTCGATCTCTAGCGAAAGCTCTGCTTCTCTAGCTGGTATTACGTATGCCTTATGGAGTTTAACAAGGTATGGCAATACCTTATTCTACACCATACACACTGTTGACTGACTGATCTGGAAGAAATGACTAGCGTTCCGTTGTGCGCTACCAGTTGCCAATATAAACAGACTAATAAGCACTTTCTGCTTAATTAGAAGGTTCTTTGACGACTGTAGAGGCGTGTTATTCCTAAGCCACCTCATGAGTACTTGAAACTGCCGTTGACCCATACGAAAGAGGCTAAAGAAGCGACGATTTGAGCCGCGAAGGAGCTGCTGACAGAACCGCTGGGCTGCCTTTTTTCCACCCTTATTAATAACCTCCTTTTCTGCTGCAA
Organism: Colletotrichum tofieldiae; assembly: GCA_022836555.1. Classification (NCBI taxonomy): domain Eukaryota; kingdom Fungi; phylum Ascomycota; class Sordariomycetes; order Glomerellales; family Glomerellaceae; genus Colletotrichum; species Colletotrichum tofieldiae. Next base: position 3,708,948 of record BQXV01000007.1, read on the forward strand.
TTTGCCTATAGTTATATGGGCAGCGGCCGACTGCAACAGCGCCAGATACTGCGACTGTTGCAAATAGTTGCGTATTTTTCATGACAGTTGTGAGTTATTAGCGGTTGGATAACGTTATCTAAGTGCTAATGATGGTCCGGAGGACCATTAGGGATTTGTATGGGCAAAGAGGGGTTATGATCCCTTTTAGGGCGGCAGAATGTCAATCTTATCCAGGTACGGGGCAAATGTGGCATAACTTTGAGTTCATGCAGAGGCGAACCCAGGACATGGAAAATGGGCCTCAAAAAGGCCTAGCGCAGCATTTATTCAGTTTTAGGGTTCATTTCTTATCCAAGTTGCGTTATCCAACTGGCATTTGAAAGTTATCCAAGTTTCCGATCAGGCCCCTGATATCAAGAGAACATTTTACGTCGTTACTTCTGGATGTTAGTAGGTTCAATCGATCAAAGCAGGCTGCGTCTGTAGTAATACCGATATGATAGACTCTCCTATAAAACACTGAGGTCACCTTATAATACAGCAAGTCTAATGAGGGTATTATTGTAAACATATCAGAGGAAGGCAGGTTGAAACTATTAAATCCGGCGTATCTATAGTCGAGTGGATAAGAGTATTACGACCAATTGGATCTACTAAAATGGGACCCCGTCCGTCCAAGGCAAAGGAAGGACCCTTGAATCAATGGCCTAACAGTCGCAAGGTAGCAGGACTACGGAACGGATGTATCAGGCAGCGAATAGCGGGTAGGGTACCAATGTTATGATGAATAAGCTGGATAAATGACCGCGGGCGTATCAATCTATATAGTGGGTGGTCGATCCCCTTGTACAGACGTATGCTTAGCAGACTAAGTTGTAGTCGTAAGACTATGAAGTCTACTTTATATGGTGTGGCCACTAATGTAATCAATCGGCTGTGCTAGGCCTGGCATTAAGCAACAGGCCTACAAGGTGCCCGAATTGGGATTGTATCACACCGTTATCTACAGACCGATAATGCTGAGATGGCTGCTTCTCAAAATCCAAATGGGTTCAGCGGAGCACACCAGACAAATATTTCTCTCTATGTATTTTATACTCAAAATAATAGCAACTGCATAAGGGGCCACACTTATTTATGATAAAAGCTGCCTAGAAGAGAACATCGTAAAGCGCCGCTGGGAACCCGCCATAGATCGACCACTTCCCTTCGGCCTCACCCGTTTTGATGCTCGGAATTTCCTTTACAATGTCTCGGGCATGAAGCTCATCCTCGGCAAAGACATCAAGCAGCAAGCCATTCGAAGGTTCGACCATGCTATACACCGTCCTCGCAACACCACCTTTCTTCATTCGCCAGACGTAGGAAATATCTGAAGTGTTGGAGGTTTCAAGAGTAAGCCAGAATGAGACTGAAGGCCCGGCAGCAAGGCGAAGGGGCTTCTCGTGTTGAACGGGGTTGTCGATGTACTTGCCCCCTTGGCCAAAGAGCCGCTGGACTGAAACGAAATTCTCATATTTTATAAGTTGGTATTCACCGTATCCTCGCTGATATTCGTTGTTTCCGGTTCAGCGTGTTTCAATTTGGTTTGCAGAGACTGCAAGGAGCAAAATGTCAGATATGTAACGGTGGCTTACCTGGATCACGGGAATCTCCTCTGAAATTCTTTTCGCTGCAGCGTCGTCAGGAGCCAAAAAAAAAAGCATCGCTCCTCTCAAGTCTGAGCGGACAAGCAGGTTGAGTATCAGGTCTGGCTCCTGCCCTAGCATCATAATCAGCAAGCAAGATCCGATGAGCTTCATGCTCTACATGTGGAAATGAGACAAGACCAAAGACCTTATCAAGCGCCGCCACAGCAGTAAACTCTTCTTTTGGAAAACCTGGGTTGAGGGTCGCAACATCTTGTACGGTCCAGTTGTTTTTGAGGGTGTCAATCCAGAGATATTGGGGCATTTTGCTGGTCTTTTGCTGGTGGTTGACTTAGGATTATCTGGGTAGTATGGTGATTCGTGGAAAGATCATCCTCTTTTGTTCGTTTGAAAGCAAGAAGTATATGTAGTAATTGTTATCTTTTTGCACTATTTACGCATTGCGGGTAGTTTAATCACTTCGAAGTGGCGCTTATTGTTCATTGTGCGGGGAAAGTGGGATGCGCTTTGGAAGCATCGCAATGTGGCGCTCCTTATTACAAACCGCAGCTTGAGGGACTTGGGCTTTGCTTGCCTGCGTATAGTGTTTGCCTCGATGAGTATATCTTGCATATAGTCCCACAATCTGGCATTGGACTCTGATGGCCCTTTGGTAGCCTTGGGACACCAATTAGCAACGTGCTTATTCCATCAGCTATTGCGCACCATTTAAATATATCATCTAGCGTACGTTATCGAGCCTCGTAATTTTATCTTAATATCTTTCCATGTCTCAGATGTGACTAGTTACAAACGTGGTAGTTGGGTCGGCAAACGAGTGAGGGGCTGGGCTATCTCTGTGGACATCTAGTATCTATCTGATTGGTTACAAGCATCGCAAGAGATTCACCGGCAATCAAAGTTCCCGAGGTTCCATACTATTTACCTTACTAAGCGGTAAGTATTCGGCGGATGTATCTTGTCGGAATCGATGCCGTTCTTAGGCGTGTGCGCGGATCCACATTTAGCGCATTGACGAATGTGGGTTTGGTTTGGTGTCCCTTCCGCCACTTCCCTACTCCTTCACATCTACAACTTCTTTGAACCCACATCGTACACATAGTTTCTTCACCACCGGGTATTGAGCTGCTTGGCTTAACTTTTCGTAAGTCCTCGCGGCAGTACCACCTACCTCTTGCTCTTTGATTTTCTCTATTGGAAAAAGAAAAACATTAAAATAGCCTTGAATTCCAAAGATGGATGATCTCGAACGGCCATTTGTCTGCCATTTCTGCCCTTCTCGTTTCACTCGAAAAGAACACAAAACCCGGCATGAACAGGCTCACCGTTCACGTCGAGAATACAACTGTCGCTACTGTCAGAGATCCTTCCGGCGCAAGGACGTTCTCGTACGGCACGAGAGACTCTTGCATACTACCAACTCACATTCAAGCTCGACGTCAGGTTCTACTAGTATCCGTACTATAGATGGCCGTGGTAGCCGAGCCAGAACGGTGCTCCTGGCGGACCAGCAACAGACGTCCAACGAACAGCTCAGCAGCTCCAGCACTCCTGTCAGCGACAGGCGGCTTGGACATCCTATCGACTGCAACGATGACCAGCAATGGGCGTTACCTGATGATGTAATTGTTTCCTTAGGTCTCCTACCAACGGCCTCGGCCGAATTCGACAGTGCGGAACTCGTTGAAGGATCTGGAATGTCTGTTTTTTCAGAGACCAATCAGGAACCATTTTCATTCCTATTTCCCACACCGCTACCCGATATGGACACTCCCACAGACCAGTCAGTCACGTTAATGCAAGAACAATCGGGGCTGGATTTGAATGCTTTCAATGTGTTGATAGCGCCATCCCCGAATCATGGAGAACAAGAATCCGCAAGCCTCCGTTCAAAAACGCACCTCCATCCTCTCGATATGAGTAGTTCCAGACTTGTCGAGAAACTGGTGTGGCTTACAGGAAGTCAGTCGAGGCTTGTCCCGGTTCTCGAGCTGGATGGCGACTGGATACACACTTCTCAGGGCAGCATCATCCGGTCATGTCTGAAAATGACCGGTCTCACACTCCCGAAAAACGCCTTTCGGAGATGGATTCAGTCCTACTTTATGCTTTTCCATCCTCACGTGGCACTTCTCCACATAGCCACGTTTCGTATTTCCCATTGCCACCATGTTCTCCTCCTGGCTATGGCTGCCATTGGTGCCATATATTCTTACAACCAAGACCACGCTATTAAACTGTACGAAGCGGCTTCGAAGTCACTAGCCAACAACCTTTCCGAAATGCCGACTACCCAAAGGATACAAGCCAGCTTGCTGCTGGCCATGTTTGACGGCTGGTCTAACCGCCCTGAGATGCATATACAGTGTTCTATTGTTCGTCGTAATCTCATGAGTGTGAGTTAAAGAAATCTCGCTCCCATGAATGACATTTGACAAGATGGATCGCTTACTAGAACAATGTGAAGGCGTTGAGATGTGCTTCCCCAAAAACACAATCCTCGCGTTGCGAAGACTGGCATCGCTGGGTGGAGGCTGAGGGTTTCAAGAGGTATGTCCGATTTCTGCCCATTGTAGGCTAAAAGCGCGCCTTGGCGATGAGTTGCTTAACTACTTCCAGGACAATGTGGTTTTCATACTGGTTTTTGACACTGATAAATGTGTCGTGTTCCATCTCAACAAAAACTCCATGGTTGCAAGATTGTACCTTGGAGCTCCCATATGAGGAGTCTCTTTGGGTATGCGAGGATTCAAGCAAATGGAACGCTCTTCGAACGTCAACTTCAACGCCACCTGTATTCGCGGACGCATACCGAGCTCTCATGGGAGGACAGCCCATACCAACGACCGTCGGTGTCTTCGGGCTAGCGACGTTGATGTGCGCACTTTTTGCACACGTCCATCAAACTGCATCTGCCGCAGCAGGATCACTTTCAGAGGTTGCCATGCCTCTTGTTACCTCATGCGAGGCTGCGATGAACAAATGGCTAAGTGCGATCCGAGCGGGTATCGATAACCAACACTCTAGCGGTATCGGCAATGTCGCTATGGCTGAGGCTTCGATCGCTCTCTGAAATGTCAGTATGGTACATCTGCATGCCGATGTACAGGTTGTCGAAATGTCGCAGTCTATTGTGTCAGATCAACGTGACGAACATGTTGGTGGGCTTGCCGAGGCAGTGCCGCGGAGTGCCCGCATGTCTGAAGCAATGCAGCATGCCCTCAACTTTCTTCGAGGGCCTATTTCTCACGGTGTCGCCTTTCTAGCGCAAACGGGTTGCCTTAATCTGAATCCATGCTTAAGCAGGCTTGGCATCCACTGCGTTGTTATTCTTGCTTATTGGCTTCGCACTTTGGAGGTCACCATACCTGCAACGTCTCAGGTCACACTGAGCAAAGATGAGCTGGATGCCACTGATGCAATCAGGGATGTCCTACGGGCATCAGACACGGCGGTGCCAGACAAAGCTGGGGTGTTACTCAGTGAATGTTGCCTCCGAGTATGGAGTGAGGCGATGGGTCACGAAAAGTTACCTTGGGCTTTTGACGAGCAGAAGAGACATATCCTGAGACCCGAAGTATTGTTCTCGAGGGATATGCGTTCAGCCGTTCCCTCAGGTGCTTTGTATTCAGTACCAGAGTAGCCTTCTGGTGATTAAGGCCAATATGCCCTTCATTAGCGTCGCAGTACCAGGAGATTACTGCGCTGTTTCCATAGGCCGGTCTCTACGTCGATGTGTGCGCGCGCTATGTTTCTGCTATCTTGTCTTAGGTTGCTGATCACGAAGGAAAAGCGAGCGTAGTAACGGTTGCGAGGCTAAACTCGGGCGCTTTGTCATCATAACAACCTGCTATCACTAGCAACCATCAAAGAGAGGCCACATTGTCTGAGTTGATATTGTGAAACATTCTCACATGAGGGGATTTTTTATTGCGTCGCAAGATGGGAAACATTACCTGTCATTGGACAGTCTGGGGGAGCTCTCGATTCCACAAGTCTGCTTAATGGTATAAGCCAGCCCATGCCACAACAGTCAGCCGCAGTAAAACACAATGCTAGCACGATACATTCAGCGCACTAGAAGACCCCGTTCGCGTTCTTGCAGTGCTCGGGGACTTCGCCCAAAAGATCCCAATGCTCAAGGAATTGCCCGTCCTTGTATCTGTATATGTCCATGATGTTCATACCTCGGTCCCCGTTCCATCGAAGTAGGTGGGTATGAATGACAATGTAATCCCCATCAACCAAGATTCGCTTTATTCTTGGTTCCAACTTGACCTGGTTTTCTGTTTTCTCACACTTCTCATAGAAGTAATTGGTGAACTCAATGATCGACTCCGGACCGTCTCCAGCCTCGTAGTTGTGCTGCTCGTAGTTGGGGCTGATGAGTTTGCGCGTTTCGTCGTATTGGCGGTAGATGAAAGTCACCAGGTTCAGCTTGATGAGATTTCGAATAGCTTTGACCTGCTCAGCTGTGTGGTTGCTGATCTTCGAGGGAGTTGTACACCTGATCAATTTCGCGTTCGATCTCCATGTTGCTCATTGAGTGGGTGGTGTTTTGTAAGAATAGCTGATTACAATTGTTTCAAAATACCCAGAATATTCATGTCAAGAGACTAAAAGATGGCTTGTTGACAGGCAGGCCACGGATGAGAAGCGATATCTCAATCTATTATTATACTGTGATTCCTGAGGGTTTCAACGGACTGTGAAACAAGCACCCCCCTCACTGCGAAGTGGCGCCCCTCAAACACAAATGCTATGGTCGCCGCCTCCCCCACATCCCCCCGCCACATCCATCAGAGAAGTTATATTCTCTCACTCTATACATTCCTCCGTCAACGGGCGCCCTGAGTCCCGCACCGATAGTGGGGCCCCATGTAAAATGCATTGCAAGCTCGAACAATATATAATAAATATCCAGCAATAACTACCCTTAGACGGCTTCTCTTGGTCGCAGTCAAGTCCTACTTTTGCCTATTTACACCCCATTGAAAAAGCTTCTTCGTAGTCAACTCTTTCATCATTCAAAGATGGCAACCCCCTTCCCTGAAAGTCCTTTTCTGTCCGGGTTCGAAGCACCATGCCGCTACGAGGGACAGGTACGCGACCTTGTGGTCCGTGGCAAAATTCCAAAGTCAATCAGCGGGACCTTTTTTCGCGTCATGCCAGACCCGTTTCTGTCTCCAGCATACTACAAGGACGGTTCGCACTTCATCCCCTTTGACGGGGATGGCAATGTGTCAGCCTTCCGCATTCACAATGGCCACGTTGATTACCAGCAGTCATATGTGCAGACAGAACGTCTTCAGATGGAACGTGCTGCTCGGGCCTGTTTATGGGGCGTTTACCGCAACCCCTTCACCAACCATCCTTGCGTTAAGGCAGCCATCGAAAGCACGGCCAACACAAATGTCGTTTACTTCAACGGCCAGCTACTTGCCCTGAAGGAGAGCTCTCTTCCATACGCCATGGACCCGAGCAGTTTGGCAACGAAGGGCTATTACGACTTCGAAGGTCAAATCAAATCCAAAAGCTTCACAGCCCATCCCAAGTTAGATCCTAAGACTGGAGAATTGGTCTGTTGGGGTTATGAAGCAAAGGGCAATGCTAGCACTGATTGTTGCTACTTTGCCCTCGGACCGGATGGCAAAAAGACCGAGGAGTGTTGGTTCAATGCTCCTTACTGTGGCTTCATCCACGACGCCGCCATGACAGATGACTACTTGATTCTCATGCAAATCCTAATGGTGTGTGAATTGGAGAGACTAGAGAAGCATGAAACGCACTGGATCTATGACTACGACCTCCCCATGGTCTTCGGTGTCATCCCTCGCCGGGGTGCTGACCCCAAGAAGGTCCGCTGGTTCAAGTGGAAGAACACTTTCGGCACACACACGGCCAATGCCACGCAGGTCACTGGTCCCGACGGCGAGGTGTCTATTTTGCTCGACACAGTTCTCTGCCACGGAAATGCCTTGGGGTTCTTCCCTTCACGGAACCAACCGACTGGCTTTAACCCGGAGACCATGAAGATCAGCCTCGCCCGGTTTACCATCTCGGTCTCTGCTCCCGAATCCTTGGAGCTACCTCAACTGGCCGACCCCACCTTTGTCTTCGACCAAATTTGCGAGTTCCCCCGTATCGACGACCGTTTCGTGTCGACAAACGTTAGGTGGATCTACTGCGCAACAATCATCCCCGATGTGAACACAGACGAGAATGCAAAGTCGCTTGTTGGGATGGCTGGCCTCAACGGACTGGCCAAGGTTGATACCAAGACTGGGAAGGCTGAGCTTTGCAGCGTGGGTTCAAACAGTCTCGTGCAGGAGCCTGTGTTCGTTCCTAGGAGCAAAGATGCAGATGAGGGCGACGGGTATCTGGTCGGCCTGGTCAACAGGATTGACAAGATGGTCAGTGACTTAGTCGTGATTGATACCGCGAAGTTCTCCGATGGTCCCGTTGCCGTAGTGAATTTACCTCTTAGGTTGCGTCAAGGTTTACATGGAAACTGGGTTGATGGGAGCGAGCTTCCGGTGAAGGACTTGATGGGATTCAAGTAAATGATAGTTGTGGCCTATTTGATAAGGGTCTCTAGGGACAAAGTGGGCGAGATTAGCTAGTAATTATCTCATGGTTTTCAACGCTATATCCATTGGAGATAATTGAAGCAGAGCGATTTTTACACTCGAATTTATCCATTGGCTGTTTCTTGCCTTGGTGCTGAACCTAACTTCCATTGCAGGTCCAACCGCTTGCATATCAGTGTGCTTTTTGTGTCTACAGGTTGGGTTTTGTGCGACGAGATGCAGCCCCTCTCTTTGTCGTTACCGCCGCCCTTATGGCCACAGTTCATTTCCCACTATGGCCTCTACTTCCATCATGCGACTTGTCACGGATGGGTTGTGAAAAGGTAACGGTTCCGAGTGCTGGGCGGGACAATGCCCAAAATGCAAAGAACATCAGCAGCGTGGTCTTGTTACCTCCGCTCGGTTCCTCAATTCTGAGTTGTGTTTGCGGGGGTGGGGAAGTGGCGCGATACTATCAGGCGGGGCCAAAATGCAGGTGGGGGAGGGGCCGCGAACTGAGTGGGGGAGGGGGAGCACTACATGGTAGAACTAACTTCCTCAAAGCATATAACAAAGAAGACTAACCCGCCCTAGCTGCAACTTTAAAAATTCCACTTCATATTAAACGGAGATTTTTATTCAGTTCGGTGTAACAATACGAGTGAATACAACTTGACAACACGGTGAGTCTCTCGGCGCGGGGCAAAATCCTACATTTGCAACGTCTTGTTAACTTAGTTGCATTGTGCTAGGCATATTCTTTCATCTCCCACTCTTGTGAAAGATGCAATACTCCGACTATCTTGCTGCTTATAACAGCCCTGAAGAGGGAGCTGAAGCGGCCTTTTTTACCGAAGATCTCATTCTCAAAAGCCCAACCGCTACGCTGCAGGGCCGAGACAAGGTGATGGCCCTTTTGGCGGAGGCTCATAGGAGGGTGAAAGAGGAGCTCCGGCCCCTACACGTCCTTCAGGAGGGCAACACTATCATGTCGGAACTCGACGCAGCGTTTGTTGCCCACGATGACGACCCGGATAACTTCTTTTATCACTTCAAAAAGGGAGAGGCTAGGGCGTGGCGATTCTTTTGCTTGTACAAGTTGAGAGATGATAAGATCTGCGAGATGCATCTCGCATTCTGGCCTGATGGTTGGGAGATTCACGCTTTCTGATTTCCAGGAGTCAGTATAAATCCCTACACCATATGCCATCGGTAATCTACCCGAGGTGTGGGTATGTACGGGTGGTTAGATGTACGCCAAAAAGAACGACTGTATAGATAAAGCGTTTTGTGCGTTGCACTTTCTGTCGTGACCAGTAGACAAGAAACTCATTTCTTAAAACTGGTGTGCATGAAAAGATTCAACGCCCGATGCGTGTGTATGTGAAGTTATCTACCACAAAGACATAAAATTCCTTTACAGTGCATGATTTACTTTCATATCTACTTCTTTCGATATTTTCAAAGGGAATATATGGTCTGAATCATGGCTAAAGAAAAGTAAAGAAGTGTTTTGTTAACGGGAGGAGATCCCTAGATATTATTTCGGCCTCCAGAGCCGTCGTATGGGATATTCATGTGGGAAAGGATTCAACAACGTCTGGCTGGATGCAAGTGAATGTTCCTCGCAAAAGAGGGATTGACGCCATCAGAGGCCGAGTTAGAAACTTTAATGGTCTAGGTTTATTTGGCCTGCTCTCTTGCCATGACTGTTGGCGTTTCCTGGAGGCTTTAAGCTTGAAGGCGTTCATAATGAGAGGGGATAGTCTTGGGTCAAAGTGATTGCGGGTTGTTGTACGCAAAACAGTATATTAATCTAACAAATTCACAAATGAGGAAGACGAACAGCGAGGTCTTTTTCAACATATCTCTCCAAGTTTGATGTGTTGTTCACTGTTATCGTCACAGTGCTATGAACAAGGGAGTAGCATAGCCACCTACAATCATCTTAGGTGTTGGGCAGCAGCTGACAGGCCCATAGAAAGGTAGGGGGTCAATGAGGTGTATTGAAGAGTATGCTGAAAGAAGGACTATGGACGTATCCGTCTATCTATATAATGAATGGACGATCCCTAATACTGGCATATCCTTGGCAGACTTAGTCATGATCGTGTGAGACCATAAAGTCTGTTATGCATAGTGCGACTATTGCTGTAACGAATGTGCTGGGTTAGGCCTGACACACCCCCCTAGGTTTAAGACTCTGCTTGAAGCTATTCACACTTCATCCTAACCCAGCAGGTGTGTAATATCAACAAGGTGAAGTTAGCGTATGAATTCCTTGTGTTTCTGACTGTTCAGTGGTTTGGTTAGACCGTTAGCAATAGTGCTGTTAGTATCCATCCATCTAAAGTTGATTTTTCCTTCCTGACAGACCTGGCGAGCCTATAGGCCTTAGATGTCAATATGCTTCAGCCTGGATGACCTATGTGGCTTTTCTTCAGTCAAAAGGCGAAGGGTCTGACTGTTGTCGCAATAGATAGTTAGATATCTATCTAGACTAATCTCCAGATTATCCATCAGTCTTATGGTTGCCATATATTCCCTAGTTGCTTAGGTTAGAGCAACCAGCTCTGCCTTAGTTAATGAGGTAACAACACATTTTTGCTTTGTTGCTTTCCACTCGATAGGTCTGCCAAACAGCATTATGATATATCCCTGACTGCTGCGGCGGGTATCGCGGTCGTCTGCAAAAGCAGCATCTGATAAGCAGTAAAGTCTGCTATCAGCTGATCCATCGTACTCTATTGTAAGCCCCTTTGTATAGGCCAGATAGGAAAGACATCTGTCTGCTGCCTCTATATGCGTTAGACCAGGGTTCTGCAGATACTCTAATAGTCGTGATACTGTGTAGGAAATATCTAGCCTAGTAATAACTGCTGCATAGTTAATAGATCTGACTTTGCTTTAGTATTCTGTAATTATCTGGCGTAATGCTTGCCTATTATACTGGACTAGCTGGTTAATCGCCATAGGTGTTGCTAGCTAGCTTTTAGTTTACCTAACCTTGTATTTAGCAATTAATGTGTTAATGTAGTTATCTAGAGATAACTAGATTTTCCTGCTATTAACGTTTCTAATTATCCTGATGCCTAGGAACTAGCGTAGATCACCTATATCTTAAAGCTAATAGTAGGTATCTAGGTCTGCTGTAATTACCTTTACCTTTTCCTAGTAGTTAGGATGGAATGTAATCACTATATTATCTACAAAGATAAAGACAATAATACCCTTTCTTATAAAGACACATTTATCCTTATGAAGCTGGTTAAAGCTAATCTGCTTTATCGTTTGGGTTATATAGCGTTGCTATAGAAGAGGTGACCTCCTGAGGCTGTACAATGCCCTCAGAAGTAGTAGATAACTCTTATACTCTTTAAAGCCTGGCGGATGACGTACGTAGACTACCTTATCTAACTATGCATTTGTAAATGTATTTACAGCATCCTTCTGCTAGAAGTGTAAAGTAAATCTGGCGCCTAGGGCCATTATGGTTCTGAAGGTTCTGGCAGCTAGGGTTGATGCTAAAGTATCTAGATTGTTAGGTGGTTGTAGGTTGCCTTAGATGTATATCCTGGCCTTAAACTTACTAAGATATCTGTGCTTATTAAACTTATATGTAAAGACTTATAACAGAGGTATAATGAATTACTTAGTCTAGTTAACCTTACCTATCTGGATCTTCTTCTACGTGGCAATATCCTAGTGATGCTTTAGCTTAGTCTTGCAAGCTAATTTCTATTAACTATAGAAAGGATGCTTTTAGGCCTCTTTCTAGTTTCTTGGTGTTAGCAGAAGATCCCTTTTATGTATCTTTCTAATTATATCTGTTGTTACTGTATAGTATATGCTGTTATAGGCAGAGATATAGGCAATATACTGCCTTTGTAACAATCCTGTTAATTCTGAATCTGCTGTCTTTCTGCTAGGTTTTCTCTGCCTAGAATTCTGGATAATGTTAGTAAAGTCTACTTTCTAACTTATATTATATTTCTGGCGTCGTCTGGTTGGTTGGGTTGGTGGCTGTTGGCCTATTCCTTTGTGGGTGGTATTATTAGTATCCTGACCACTATGTTGCTCTGCTGGTTGCAATAATGCTGATGTGTTAGTATGGTCTAGATTTCTATTTGTAGATAGATTTGTATCTAGGTTATCTACCCTCTTATCATTCTGTTGCTGGCCACTATATAAAGCCGTCTTTCCTGTTAGATAGATAGGATCTTTAGCACATATTGTGAAAAATGCCGGGCTGGCTAGTCTGGGGTTAGAGGATGCCCTAGATCTATTCTGGTGAAGATTATTATCCTCTGTGTTAATAAAGATGGTTTCTAGGATTGTTTCTTTAGCTTCTTCGTTCTGTCTTTAGCTTATTCCTTCTAAATAGCTTCCAGACGATAAAGAGGAAGGAGGAGGGAGGCTGGAGTTATTTACCCCCCTAGGCAATAGAATACTAAGGCTGGATTGTAAACCTAGCAATAGGCTAGCACTTAGTGCCCTATACACATTGCCTGCACTTAATGCCTTATATACATCGGCTAAAGAAGAAAGAGAAGACCGGTCGCTATATAATAGGTTTATATAGATATCTAGGAGGGAATAATTACTAAGGATGGTTTCTATGCTAAGGTCTAGATCCTTATGCAGATCTACTAGATCTATCTGCATTACCTAGATTCTAATCTAATTAGTATCCGTCTGCTAGGTATCTAATAGGCTATAAACAACAGATTTATTAAAAGTAATATCTCTTAATCTAAAAACCTATTATAAAGCTGGTATCTAGATACAATAGATATTACTACTGTTATATCTATATAGATATCCTATGTATGCTCTTAGAGACATCTTTACTAATTACTAGCGGCCAGCCAGATAGTCCTTAGTAAGAGGATATACCCTATAGCTATATCTCTTTAAGTAACTAACAGACAGTTGTTTTAGGCGCTAGGTGCCTCTGTTGGCATTAAGCCAAGAGTTCATTTTGCCCTCTGGCGTAGACCAGCCTATCTTTTGCCTAGGGATTCAGTTGCCTAGATAGACTGCTGCTGCTGTTGTTTCTAGCCAGAGTTCTAGAGGAAAGTTAGATTGAATTAAGAGTGATCTTACTGTTGCAAAGATAATCCTACTAGCCCTTTCTGCTGACCTATTCTGCGCTAATGTATAAGGAGCTGTCCTCTCTAGGATAATCCCTTAGTCTGTTATATAGTCGTCTATATTAGTCTATAGAGATATATCTCTATTTAGACAAATAAAGCAAATAACTATCCTATACTAGGTTCCTAGAAACTAAACTAATTATCTAATAAATTATAGACTTATTAGTCTGCAATAGGGTAAGGCGTGCTACAGCTTATACTTAGTATGTAGGCATGTGGCTAATATGCAGACTTTTGCCTTATTATAGGCCTCTTCTAGTTAGAAGAAGTCTATGTTAACCCTTTTGAATAAATAGGTTGTCTTATAGGTCAGCTAACGTCATAAGACAATCTTTATTACTTTTACCTGCCTACAGGCCTTGTAATCCTAGGTTAAGGTTCCTTAGATCTCTGCATCTAGGCATGCCTTAGATAGATAATGTAGAGCTGCCTTGTTAGCATGCCTTAGTCTTTTATGCTAAAGTTAGGTAGAAGTAGTGCTTTAGGCGCGTGGTTTACTAGAAGATGTAAAAAGGGCTGCACCTATAGGCTTATTAGATAGGCGCTCTAGATAGTACTGTAGGTTATATGCCTAGACCTTATATAGGGCAGTACCTTAGCTATCTTCTAGGTAACGTTTCTGTAGAGTAAACTAGAGATCCTGTTCTTTTAGTCTAATAGTACTAATCAGAGTGGTTACTGCCTCTAGGACTAGATAGGAGTTCTTAATTTGTAGTTAACACGGTTGCCCTACTAGGTTTAATCTATTTACTAGTAAAGTCCCTTTTGTAATTACTTAGATTAGACCATTTGGTGTATTAAATGTCTTTCTAACAGGATATAGATTAACAAGACAGTTCCCATCCTATGTAAGGGTATCTGTTGCTCTGCTGTTAACTAGGACGGAATGTTTATTGTTATTAGATTAGGCAACGTGTTAGCATCGGCCATTTAGCTCTTCTGGAATAAAGGTTATATCTAACTAGTCTGTATCTAAGTTAGATAGACTAGAACCCCTTATATAGTGGGATTGCCTAATCCTTTGTTCCTGCTGCTAGATTACAGGACTAGACTTTTCCTTATTTGCCTTAATCTTGTCTTTTAGACGTGGGTTGTTAGCAAGGAACTACTGGGCCGTCTAAAGTCGCGATGCATCGCTAGTCCATCTAGATAGTCAAATATATAGGTTTAGATAGAAGCAATCAGTATAGAAGTGCTTCATCCTATCTAGAAGACAGAAGGGTACTAGCCTCTCCTTCTTCTTCTTTCTATTGTTGTTATTATTATTTAAGTTAGATAGGCCCTTAGCTAGAACCCGAGATAGCTGTGCATCATCTCGCTGTTGCCAAGTGGCATATGCTCCTCCTGACTTAGAGTACTCTTCACCATGCCCAGCTTCAAGCCAAGTCCTAAATTAATAAAGGATCTGTATACCAGACAGTCTATCGTCTAGACTAATGTTGTCTGTTACTTCCCTTATAGTAACTGCTGCTAAGGGAGCTGCAAAGTCTGGATATGTCCCTTTTAATGCATTTAGAAGGGTTGCCTGTTAGTATGTGACACTTATCTCTTCACAGCCAAGTCTAAGGGCCTTTGAGATATAGGTCTTATAGGACTGTATCCATTGGTGTGTATTAGACCTCTTTAGTCTGGTCAAGTGGTCCCTATACGTCCTGTAGGCAAGCATCTTCTCTGCCTCAGGAGTTCGCTAATATCTGTTTTTTAGACATCTTAATGCTTCACGAGGGGTATCAGCATCTACCAGCCAGGACAGCATAGTCATCTCGATGGTAGTTATAATGTCCCTCATGGTTTTCTAAAGCGCGTAAGTCCTACGCTCATACTGCTTAAGCTCTTCAGAATATACTCTACTGTCTGCTTTAAATAGAGTAATCTGTTCAATAGTTAGGTTGACTGGTCTGCCAGGTCTAATAGGAGGAGTAAGGACCTCATCAGAATCTGGGTTACAGAACTGCCATATCCCATTTAACTTAGCGTTCATCCTAATAAAGGTGTACCAGTCTGGCCAGTCAGATTGACCTTTCAGACGGATAGTTAACTAATTAGTTGTCATGTTAACTGGTTTTTATGTCTTATAGCTAGATAACAGGATGGATACTCGATGATTGACCAGGAGCCTGCCTGGGTTGCTGATGATATTAATAGGTCAGGGGTTTGACTGTGCGAAGCTATTTAGAGCATCCAGTGGTCAAAAGGACAGCTGGGCTCATAACTGTTGGGCAGCAGCTGACAGGCCCATAGAAAGGTAGGGGGTCAATGAGGTGTATTGAAGAGTATGCTGAAAGAAGGACTATGGACGTATCCGTCTATCTATATAATAAATGGACGATCCCTAATACTGGCATATCCTTGGCAGACTTAGTCATGATCGTGTGAGACCATAAAGTCTGTTATGCATAGTGCGACTATTGCTGTAACGAATGTGCTGGGTTAGGCCTGACATTAGGATTAAGTTCATGGAGGGGTGCACTCTATGTACACATAGTATCACGTGTTAGCAGTTAAGGACTATAAGCCTCCCAATGGCTTGTGACAAAAGGTCTTGATCTTCCCCTGCAGCTGAGTCGTACTCGCAGCTGTATGCTACTTAGTCATTAATCTGCTGGGCTTCAATCTATGTGAGACGACTCAAACATGAGACGAGCCGGGTATGAGACGAACCCAGCTTGAGACAACTTGAGCATGAGACGAACCCTGCAACTCATGATATTTTAGACGTCAGTGCTCTGACGTTAGACAGTCTCTAACATGATGAGGCGAAATATTGTATTACTATCTACTACTAACGATCAGCGTTACACGCACCGCTGACCACCACCTGTATCTGTTGGTTAGGAATTCTCTCGCTGGATCCGACCGCCTCGATCAACTACCTGACTCGGGCTCTGCTTTCCTCACATTGTAGGTTTCACTCAGAATTGCTAAATAGTTGATTGACACATGCCAGCCCAGTAGCAAGTACGTCAAATACCGAAGAATAGTGCACTAATTAAGTATAAAAGCAGCTCATCTCGCCGTCCAATTCGAACAAGTCCCTCTCGCTATACACAACTACGACTCATAGTTTATCCGAAAAGAGTTTACTCTCTTTAGCCTATACCAACTTGTTAAAAACGCTCAACACATTCTTTTCAGTCCCGAAGTAAGAACAAAATTACCTGCCGTCTTTTCATCATCCCAATACAGTGGTAAAACTAATTATTGCATAATTAGATTACAATTCGAATTCCACAATGCAAGCCAGATCATTGATGTTGACTCTGTTTCTTGCCATGACTGTTTCCGCCAGTCCTGTTAACGAAAGATCTGAAATTACGCCGCTTCGGACGTTGGAGAGAAGAGGGGGCCTATGTGGCTCCACCGCGGATTGTAAGGGCTGTTGCCAGGAGGGAGTTTGCTGCCTTGAAGCATCTTGTGGCTGCCCAGGACTATAATGTATGCATGGTTCTAGATATGGGCCGTGGGCACTGGCTGGCACAAGCCGGCCTTGCAATTTGCTTTTAGCACCTATTATCAGCTGCTGCGCTACTCTGCAACACATTCATTCAGCCATAGCCGTGAAATTAAAATTTCCCGCTGATTTGATTGCGATTACCGATTTTCAGTCCAAATATATCCCTCCATAATGAAACAAATACCAAGGTAGTGATTAAAGAGCGTGATAGCAGGGGTCCTGTCCAGACCCTCCAGGGTTAAGCATTTCTGAGTACCTTCCCGTGGAAAACCTTCGCAGGATTCGTCCATATGGGCCATTATCCTCATCAGCATCGCAACAATACCTTACCAAACAGCGTTGTCAATGCAGAAGAGAGAGTCGTTCATTTCACCAGATTCTGTCAGCAACACCAGCAATAACGTCCGCTCAGAGATTTTTGGTTTCGCTGTGTTGTCATTTCTATTAAGAGGAGTTATAGGTAGTTAAAGAAACGAAAAGAAGTTTTCTCCTAGCGCGAGCATGAGGTTTTTGAATATCATTCTTAGTCTTCGTGGCTATTTTACAGCTATTTCTACATCTTACAGACTTGTTTGGTTTACGTGGTTAAATTTATGTTTTCTGAAGTAGATAGCTAACCCAAGTCAGTATCTTGTGTTTGTCTTGCCTTTTTTCCACGTAGTACGTCTATGGTTCTCCCCGTTCTTTTTTTTTTTTTTTTTTTTTCTGTATCACATATATAGACACTCCATCTCAGGTCGTCCCCTGGTAAATAGGAGGTTAGGTAATATGCGATGCATCGGTGTTGGTATAGGAGTCAGTAGATTGCTGAATTAAATCCCGCGCCAGAACTCACTCGAAGATTGCCATTTTGTATCCTTGTGGGTGCTGCCTTAGTACATCATTGTATCCCCCGGACATGTATACTGCAAAATGCCGAATGGCCCTTTTGGCATTGAACAATTGTCTAGTACTTTCCAGTTCACAACTTTGCAGGAAACTGCATCGATAGATTATGTTGGTGAGAAACAGGAATCAGTGAAGATGCGAACAGCAGATCTGCGGTGTACTACATGACGCGTTCCTGGTGCGATGCCAAAGTATGGAAAGAAAGGTGTCGTAGCACGGACCAAGTCAGAGTTCTGTGCCAGAAAGGCATTCAGTGTTTTGCAGAGATTTCTGCCAGTCTTTATAGTCATACAAAGTTGGAAACCAATAGTTACTTATGGCAAGTGGAATCATGTTCAATTCGGGTTCTCAACTTTGCGTACTTTGATGCTTTCTTTAATCCCGGACAGAAAAGGCTGCCCAGACACAATCGCAAACGTACCATGGTAAGTCCACTGTATAATTACCTGTCTCCGAACAAGACTAATGGTCTTCGGGCAACGGGAACCGCAGTCGCCGACACAGAGCCTTCGAAGCTCTCTGAGGCATTTTGGTAGGAACAGCCATAAATCAATATCTTACTGGTTGTCTCAGAGCACAGTCCGTCTCGGGCCGTTGTGTCCGAACTTTCAACCAGTCCGATGTGGGTCTCGACTTCTCACAAATACGAGTTCTTCCAGCCTAAAACGGCAGGATCATCAAAAGTCTTATGATCCCTTATGTCCGAAACCTAGTTACAGAGCATTATTGTGATTTCAGTACCTGAGAATTCTGCCTAGATGGTGGTGTTGAGGACGCTGTGCTGCTTGTGGCGCTGACATTCTAGACGAATAAGTTTCAATACTGCACTAACAAACCATGTATCCATTATCATACCAAAGCCCATCTTGCAAGTAGTCAGGTCTTTGTACGTGTCTAGCCGCGTCAAGATTTTGCGCAAGCTTTCTACTGGGCCTTGCGTGAGGCCACCTCTGGTGAGCCAAACCGCAAGTGTTTCACGGACTTAGTGGTAAGTTCAAGGAAGTCATTTCGGGTGCGGCAAGCCACCACCCAGCGACAACTCTATGGTGGCTGACGCTATCACCGGTACGTCCACCCACTTACTACTCCATACTAGACCGCTTATGGGGAGCTAGAACGATAACTTACACAAAAGTATCCATTTTCATGCATGAAACATGGATGGGAGTGGTTGATTCATGTACATTCAAATGAAATCGCGATCCTAGTCAGGCAGAAATCTTAACGGGGTGGGGTTAGGAAGACAGGCATCGCTAGAACGGCCCTCCGCGGATAACGACTTCAGTATCTACTAATTTCCGAACAAGTCCTGGCCCTTTGGTGTTATAACTTGAATGATAATAGGGGAAAAAGAATGTAGATTCATTTGCGGCTACGCATGATCTGTTCGATCGAGGCCTGGCGTTCAAACTCAATTAGTGCAAACCGAGTGATTTTCTTGATTTATTACGGAGGGATTTCCTTTTCCGATGGTGTCTGACTAAGAAGATTTTCTAACACGGTCCTGAGAATCGCATTTACTATGTCCTGAATCTTATTTCTGTCCTAGGGCTTACTCTCCACTTCGGAACCGAATCATGGAGTGTGAACTAGCTTTGGCCGAGCGTCGGGCGAGTGAACGGAGAGAATACATCTGGTTTGGAGGAACGCGCAAGGCACATCTGTGGGCACATTCGCTTCAGAACTTGGGAGCAGGAGCAGAATGTGATAAAATCAGTGCACCAGGGGTTATAATGATGAGTTTTCCCTAAGATCCAAAACTAGTCCTACATCTGAAAATGTGTCTAGTTTAATAAGACAACCAGCATCACACATCAGACAACTATCCACAGAGAGTGCTAAACGAGCCGACGGCCATTGACAAGCCAAAAACTCAGTCCCATGGCAGGGCAGCTCATATCTTGGTTCGCCTGATTAAAGTTAGGCAGTTCGACTGTTATTGCTGGTCGACGCCATCGAAGCTCCTTATTTGCCCCTTTTATCTCCCTCGCCCAAGTCCATTTTACAACATCTGAAGTCCACATCTGTCCAATTTGCTTCCATGTTACACGCTGGACGGGGTTGCCGTCCAATCAATAGCCGAAAGTCTGGATGTATCTTCATTCATAGAAGAGTTTGCATTCAATACATCATTATGGAGCAGCGCCCTGCGCACGTCAACTGCACAAAACGGGTTACAAGTCGGGCTCACGATGCATTGGGAAAGGCGTCGCTACTTGAGAGGAAAACGATGGTGACACGCCTTACCTATCGACCATCCTCTGCGGCTACCTCGATTCCCAGATGTGGTTCTCGACACTTCTCGGCCGGCGCGTTCACTTCACTGTGCCGTTAGACTAGGCGTGTCAAAGTTGGCTCAAGCTGGAAGCATTAATTATAGAACTAGACAGACCAGAGACAGGGCCTGTCTCCACACATTCAAATTCTGGGTTCGTCTAGCCCCTACTGCCGTCACTCACTAGCCCCTTTCCGTACCGCCCACTTCGTATTCTACAAAGCTGAGGATTTTATTTCAAGAATGACTTTCCAGTTTCAAGTGGAGTATCTCACAGCGATAGGGAGTCCGGCGCAATGGAGCAGATATATATATAAGCTTGCTTCTCGGCTCACTTTTGTCAACCCAAAGAACCTCAATCACCATCCTCGCTCGTTCAACCCTCTTTCAAATTGCTGCTCACCTTCCATCGCCAACATGAAGTTCACCGTTATCTCTACCCTTACTGCCCTCGCCACCGCTGCCCCGTCCGCGGAGCCGCGCACTGTTTTTTCCCAGTATTTTGGAAACGTCGTCGCGCAGACGGAGGCTTTCAACCCTAACAACCTTACGTTCTCTTTCACCTTGACCTACACTGACGGTACAAATTACCGTTGCTCCACCTACCAGTAAGGTTCTTTTTGGCTCTGGGAGATTTGGCATCAAAACACTAACCTAATCTCAGCGACCTCAACACTGATATTTCCGCAAACACTACTTGCAACGGCACCTTCGGGCAAGCTTCAGACGTGACCGCTACGGTTGGTTTCCCTAGCGGCGAGGCCAGCATTCAGGACTGGGCCCCTTATGCATACAACCCTTACGTCAACAAGACCTACACGGCCAGCATTTCTACCGAGAATCCGATTTACACCTGCGGCCATTCCGGAACCCCTGGGGTCCCTGCCAAGTGCTTCAACGAATACGGATACTTTCTTGCTACCTCCATTTAAACTTCTTAATTATCCGTTATAATCGAAAATGGCCAAGGTACCTGAAAGCAAGGCTGAAAAGTCTAGGAGGGCAAAGTAGATCAAGAAAACCCCTCACGCCTGCAGGAAAACAAGGCAACAGAGCTAAACAACTGTAGACAGGCTGGATCGAACTATTAATACGGTCCAGAATTATTGTATTAGAACCTTAAAATATACAGGGCTGTGAGCTTTACTTGCTACCTGGGATTTCGGCGGTACAGCACTTGTGTTGGCAAGAAACTACTAAGTTTTTATTTAGCTTTAGATGAGGAAGAGGACTTTTCAATACCATTCGAGTGATTTAGGAAAATTTGAGTACATCGCAATGGAAAATTCTGCATTGACTATGTACTCACAGCAAACTAGCCCTGCCCATGCCGTCTCTGATCAATTCCTGCACCCAATTAGGCCAGCCTTGCAACATGCTAAAGAACCACATCTTTTCTGGCAATGTAATCTGGCCCCCACGACAAGTGAAGATCTGGTTCAAAGTACGGTCCGAGACCTCCTGGGGTGACAGCATTTTCCCCTGCTGTTTCTCAATCTCATCTGTGTTAATGGGGATCATGGGCGTTTTCACCCAGCTGGGCTGAACAATTGTTGTTATGATGCCCTCGGCCTTGTACTTGGTCTTGAGCTCGCAGTTCAGGCCCTCGTGGAAGGTCAAAGACGCAGCCTTTGATGCACAATAGTCGACCATTGAAGGGAGTGCCATGTAAGCTGTAACACTCGAGATGTTGATGATCTGGCCCTTGTTCTGCTCAATCATACTGGGCAAGAACTCCTTGGTGACGATCCAGAGAGCGATGGCATTGACACCAAATATTTTGAAGAGAAATTCGGTGGGAGTCTCGAGGATTGTGTGCGGGGCTGCGACACCTGCGTTATTGACCAAGATTGTGGGGTTCCCGAAGGACAATCGGATCGCCTGAGCCGCCTTTGTGACAGCTGTTGCAGAGGTGATGTCTGTTTTGACGTACAAGACCAGTGGTTCGCTCGCCAGATCTGCTGGAAGGGGTATGACATCAAGGATTGCGACCTTGACTCCTTTCTTGACGAGACCGAGCACAAGCTCCCTGCCGACGCCACCACAGCCGCCGGTCACAACAGCTACCTCCCTGTCCCAGTCCCAGCCTTTGTGTGCCTTCACACGCCAGTGATTCAAAGCAAGCTTGTTAAGTAAATTGTTGAGCACCTTGACAACACCGAGTCCTAGACTGAGACCGAAGAGCACCTTGGCGCCACCTCGGCCAAGCAACAGGTGACTGAGTCGACTTTCAAAAATGATATCGGTATACTGCGTTGGGCCATATGCGACAGACCCTAGAGCGACTGTGGCGGGGAAAAGAATCGACATATTGATTTTTGATGGATTTCTGTTGGATGCTAAACAATACGACAAAGAAGTCTAGCCAGTAAGATATCGATTTCCAACGCCAGTGGAAACCGGACTTCTCAGCTTAACGGTCTCAGGGGCTTCTTAAATGATGCCTTTACCTTTCGGTCGTCCGACCTATGTCCCCGATGGTTAGGCAGAGCTTACAAAATTAATGTGGATTACAAAAGATCGCCCATTTTCCTCATCACATCTCCGCCGAAGCCGGACCAAAAAGGGCATCAACATGGAATTATGCTATAGCGATTTATACTCGAACGGTGAACCATCAGCCCAAAGGACACCTTTTCACAATTGCATGTGAACCAATGGTACAAGTCAGTCCTTTCAACGGCGTTTTGGTCGTTGACTCACCCGACCCTGCTGCTCCAGTGAGATTACCGTCACAGACCGTCCTCAGTCTAAACGCACTAAGCAGCCAAAAAGTTTGACCGCATAGTACCGTCCCACATGTATGGGCTTTTATCCCAAGAACCCTCGAGCACGATCTATCAAGCAAACTCTTCGAAGCTTATAGTGGTCCTCTCATGCGTGGTACTTCTTTCCAGGTCTTAGGACTCCACGTAAACATACAGGCTCTCTAGGGGTAAATATCATGTTCGCCTAGATAATGGCAGCCCCAATAACCCCCATCATAGACAGTCATGACTTTAGGGTAGGGGGTCCTGATTTCAAGACGAAGAGTATTTGAGTATGCTGCATCGACTGCTTTACTTTGCTTGCATTGTGCCTGAATATGAAGGGGCTTGGGGGACGTACACAAATCGAGGTAACATTGAGGAGGGTATAAACGGACAGATGTGTGTCCGTATTAGTGATACGTTCGGCACTGTTTAATAATCGTGCAGGGTTGAGATGGAGCCATTCCTGGAAGATGCTCCGGATTCCGGCGGAATGGGTTTAATAGGCTGATTCTCCTCATCCCCCGCAAAAGTTAACATCATCGTTGCAGCGTTCAACAGGTTAGGTTGTTACAACACTTGTTCCTTGTTCCAGCCGCAGTCTACCATGTGTTCCTAGATAACCTCGTTGCCTCTGTACGACTCTTTTATGCCCTCTGGAAGTAGCAGATCGTAGCTTGCGGCTCTTTCTTTGTTGCTGAGGAGGCTGAAGGGCAAGGTATTCTATCAGGTGAGATGTATTGCATCCCCTCTTACCTAAAAGGGGGGGGGGGGGGGGGGGGGGGGGGGGGGGGGGTAGCGCTATCAACGTCCATCTATAGATATCTCTGCACTGACTAGTTGTTTTCTTTATTCCAGGACAGCTAAATTACTTGGGAAGATAACGCCCGTGTATTATTCTTGATAATTGTCTTATGAGATGGCCGGGATATTATCTAGAGCGGGCGCTGGCCAGCTGAAGAATCTGCCACAAAGCGGGCGCCCAGCAACAGGTCTTTGGCCCCAACGGCAGGAAGGATGTTCCAGTACCTGAACCGATAGATTAGTATGATCACAAGGGAAACAACTTCGATATAGGTGACCAGATGAGGTCATATCATTAAAGTGGCTATCCTGTTCATCGACGACGGGCTGGCAGCCAATTGCTCGGATTTTCCTACTCGAAGTGATCGCTATGAATAGCTTTTTTCCACAGCTCTGGGGTATTCCTAACTAGAAAAAAGTCAAGAACCAGCACTAACGGTGGATGCTGTTTTCTACCCAGCTTGTTCAAAGATTTGGACCATTGGCTGCAGCTTGGAAGCGTTGTGGGCCTCAGAAGACCAGAGTCAAGGAAGCTTGATCATTAGACCACCATACTAGAGAGGGAAGATGAAGCACCAGTCCCTTTTTGCAGCTTGCAATCATACACAGCCGAAGTCGCGGATAGAACTCGGTGAGGTATCCGCTAATATGCCACAGTGAAATCAGACGAGACCAAGCTGTTTTCAACGTAAGGTTACCTGGCTTAACTAATTTGTCTGCTGGTACCTTTATCATACCAAGAATATATTGTAGATGGATACACTGGTCAACACTTTGATTCAACTGACGCATTAGACTTTGGCTGGTAGCTGTAGCCGGCTGCTCTAGGGTATTCCGCAGGGTCAATAAAGCTATGAACCCCCAAAACTCCCTTACTTGTGCTGTGTTTGCCTCCCCTGTACCTACTATGATACTACAAACGTGCTGCACTGTCGGTTTGGGTTGAAAGACAGTTCGGCGCCCTGTTACTGCTTCCTTTTCAGTCACCGACCTCTCAGCCACCTCAATTTCTGCTTCTCAAAAAACGCCAGCCACTCCCAGGTCAAACATCACTCTGTCGAATTGCTGCCTCTGCCTCTTTAGAAACATCGCTAATCTATCTAATTTTCCTCCAGAGGTTCCTGGTCAAATATTCCACCAACTGCCGCGGTCTGATCTTTCCTTCTGTGTAAAATGCACTCAATACTGCTAAATGCAATAGAACCGTTGCTCTACAATAGTGTTGACTTTACCTGGACTAGGAAAAACAGCCTCCCTATCACGTATCATTCCGCTGCTTCAAAGCATTCTGCATTGATCGAAACTAGGATGTTGCTTCCGTCACCTTGTGCTTCTGAGGAAAGTATTCCTCTTTATGACATATGTCCGCTCAGACATGGTCGAAAATCCACCACCGAAGATCCCGATCGAACCGGACCAGCTGGGGCCTCTCATCCACGCAATCGAAAGCTTTTGCCTGCCATGACTCTGCTCAGATCGAGGAGCTGTATGCTGGAACAATGGACGCATGCATAGCGCTTCCATTGACTCGTATCCCAAATCTGAGAAGCTTACACTTGGGAAACAATCTCACACACCGAGTTCGGTTTATTGTCAATTTCCTCCGATCAGCCCTTTGCAATCACGGCTCCAAGAATCTGCCGAAATTCAACAAGCTTTCGGGTTGCTATCTTACACGGACAATACTTCCATTATCGTCAATTCCAACTACCGAATGGAACACCCGCAACCCCCTGCGTTTCTTTCACCTACCAGCAGAAGAGAGCCTCGAGGCTTTTATTGATACCCCAAGACCCGGAGTTTTCGATTGGCCTGCAAATCCGCCCAATCTGTCCAACCTCACATCATTGGCTTGGTGGATGGTCCGTCAAACGATGCTCGAGAAGGTACTGTCTGCAACGCTCTGTCTTAGGTTTCTATCGTGGCACTGGTATTATGGGCTCAGCTACCGTCATATGTCTTGGGCAAAACCATTAAGCTCGACATCAATTCGGCTGCTTTGATTTGTGTGCGAGACACATTGGAGAACCTGAGCATAAGAGGTGGCAAGAACTTTGGAATTGGCGCCATTGAGTACAAGTCGCTTGAGACAAAGGGAAACCTGCGTCGCATGGCGATCCCACGCCTGAAGAGTCTTGAATTGCCATGGCCTTTCCTTGTCGGATTCTCGAGAGGCTGTGGCATCCAGTTTAGAGAGGTAATTTCAGCGTCGGTTGGGTGTTTGACACTGCCTGAGCCCTTCGCAGGCGTTGTCGAATACGAAGGGGAAGATTATAGAATGACTGAGCTGTTCCCAGAAATCCTGAAGAGTCGAAGGGAGACGGCAACCAGGCTGTATGGTGTGCACTTCTTTTTGGATAGCTCATCTACGTGGCCCAATGGATCTGGAAAGGTAAAGCATGATCACGGAAGTATTCGCGGGGCACGGCGTCCAGTTCAAGATTACCCGGAAGAAGATTGTGTATAAACTTTTAGCAATCTTTGTGATAAAAGACAACTCATCAACGGTAAATCCTGTTCTGACTAATTTACAAAGGTCTGTTAATATCCTGCCCCTCTATGCGAATTGTTCAGTAGCTCTTCCGTACTGCTGTCACAAAACAACTTCTCATTGACTTGAGAGTCGTTAGGCTTCATTCCGGCATAAATTGATCGGTTTGGGGTAATCAGCATCCAAACCACCTGTAAGAGTCGCCAAGTCACAGTTCCGTGATTCACTTCTCTCAGATTCCGGCTCACTGATGATAGATACTACTCGGTTATAAGTCATATATGTTGCGATTCGTTACTCCCCAGTCAGCAAATCACGCAAGCTGCGTGCGATGACCTTTGTGGCCCGCCTAAGATCATCGAGTTGAAGCCGTTCATCAGCTCGCTTGGCGTGGGATTCCAGCACGGTACGCGGGCCGGCGCCGTAGACGACACCAGGGACGCCAGCCTCGGCGTACAAACGTACGTCGGTGTAAAGTGGGGTGCCCATCGCCGGGACTGGCTGGCCGAAGATGTCTCCGCCGTGCGCCTGAATCGCTTCCACTAGCGGTTTGTTGCCGGGGAGCGACCGCATTGAGTTCGCGAGCAACAGACGGCGGGTGTCCACCGATATGCCGGGCACTGTAGCAGCGGCGTCGGAAATGGTCCGTTGAATCTCGGCTTCGACCTTGGCCGGACTTTCCTCCGGAATCATGCGGCGGTCGAGCTTGAACACCACCTTGCCGGGCACGACGTTGGTGTTTGTACCGCCCTCGATGCGGCCGACGTTGAGGTAAGGATGGGTGATGCCCTCCACCTCCGAGCTCACCTGACGGTAGCCTTCGTTGAGTGCATAAAGCGCATTAAGGATCGCGACAGCGCCTTGCAGCGCATCGACGCCGGTGTCGGGAATAGCGGCGTGAGCCTGGTTCCCGTGGACAGTGACTTCCATTTGAAGACAGCCATTATGGGCCGTGACAACTTCATACGAGAAGCCCGCGGCAATCACCAAATCGGGCTTGGTAAGACCTTGGCGTAGCAGCCAGCCGGGACCAAGCTCGCCCCCGAATTCCTCATCGTAGGTGAAATGAAGCTCAACTGCGCCATGAAATGAAGCGCCGAGCGATTCCAGTGCGCGTACCGCGAAGGTGAATGTCGCAAAGTCGCTCTTACTGACGGCGGTAGCCCGACCGTACAGTACGCCATCTTCAACAAGTGCGGCATAAGGGTCGCGCGTCCAGCCCTCGCCCGGCGGCACCACGTCGCCGTGGGCGTTGAGTGCCACCGTACGGCCACCAGAGCCGTAACGGCGGCGTACAATCAGGTTCGTAATGGATTCCATGCCGTACGCGTGCACCTCTGCCTCGGGCACCGAGTGGCGCTCGGCTGCGAAGCCGAAGCTCTGCAGTAGATCGGCGGTGCGCTCCGCATGCGGCGCGTTGTTGCCGGGAGGGGTGTCGGTGGGCACCCGCACCAAAGTCTGGAGGAATTCCACCTCCTCATCGAAGTGGGCATCAATCCAAGCGTCGAGGCGCTGGTAGTCGGTGGGAGCGGCGGAATTGGACATGCTTGTTGTGGCAAACGCAGATTTGAGGGTGAGAAGCATGTAATCGTCGAGAAATATGTTACTCAAAATCGGCTTGGGCCGCGGCCCACACCGGGCTTCCGGATGCGAGCCGACCTCGCTTCATGCCGAAAAGCGGGGGCTGGGTTAAGGGAAGCAGCAAACTTGCCTGTCTTTGCATGTTCATGAATACTTTCCTAATTATTGACATGTAGGGCATGTTAAAAAGGCTCGGTTCGTTAGACTCACAAGCAGTGTGCGCTCAGGCACAATATGAGCAGGTGCAGGTAATTTATATTAGATTGTCGTGGGCTTTGGTTGCGGTTAATCCATGCACAATTTTTTGGGAACCTATGCACTGCATGGACGACAGTGATTTGAGTAACACAAGAATGTTCTCTATTATGTGAACTACGCTCATCAGTCAGGAGTGCATCCAGCAGCTCATCCCTAAATCTTTGCATCGCCAATTGAAACCAGAAACTTGATGCTGGCACTCCAAACGAAACGAACAAAACAATAAGTGCAATCGGTACGGAGCTTGGTCGGCCAATATATATTGACACGAGACACTTGTTGGTGACCCCAAGTCGGGGATGCTGCTGTCTTCGTGTCAACAACTACGGTCGAGCCCGACTGGGGTTCAGCCACAGAACTACAACTGGGCGTTGGTAAAATTGTGCGAAAACCTTGACCCCAACCAACCCATCACCAAAACATCATCAATTATTCCTCAACCCTACCACCTAATCAGATACGGCTTTTTGGCTCACTGGATGATTCAAAGCCGCTGGGCTTCAAGATGCTATCCTATGATTCGCCAGCGTCAATTTGTGCCCGTCGAATATTTTCTATCTTGGTGAAACTATGGAACATGTCAGGATCATCCCAAAGATGTCTTTCTCTCACTTCATTACCCAGGTTCTCTTTCCGATGTTGAAACAGTCGGGGATATTGTAATTCTAAAACTTGTCTATTTCAGTAGACGCCCATTTTGTGAGAAGACTACTTCTCAGTACGAATATTCTTAGACCGACTTCAATAACAGCCTGGTAGTGATTGGTTCCTGAAGTAGACGGTATCGAGCTTGGAAGAGAGGTTTATCTCACCTGAAAACACAACGCGCGCTCGTTCTGCTTCCTCATCAATAAGCCGACTCAATGCCTGACACTCGGCTACTCCTTAATCTATGTCCTGCTGTAACTTCTGGTATACGAGAAGTTTCGACAATAGACACAGCAGAGTTACCCGAGTGGTCTCTTATGTGTTGTTCGATGCTGCAGTAGTTATTAGTAAAGCTTCGGTCTCGCGTGGTCGATGATGCGGTAAACGAGCCATCCCTTAGTGTTATGAGTAATTCAACAGAACCTGTGGCGGTTTCCCATCAACCCTGAATGTGATCCGGAGTAGCGTTCAAGCACATCGTCTCTCTCATGGGTGTTTGGACCAAGCCTTTCCATCACTGGCACTTCCACAATACTACATGCGTTGCAGATCAATCTCGACCAACAGAGGTCTCAGACTGTCATCTAAATCTCGGAATTTATAATCCTTTTATCAGCACCATCTTTTTTCGTCGCTTGGATTTGGTACAATCAGCAGTAGCACGCAAGGAAGAAGTAAGCCCCAAAGAAGCCCAGGGGGATGCGGTGACGAGTTTTGAAGTACGGCCGCATCGCTGTGAACGTTCGTTTCCGGACTTTGGGATCGAATTCGCGGCCTTGGGCAATCTTCAACAGCAGTTCGATGGTGAAGAAGTGTATCCTCTCAACCAAACTTATAGGCTTCGAAGCCCCAAAGCCGAAGAACCACCTCTTGAAAACAAGGTGTTAATGCTTCCCGGTCACACAGCCAACAACGCTTCTAACCTGGGAAAGTCTCAGCCGGAATACGCAGTTATCATCTTGGACTTGAGCTGATCGTGGTATTGTCTACATGACGGGCTGCACGTTGTGTGCCGGCGTGGAGTCAGCCGCATGCTCTTATATGCTCTGTGCTTTTGATACGGCGAGCGAGCGGCGGACATGCGGTGGATTAGTTCCCGGTTGTCAGTGATTAGCGCATCCGTGCCGAGTCTCTCTAGAAAGGAATTTTTTTTCAGGGACGCCTCGATAAGTAGCCCATACACGCCGGGCGACAACGTTGTAGCGAAGCCATGAATGGCTACATGAGGCCCCGAACGGCCCTTTGAAGTGATGGAGTCGATGCCAAGATACAGCCGACGACAGGATGTAATCTCTTACGAAACTCCAAAGCCACTATAACACGGTCAGCACTTGAAATCCAGAGTGTTTCAATGCGAATGTAAAGTTACGACGACTTTCAGCCGAGATTCAAACATGGTTTGCGTTTACATTGGTGCTGACACCAAGCATAACAGAGGGACTCAAGGACTTCAACCCGGCCTGCTAGGAGTATTGAGTATCGACACCACGATATTGTTTCTTTCAAAAATCATTCGACTGTAGCAAAGTGTGTGGCAGTGGTGTGATGGCAACAGTTTTTGAGACGCTACGCGTTGTAGTTTGTAGGACTCGTTCACCGAATACTCCCAGGTTGACTGGGGCTGCTACACTGTCCTCAAATGCTACGGTGCTCTACATGATATCTTGGCAGCCAATCCTGAGTCGAATCTGTGTTGGATAGTTCCAGACAGGAGACCAAATCACTGCAGGGTCAAAGACTCGACTCAACGTATCAGACAGATTCTTGATAAAGGGCATCATAAACTCTCAATCGTCGAAATTGACTCACTAGAAATGCTTCTGTACGCCCCCGGTAATTACACCCATTATCGGACAAGCGAGCGTCTCTTATTTCTTAACCTTGATGCCGAGCACATTGGTTAGTGCGGGATACGAGCTGAACAAGCTGCGGATCGGAATCACGATGGTTGCGCGGTTGCTGAATGTCAACTTCAACCTCGGACATTCGAAACTAGTTGAGATAACTCATCCACATCATGGGTCACCGCTTGGGCTTGGATACATCATCCGGCGCCCTACCACCAAATTTCAATTGTGAGCAATTCCCCTTAGTATTCGTAACTAAAAGACACCTTAGAATGCATTTTCAAGTAGTAAAACGCCGCGCCGGGAATGCCTTCCTAGTCCCCAGTCTATTTCCCCCGTATTGAAAGACGCGCATAAGTCATGAGTTGTTTTTGTTGGTTCATTTCTGGATAGCCCAATGTAATAAAAAAAAAAGGTCTAGCGTCAAGGAAACACCCCACACCCCAACCGAGTGTCCCATTTACGAAATCTCATGCCCGCCCATGTTCTACTTTATAAACCCTGCTTATTGTGGTCAAATAATTCATCTTTCAGAAATACCGCAGTAAAAAAAAATAGAGAATGTGAGTGTGAGAGGGAGAGCGCCGTCTTTTAAACGACGTGCTTTGTGCCGTTGGCCTGCTTGGCGGCTGCGAGCTGCTC
Organism: Colletotrichum tofieldiae; assembly: GCA_022836555.1. NCBI lineage: Eukaryota > Fungi > Ascomycota > Sordariomycetes > Glomerellales > Glomerellaceae > Colletotrichum > Colletotrichum tofieldiae. The sequence goes on from BQXV01000007.1 coordinate 3,739,942, forward strand.
CTTGATGACCCGGTCGAGGCATCCGGCACTAGCGGCGACGAGGCCGAGGTAGGGTCTCTGTCCCGGTGTTAGTTCACGGGGCACGGAGCGTAAGGGGCGAGGGAACATACGCTAGGGTTGAGGACCTTGGACTGGTACTCGGCGTGGAACTGGGTACCGACAAAGTACGGGTGATCCTTGATCTCAAAGATCTCCATGCGCTCGCCAGTCTCGTCCTTGCCAACAAAGTTGAGGCCGGCCTCGGTGAGCTTCTCGATGTAGGCCGGGTTAGCCTCGTAGCGGTGGCGGTGTCTCTCCTCCACGGACTCGGCCTCGCCGTACAGGGCGCGCAGCTTGGACCACTCGCTGCCGGGCTGGAACTCGGTCGGTCGCAGGCCCAGGCGCATGGTACCACCGAGCTTGTCACGGTTGATCTCGGGCATGTAGATGACAACCTTGTTCTCGGCCGAGGCGTCGAACTCCTCCGACGTGGCGTTGGGGACGTTGAGGAAGTCGCGGGCGTGCTGGATGATGGCGGTCTGGAAACCAAGGCAGACCTAGCGGATGTCAGGTGGGTGGTAGCGGAGGGGAGGACGGGCAAGACTTACACCAAGGAAGGGCGTACCGTTCTCGCGTGCCCACTTGGAAACCTTCATCATACCCTCGGTGCCTCTGTTACCGAAACCACCAGGAACGATGATTCCCGAGGCGGTGCAGACATCGTGCCACGCCTTGTGGTACTGGGCCTGGTCCTGGGACTTGGCCTGGGGCTCAAGGTGCTCAGCATCCACCCAGCAGATGTTAAGCTTCTTGCGCAGGTGCATGGCCGAGTGCTCCAAGGCCTTGACCGTGGACAGGTAGGCATCCTGCGACTTGACGTACTTGCCGACGAGGGCAATGTTGATCTCGCCGTCGGTCGGGCGGCTGACGACGGATGCCCACGTCTTCCAGAGCGCCTCGCCCTCGGCGATGCGAGACTGGGGAATGTGCAGGGCGTCGAGGTTGACGGCCTTGCGCAGCCAGGGAATGAGGTTCTGCTCCTCCAAGAGGAGAGGAACCTGGTAGATGGTGGGCATGTCGCGGACGACGAGGACCTGGGGCACGTCGACCTGGCAGAGGAGGGCGATCTTCTTGACGGTGGCCTCCATGAGAGGCTGCTCGCAACGGCAAGCAATCTGAATGTGTCAGCAGGTGATGGATCAGTAGATGGCGCGGCGCCATACCATATCGGGGACGAGGCCGTAACTGCGGACCGTCTTCACGGCATGCTGTGTGGGCTTCGTCTTCTGCTCGCCGTGGATGGTGGGAACGTAAGAGACGTGAATCTGGATGAAGTTGCCGCTTCCTGCTCTGTGGCGCACTGCTCAGGGGTCAGTAACTTGTCATCGGGAGGTAGTTCGAATGAGCGTACATTGAGTCAACGCCTCGACGTAGGGCATCTAAAATGCGTTAGTGGATGTTAAATGAAAGGCGCCCCAAGGCGCGCTGGGCTCCAAAGATACGCACGCTCTCAATATCACCAACTGTGCCTCTGTTGATTCGCGTTAGCCCCTGGTCTAATTCATTCGAAGTCCATGTAGTCCCAGTACGAAAGTTCGCCCTGCAGAGACATATTGCCGGACTCCAGAAGAGGTTGGGAGGAGGTCGGAGACAGGAAAAACGTACCCAAGCTCGATAATGCAGACATCAGGCTCTTCGCCCGAGTCGTCTGTAGGGATCTTGGCCACGCGCTCAATCCAGTCCTGGATGGCATCGGTAACGTGGGGGACGCTTGCATTTCATCAGCAAAACAGTTCGATGACCGAGGTCAATGGCCCATTAACATACACCTGCACCGTCTTTCCGAGGTAGTCGCCGCGACGCTCCTTGTCGATGACGTGTCTGTACACCTTGCCGGTGGTGATGTTGTGCTCACCCGTCAAACGGATAGCGAGGTAGCGCTCGTAGTTGCCCAGGTCTGTGTGCGAGCCTCGGTGTCAGAGACTTGCGATTGATTGGATGTAACAATGGCGACGACTTCAATTCCCGCCAACACAAATAGGGGCGGGGATGTTTTGAGTCTGTTGCTCGACGGAGCTTCACCTACCAAGATCGACCTCCATGCCATCTTGCAACTGATGATGGTCAGCGTCCTCTGTTGAGTCATAGCCTCAGATAGTGTCCCGGATCCCTCGCCATCTCAATTCGAACGAAATGTGAGGTGAGGGGCACTTGCACCCTTTTCCGGGACAGCATCAAAAGTCTGGGCAGGCAAGTTACGAACCACAAAGCATTCGCCGTGCTCGGCGGGGGCCATGAGACCAGCATCAACCTGCATTTCATCGTCAATCACAGGCACAATGTGAGGGGCTCAGGGGAATGGGTCTTCACTCACCGACAGGTACGGGTCGATCTTGATGCTAGTGACACGCAATCCCAGGGTCTTGAGGAGCTATTCATGAGGGAAAAAGAAGCCATCTGTCAGCATTGTCTGCATCACGAAAGGTTGCATGTTATGTTCCGTCATCCGCGATACACCCCGCCAATTCCCAGAGGCTTGGGTTTCGGTAGATAAGGAAATTTTAACAGGGGTTCGGATACACACCAGACCCGTGGAAGAGGCGATGATGCCCTTGCCCACTCCAGAGATGACACCGCCTGAGACGAGAACGTAACGCATGATGGCTGGTTGGTAACAAAAAGTCTGGGGAAATGGTCTTCGTATACGTTCAACGGAGGGGAGGTTGTCGGTGGCGTTCAACTCTTGTTTGATAGAGGGGAGGGGAGGGAAGAAAGAGAGTCAAGACAAAGGGCGGGACGCGACGCGGTTGGAGGTAAAGAAATTTTTGGTTATCGATAAACGCATGAACAGGCAGCCGGTGTCAGGGTGCCTGGCCTGGGGGGGCGGCCCCGCTAGCACGCTGCCAGAGTGGCCCGTGGGTCGGTCGTGTAAAGTGGATTTGAGCCACACTCATTCAAATCACATCAGCCACACCTCTCACGAGCGGCATCTCACCGAGGTCACCGAAGTCACCGAGAGCTTGATCCCACCAGCCAGCAGGAAGGCACAGGTTTGCAATGAGAGGACGTGGGATCGCCCCATCACCCTTTATTCTTGTAATTATGTGTTTTTTGCCACTCCTTATAGCAAGACACTCTACGGATTACAATGGAAACCCATCTTATCAAAGTTGCTGACGACAACGATTATATTTGTTGCTTTTCCAATAAGCCAATTAAGCGGCATCTCTTCATCTTGAAGTCAACAAAACTGCTCAGTAGATATCATTATTAATGCTCAACTTTGAGGCGAACTTGCCTAAAAACTATGAATACATCGTAGAGTACTTCAGGGTGTTCAAGAGCTCCCAGGAGAGAACGAGTCGCTGTTATAACCAGCCTTGGCAGCAGTGATCGTTGCCTTCTAAGACTTCATCTGAGGCCAGAAAAGGAGCACGGCAGCAAGCGGAAGAAGTATAACAAAGGCAGCGGACCCAGCCTTGGAGTTGAAGTCCATGGTGTTGTTTATATATTGGCGTGTAGCTAGAGGACTGTGTCGACGGAACTCGATGCTATGAAAGGGACAAATGCTGGACTGTGGGCTCAGAGACAAACGTGGAGGTGCCACCTTCTTTATGATGTACGTGTTACGAAATAGTAGAGTATCCTGTTTGTTGTGTCTATTTCGCTAAGAAGCTGATTGACGTCGAGGAAGGAGATTGAACCCATGACCAGTTGAGACTCTCGAGCTGAAGCCAGGCTTGCTGCGCCATAGCAGTCGGCATGTCTTCGATCCGGTTGACCGGTGCTAATGAAAACATCGCCTTCGCAAACTTTACATGGTGCCCTTCAGCAGGCCAAGTTCACAATTCAACAAGCCTGGATCTCCGAATTGGTCGTTACGCAGTGTGAGCCATGGCACGCAAAAACAGACTCGTCACACGAGCCCAGGTAGGTGGCATCTGGCTCCCTCATGCTCGAACGCGTGGAGGACGGCTTCTTGTTAAGAAGTAGCTATATCTATGTAACAGCAAGCGAAGTGCAGCCGGTGTCGAGTTGCTGACAGGTTACAAGTTGAGCCCATGGGCCCCATTCCGCAGAGCATCAAACGACAGCAATTGTAAGGCATGTGATGGTTGTACAACGGCCGTCACCCAAGTATGGCCGGAGTCGCTATGCAGCGCGAGTCAATGGACAGACAACGAGGCTCATCTTGCCGCACTGGGCGGCTGACGATGAAAGGCTGCCCGGCCCGAAGCTGCCGGCACGTCATCATATGATGACTTCGCATATTGGCCTGAAACCCCTCTTTGAGATTGCCATGTTGCAGTGAGAACGTTGTAGTGCCACGGCCCTGAGCTGAGGACAGCCAGCTCCAAGCCATTTCAAACCAACAGACTTGCCAGCACAGCATTGCAAACCAACACTTGAATGGAAGACGGGGATGAGCAACAAACCAACAACAGCGGGCATCCAGGTTGACGGCGCCGTGGAAGGTCTGTGCCCCACAGAAGTCGTGGAGACGACGTTTGCGCTAGACAAGTTCCGCTGAAGCCAGCCCAGTGCAGATTGGTCACAGGGCGCTTGTGCAGGGCTCAGAACGGGACAGTGACACAGGGGGAGGATAAGATGGCGGGGATGGGGACGGACGAGGAGTGAGGAGGGCGCACGCTTGTCACAGGCACGACTCAACGAACTTTGCTTGTAATGTTTATGTGATGCCATGCACCTTTTGCCAGGTCAAGAAGTAAACTCAAGTCACTTTCGTCGCCGTACACCGCGCTTGGGCTTGTCACGAGACGGATATCTGCAATCTCGTACCAATAGTCCACCATGCCAAGCAGGTGATTTTGCGTTGCTTCCTGCTCAGTGCTGTGGGCAGAAATTTCATCACGACCTGTCATTCCCTGCTCGGCCGAAATATACCTTGGCTCCGCGATCCTTTGATACAGAAAACCTAGTGATGGATGCTTATCCGATAGGGGCAGACTTGACAGCTGGGAACACCAGCGGGAAACATTGCAAGCGACGCCAAGCAGTTTCTGGCGACCTTCACGATTTTTCCGATGACGGGACGAGCGTGAGCGTCAAAGACCTATTGGAGAGGCCCTCAAGTCGCTGGGAGGGAAGGGAGGTGGGCCGAGATGAGGTCAAGCTGGCTGGCGGGCGTGCGGAAGCTTTGGCGTCGCTGGTCAGATTCGGCTGGGGACGATTGGATGGTCTGCCCTACCTTGGACAGATCTGCATACTTCAGGAAAAGGCCATCACTGCGGCGGCTGGTTTCAGATGGTGCTCAGAACATCGAAGCATCTCCCTACACAAATGTGATGAGGAAGAATTCCACAGACCAAATCCAGCGTTCGCCCCGTTCACTCGACGCGGGCCCCGAGTGCGTTTGCTTGCTGAGAGGGGTCGTGTCGAGATGGGGCAGATGTACACGACGGGGCTTCCCAGGCGGTCCGGCATCTTGGGTGCTTGGCCGTGGCACCAACAAAGGTGGGGGGGACTGGCGTTCATCCAGGCATGTGCCCGAATCGGCTCAAGTGGTGAAGCCAATGCGAAGCAAGACAGAAACCTGAATGCATGGGAACAAGTCACCATGATAGAAAGAGGGTGGTGGTGGTGGTGTTGGTGGTGGTGGTGGCTGTACAGAGTTGAGCAGAAGAAGCACAGTGCCCAGGGCCGACTTTGGCTCGATTGAGGGGTGCTCGTGTGATGCGAGGAGTCAGATACTGGCGAACAAAAAGCTGCCCATCCACGTCTCTCGTCTCTCGTCCCATCATCTCCCGTATGGGGCCGGTGCTGGGCTTGGTGACATCCACGGATGGAGACAACCTAGGCCCCCTTACCTTGAGGCACGGCATTGGAAATTTAGATGGGTAGCCCAGGAGCACGACGAGGCAATGAATACGCGGCGTGGGAATCCAGGCAGATGAAGGTGCTAAAGCCCATCCATTCCATGCAACTCGGGAGAGTGAGACAATAAAAAGGTAAAACACAAGAAGAGGTGGAGGAGGATCCGAAGCCACCACCATCCTGGAGAGTGCGTGGCAGAGACAAGATGCGCCAGCCCAGGGCAGCCAGCGAGTTTGGCAATTGCAGCCAGTCAGCTAACACTCAGCCAGCGTGGCAAAGCCGTGTGTCGTGGACGGGGTTTAGATTGGACTGGGTTGAGTGGGAGTGGGTATTCTTTGGAGGGCGCGTGAGATTGAGGATGGCGGGGAAAAGAGGCCGGAGAAGGCGACGAGATGAGATGAGGCAGGAATTTGCATTTTGCCCGAGGGCATGTTTCTCGTAATAACGTAAAGGGGAGAAAAGGGGGCACCCGTGGGTATTGCTCGGAGTGAAGGGTGAATGAAGCAAGGTCCCAAGTGAGTTTGATTGACCCGTGAAGGAGACGCATGAACACGGCCGTCATCGAGGCAACGCAGCCTAGGAGGACTCGCAGATGGCGAGAAGAAAACGATACCGTGTGTCGGGTGTGGGATTCGAATGAACGTCGAATGATGCAGATAAGAATCCGAGGAGGCGAAGGAAAAGGGACAAGCAGCACGGCCATAGCCATGGACGGGTGCGGCGCGTCCACTCGTAGACCGAGTGAGGCGTCTATCAAAACGGGCGAGGTGGTGGTGGTGACAATGGCCGCTTCTCCACGCTTTTGGTTTCGCCAAAAAGAGGCTTTCCCTTTTGTCTGTTCCCTGGTGGAGACTTGCCGCCCAAGTGCTGCACCATGGCATCGACACCTGTTTCTTGTTTAATCTTTTGTTATTGGTGTTGGAAGTGCCGTGGACCTTTCCTTCCCCCACGACCGGACGGACAGAGATGCCCGCGGCTTCCCAACTTCGACTTGGCACCCACCGGGTGTTCCAACGAAGGAAGCAGGCGCCAGACAAGGGTACCTGCCATCCACACGAGCCCAAAGGGAAGGGAAGGGACAGAACGCGGATGGTGTGGGAAGGAAGGGGCCCGGCTCTTCACTTCATCGGGGGGTACCTGCCGTTTTGCTGGCGCCGGGAAGCGACAGACGGCACACTGTGAGCGGCAGGAGCAGAGGCAGAGCAGGGACGCGCAGACACTGTGAGGTGAGGTCGATCGAGCCATTGGCACCGCCGCGTGTGTGGCCTGGGTGGACTGTGGACTGTGGACTGGAGCTCCTACTGAACGGGCGAGGTACATCCGTCATGTACTTTATTCACATAAATCGCCCAACCTGCCCCCCGTTCCCTTTCCTCTCCTTCTCTCCCATTTTCCCTCACCTCTTTCGCTGCTGCCTCCCCTCTTGCTGTTCTTGTTGGCTTTCATGTTTTTGCCTTTCTGCGAGTCTGCGTTGCCGCCCATTCGCGGCCCCTTTCGCTGTCGACTTCTGCATTCACTGGCCTGGGAACGGTGACCCCTCCTAGGGCCTCAGCACCGTTTCCCCCTTCGGGAGTCTTGTAAGTGCTCCCAATCCGACTGCAACGACGACGAAACGGCATACGCGCATGCCCAGAAAGACTGCCGTGACAGGACATCAGTTCTCGGGGAGTGAGGGAAATTCCACGACGGTTTCCCCGTCTCCCCAGAAGCACGCCGACCCAGTAGGGGACGACCAGGGCGGAGGGGCAGACTCCCTTCCGCAGAGGCTCGACACAGTCATGGGCTGTCTGGGGCCACTCGACGGACGGGGATGACCAGGGTCCTTGGCCGGATCTAGTACCGGGTGAACGAGAATCAATCCTTAGCCCACCGACAACCATGACTGGCCAAATCGTCTGGCTTCATGAACCAGTCAATGTCACTTTGCCCGACGCCGGGAAACGCAAACGACGAGGCGCGAGAGCGAAGGGGGGAAAAAAGCCGAAAGATGGGCCAAATCCCATACCCAATCAACCCGGAAACCCAAGCACCACTACGACACGACACCAAAGCAACATGCGAGCGCAGGCACGAGTGAAAGGCCTTCCAGGACCAGCCATGCGGGCCGTGGCCATGATGGGGCCGGCACCGGGCCTGGCCAAACCACGCCAGACATGGGATCCCGCCAAAGAAAATGACGAAACAAACCCTGAGTGCAGCCCGGACCCTACGCCTACCTAGCTACGCCTTCCTGCGTACACTATCATTTGCCTTACCGTGGCACCGTCTCGGCAAGAAATGCCAGCATTGGCTGGTATTGCTTGCTCGTTTCCCAACCCACGACCGCCGCTACGCAATTGTTTGACAGTTCGTTGTCTCGTTTCTGTCGGCTGACGAAAGGGGGGGAGCTGAGACACAACACCTACGAAAACCCACTGGCAACGTCTACAATCTCAATGATGACCAAGACATGGCCTGGCTGGTCATCCGTCGTTGATGCTGGGGGTTGGGCGATCAGGACGAGGTGTAAGGCCGGCCGCGTCGACCTGGACCATGTCACTGGAAAGGATGCGCCTTTACCGCGTTGGCTTCTTTTGGGCTTCATTGGCGGGGCATCCTGCAGCAATCAACCACGGACAACGAACGACAGCGGCAGCCTCCATATGCACCATTTATTACTCGCACAACGACGGCCACATGTGCGGCACTTCGCCTGCTTTCCCTCCTGAACCGTTTGCTGCATCAACCATGATTCCTACCCTCCTCAGGGCCTCCATCGATTCGTCCCCCAGACTCTGCACTCAGCAGGGCCTCCCCACTTACACCGGCGGCCATGTGCTCAACCCCCCCTGCGGATGATGGTAATAGGCAAACTCACAACCACGCGCTGTCATGGTGTACTGCGAAGTACAGTCGAACTGTCTGCCATCTTCACCGAGCTGGACATTCCACATCGGCGGTGCCCAAACCATCACGCTGTCTCGTCTTCCGCTCATCGCCCTACCCCATCTTCCCTCTTGTTGCCTTGGAGCTACACTGCTATGCGATCAGCACTGCTGGACGAGATAAGCGTCTTACACTTCGCTGTGGTAGTCGCCTCCCACGTTCCTTCCCGGGCACTGGACACCTCTCTTTCTTCTCTTTTTTCTTCGAATGCAGGCGGCAGTCCTCGAGCTTCCTGACCTGGCGGATATCTATCCCACTGACACCCGTCGCGAGCGTTCATCATCCAAGCGGACAACTGTATTACACATTCTCAGCGGCCCTCTTTGTTCCCGAGCAAGCGCTCAGGTCAAGACGAACCTGGATCAGACGCAGAGCCAATCCGAGGATTTTCTTTCGAGCAGGCACACGCCGCCATTTCATCACGAGCCACGGCTCTTTTTCAGGTGGGTGGTGTTTGAGCAGCTGCCATAATAGCAATTATCTAGGCAAGGTTTGGCCCCAAGAAGTCTTGGGTGCCATTCAGGCTTCTGCCATGAGCCGAAGAGGAGGATGTCAATGCTATGGGCCGTCACTTGTGGCCTTGGAGGGTTGGATAAAGCTCGATACTCTGGGAAGCGTACCCAGACTCAGTTGGGCCCGGGCAGGGAGCAAAATCACACAGCATTCGCTAGGAAGCATGCCGAACAAGAACAAGCGAGGAAAAGTCTACGGGGCGACAGGGAAATCACGCGGACATACCGATAGCGGAAACGATAACGGAGGCATGACGGCAGCTGGGGTCGACGAAGACACAACGTTATCAACAACGCAACGATCGGTGGACAGCAAATCGGAGACTTGGTGCCACACGGGGCAGTCTTTCTGGCGGAGGCGAGGCGGAGGGCAGCCATCGGTACGCATATGGTATTGAGTGGATGACCGCCTGATAGTGGAAAAGGCATTTTTGGGTGACAGTACTAACATATGCCGATTGCGCCTTATGACGGCATTAACGGGAGCACTTGATTGGCTATGCGGTAGGCTCCGCGCTCTCGGCTGTACGAGGTCCAAGAAGCACTAGGCCGTAAACGGATAGGCTTCGCGTCTTTGGGCAATTTCTGGCGCCGTGCGATGAAACCAGTGGAGCGCCGACATCAGCACTGCCCCTGGACTGACTCTGCTGATTTGGACAGGCTGGAATTGGGAGGACGTTCACTGACAGACAGATACCGGGACACAGGCAACTGAGTTGTGGACAGGACACACTCACACTCACTCTCTCACTCTCGCATTCGCAGAAGACATTCACCAACCCACCCACCACCACCCTCTTCAAGCCCGACGACTCCAGTTCCAAGCTACTGTGCAAGCCGAGAGAGAGTGTGTTGCGCATCCAGCCAGCCTGATTCCGATTCGGGTGCCTCGCCGTCCGTCGCCTGAGTGGCAGTCCTTAGGTAAGACCAGGCCGTTTTCATTGTCGTCAGCCTTTCGTTGCATTTGCTGCTGATCCCCCCGTCGCTTGCTTTGCCTTTGCTTCTCTCTGTTCCTGTCCTGCTCCGACCCGAACCTGTCCAGTCTTCCTCCGCCGCCGCCCCGAAAGTTGTACCCTTTTTTTTTCTCTACAATCCTCGCACCCCCATCCCGATCGCCCCCGGGCCGCCGATAGAGTTGTAGGTCTCATTTTAATTGTCTCGTGACCGTTGTTTGATGCAATGATGCCGTCTGTTGATGGTTGATGGTCGTTGGCGTGCGTTGCTGCTGCTGCTTGTGGTCGCGCGAGTTCGCGATTTTCTGGCGCGGCGGGCTTCGCATCGTCCACCTTTGCCTTTTCTGTTGATTGCGCTCCCCCATCCTGTATCAGGCTAGACACACGAGAGAAATCCTAGCTTACAAGACGCGCTTCGTCGGCCTGTCTGTCTTGTTGGCTCTGGGATTGTTCTTGCGTCGCGCTTCTCTGCCTTGACGGTCCCTGTCTCTCTTTTCCCTTTATTTCCCTTTGGTTTTTCCCCCCTTCCCAGTCCCCTTGCGCGCCCGCCGCCTTCCTCCGCCAGCCGTCGTCGCCCCCCAAAGGGCCCAGTCAAAGCCCGGTCCTCCTTGTCTCTCCCGTCCCTCTCTCTCCTTCTCGCTCTCTCTCTCCTCTCCCTCACCCCCAAGCCCGGCGCCAGTGCCCAGCCCAAACCCCCAGCCAAAAGCGGCTGCTCCACTGCTGATTTCCCACACACCCGCTACTCGTCCACTCGCTCGCTCCCCCAGCACCACGCACCACGCACCACGCACCACGCACCACGTCCACCACACACAACCGCGACGCGCGACAAGTCTGCATCGCGACAACCCGCCGCCGTGTCACTTCCCATCTCATCCGTCTGCTGCTCCATCTCAATGGACCTTGGCTCATTTCGCTGCAGTCGCTGATTTCCCCAGTCATCGCTCGATGGGTCGCTCGAGCCGACCACAACCATGAGCACCTGGATGAACGAGCCATCGGTCCCCAACCACAATGGCAACGCCTTCCCGCACATGAACGATCCGAATGCCGCCGGAGCCATGATGGATCCCTCAGCCTTCATGGGCAACCCTGCCCATTTCAACCCGGCCCAGTTTGCCAATCCTCAACAGGCACAGCAGGCCCAGCAGCAGCAGGTTCAGCAGCACCAACAACAGCAACAGATGGCCGCCATGCAAAATGGCCAAATGCGCAACGCCTCGCCCTCCTCCTTCCAGAACCCCGCCTATCAAACAAACTCGGTCATTCCATCGAAGCGGCCTCGTCCGCGCGAAGATAGCCTCGCCGGCTCACCGCGACAGAACCCCGGCATGTTGCCGACGTCGCGCTCCGAAACGCCCCAGACCTTCCCCGGCTATCAACCCGGCATGCCCCAACAGGCGCAAGGCCAACCCTCGCCCTATCCCCATCTCCAACCCAACGGCTCTGCCAACGCGACACCTTCGCCCATCATGGCGAACCAGCTACGACCCGGCAGCGTACCTCAGCGAGTCGCGACCGCGTCACCACATCCCTTCTCGCCCGGCGCGCAACAGTTCGCGCCCCAAGCGTCACCGAACCCGTCCGAACATGGCACCCCTCAACCGAACCACTACATGCAGCAAAACATGCAGAATATGCCGCAGGGCTATAATCCCGGCTTCAACCCTTCGCCCTCACCCGCGCGACCCTCTCCGAATCCGAACGCGATGGCGGCCTCGGGCATGATGCCACAGCAGATGGGGCAAATGCCTCAACATATGGGTCAGATGCCGAACCAGATGCTGCCTCCCAACATGCAGCCACGAAACCCAATGGAGCAGCAACAGATGGCCGCCTACCAGGCGCGCTTGGCAAAACAATTACAGCAAGGGACGATGCAGGGAATGCAGAATATGCAGAACATGCAGAACATGCAAAATATGCAGAACATGCAGATGACGGCCCAGATGCAGGCCCAGAACATGGCTCAAGGCCGCGGCATGATGCCTAAGCAGCCAATGCAGATGCCCAACGGCCAGATGCCCCCGGGGGCCATGCGACCGCAGCCGCAACAACGGCCGATGGCCGGATCTAACCCTGAATCGTTCATGAAGTCCCTCAACAACTTCATGACAGCCAAGGGTCAACAGCTTGACCCGAACCCGGCCATCGGCAACCGGCCCGTCAACCTTCTCACACTTTTTCAGTCTGTACAGACAAAGGGAGGCTACAAGCCCACAACTGCTGGCAATCAATGGCCTCATGTTTCCAACAGCATTGGCTTCCACCCCGGTCAGATTCCCCAAGCGCCGCAGATGCTGAAGGAAATCTACGAAAGAAACCTGCTCCGGTTCGAGGAGGCTTGGGTAGCGCAGCAAAGTCGGCAGCGCATGATGCAGCACCACAACCAGCCAGGCCAACCCATGCCGCCCGGTGCCCAACCTCAGTCAACTCCTACGAAGCAGATGTCACCCCAAGGTCAGATGTCACCTCAAGGTCAGATGCCGCCCCAGCAGCAAATGATGCCGCAGGGCCAACCGAACATGCCTCCCCAAGTGCAGACTCCCGTCAAGCAAGGGTCATTCAGTGGCCAGCCCCCGTCCGTGAACGGGTTCCAAACGCCGCAGGCACCAGGACCGCATACCCCTGCACCTTCGCAGCAAGGTCACGCACGCAATAGCTTGTCGCGGAGCGTCGAGCCAACACCAGGTCACCCTCAAGGCTTCCCTTCAGCCTCGCCGGCATCCGTTAAAGGCGGAGGAATGCCTCCCATGGCTGCGCCGCCAGGGATGGATCAAAACCCGATGGCGGCCTCCATCAAGCCCCGCATGCTACGATTGGCCCAGGAATCTGACAAATACACCCCGAGCGCTCGCCCTCTCGAGACATTTGGTGGAATCAACGTCAGGGCATTCGACTTGAAGGGCCTGGAACTGCAAGGCCTGAAGCCCGACATCCCCCCTCCGTATGAGCTTGGGTATGTGGATCTGCATGCCCTCACGCGGAGCTTGGAGTCCGGCATCCACGGTGAAGTCCGGCTTGCCCTCGACACCCTTGCGACCGTTACAGCGACCCAACACCAGGCACTACACATCCACTTGAAGTACTGCGAAGAACTTATCGAAGCACTTCTGGAGTGCGCGGAGGAACAGCTGGACCTGCTCGTGGAAAACACAGAAGAGACCTCAGCTGATATACAGCTGACCCCTTATGAGGACGTTGCACGTGCCTGTTGGGCTGATAAGATGGGTGTCAAAGAGCTGCCCAAGTTTGGATCCCCCGAGTACGAGCTTGATCGAGCCGTTGAGCGATTCTCCTGCGTCATCACCATCCTTCGTAACCTTTCGTTCCCTGAGGCCTCCAACGAGAACCATCTCGTCCTTGGCGACGAGCTGGTTATCAAGTTCCTTTGCGTTGTTATCAGGTATCTCGGCACCAGGAACATGCTCTTCCGGACGAACGCAAACACGCTCGAGTTCATGAAGGACGCCATTATCCTTCTCTCCAACATTGCTGGTGCGGTTGAGATCCCGGGCCGCGAGCAGGCGTTGTGCCTCTTGCACTTCTTGCTGGCATTCGCGCCTGCACCCGGGCCGACATTTGTGGACGACAAGCTCTATTTCCCGCCGTATCAGCCTGGTGTTCACACATACACTTTCCATGCCGTGGATGCATTGGCCAGGTTCTTGGCTAGAGACGAGCCGAACAGGACGCACTACAAGATGCTTTTTGCCATGGATGCCAGCAGTAGTCCGCAGTACGACTTGTTGACGCGGTCCTTTGCTCTCGCTACCACTGTCGTTCCTATACAGACACCTGAATCCGCCGTGGCACATATTGAGGCCCCTGAGAAGTTTTTCCGGCTCGTCGAGGACCGCAAGCCGTGGTTAATGCAGGGTCTCTTGGCTGCTGATATTCTCGCCTCGCTGGCTCCAGGGTACGAGACAGGTGTTGCAAAGTCGTGGCTTTCTAGTGGCAACGGGTTTGCACAAGCCCTGTACCACTTTGTGCAGGTCTTGGGAGCTCAGTTCGAGCAGCCATGGCAAACACGGAGTGGCCAAGGCGATCCTGCGGGCCGGGACACGGGGCTTGTGTACATTGCGACTTCGGGTATTTCGACTCTGCGGAGACTCGCAGAGAAGGCTCGCGACCCCAACGATCCCAAATCATCCGTTCCCGCGGACTCGTTACCCTCCGAGGAAAGCCTGTTCAAGATGATGCTGATGCGGTCTCCGGAGTGGACGAAGGACGGCGTCATCAAGAATCTCGCAGCTTACGCCTCGTTGGACTCGTAAGACCCTGTCATCCACGGCTTTTAGGACTTTGCATGGCATCGACAGATAGTCGATGCCCACGTTTTTTCGTTAGAGCGGATGCTAATACCAGACGGGATAAGTTGACTAGGGGGGTATATCCAACCGAGCGCTGTGCCTGATACCAACGGCGCTTCGCTCTTGAGTATGGCGCAGATAGTGTACAAGTGTTGTAACCAAAAAAAGACATTCGGCGAGTGGATGGGAGTTTTACTGGGAGCATGGAGCGAGGCTGCTTGGTCAGGGAGCCATTCTTTCGTAGGTGTATGTATGACGCGGCAATGCAGAATACCTCCAAAAACTGTTTGAATATTAAGATGGGCCAGTTGCTGCTGCGTTATGAAACCGATCAACATGCATTTCGCTTTGATAACTTGGGTTATTCGCATCTAGACTTGTGGTAATCGAGTGTCCATTCTAGGACCTAGTAGTACATTTGCCATAGATCCGGCTTGGGTATTGTGCGGAAGTTTCAGTCATGCTCTTGGCTTAGAGCACCTGCCAAAATCCTTTTCCTGCCCAATGGTATGATACATTTTGTGATTATACAACCTCGCTCTCTTCCCACTCTTTGCCCCTCCTCATGCCGTCGTGGAAGTCGTCGACGTCTTTGCGGCGGCAGAGTTGCCCAACGTGTTGCCCAACCACTCCTTGACCTTGTCGACATGGAAGCCCTGGAAAAGGGTGTTAGTTGGGGAGGTATCCCAAAGGAAAAAGCACACGGCTGGGAAGAATCATGGGCGCTAGGCCATGTCTTGGAGAGCTCCCAGCCGGGAGACGGGATACCGAGTGAACGCACCTTGACCTGAACGTGTCCCGTCACGGGGTTCAGCTTGACCTCCTCGCTAGGAAACCCGGCCTCACGGGCGAGGTCCTGGGCGAAGGCCTTCTTGTTGCCCTCGATCTTCTTGACAATGGTGAACTTGGACGAGCCGGCGGCCTTTGTGCGTGCGTAGACGGGGTATTGGTTGCCGGCGGTCAGACCGATGACGTACGGCCTCGCCGCGGGTGTTTGTGTCGTCGAGGTAGAGGAGGTGGCGGCGGCGGCTGTGGAGGAGAAGCGTATTGAGGGGAGGAAGGCAGATGCTGTTCTAGGAGTCAGGCGGAGGAGGGACGACACGCTCGGCCGGGCGAGGGCGGCGGTGGAGGTGAGTGTTGAGCGCATTTTGGAGAATAGCGTGTATCGGCGGCTCGAATCGGGGGTGTTTCGGATGCAAAGGGCGCGAGGCTGAGGTCGAGACTGTGAGCGGGAAGGGCCGTTCCAGAGAGGCTTCTCGCTGTCTGAAGGGATTCGCGCCGGTTGAAGCTCGGGGCAATTTTCGCGTGCTGCTGGTCTGTGCGCTCGACGTTGGCTTCTTTCTCCACAGCTTTTGAGAGGTAGAGCCTGTCTTATGTCAGCATTGACCACGGCGCCGCTCAGTCACAACAAGGTGCGTAAGGTCCGGGTGTGCACCGACAGCTGGTGAATTAGGCGGAGCGGGAAAACCCCGGCACGAAACCCCCCACCAATTCTGCTGTTTGGCGAAAATGCCCAAAACTCTTTCTGCCCCTCAGCGGAAGAAAAGATTCGAGAGCCCAAGAGTCGATTCGCGCAGCACCCCGAACCGGACGGCCGACGACACACACACCCCCCCTCCCTCCAGGTGACGACTCCATACCTCGATTTCGACGATCCCGATTCCGATATCGAAAAACAACAACAGCTGTCTTCTTCCCCCGATTCCATAAACACACCCACCAGCCGCCCATCATGGAGGAAATCTACGCCGCCCTCGGCGAGGAGAGCATCCTGCCCAAGCTCGCGTCGCAGCTGTCGCGCCACCTCGTCTTCCCCCTGATCGAGTTCGAGGCCGGCCGTGCTGAGGAGAAGGGCGACGACGAAAAGGCCCGCCAGATCCTGGCCGGCAAGATCAAGCTGCTCGAGGACACCAACATGGCCGACTACGTTGCCCAGCTCTACCAGGACCTCAACGGCGGCGGCGAGGCCCCCGCCGAGTATGCCAAGAAGCGCAACGAGGTCATCGCTCAGCTCGAGAAGTACGAGCAGGACACGGCCAAGATCTCGGAGCTGCTGACCCGCGAGGACGTCGTCGGCGCCCTGCGCAGCGACAAGGTTGCCAACTTGGAGTTTTTGAAGAAGGACCACGATGTACGTCTCTCCACCACCCCTCTCCCGTCATTGGACGAGAAAAGATGGGGAAGTGAATGAAGGGAGGGAGGGCTAACGTGACTCGACAACAGGTCACCATCGAAATGGTCAACGCGCTCTACGAGTTCGGCCAGTTCCAGTTCCGCTGCGGCAACTACGGCGCCGCCGCCGAGCTGCTGTACCAGTTCCGCGTCCTGTCCACCGACAACGACCGCGTCGCCTCGGCGACCTGGGGTAAGCTCGCGTCCGAGATCCTCACCACCAACTGGGACTCGGCCGTCGAGGAGATCATGAAGGTCAAGGAGAGCATCGACAGCAAGCTCTTCAACAACCCGCGCGCCCAGCTCGACCACCGCACCATGCTCGTCCACTGGGCCCTGTTCCCTCTCTTCAACCACGAGGCCGCGCGCGAGCCCATCCTGGACCTCTTCTTCTCCGCCGCCTTCATCAACACCATCCAGACCGCCTGCCCGTGGGTCCTGCGCTACCTCATCGCTGCCGTCATCACCGGCCGCTCCCGCTCGCGCAACTCGTCCCTGCACCAGAAGCAGATGAAGGACGTCATCCGCTACGTCCGCCAGGAGGCCTACGAGTACTCGGACCCTGTCACCGAGTTCGTCTCGGCCCTGTACGTCGCCCACGACTTCAACGCCGCCCGCGAGGCCCTCCGCAAGGCCGAGGAGGTCTGCCGCGCCGACTTCTTCCTCATGTCGTCGTCCGACGCCTTCGTCGACGCCGCCCGCCACCTCATCTGCGAGAGCTACTGCAAGATCTTCAGCCGCATGAACATCCGCGACCTGTCGGCAAAGCTGGGCCTCAACCCGGACGACGGCGAGAAGTGGATCGTCAACCTCATCCGCGAGACCCGCCTCGACGCCAAGATCGACTCCCAGGAGGGCACCGTCATCATGAACCACCCGCCCAACAACGTCTACCAGCAGGTCATCGAGAAGACCAAGGGCGGCTTCTTCCGCACCCAGGTGCTCACCGCCGCCGTCTCCAAGTAGAGTGCAGAGACGGGTGTTTTGGGGGATGGCAGCGGCAGCGTAATGGCATGACACACACTAAAACAAAGCTCATGAGGAAGAACAAGAACGGGTTATTACACAAACACACACACTCAAAAGGAATCGAAATAGCCGGGGTTTCTTTTTTATTTTATTTAACATGACAAAAACGATTAGAACCTACCACTCGTGACCCCTTACCACCAGGGCGACCAAAAACCGGACCAGGCAAACAAATACCAGAGACGGGGGACGGTTCTTGCCCGGACGGGGGTGGGGGATGGACTTTTGGCTCACGCGGGAGAGAGATCAGAAGTTGGTGGTGTGTGGCGGTTGTGTGGATCAAAAAAGGCTCGGTCAACACACGCGCAGACACCGCAAATCCCCGAGGCTTCTTTTTGCATTGGCACGGCGTTCAGGGCAAAATAGGGGGGTGGCGGTGGAGGGATCTCGAGGGCTGTGCAGATGACGGGTGCGGCCGCCGCGGGAGCAGTGGCTGCAGTAGATGCAAGATAGAACGGAGGGGGGGCCGAGAGAGAGAGAGACGAAGGGGGAGGGGGAGACAGAGAGATTCACCGCTTTTATTGAAATGTTACAAGTTTAAGAAGCATGTCGCGGCGTCTGCCGTAGATGTGAGTGAGTTGATGCTGGGAATTGGTGGGTGAGGGGAGGGCGTCGCTCCGAGATATCCGAGGCTAATGTCCATTTTGGATGCCGTTTCGTCACGAGGACGGACATCAGAGAGGATGTCGAAGATGATCTCGCTTCATGAAAGGCAGGTAGTGATATGCGGATGTCGAGGCATACGCAACTGATGACACCAGGCCAACGGTTCGTGAGGGATACGAGGTTTTCCATTCATCAAGCGTGTCTTCATAATGCTATCTATGGCCTCCCCGTTCTAATTTTTTCTTGAGCAACTCTCTCGTCCCTTGAACGACATTACATCTAAACACTCACAGGCCTACGGAATGGCCCAGCGGCCCTACGGCCCGCCTTCACGCCCGGCCATAAACACCCGCCCTTTGAGCTCCTCAACAACACTATCCCGTATCCACCATTCCTGGCTCTTCTCCCCCTCCTTGCCGTCGCCGCCGTTCTTAGCCTTGGCCCACGAACTGCCCTCCAACTGCGCGCGGCGATCCGTCCACTCGAACAGCATCTTGAGCCCAAGCAGCCGCTCCCTTGAGGACCCATCCATGCTGCGCTCCAATACGAGGCGCGCGTCCACCGCGGACCCAGAGCTCTCGCTGCCGGCGCCCTCTGATGTGGTGGTCCGGTCGAGCACGGTGGCGCGTTCGGCGTACGTGAGGTCGCGGAGGGCGTCGAGGCCGAACACCCACTCGAGGGGGTCGCGTCTGCCGTTGTCGGTGACATCGGTGAGTGCGTCGCGGCCGAGAGCGCGCAGCGTCGACGTGAAAGGGGCGTCTTGTGCTGGACGCCGGCGGAGGTAGAGACTCTGATTCTGGCGGAAGGTGTCGACAAGCGAGGGGTTCTTCTCAAAATCGATCTCGAGGTCCCAGAATGCCGGGCCCGCGTTGGTGCGAATGGTGGCGATTTCGGTGAGGGGAGGCAGGAGGCAGGGCGTCTGTCGGACGGTGGCGATCGCCTCTGCCTCGTCCTGCGCCCCGGTGCTCTTCCGGCGGATCTCAATGGGGGCCGATATGGGCTGGCCCGTGGCGACGTCTTTGGCGACGAGACAGCGGGGATCCGTTGCCAGGACCCAGAAGTGACGGAAGGCTTGAAGGTGAGAGCGATTGTCCATAACCGATGTAGGGAACACGGGGTAAAACGCAATGAGCAGACTGGCGATGGCCATGTTGCTCGTGCCAAAGGTGGCCGTTCCGCATCCGAGGAATAGCGACCCGATGGCCAGATGGGCAGCCAAGTGCGAGCCGTACGGGGTTTCGGGGTCATCTCGGCCGTGCAGGAGACGTAGGCGACGAAGCACGACAAGATCACCAGTTCCAGCCATGACGATGGCGGCAGAGAGCGCAAGAACGTCCTGGCACATGCGGGCGTTTGAACGGGCCAGCTCCTCATCGTACATGGGATAGTCATGGGGCGGTGGTCGCTGGGTGGCGGGTATCCGAGAAATACGGATAAAATGATCGAGGTAGTGTATCAAAAGGTCTCGTACCCTCGTAGACGCGCTGCCTGCATAACGCAGTGCGATTGATAAGCAGATTCCGGTGATGATGCTGAAGAATGGGAGGTCGGTGCTCTTCAGCTTGGAGGTGTTGACCAGCTTGTGGCGGTTACGGTAAGGCTTGGGCAGGCTCTCCAGGATCCATTCGAATGTCGGTTGGATTTTGTTCCACATGATCAAGTTCTTCGCGACAGTGCGCAAGAGCAGGATGTCAGGACGGATGTAGTCGAACTGGACAATGGACTCCGGTACGTCAATCTTCCGGGCGACGATATGGTCCTCGGACTTCATGAATATCAGAGCCAGAGCCATGACTGCGCCCGCGGCTGCTCGGTCCAACACATGGACCATCTCGACCTTCTTCGTGGCGGTGGCGATTGTGACAAGGCTTTCAGTAAGCTTCATGTCGTGAAGTCCGCGAAGGTCGTTTCCTTTGCCAAGGTTGATAAGGCCAAGCGAGAACCCGGCGGACAGACGGTAGCACTCGCTGCGAAGAGGTTCATCCTCATCTTCTTCGTCAACATGTTCGATCTCTGACATCATAATCTCGCTCATGCGTCTGTGTTGGCTGTTGCAGTACAGCAAGCCGATACCCATGATGCCAGTCGTCTGCGTCAAAGGAGACAAGTTCAGCTCCGCGGCCCCTCTAGGGAGCATGCGAGTAACATGTACCGAGAGAAGACGGGTGATGAGAGAGTCCATGGTGCCCATGTAAGAGGCGGCGAGACCCAGCAACAGACCAACAGAGGTCATGGTGTGTTTGGGGGTCAGGTACTTGAAAGCGACCCATTTGGCGATGCCTTTGAGGTGTCCGTTCAGACCAAGGGCCAGCAAAAAGCCAGCATGGCGGTTGCTGAGATCGTGGCCTGGCTTGTTGTACAGAATCCACGAGGTGTCGATGCCCTTCGCTTGTGGTGATATAGCGAGTCCAGCAGCCACGCCCTGATGGAAGAAGCCCCAGCATACCTTCTCCTCGGTAAACAGAGCCTTGTCAACCCCGACAGTGACGTTTGTTGGACGAACGACGCAGTTGAGATTGAATCCGGCCACGTGGAACTTCTGCGTTAGTAGAGGGTATCGCAGGCTGTAGTATAAGAGAGCACGACCGGCGGGGATGGCCAGTGTGCCGGTAGCTATTCTGGACACGAGCTCCTTTTGCCTCTCGAGATATTCGCTCTCTGACCACGTTGGGTCAGCTTCAAGGCGCACGACGCGGGCCCTGTGAGTTGATAAAAGATTTTGAGCTTCGTTGAGGCGACGATCCTCTTTGAAGAGGGCGCGTATGACGGCCTGTCGCTCGGTGCCTTCACCCTCGTCGTAGCCAATGTTGTTGTACTCATCAACGCTCTGGCAGATGGTACGGTAATCCCAGGATGCATTATGCGTAGGTGTCTGCTGGTGGTCAGTTTCGGACGGACAGGATCTCCGAGAAGGACTTACAAGAATATTGGCACCGCTCTTCTGCAAGCTTTTAGTTGGTGCTAAGATCATGCTGATGTCACCACGGTTGACGAGCTCCAGCAAGTCCTTGGGCCACGAAGCAGGAGGTCGGGCTTGGCACCTCGATATGGAATCTTTCAATGGGGCGAGCACAGCTTCGGGAAGTGTCTCGAGGACACGGCTGCTGATGCCTGCCGAGTGCATGGCTTCAACCATACTGGATGGGCTGCTTTTCGGTGTGA
The DNA here is from genome assembly GCA_022836555.1 of Colletotrichum tofieldiae. Taxonomy (NCBI): domain Eukaryota; kingdom Fungi; phylum Ascomycota; class Sordariomycetes; order Glomerellales; family Glomerellaceae; genus Colletotrichum; species Colletotrichum tofieldiae. The sequence goes on from BQXV01000007.1 coordinate 3,761,428, forward strand.
GCTTTTCAAAGAGACGTTTAAACATTAGCGTCCTTGGGGTGATGGAGGTCCATCTCGAGTCTTTGAGATGGCCTTGCTCAGCTTTTACTGTTTGAGAGTGGTAAAGGTTGGCCAATGTTAGAAAGGGATGGTATTGGCCGGTAGCGAGACACGTCTGGATCCAGTGGAAGATGTCAAAATCGACACCAGACGGCTGAGTGAGAGGTACTTCGAGGCGGAGCTCTGTTGAAGTTAGCATCATGAACTACTGATGAAGAATTCTTTGCTGACCTGAGTCATAACGAGGGTCCAGCTCTTCCTGGATTCCCAAGTCATACATGGCCACGAAATCGTGCCATCCAAGCCAGCGGGCAATCTGGCAGAGGACCACGCGTAATGGGGCCGTTCCCGGGGAAGCGTATTCAGGAGTCATAATCTCCAGCTTTTGTTCCTCAAGCAGGAGATGAAGTGCGACAAATATGTTCCATGCAGCATTGCCACGGTTTTCTGCACTGCGTTGTTGTCCAGTTGGTAAATAGCCGTTGACACCGGCGGCCTTTTCGCCAAACTGCGATGCTAAGTAGCCTTTGGCATATTGGATGTGGATAGACATGAACTTGGAGTCTTTGAGGCCTGAGTTGACAGAGCCCTCATAGTCGTCACTTGCGTCCTCGTCAAGGGTCCAGTCCCAAGCCCTAGTTTGCTGCCAACTAGGGCAGCCCAGTGCATTTGGAGTTTCGTACAGATGCAGCGTGTTCCAGTCCTCGAGGCTTTGAATTGAGCCAAACGAGCCGGATTGAGGTCGTCTCCTGCTTCTGGTGGGCTTGGCAGGAGGGACCTGCGCTGGAATTGTCTTTCCGAGAGCGAGGTATATGGAAAGGAGCAGAACCACGGCCGCGGACCATTCTGCATCCGCAACTTCGAACTCTTCGCTCTTCACCCACATCATGATGTGCCACCAGCCGGGGAATATCTTCTCGGCGTGCGATGCCGGGAGAATACTACGGCATGCGTCCAGTACCTTGCGCACCTGTGGGTTTCGAGGTTGAAGCTGGATTTGGATCTGATGGTGTCTATCCTCGCCATCAACCATGTCGACTATTCCCCTAGCTTTGGAGTATTTGAGCCCGGTGACGTTGCCATTAGCAACCTCGATGACTTCCGACTTGCGATGGCGAATGTCTCTATCGATGACACGTCCGCGATAATGCAGGCTGCGGATATTCTCCAGTGACATTGGCGGAAGGTTGATGGGGGTAATCTGACTCCATGGCGCCTGGATGCTCAGCTCCCTGCGGCCTTCGTGCCCTTCAGACAGAATGAGAATGACCGATATGTCGCCGTCAGTCACCTTGCATGAGTCTACAACATGGTGAGCCCGGCGAAGTGCGCCGCAAGCCAGCCGGACGGGGTCTTCAGACGACGTCGAGCTTTTGCCAGGCTTCGGTGGAACGAGAAAGCGTGGTCCTCGCTGAAGATCAATGGTCAGGAGCTGGAGTCTCTTATCAAGAGAGTCCTGGATTCCGATGAGTAGCTCGCCGCGCAGGGGGTCATCAAGGGCGAACTGAGGCGCGGTCAGGATGAACACTTTGCAATGTTCGCGAGCAGGCTGCTTGGACAGCGAGTAGCGCACGTTGGAGTTGTCCAGAGAGATGGACTGAATCTTGGTGAACATCATTTCCTGGGAGAGGCCATCAAAGACATGGTCGTCCAGGCCCATGTTGTGGAATCCCTCGAAATCGCCACCGGCTCGTAGTTCTTCTAGCACGCCGTCAATCGGAGCCTCCAACAGGCTGCCGAGACTGGGATGGATGGTTTGGTTGTGACTGAAGGAACCATAGCCACCACTAAGCCTAGGTCCCTGACTACCGTAAGACTCGATTCGTTTCGACCCGCCATGTGCTGGGACCAGGGGTTGTTCCGAGAAGACAGAACGCTCCTGAGAGGCTGAGAGGTCGGCGCGGGCCAACATCGAGCTCACCCGCCGAGATTGCCTCCTGTGAGCGCCGGACTCCTTATCCAGGTCGAAGGAGGAGACGAGGTCCAGCGGTTTATCAACCTTGTCAAGCTTTTCAATCTTTTCGCTTTTCCTGGACCTCTTCCCAGGTAAAGGGGCACCAAAGCTTTCGCGGAAGTTCGTCTGGACAGGGGTCGAGGCGCCGCTGGCAAAATGAGGCTGCATGGAGCTACGACGACGCTCTGCTCTGCTCTTATCCTTCTTAAGACGGCCGATGAAGGGGTCCTCGTTCTTGAGGTATGTGACTCTCCATACAGCGTAAGTGCTAGCCTCCCGGTTGATGGTAACGGCAAGTATGAGTGGCTCGGAGTTCTTGGTCTTGGGTGCACCGGGATGCTTGATTTCCTCGATGTGCAGGATTTCTTCCGCGGGGTCGAGGAAGCAGGGTGACTTTGGCGTGTTCTTCCTCCTCTTCTCTCGGGTAGCACCGTCCGGGCGAGTAACCACGAGCCCCAGCTCTTGTAAGGGATCCAACAGGGACACTAGGCGCGGCCAGTGTGAGTCTGGTTGATCCAAAGATGGCTCCCACATGTTTCCCAGCGTGGAGCTTAGCCTCAAGGGTAGAGATTTTGGCTTGTTCAGGCCCTCGACAGAAAACACGGTGTGCTGCGAGCTTCGAGGGGAGGTGACGGTGATCTGCGAGGAGACGAATGAATTGGGCGGGACCTTTGGGAATCTGAGAGAGACGGGAGCAGTGTTGTCGCCTCGCTGCTTGCGCTGAATTATGACTCCCTGAGGGGCTGCGCAGGCAGCCTCGACCTCGAAGGGCATGTGGACGACATGGCTCGTGCCGGAGAGGAAATAGACGTGAGCTTGGGTGCGCAAGAACACGACCAAGGCTCGAGACAGCCGGCGAGGCTCCTTGGGAGATTCGATCGATTCACTCTTCGCATCGTTCTTCTTGCTGTCGCCGGACGTAGGAAAGGATGCGAGGAGGGCCTGGGTGACGGGCTCCTTTTCGAGGTCGAACTTGTACGACTTGCGGAACACACCTCCTCGGCTCCAGACGACGCAGTTTTTGGTGACCAGCAGCTCATCCTCGATTTCGCATGTATCGTCGTACTCGTTGTGGTCGGGGCCAGTGGAGACCTCCCAGGAATATGTTGACGGCGGCGCATCTTCGTGAGTTGTGTGTTGGAGGCCGCTAGGCTGGTGCAGCCCCAAAGACTTGACTGACGCCATTGCGATGCCCCATGTGTGGGATGAAGAAAGGGCAATGCCTTGTCAGATGGTCCTGAGGGGTGTGAGGCCTAGGAGGGAGCGTTGGCCATGGCAGCCTCGGGCGGGGGTCGTTGTTTGCGTTGTGAGCGGGATGTTGGGGATGGTGATGCTTCTTTTTTTGAAGTCGCGTCCCCAACAGCCAAAAACGCGAATGATGGAAAGCTCCCAGCCAGCAGCGCTCAGCGGCACCAGGTCCAGGCTCCGTTCACTAAATTTCGGGCTGGGGGGAGTGGGGGAGGGGCATCTCACCCCTGCACATCTGATTGGAGCGCTGCAGCGAAGGACAAGCCCGTGGCGGATCCACTACAGAGGCGCCGAGCTCTCCCTCTCAGCCTCAGGCGCAGGCGCGACTCTCGGTGACTGGACAGAACATCGCACCCCAAGCAGAAGCTCCGACCAGCTCGTCCAGGTCCCGGGGTACGTACCGAGCACGCCTCGTGACGTAGCGGACCAGCGCAACACCTCGTCCACGTCTTTGAGCTAAGCTACGAACGACCGACCGCGATTTGCACGCCCTCAGGAGCTCGCCGAACCCCAATCCGAAGCTCAGGGTAGCTTCCGCCTTTTTCCTCCGTCGCACCTGTCAGTCCCGTCAGGAGCCACATCACTCCCCAACCGACACCGACCGACCGACCATGCCACTGCGAAGCTCAGGTTGACGGTACATCTGGCACAATGACGGACGCATCCGACTCCGATCGCGATCCTCCCACCGCCGCGCAAAAGGGAAAGGAGCCTGAGACGGCCGAGAATGGCGGCACTTCCGCCGACGCCCCAGCCAAAGCAGCTGCGAAGAAGGCCGAGCAGAGGCCCGGAGAGGGCGAGGCCGCCGATCGTGACAAAGAGGAGGAGGATGAGGAGGAGGAGGAGGATAGCGACGAGGAGGATGACGAGGATGACGAGGACGACGAGGACGACGAAGAAGAAGATGACGATGATGACGACGATGAGGAGGATGAGGAGCCCAGGCTCAAATATGCCCGCCTCACGCAACACCTAGGGCCCATCTACCGCAATGGTGATGCCACGAGCTCGTTCCTCGTCGCTGGTGATAAGATGGTACCGCTACCCTCCGCGTACGTTGTCGCATCGCTCGCATACTGACCAACAAAAGATCATAGGAACACACAACGGCAATATCCACGTAATCCAGCTACCCATGTTCCAGTCCCTCCGAGTCTACCACGCACACTCCGCCTCCATCACCAGCATCTCCATCTCCCCCAACCCGCCCCCTCTGCCGACAGCGAGGTCCGAGGCCGTGCAAAGACTCGCCGCCGAAGCTGCCGAAAGTGTTGCAAAGCAGCGTCCAGTGTCCCGCCAGTCGGGCACCTCGCCAGCGGCCGCCTCGAGGAGGCCTAAGGACCCTTCACCGGTCCCAAACACACCCTCGAACAATGTTCACATAGCCACCTCGTCGATGGACGGCAACGTGTGCGTCTTCTCTCTTGTAGACACCAAAGATGTTCAATTGCGAAACTTCGCCCGCCCTGTCCAAGCTGTAGCCCTGTCCCCCGACTACAAGAATGATCGGACCTACCTTTCAGGTGGCCTCGCCGGCCAGCTCATCCTTACTTCCGGCGGACAGCCTGGCCGAAGTACCTCGACAACTGTAGGCACTGCAGCTGCCACAGCATCTGGCTGGCTGGGCAGTATGGGGCTAGGAACGAACACGGGCAAGGATACAATCCTGCATTCTGGCGAAGGTACCATCAGCACCATCAAGTGGTCGTTATCCGGTAAATACGTGGCGTGGCTCAACGAGCACGGCGTCAAAATCATGCGTTCCAAGCTGCATCTCGAGAGCAGCGACGCCGAGGACGCTTGGAAGCGGATTGGGCATAAAGATCGCCCACAAACAGACGAGTGGGAGACCATGGCCAGCGTCTGGAAAGGTCGCGTCGAGTGGATTGACGAGCAGGCCGTGGAGACTGAAGATGGCGAGGCTGGACGAACTGACGTTGCCGCAACAGCAGCGTCCGAGGGCTTGAAGCAACAACCAGGATCGAGCACGAAAAAGATCGAAAGACTCCTCGTCGGCTGGGGCGGGACCATCTGGATTATTCACGTCCATCCCGGCAGTGTGGGCACTGGCAAGCGGGCTGGCGAAAAGTCAATTGGTCGCGCCGAACTAGCGAAGCAGTAAGTTGACCGCGCAAGCCATATCCGACGAGAGACTAACATAATGCAGCCTTCGCATGGATTGCATCATTTCTGGAATTTCGTTATATACCCAAAATCTTCTCCTTGTATTAGCATATGTATCACCGGATGACGACGAGGACAGCGATGGCGGCGACGACGACAAGGTCATCAAGGGCCACAAATCCAAGATCTCTTCAGCTTCTACTGGAAGCGAGCCATCCGGTGGGGTCAGGCGGCGCCAAAACAACCTTCCTCCGGAGCTTCGGCTCATCGACCTTACCTCGCAAGCCGAGATTGACAAAGATGGTCTTAGTGTAAGCAGATATGAGAGGCTTTCGTCGGGCGACTACCATCTCGGGGTGCTGCCAGCACAAAATGCTGCTTCCGCCGTGGCCTCGTCCAAGGGTGCGTTGGAGGCCATTACTGGGTTCGGTTCCGACATGTGGAATGCTGCCATTAATCCAAAATCCCTCTTCGGTTCAGGCGCAAGCATCAGGAGTGGGCACAGCGGAGATGGTGCCTCGAGCACACAGGTTCCGAGCTCCGTAGGCGGCGTCCGAAAGTCAGGAACACCGACAGTCCACCCCAACCTCGTCAAGCCAGGGGTAAAGATCTTTATCCACAGCCCGTTCGACTTTATCCTTGCAACCAAACGGGATCTGGGTGATCATCTAGGCTGGTTGCTGGAACACCAGGAGTATCAAAAGGCCTGGGAGCTGCTGGATGAGCATCCCGAGATCATGGTCTCACCCCCCGAGAACCTTCATGAGCTTGTCCCAGCAACGCCGGATAAGAAGCAGAGCAGTCAGGATGACCTTCTCGATGACGCCTCGTCAGTTGTGGGGTCCATGGGGCTGGCACGGCATCCAAACTCCTCGGCGCAGAAGGAGAAGAGACGCATTGGCGAGCTATGGGTCCGCGAGCTGATCGAAGCCGGCAACTGGGCAGAGGCCGGCAAGGTCTGCGGCAAAGTACTCGGATCGTCGGATAGATGGGAGAAATGGGTCTGGACGTTTGCTGGAGCCGACAAGTTTGATGAGATCACCGACTTCATCCCCTCCGAACCAATGTACCCGCCCATTCCCGGTACCATCTACGAAGTGATCTTGAACCACTACATCCAAGTGGACAAACTCCGTTTCAGAGAATTGCTTGACCGCTGGTCAACCGACCTGTTCGACATCAAGACGGTCACCACGGCTCTGGACAACCAACTCAAGTACCGCGACGTCCGTGAAGATAGCGTTGAAGGAGGAGAAAAGGGTCGTGACTGGAAAATCGTGATGGAGTCTTTGGCCCGACTGCACGAGGCAAACGGCCGCTTCCGGGAGTCGCTCAAATGCTACATCAAGCTTCAAGATGCAGACTCGGCTTTCCGGTTGATCCGCGACAACCATCTTGCCGAAGCCGTCACCGACGACATTCCTGGGTTCATCGGATTGCGAGTGCCGAACAATAACCGCGAATTCTTGCGGGAGGCCGATCTGGAAGAGGCGACGTCAGAGGCCATTACGCTCCTCGTAGACGAGGCGCAGCACGGTCTCGTCAAGCCCTCGGTGGTTGTTTCGCAGCTTCAAGAACAAGATCTGAGGCTGTACCTGTTCTTTTACCTGCGCGCCCTGTACAAGGGTGAGGGCATTGAGGAACATTTCGGCGAGACCCGAGACAGGCTGTTGATGGACAGCCAGTCGCAAGTCGATGAATTTGCAGACCTTGCGGTTGAATTATTTGCGAAATGGGAGCAACCCCTCTTGATGAGCTTTCTGAAGTCGTCGACCTCGTACAAGTTCGAGAAGGTAAGACATCCCCCGTCGTCCCCTCTATGCCTTCCATTGCTAAACAAACATAGGCCGTGCAAGAGTGCGAAAAGTACAAATACTACGACGAGCTGGTCCATCTGTACTCCAAGACGGGAGAGATGAAGCGCGCGCTCTATCTCATCATTGATCGGTTGCAAGACGTGAAGAAAGCCATCGAATTTGCGAAACAACAGGACGACCCTGATCTCTGGGATGACTTGCTGGACTATAGCATGGACAAGCCGAGCTTCATCCAGGGTCTTCTCGAGGAGGTCGGGACAGCGATCAACCCCATCAAGCTTGTCCGTCGCATCCCCGAAGGACTTGAGATTCAAGGCCTGAGGGAGGGCTTGAAGCACATCATGAAGGAACACGAGATCCAGTACAGTATCAGTTCAGGCGTCGCGCGGGTGCTCCGAAGCGAAGTGGCCGCCGCGCAAAACGACCTCCGCAGCGGGCAACGGAAGGGCATCAAGTTCGAGGTCGTTGTCCAATCGACGGACCACGTGGACGTGCAGGTCAGGGACGTTGTGCACCCGCCAGTCAGCGCGGAAGAGATGGAGGAGAGCTTCTTCAAAGCGCCCAAGGCCGAGCAACCGGGCCACACTCACGAGCCGCCGAAGCCGGGCCATTGCGCGCAGTGTCAAGAATCCTTCACTGAGTATGAGATGGAAACCTTGGTAGGATTTGCTTGCGGCCACGTCTTCCACCTGTCCCATCTGCTGGAGATTCTATATCCTGGCAGGAGACAAGAGGCCGACTATGGGATAAACAGCGAGGAGTCGATCCGCAGCGGGTATCGGGTGGGATCGAAGGTCACCCACGCGCGCCTGCTGAAGGATCGGATTCGGGAGGGATGTCCTGTCTGCACACACGTGAGCGAGGTGCCGGTGTAAGAGTTGTTGTAATACTAGCGAGTGAATGCATACGGCGGCGAAGCCATCTTTCGGCAATCATCCATTCTGTGCCTCTGGTAAGACGTGCCATGCTGGTACAGTCATCCTCCTTGCAGTTCTCTGAAGTTTGTCACCATTCGTGTGGCCATCTCTCTCTCTCCCTCTCCCTCTCCTCGCCCCCACCCTCTAGAAACAGTGAAAGACATGCCGAGTCTGCTACACGATGTGCTAGTGGCGTGCCTGTTGTTTCGAGTTGCCGTCATCGGGCAGGGGTGCCTCGTGGAATCTGACACTGATCAAGGTTAATTGGCTGCAGGGGCACGGACCGGCCGGCAGATGCATCAACGCGCCCCACACGCGCTGCCCACCCGCCGCGCGTTTGGACGACATGTCACTGCCCTCTCCAACCTCGGCCGGGGTGGTGATGTCGAGCTGTGGGCAACCTCCCTCCATGCATTCTTCGAAGTATGGAAAGGGTCGACAGCGATATGGAGTCCTGGGGTACCTCCCCGAGCCGGGCTCGAGGGAAGCCGAGCTGTGCGTTTATCCTGGTCCCCCCCCTCCCTACTCCTTTTTGCAATTGGCAGCTCTGGTTGGCCGGTGGCGGCGCAAGCGCGCTGGATGCAGCGCAGCAGATTCCGAGAAGAGACAACAGCGTGCTGACCGGCGGATGACGAACGACAGATGGGACCTGAACCGCGCGCGCTCCCCGCTCCTCCGCCTCCCGCCCGAGATCCGCAACAAAATCTACCGTCTCCTGCTCGCCGCGCGCCGGATCCACGTCCGCCACGACCCCAAGACGTCGTCCTTCCACTGCGTCGCGCTGCGCCCCACGGCGAACCCCTGGACGTACAAGAGGCACCACATCCTCAGCCGCGGGCTGACGTTGCTGGTGCGCGTGTGCCGGCAGCTGTACCACGAGACGGAGCTGCTGCCGTACCGGGAGTGTGTCTGGAGCTGGCAGACGCCCGGGCTGATGGAGCGGTACCTGCTCACCGAGAGGCGGATGGGGGTCGCGCAGCGGCGGGCCGTGAGGGAGGTCTGCGTGCGGGGCATCCGGGGGTTCGGGAACCTGAGCAGGCGGGTGAGGGGGGTGCTGGGCGGGCTGGAGGTCGTCTGGTTCTGGGAGGGGAGGGATAGGGGGAAGGGGGGCGGGGACGGGCTGGGAGGCTGGGTTTGTGAGGTTGTCGAGAGGGGGAGGGCGGAGGTTGGTGTTGGGAGGCCAAATTGATGCCGGATGTTGTCTTGGTAAGACGACAACGGGATGGACGATGAGACGCGTTATAGACGATACCACACATGAACGACCTCGAAGAAACGAACATTTTACCAAGGAATCGTACTGCGGAATCTCAATCACGCTGGTGGAGTGGCTAACATCGGCATTGGCGCCTGATTTGTTTGGTTTCCTTGCGGCTTATGCCTGGTGTTGGAGCAACCTACCGGCGTCGTCTTGCGTTGGATACCTTGGAAGAAACCTCGCAGCATCATGGAGTCCGATCTCATGACCACGAAGGTGCTTTCGAGGTGCGGTCCCTCTTTTTTGAGGCTTTTCCCCAGGAAGTTATGTCTTTAACATGGATAAGACATCAAGGCCACGGTTTTCAGGTTAGAGTTGTCAGTCGGAGTGGTCACCCCAACGCCGTGAAGCTGCATCCGTTACGCCGAGAGCTATTGATAGGGAACTGGGGCCAAAATGATGGATCCACTGGTTGCCATGTTGCTGACGCCGTTGTTGCACCCCGTCCGCTGCTGGAGCAACCTTCATCAGTTCCCGATGTATTCCGTCCAATTGTTTTAACAAACATCGACTAGAATGCATGTTCGGTGTGTGTTTTGTGTCCAGCCTTGATCATTCACGCTTCCTGCAGGTGCCTGTAGGTTTCTTCCTCGTCTGGCGCGGATAAGAACGATAGGCGAAGCGGTTCGACTACGCGCAGGCCGTGCAAGTCTTGTGGTGCAGGTGATGCCCTCGTGTACAGACTGCTAGGTTTGATAACTGCACTGGGCCCGTGACAGACCCAGTAAAGAAGTTGATGGTGTGAAAGTCTCGATCCAGTCATCTGTCTCTAGTAACACTGCCACTACATCCGAGCCCCCTGAATAGCAATTTCTTTGACAACAGCCCCAAGGACATCAGGAGAGAGACGACGACGGCTCAGAATAGGGGCCGTGATAGAAGGAATATACGCTCACGAAGACAACAGCTATGCCAGAGATATCACAATCACGGACGACAATTACAGGATATACTAGGTGCAAGAGATCTATTGAGATAATAGATCTCCTAGGCTAAGTATACAACCACCAGGTTATATGCGGCGGCCAAAAAAAAGCGATAAAAAAACAGCAAAAAACACCGCTAAGAGAAACAAAAGCCAAAAAAAGGCCGCTCCCACCTCCAATTTGATTTGGGCTTCCACCCCCCCTTCACCTCCACCTTGCCGCCGCTTCCCCAGGCCATGTGGATCCACCTCGCCGCGCCCCCATTGCTTGGGTCCGTACCTCCTCTTCCAGAAGCCGGCTTCCCCCCTGTCTTGGCCTTTAGTCTGGGTATTCGAGAGGGACTGCGTGATTATATGGATTAGTTGGATGTGAATGTAATGGTGCACAGCACCTGTCGAAGTGGGATTCTTACGTATTGACAGGCCGGGGAGAAGCCTGCTGGCCAGAGGGGCCGGTGCCCTCGCCCTGGGTTTGCTTCGAGGTTTCACCTGGCAAGGCGGGCTTCAAGGGGAGTGGAGAGCCCCGGAACGAAAGACTGAAGAGGCTGTGGTGGAAAAGGTCAGAAACGTCAGAGAATTGGAAGAACAGTGGGAAGATACTCACATAGCCATGCTGAGATGGATAATGGTTATTAATAGATAACCAAGCGAGAGAATGGTTGAAGATATTGGTTATTATGTTTTGGCCAATAACCAAAAACACAAAACGAGCGGTGGGATGAATGGGGAGAGAAAAGACATGCGATGAGGGAACCTCGAGATGAAAAGATAAATGGCGCCAGCGAGATACTGACTTCCCAATGATGACTTCTATCCGAGTGTGCCTGCACAGTTTAACATGGTAACAACATCACAGGAGTGGCTTTGGAAGGAGTTGGCATGGGCTTGGGGAAACTATCAGGGGCAGAGGGGGTGTAAGTCGCAATTGCAGCACGGGATGCTTGCTCCGGAATGGGGTTCTTTCTGTCCTGGAGGTCGGGTGCTGGAGGTGTCCCCTGAGGAACTCCTACCTCCTCCGACCTTAACATCGACGCTCTTTCTCACTTGTCTTTGGGTTGGCAGTCGCGGAGCAGTCTTGCATGCCCTACTGTACTAGAGCAGGCGACAGCCTCCGAGGACGACATTTACGCCGAACCTGCCCTTGAGACTCTGGACACGGGGTGATGGCAGCTTCCAGCAAGTGTCTGTGTACGTTGTTGCAGCCCATGACAGAGGCCACTGTGACCATCCGTCCGGGATCCCATCCTGCGCTATTCAATGAAGCAGCAGTGGCCATTGTGGCTTCTTTCAAAAGCAGAGTATGGAGGAGGTGTGAGAATAAGCGACTGGACGTTGATCTGCGTTGAAATTTGAAGCGGGCAAGATTGTCACGTTCCCCGTTTGCCTTGAGGGGCAAGACCGAAGTCATATTATGATTCTATCATCCAGCATTAGACACGACACTTGGAATGAAGCGTGAAATAATTGAATACGATTTGGAATTTACTACCTAGTCATGCTGATGAGTATTGGTTGCCTGTCTTGGGCTCCATTGTCTCATCGCCCATCAGCGCTTCCGGACTCCAGCAGGGCATCGTCGTCGCATTTTGGCCACGGCCACCATCCCTCCAGCGGCATGTCGTCGTAAATAGCGTTGAAGCTTCCCTCCGACTCGTCAAAGTTCCAGTCATAAAGCCACTGTGAGCTGTCCCCCATCCCACCTTCCTTCCATGCGGAAGCCCAGCCCATTTTGTCCAGGGTGAGGTCGGTAATTCTGAATCTCGAAAGTACATTGGTATTCTGTGCATAGACAGCCAGCCTTGCGGTCCAATGGGGGTCGTCACCTAGGTCTGAGAGGAAGAAGTTGCGAGAGCACGTCCAGCCGACTGTTTCTAGAGCATCGTTGTCGTCGTCGAGATCCAGCTGGATGTAGGTGGCCTCGAAGTCGAAATTGGCTGCGGTCCAGTGGAAACCTTCGCGCATGAGCCGCGGCACATCACGGGCTTTGACGCGAAGTCTGGCTTCCCACTGCAGTTCGGCTGCCGCTGTGTTTTCGCCATCAGGCAGTGACGAGTAGAACACGAAGCAGGCGTTGGGTGTGAGGTCCTGCCATGCCGGCGAGTCGAAATGTTGCACGCGGTGCATGTGTGAGAGGGAATCATACCGAGGAGGCGCGGCTTGGTGAGAGGAGGCATTTGGTGTCTCGGGATCGGCAGCACAGGCACACGTCATTGTGTCAACTGCTGCTTCGGGCCGTGTGTTAGAAGGTACCCAGGGAAGGAATATGAAGGTGACTTGGTTACCAATCTCGCGATGAATCTTGGGGCTCTTCCGGGGTGAAAATAAGGAGCCAGAAGACTGTAGAACGAGTGTCGAGGAGCGTGATTCTGGGCGTGGTGGAAGTCACGGAAGGTGGAAGGTGGAAGGATAAATAACGCAGCTGTGGCCGACCGGAGAAAGGATGTGACTGAGGCCTTCTCGTCTAACCTTGAAGAGATAAATAAAGTTCCAAGTTACCTGGGTAGCTCGAGAGTTTGGCACGCCACTGGAGATAGCACCCTCACTTCCTGCTCAAGGCTATGCAGGAGCTGGCCCTGGAGGAATCACTCATTGTGGTTGAGGGACGTGATGCCTTGCGAGCAGCAGACTGCCCTCTTATGGGGAATATGACCCTCGATCCTTGGATGATCCTGCGGAATAAACCTGCACTCCAAAGCTGAGGCAGGTCAATCACTCAGCTATTTTTGAGATCTTCAGGTTGCGAGACATCAGCAAAGGCTTTCCTTTTCTTCAAAGTGATCTTTCGCGTGACGGATCCTCGATCAATGCGGATGGTATTGGACTTCACAACGGTCCGAGTTCATATTTTCCCATCATCAACTACAAATATCTAGCGGCATGTCTTGTTTGGGGAACTTTCATGCTCTGGGTTTTAATTCAATCATTCGATGATGAGTTTTCAACACCAGCGGTGCCGCGCTGTGTGAAGCCAGCCTTGGCGTCGCTATGAGTCAACACAATAGAGCAAACATTACAATTCAAGTAGTGAAATACTGAGAAGCGGCATATGCGTCAAACAGAACAGTGTGAGGCGTGAAGCTCGTTTTTGTATTTCGATTTGTATGAACCAAGGCAAAAAGGCCTCATCCGGCTATGCCATAGTTCCCAAACCGCCTATCCGAGAGTGATTCCATCCATTCTGTATCATGATGCCAATCCTTCCAATGTGCCAAGCTATGTTACTCGATGAACCGCCATGCGGAGAAGAGGCGAAGTAAGATGTGTTGGCTTAGAACAGCATCAGAAGCGCGATGCCAGCCCAAACGCCGTTGGCATCAAGCTGCTTGTTGGCAGCGGCAGCGGTGGCGCTGGGAGTCTGGATGATGCTGGTGAACTCGATCGACTGAGTGACCTTGGAGGTCTTCGAAGTGACAAGCTCAGTGACCGAGGTAGTCATGACCTCAGAAGAGACACTAGAGGTAGTGGTGAGAGCAGCAGTGGTCTCAGAGACCGGAGTGCTGGAAGTGAACTCCAAGACCTCACAGGTCTCAGTGGTGACAGGGCGACAGACGGTAGACTGGATGACTGGAGAAACTGTCAGAGACCTGTGTTTGTGATGAAGGATAATGAGAACTCACCAGTGACGCCATTGCCACCGGCAGAGGTGGGAACGAGCGCACCAGGACCGTCGAGGATGGTGGTGAGCTCGAGAATAGGCTCGGCAATGTCTGAAAAGAATTAGATGCGATGATATGGCGAAGTAAGGTGTGGAAGACTCACTGATGTCTCCAACGCGAATAATGTCGTCGTTGACGGCAATCGCTCCGAGAACGATGCCAGAGGCGACGGTAATGAAGATGGAGGACTTCATCTTGGCTGCTGAGAGTTGTTAGATGATTCAAGTCGGTCATGAGATGAGAATGGAAGCTTACAGTGTTGATGGTTGCTTGGGGTAGGTAGTTGGTTGTGGTTTGTGTGGAAAGCTGCGAAGCAAGATGCGAAAGCTTGACTGATGAGAGAGGGTAAGAGAGAAAAAGAGAAGAAGTGGGAAGAAGTGGGTGGGAGGGGGAGGGTATTTATAGGAGAGAGGAAGAGAGGCTGGCTGATTGTGGGATCACCGGCGTGAGTCGCTGGAGCGACACGGTTCTAACCCCCTTTGTCCGTCAAACCAGCAAGAACAGGGCTCGACGAGGATACAAACTGAGAGCCTGAATTTTGTGATTGGCCGATTGAGTACTGTTGCCCGGTTGATTGCCTTTTGTGAGGACTGGCGGGTCCAAGGCGAGGGTTGGTGACCTGCCTCCTTTTCTGAAAAGGGCGGGAGCAGGTAAGAAGGTCACCTGGTGATGATGTTGTGGAGGCAGCTTATGTGCTCGTTGGAGCTTTGATCAAGGGGCGGCGATCTATGACTCTACGGAAGAGAACGGAAGAGTGAAGAGGATTGGGCAGGTAATCGAAAATGGCAAAATCAGAGAAGACGAGTCAGAATGAAGAGCCGATTTTCTGCAAACAGCGAAGAGCGTAAGAAGGCTGGACAATAATGATGTCGTCGCAGTGGTGATTTGGTGCAAGATCTGGTTGATGAGAAAGCACATGGATGTTATTTGACGTGTGTGATTTAAAGAAGATGAAATGTTGAAGACCTGGCTCATAAACTGGAACAATCTAACACGTGAGGGTTTACCTTCTGTCTAAACACCACTTGGTGAAATGATAATGTTTTGTCCAGAAGTAATCAAAAAAGAAGACAGAAAGTAAATCTGCTAGAAAAAAAAGAGAATCAATCCACAGAGATTGGTTAGATTGCTATGATAATGGTAATTGTTGTGGAAACTCCGGTGAGCGCCGGCACTCACAAGAAAAACGGAAGCGTATAGACAACTCGTCAAAGAGCGTACACAACTCCCCTTCAGCCTCGACAACTCAAGATCAGTGTACGAAACTCCGCAAGAGCGCAGACAACTATCAGAGTACTTATTGAAAGGAAAGTGCTGATTCTGTGAAAGGCGGTGGTGGGAACCCTTTTGTGCTGTGGGCTTTGACGGGCCGGAATCACACGACGAGATTTGAGAATTCCTACGTGAGGGGAAGAGTGAAGGTACCGGGCTTATTTATTTGGGAGAAAGTGCTTGATAGAATAAGGAAGAAAATTTTCAGGCTTGCTCTCTAGTCTCCTCGACGTTGAAATTGGTCATCTCCATCAGCTTTCTATACCACACTCCAGGTCTCACGTCGGAAACGTCCTCGCCAGACAAAAGGTTTGTTCCATCAAACCATTTATCCTACTACCAGCCACCATTTCTCTTACTGACTGCCTCGTTGCAATCCAGAGCAAAGTTGCCCCGTTCCAGAAACCATGGAATCCAACATCGGCACCAAAGCCAGTAGCGACGGCGCTGGCGTCAAGACTTTCGATGGCGACCCCTTCGCGATGCTCCCTGTCGAGATACACAAGGAGATCCTGGATAGCCTCGGACATCGAGGCAACGTCCTCGCAATCTGCCAGGCGTCTTCTGCGGTGCAGGGAGCCACCAACGCCAACGGTGCCGCCATAAAACAATTCCTCGAGACCGAGCTTGGCTCGGCTCAGTTGCGCATGTTGCTCCACGACGCCCTCGCTGTCGTCATGTTTCCGATCACTGCCGGGATCCCTACCGACACCGAAAAGAAGGCGGAGCTTTCCAAGCATCTTCAAAGCTGGAAGTCGGGCGAGCTCTACGACCGCGCCAACGACAATGACAAGATGGCGGCGTACACGTTCATCGATCAGGTCGTGATCCCCTTCGCCGAGGACTTCGCCGCCCTCACCCAGATGATCGGTCAGGTCCCCAACCAGATCCGCGTGCCTGACTGGGCTCACGCTTCGCGATGCAACCGCGCACCCTCTCGAGCCAACATGAACATCTGGCACTACGAAACCGAAGAGCGCGTCCGCCTGATTCGAGCGTTTTGCCGGTTCGAGCTCCTCAGCAAGGTCATCCAGGCTCGTCCCGGCGGTCAACTCTACACCTTTCCCCAACAGCGTCTCCTCCTCGCCGAGTTCTTCGACGCTTGGGAGGTGGAGGAAATCCTCTGCGTTCAGCTGTACATTGGGGACATGCACACCATCCTCCTTGAGGCTCACCTCTTCGGCATCTTCAACACGATGAGAAATGGCCCCGGCAATGCCCATCGTGCTGAGGACAACCCCGAGCGTCGGTTTATCCGCTTGCGCCGCGGGCCGTTCGAGGATGACGAGACCGACGATGATGAGTCCGAGTACGAGTCTGACGGCAGCGCCGGTCTCGCGATCGGCATCGTTGAGGATGGCCTCTCGGGCTCCCTCGCCCAGGATGGGTCGGAGAGAAGCGCCGCGGATGTGCTTGGTTACCCCGAGGACACATCTGACGATTCCGAGTACTCCTATTTTGATTATGATGAGAACGACTGGTTCACCAAGACGGGCGATGAGGACGACCCCGGAACACTCTGCACCAAGTTCGAGCTCGCGGGCCGCGAGAAGCACTCCACCTTCATCAAGCAGATCGCCACCTTCGGCCTGGAGCTCCTCCAGCACTTCATCAAGTCGGACAAGCAGACGTACAGCCACTGGATCCGCGCCAACGGCCACATACTCCTCGGCAGCATGACGACCCATGAGGGGGCAAAGTACTTTGGCCCCCTCGGCGAGCGAGACACCTTCTGGATGGCTCCCCGCTTCCTCGACCCCTTCCAGCTCGACGGAGACAACAGCACGACCGACCCGCCGCCCACCAACGCCGACCTCAGCCACGGCCGCTTCCCCGGCACCAACGAGGCCGCCTCCAACACGGCCTGGAAGCACATCGACGCCACCAACCCGCAGCTGCGCGAGGCCTTCCGCCGGTGCGCGTGGGTGTTCTGGTCCGACGCGCGCCTCCGCGACAACATCTTCTGGAACCGCCGCCTCGCCATCTTCGCCCAGGAGACCGCGCCCTCGTGGCTCCACCGGCCCCCGCAGGTCCTCGAGAGGGACGAGCACGGCCGCGTGGTCCGCCCGACCCGCAAAAGCCGGGAGCCCGAGTACTTCCTGCCCCGCTTCGAGGTCGGGCTGCGCATGGAGAGCGTGATCGGCAGAGGGGGCGGCATTGTGGCCCTGCTTGGGTTCAGCAGCGCCGCGGAGGTGAAGCTGCTGGCGTTTCTGTGCCAGAACAAGGAGCGGCGGGGAAACATTCTGTTCTGCGACCATCCGTTCGACTTCTTGAGACGCGAGGAGATTCCGCTTGACGTCTGGGAGGAGTGTATGGGCGGCGAGGATCCTCCGGCCCCAGTTGGAACTGTCGAGGTGTTCCGCAATATCTTCTGGGGCTAGGTGGGGTAGCTGGTGGTGTGCTTCTTGGAATGCCATACAAGGGGAGGTACCTCCTGTTCCCTTTGCTTGACTATTGTTCGATGTACTCTTTGGTGGAACTCGAGGCGAGGATGACAGTCCGAGTTGGGACTGTGGTTGCCGAGTTAAGGTAGCCTTGCAAATAGAGACCAGTACACTTCAGAAGAATCATGACTTCGTTGCAGATACCCGGGACTTCGCCCAGGCGTTACGTGATATGATGGTTTGCGTATGAAGTAGAGATTGAAGAACAGTAAAGCAAATTGTTTCAAAGGGTATCGATGTCGTGGAGTCATTACCTGCCATGTTCTATCCTAGGAGCCAGCCAGAGCAATGGCCTCATCCAAATATCCCAGCAACGACAGCCATAACACCAACATACACCCCCGAAGCCAATAGCCCCTCGGTCGCGGCAACCTTTGCAGGCCGATCACCACCGCCGTTGAACAGCCCAGCCTGGATCACGCCCGCAGCAACACCGACAGCAACGAGAAGAACAACGGCCATCCGGCCAATGAAACCAGGAATCACGGCGAACGTAAGAATGGGAAGCAAAAATGCCGCCGCGAAAGCGAGCGCGACGGTAGGGAGGAAGCCTGTGAGAGCGGCGACCAACAGGCGGCGTATGCGTTCGGCCTTGTTCCGCCCTCCCAGGTCCATCGGGGGGAGCCTCGCATTGCGCGGCTGCGGGGTCTTGAGGTCGTCGTTGGAGAAGCCGGACTCGCGGGAGGAACTGGAGGACGGACGGGCGAGGGAAACGAGGTCGTCCAAGGGATCGAGGAAGCGTGTCTCGATCTCGGCGATGGGGTTGTGGTTGGCGAGATAAGCGCGGTAGAAGTCGACGTCTTGGGGGTTTGGGGCAGGGAGGTGCTGGGTGTCTTTGAAGGATGAGAGGACGTGGTCTGTGGTGTGTTAAGACAATGCTGGGATCATAAGAAGAGAAGGGAGAGACTCACTGTACTGGCTGATTTTGTAGCCAATCTTCCCCAGAACGTCCGTCTTGTGCCATTGGAGTTCGCCGGCGGTGAGGACGTCTTGTCTTCTTGAGGCGGGCAAGATGCAGTTCTGCATTCGCCGCGTCTGCGTGTCCGCCGTGTCGAGGCGATGGAGCTGCTCTTCCAGCTCGGCAAGCTCGTCTTGAAGGTGCAGAAGCAACCGGTGGTTGAGCGCCTCGAAGCGTCGGTAGATGGGCTTGATGCTGGACCTGTCCGAGTCGGCGGTGCACAGCTTGGATGCGATCAACTCATAGCCCGTCAGCGGCAGCTTTTCTGCCCTTGGTAAGTGCTTGGGATGGCCGTGGTGAGTGCCGGGGAGGCGCGGCTGAAGAGCGTTCGGGGGAAGGTGAGGGAAGTTGGCGTTCCCTCGCGGCATCTCGGGCGTGCCATAGCTACGATAGTCGTGCTGTTGTTGCGCCGTGGCCATTTGCACCTCAAACTTGCCGGGCATCGACGGCGAGTCGCCGTAGGCACTATGGTCCGGGCTGCTGCTCCTGTCGGTCTCATGGTCCCCGGCCATCTCTGAAAAGCCATCGGATTGGAAGCTGCTTGAGGCAGTCGAGGTGGTGCTCCTTGTCGATGGCGACTGGAAGCTCGATGCGTCGGGCATCCTCCAGTACGATGACTGATCGACTGAGCGCTGGATGGCCTCTGGGGTTACGTGGGGCGAGTCTAGCTCAAGGTAGTTCAGGACGCTGGATGGTTGCTGCGTCTTGGGTGAGCGACTCCGACGACGTCCTTTGAAGTACGGCTTATCGTGCCCTCTCGACTTCTCACTTCCTCGCCGTCTCGGCCACGACGCCTGGGTGATGGTCGAGCCGCTGCCGCTAGAGCTGCCGGACCCGTGAGTCTTTCCCGTCAGAGCCGTGAAGCCGGTCAACGTAGACTCGGTGGGTGATGCTGGACAGTCCGTCTGTTGCTCGATCTCATGTGCGTCCGCGGGGACAACTGTCTCGTCCGAAGAGGATTCTGGGTCCGTGGCGATCACTTTATTAAGCGTGCTCTGGGTGGACTCCATGCCAGAGGTGCGACGCCGCGTTGGCGAATCTGGGCCAGAGGCGGGTAGAGACGAGTGCCTCCGGACTGTCGCGCTTCTCGGGCGGGATCGCGGGTTCCCAGGTGTTGACGTGTCGTCGGCCGGCATGTGATGTCCCTTAGGCGCAGTCTTATCGCTGGCGTCATGAGCAGACGTCGGCGAGTGGGCTGCCGGCGCCGGGACGGTGTCCATGGTGCGCATGAGTCCGTCGCTCGGGTTCGAGGCTAGCCAGCCTTGATTTGGGCTTGGGGCATCGTCCGTGTAACAGCCACCATGGACATCATCCACGGATGGAGGACGATACGCCGTCGACATTGCTGGTCCGGGGTCGCCTGGATTATGGATCAAGGGCGCGAGGTACGAATCAGTTGATGAGTCTCTCGACTTAAGCTTAAAGAGTCGCCGAACAACACAAGTCGGGTCTCCCTCGGCTGAGTGATACGAGAGGGAATGTGACTTGTGTACAGCGAGGGAGGAATGTCTCAGATTAGCAGACCTAGGGCTGCAGCCAATCGCACAAGAGGCAGCCGGATCTCAATACACATTACTGAAGGTCGAGGGTAGATAGTAAAGAGTGCAGGCAAACACAGGCGGAGTAAACTTTTTGGAAAGATGGGTTGGAAGAATGGACCTCGAACGGTGATCGCGGGCTTGGGAGGGACGGGATCGGGCTGAGAGGGGAGTCCCGGAGCGATCAGATTCTTGTGGGAGCGGCTTCAGGACGAGAGGGGCGGCAGCATCCCAACGTGTGGCGTGGCGACGACAACGGGCATCTGAACGATGGGTTTCCAGGTGGCAGAAGAAAAGAAAGCATGGTGTGCAGGGGAATCACCCATCACGGAGAGGGCAGCTACAAAACCCTGCGAAGAATAGGGGAGGGAAGAAACCATGGAGGAGCGAGCGGCGCCGTATGATCGGGACGAGTGTGTGTCAGCCGTCGACGGATTTGTTTCAGATGACCAGGAAGACAGCATCAGCGTGATGGGGGTGTGACGGAGCGACGGGCTGAGCTGAGAGTGTGTGGTGCTGGCGTCCCTTTGGCTCCGTTGGTGGGGTGTGGGAGGGATGGGAGACGATGGACGGGAGACGGGGAGGCGTACACGTGTAGAGAAGCATGAGATGCGATGCTGCGATGTTGGCCGGGCGTCTGGTGTCTTGTACTAACACCGTACACTCGTCTCTTGCTGGGGCCTAGGGGTTGGAATAAGAACAACGGGGGGCTGCAGATGCAGGCCGAGAGACGAGTGAATCAACAGCGAGGAACGACGGACGAGCCAGCTTCGCGGAACCGTTTCCCCAACGGCCCACGGCTAGCGGCATGTCCCTCCGCTGCGCTGCGCGGCGTGTCACTCCACTGATTTCCAGCGCATGTGCGCGCCGTCCCTCATCCCAAGGGAATGCCGTGCAGCATTACATAACCATCCCGTCTCTCCCGTGGAGACCACACACGGGACGGCCATTGGCCGGAACCTTGCGCGGCCCGAAGGCAGAGATACGTACCTCGGGGTTCCATCAATTTTGATGCGACGAGAGGAAGCTCTGTGAAGCTATCCCCAGCGCCAGCTCCAGCTGTGGACGAATATTGCACGACGCCCGGTTCGCCAGCCACGTCGAGTTTCCCACTTGCTCAACAGCATTTCTCCAGGAGACATTTCCCTCGTCGATCAGTCATAAAATTGCAGACCTGCAATGGCCGCATGAGTCCGGCCGCCAACCGTTCCCTCACCACCCCATCCCGACCCGCGAACCCTCCAATCACACTCGACCGTGATTCCGGAGCCACTGGCGGACGAACACATAGCTGCACGCAAAGAGAGGGTGTACGACGCACATGCCAAACGAGCACCGTAACCAGGTTTCTTCCCTGTCTACCTCTACGACCGTCCAATCCCACTCCCACGAGAGGGGCGACCCTGTCACCCCGCGACGACTTAGCCTCAGCTCAAGACAGCTCGATACTTTTACGGAGCTTGTCGCATACCCTCCCTCGCCGTCCCTCGAATCGATATTAGCATCGTCGATCCAGCTGTCAAAATGACGCGCATCCCGACACGCGAGCTGGCGCGCTATCTGTTCAATGGCCAGCTCACTCGCCAGGGCTGCTTGGCCGCGATGCGAAGACCATACACCCGTTTGCCGGCCCGTTCCGTACCGGGATGGTCATCTGTCTCGCAGTTTGGAGAGTCGAGGGCAACATACGCGACCGCCCAGGCCCCGGCAACGGCAACGGCAAAGCTTGCGGAGGCGCCGCCGGTCCCGCTCAGAAAGAAGCTCAAGGAAGAGAAGAAGCAGCTCAAAAAGGAAGCGAGAAATCAAAAGTCCAAGGGCAGCAACCAGACGGTCGACGGCTGGGAGTTGACGGTCGGCATTGAGATCCACGCGCAGCTCAACACGGCGCGGAAGCTTTTCTCGCCGGCGGCGACCTCGTTCAACGATGACCCCAACTCTCACGTGGCGCTTTTCGATGTCGCCATGCCTGGTAGTCAGCCGAGGTTCCAGAAGGAGACTCTGATCCCGGCTTTGCGCGCGGCGTGTGCTTTGGACTGCGACATTCAGCCCGTCAGCCGGTTTGACAGGAAACACTACTTTTGGTGGGACCAGCCCTCGGGCTACCAGATCACGCAGTACTATGAACCTTTTGCTCGCAACGGCCAGATCGAACTCACTGCCCGCGACGGCATCGCCGCAGAGGACGGAGAGAGCGTCACCATCGGCATCCAGCAGATCCAGATGGAGCAGGACACCGCAAAGACGCTGGCCCAGCCAAACGACATCTCCTGGCTCGACTTCAACCGTGTTGGCGTGCCCCTCATTGAGATCATCACCAGGCCCGAGCTGCACCACCCGCGTACTGCTGCCGCGTTCGTCCGCAAGATCCAGGTCCTGCTTAACGCCGTCGACGCATGTGTTTCGGGCATGGAGACGGGTGGTCTGCGTGCGGACGTCAACGTCTCGGTCCGCAGGACTGACGACCCAAATACCCCGCTGGGCACGCGGACGGAGATCAAGAACTTGAGCACTATCAAAGCCGTCGAGGATGCCATCATTGCCGAGCGTGACCGGCAGATTGCGGCACTGAAGGCCGGGGAGAAGATTGCCAGCGAGACGCGAGGCTGGACACTGGGCTCCAAGCACACCCGTAGGCTGCGAGGCAAGGAGGGCGAGGTCGACTACCGGTATATGCCGGACCCCGACCTTGGCCCCCTGGTGATTGGCGAGGACCTCGTGAACCACATCAGGGAGTCCGTCAAGGAGCTGCCAGACCTCGAGTTGACCGAGCTGATTCAGGACTATGGGCTGACCGCCAAGGACGCGCTCTCGCTCATGTCGCTGGATAACGGCGGCAGGCTCGAGTACTTTTACAAAGTCGTGGGTGAGCTCGGAGACGCTCTGGCCGAGTCGAAGCTCGAATCTGATTTGCATACTTACGCGCCTCTCGCCGGCAACTGGATCCTCCACGAGCTCGGCCGGCTGACCGCCGACAAGGCGGACCCAGACTCTGCTCAGCGGACGCTGGAAATCACCCCCGACGGCCACTGCGACGCCGTCCCGCACACCGCCCTCGCCGAGATCCTCCTCCACCTGCAGAAGCGCGACATCACCGGCAAGGTCGCCAAGGAGCTCCTGGTGGCCAAGTACCTGGGCAACCTCGACGAGCTCGACTCCGTCACAGACGCCATCAAGACGCACGAGCTGTGGTTCAAGGAGATGTCGGACGCCGAATACCAGCAGCTCGCGGAGAGCGCCGCCGAGGGCGAGGACAAGGTGCTCAGGGAGTTCCGGGAGAAGAAGAACTACCCCCAGGGCAAGCTGATGTACCTTGTCGGCAAGATGATGCGCATCGGCGAGACGGAACGAATCGACCCCTCTGGCGCGGAGAGGGTCATGCGTCAGCTCATCAAGGAGCGAACGGGCGCGCACCAGGACTGAGGTCCTCCTCTTGGGTACAAGGATGAAAACTTCTTGTGGTATCTAAGCCCGTATACGTGCATCTCGGCACGCTGTATTGTACAATGTATCATAACATCATGTCAGCTCGATAATACGAGCGCAGGGCTTGTAGCCTCGCCTGGGCCCCGTTCCTCCGCTACTTCGTGCTCGGCGCCGGCCGCACGTCGAGCTTGCTCGGCATGAAGCCGAAATTGATATTTTCCCTCTCCCGCAAGAACCGTTCAATGCGCTCCTCCCGTCCCTTGCCAGCCGTGGCCTCCCCCTGCCTCCTCAACGCCTCGCTGATGTTGGCCTCGTGCGCGTGCTTCTTGTCCAAGATGTAGGCCGACGAGTTTTCCATCCGCGTCGTCTGCACCACCGTCCCCACGGCCAGTGCGGCGAGCACCAGCGCCGCGAAGCTCGCGTTGGACATGTACATGGGCTTCTGGCGCTCGCCGTTGGCCTGGCGGTGATGCCAGCGCTCCCAGTCCTCCCAGGTGGCGTTCATGGACGGGTTGTTTCCATTGTGGCGCCACGCCTTGTCCGCCTGGCGGTAGACTTCGTGGATGTCACGTGTGTCTTCTATACCGGTGCCTGGCAAATGCCAGTGTGCGCCGAAGGAGTCGTAGGCCCGGCGCTTGTCGGGGGAGCTGAGGATCTCGTTGGCGAGGACGATGAGGCGGTACCGCTCGAGGCGGGTTTGTGACGGCAGCGAGTCAAGAGCCGAGGCATGGTGCTTGTCCGGGTGGTACTGTTTCACGAGCTCGGCGAAGCGGGATTTCGTGTAAGGGGCGGCTTTGTCGATGTCGAAGATGTCGTAGGGGGTGGGGTTTGCGCAGGCCGGCCAGGAGGGGCTGCTATCCTTGCCCGACTTGCCTGATTTTGAGGATTCATTTGGGGCGTGTTGGTTGTTGTGGCTGGCCGTCGCGTAGCATCGTGAAGACGTTCGTCTCGGGGACGAGGCGGACGACGGACGTCGCCGGGGTGGCGGTGACGTTATCGATGTGTGGTGTGCGGGGACGGCGAAGAGGTTCAGGACGTTGTTGCTCGAGCAGATGGCGAATGCCTTTGTTGTCTTGAAAACCATAGTGAGGCGTGTGCTTCTTGTGACCTGGTAAAATGGGAGTCTCAAGGAGGTTGAGGACAGAGGCCGAGGGGGGGCATCTCGACCTCGGGGTTATGTAAGAGAGAGCGAGAGTATGCTCGTCGATGATGGTGAGAGGGTTTCGAGCCGAATGGTTCGACTGGTGCGCGCCAGGCCAATTGCCGCATTTGTGCTCAGTGGTTCCTGTCAGTGCTCAGGCCGTGGCTTCGCCGCGCAGCAGCAGCAGCAGGCAGGTGCTGGTCCCCTCTCCGATCCGATAGCTCCGCTGCAGGAAGCGATGAGACCGGGGCTCGGGAGGGGACCTGGCCAATCGGATGACGGAGGGCTGTCTGGGGTGAGCTCGGTAAGGGACCAATGGGAGGGAGAGAGGAGCTCTCGGTGAGCGGGCATTGGGCAAATGTCACCCCATGATCCAAGACCTACCCTGAAAGATGCCCAGTCTTGACAACACCAACCCCTCTGGCCAGAGACTTGGGGGAACGAGGGAGAAAGCTCACCAGTGTTGCCATCCATACACAGTCCTATTCTTATTGATGCCAAATTTGCACTTCTTGCAGGAGCGCCCTCGGCGGATACCTCTATCGAGCCGGAGGTCACGTGGCCCCGCCCGGCACGCTAGACAGGGGGTCCCGCCCCAAAGGCACAGCTGAGGCGCACCGAACGCACTGGGACGCCGATTCACCACGGCAAACTTGCTTCTTCGACTCTTCCTCCACACACAACCACACACCTCTCAACCCACGCAAATCCAACCATCCCACAACCTCTCGCGCTACACCTCGTGGACGAAACGCATTTCTCCCGCTGTTTCAGTATCCCGAGTCACCAAACGACGATCGACGGATTTTCCCAATTCGCGCAACGACGACCAACCACGCCCCTCCCACCACCATCCATTCACCTGCTTGCTGCACCGCAACTCCTGGACTCCGGTCGAAACCCACCGCCTCTCCCCTCCGGACACGGAACACAACGACGAACCGCGACACGCTCTCTCACTCGCTGCAGTGACACCTTGCAAACACACCATTCCCCGAGCGACAACCACCTTTTTTTGTCGCCGAAGCCCACCTGGTCTGTCTCCTAATTCCTGCCGAGTACGACTCGCCCGCCCCTCGATTCGATTCACCGCGAAGTGGGGAAAGCAAAGCCCTTTTCGCGCGCAACCAACCATTACCGGCCGCATCGCACCCTTCTCCCCTGCCTTTAGGCACATATTCCCGATACACACATTCAAATGGCGGAAGCACTCGCAGACAAGCTCAAGGCGACGAACTTGAGGTTCGCCCACCTCCTACCCGTGACCCGTGCCCGAGGCTTGTGAGACTGACTTTTGCAGCGATGGTGCCGCATCAGAGGACTGGAAGAAGAGCTTGAAGCTGCCTGCCAAGGACAACAGACAACAAACCGAGGTGTGTATCCCCTGCGGCCTCTGCTCCTGCCTGCCTTGATGCTAACACCGCCGCGTGCAGGATGTCACAAACACCAAGGGCCTGGAGTTCGAAAACTTCCAACTCAAGAGAGACTTGTTGATGGGCATCTTTGAGGCCGGATTCGAGAAGCCGTCGCCCATCCAGGAAGAAGCCATCCCCGTTGCGCTGACCGGTCGCGATATCCTCGCTCGTGCGAAGAACGGTACCGGCAAGACTGCAGCTTTCGTCATCCCCGCCCTCGAGAAGATCAACCCCAAGGTCTCCAAGATCCAAGCCCTCATCCTCGTCCCCACTCGTGAGCTCGCCATGCAAACATCACAAGTCTGCAAAACCCTCGGCAAGCACCTCGGCATCAACGTCATGGTCACCACCGGAGGCACTGGTCTTCGTGACGACATCATCCGCCTTCAGGACCCCGTCCACATCGTGGTCGGTACCCCCGGCAGAATCCTCGATCTCGCGGGCAAGAACGTTGCCGACCTGAGCGAATGCCCCATGTTCATCATGGACGAGGCTGACAAGCTTCTCTCCATCGAATTCACCCCCGTCATCGAGCAGCTCCTCCAGTTCCACCCCAAGGACCGTCAGGTCATGCTCTTCTCCGCCACTTTCCCCCTCTCCGTCAAGGACTTCTCCGACAAGAACATGGTCAGCCCCTACGAGATCAACCTCATGGACGAGCTCACCCTCCGTGGCATCACCCAATACTACGCCTTTGTCGAGGAGAAGCAGAAGGTTCACTGCCTAAACACCCTCTTTTCCAAGCTGCAAATCAACCAGTCCATCATCTTCTGCAACTCGACCAACCGAGTCGAGCTGCTGGCCAAGAAGATCACCGAGCTGGGCTACTCGTGCTTCTACAGCCACGCCAAGATGGCCCAGCAAGCGAGAAACCGTGTCTTCCACGACTTTCGCAACGGCGTCTGCAGAAACCTGGTCTGCTCCGACCTCCTCACCCGTGGTATTGACATCCAGGCGGTGAACGTGGTCATCAACTTCGACTTCCCCAAGAACGCCGAGACATACCTGCATCGCATTGGTCGATCCGGCCGTTACGGCCACTTGGGTCTGGCCATCAACCTGATCAACTGGGATGACAGGTTCAACCTCTACAACATTGAGAAGGATCTTGGAACCGAGATTCAGCCCATCCCCGCCAGCATTGACAAGTCCCTCTACGTCTACGAGAACCCCGAGTCCATCCCGAGACCCATCTCCAACTTCAAGGCCGGCCAGCCCGGTCAGGGCCAGCAGCAACCCCAGCAGATCCAGGGTCAACAGCCCCTTCTGCAGGGCGGCCCGGCCCCCGGCAACTGGCAAACCCAGCAGCCCCAGCAAGGCGGCCAACAGAACGGCTACCAGGGCGGCGGCAGAGGCCGCGGACGTGGCCGGGGCGGTTACCGTGGCCAGAACCGCGGCGGCTACGGTGGTCGGGGCCGCGGCCAAGGCCAAGGCCAGGGTCACCCCCAGCCCCAAGGACAGTTGTCCTAGGGCGCCCACCCATCTCTTCTTTATAGAAAGGCGTTCTGGCGTATGCGTCGCGGCGGAACACGCGACTGCGTCTTGTTTGGATTGTACATAGTTCCCATCTTTCTCTTCTTTGATTTTTGGAGGCGGCACGGCACGATTAGACTGGGTCGGGGCATCTCATCCATGCACTCTCACACATGGAGCTCTCAGGTTCTCCCACCACTCACGATCACGAAACACGAAAAACACTCGATCAGACCTACGGCTCGTCGGCAAGCAACAAAAAAGCTTCGTTACATATTCGCAAACTTTGGCCTGTACCATACCCCGATCGGATATTACTGGTCTTTTGTTTGACTTCTTTTCTCTTTTTCCCTTCGGCCTTCTTGATGACAGGCATATTTTCTCCCAATGCTGGTGAATACATGCTGTCTGGGGACGACCGGACGAGCGAGACGACGGGTCCAACCACGGAACAACGACGACATTCATCAACAGCAAGGCGGCTGCGTCCGGTCTCAAGACGAGACACGGTTCCCTGCTGATATGATCACAACCCGATCCAATCTTATCATGCCACCTTGCTTCTATTTTAACGACGGCGTTTGAGGGCAACAAGCGGCTGAACGGCATCAGCCTGGAGCGGCGTTCGCATGGGAGACGGCCACATTTGATTTCTTGGTGGACAAAAGGGGGAGTTGGCCCTCGCGGCCGAGGGCGGCAGCACTATGGATGAGGTCGGCAGCACTTCGGATCAAGGCGGTCCGGTCGGTAGCTCATCTCTGGTTTGAGCGCCGCGGTGTGTTTTGAGTATTAATCAATCAATCGCGGAGACGACTGATGTTGGGATATGACACGGAGGGCGGCGGGGTGGCTGGCATCCAATGGCGTCTGTCGGGGCATGGTTCCGATCATCATGCGTTTTCTTTGGCAGGGGAAAGACTTGGTTGGAAGGCCCCTCCGTCCGGGATAGGAGGAGGAGCGAGCGTTTTGTCGTCGGTCGACAACAGCCCAAGATATTGCTTCTTGGCACCCCAACACACTCAAACGGAGGTTTCGACATGATCCGTTCACGCATTCTACGCCTATGCCCTGCTTCTTTCGAGAAACAGGCTCGACGAACGACCGCAGAAATACCCGAGTATCATTATGCCCGTTGGGCTTTCCTGGGCCGGGCTGGCTGGCTTCTTCCGATGGTTCCCGGGTTGCCCGTGAGGGCGACCAAAGGGGCGAGAAGGACGCCGGCGCAGTCTGGTTTGATGGAGAGCAAAGCGGCCTTTTGGTACTCACATCAACAAGAAAATAACGCAAAAAAACCATTTTGGGGGAGGATCGCTGGATGGACTGGATGGCTTTCGGACTGGTTCGGTCTCGCATCTGGCATGGCTCACGAGCTTATGCTCTGGATTGGAACTGGTGGGCTAGATAGCTGTCCGAGCAAACGGCGTGGCAATGAAGTCACAATTCTCTCTCATATTCTGTTTGCATGCTGTGACGTTTGATTGTGGTCGACACTTTCGGCTTGGGCTGGTTGCATGGCCCGTCGCTACTCTCCCCTGCGAGTTCTGTTGTGACAACAGATATATGCATTGGACTGCCTCCTGATGGCCAATTTTGATAATGTCATTGGGCCTTCGTCACTGGTATTGTCTTGGGCAGCTTCTCCATACCCAGTTCCTTTCCAGGCCAAGCTACTTTTGAGTGCTAGCCAGGTTAGTAACATGTCTCTTGGTATTCTCACCAGGCTGTTAAGTCAGGGGTGTTTCCTGCTCGCGCGTAAATCGGGACTGCCGTCGTTGTTTTTGAAAACGCCCCAGGTGTAGAAAGCCATCTGGTCTCACTGCTGCATGGACGGCCTATCGGGTGTCCGGTGCTTTGCGGATCGAAAATGGATGAACCTCACACCGCCATCTGGCTGGCGCTGCGTACAGCGGGCGACGTTTTCGCGGTCAGGATGGTCGGCAACGTATTTAGCGATCGCCTGCGAAGTTGCCTCGTACCCCTTTTCGCAAGCATTGTCAACTGCTGACCGGCCTCGGAAGAGTGCGCTGCGCTTGGCCCCGCACTCGAACAGCTTCATCGCGATTTCCACTTCCCGTCGCTCAGCAGCAAGTTCGAGCAGAGTCATCCCATTCGACTGCTCGTGGACGGGCTCGCCGAGTCCTAGCAGTTTGTTCACCAGCATCTTCTGTCGCGTTATCATCGCTTCCCCGAGAAGCGTCTCGCCTGTTCGCAGTAGTTGGCGGTCTATAGTGAAAGACTCTCCACGGTCGAGGAGCCGTGCCGCCAACACCGCAAGAGCCCTGTTTTGCGCCCACGATGCTCTGGAATTACCCGAGAGAATGCACTTTGCCACATCAACGATGTCGTCGAGTGGCTTGTACCTGAGAAGCAGGGCAGTGACCTCCCAGTCACGATGCTGGAGCGCGGCTACCAAGAATCTTGGCGTGGTTTGGACCTGGGGTGCACGCTTGCTAAGGAGAAACTCGATGGTGCCGCATTCAGAATCCCGAAAGATACCCTCGATCGCGTCTCTTCGTCGCAGGACGATCCTGTGCCTCCTCAAGACTTTGCAAAGCATTGCTGAACCACACATGCGGGCGTAGACACCGGCCGTTTTCAACCTCGAGACCTTGGTTTCGCGGTTGATGAGCTTCATGCACGACGCCTCATCTTTATTTTCGATGTGGACGAGGACGGCGAGGTGGTTCAGCTACTCCACGCGCATGGCGAGGTCCCTGATGCCTACCAGCCTCGACCCCGGCACTTCAGTCATGTCGCAAAGAAACAGAAATTCGGTGACTTTGCGCATCAGTTCGTGCGTCGGCATCGCGTAGTCAGGCGTCAAGACGCCGGGGCCACTGGCGTCTGTCGAGATCCCGCACAGGGCGTAGATAATGTCCCTCGGTTCCGTAGCCTTGCTGTGTCCAAAGCGTCGCAAGAGCGTGAAGAGATCCCGCCGGCCAGCCCGCCAAGAACGCTGTCTGGAAATGCCGGGCATCATGTCCACGACCGCCTGGCAGTGCGGACTGGGCACGACGGACAACCAGCCCCGAAGCAGGCCAAAGTACCGCGTCGACACGGTTTTTGTCCCGCAGCAGACTCGGGCGGCGTGCGCACTTGCGACCTCTTGGAGGATCCACACCCTCGTGAACCATTCATGGCCGAGCAGGGTCTTCAAGCCCTGGCGTTGGCGAAATGCTAGGTCGGAATGGAATCCCAGAGCCACCTGGCCTTCCATGTCTTTCCAGATGTTTGCCCAACGAACGTCTTCCGGGCGCCAGTCACTGCACGCGTGCTTGGTGGCTTCTTCCTCCAGCCACTGCAAAGAGTCCAGCAACACGTCCGTTTCGTCCGTTGCTACGCCCAGCCAAAAAAAGGACTTGGTCGGCTTTGCGGTAGATATCGCCCATCTGCTGGACCTGGTGTCCACGCTCTCTCAAGTTCCCTTGGTCGATGCAGACAGCATCGATCCACAGAATTCTGTCTCGGTCCTGTTAACGGAGGTGTAGAAGCGCCCGATACAGGTTGTCCGTGACCGGTAGCCTCTTTCCGTTGAGAAGGATATCCTTCGTGAGCTCGGGCGACCCCCATGTGGACGACAGCGCTTCATAAGGGACACCGCGGCCGCGATCATCCAGGTATGCCTGGAAGATCTCGCAGGAGATCGTGCCATGTCTCCCCTTTGCCAGACGCAAGAGCAGAATGGCAGGCCTGTCAAGGTCCAGCCTGTCGTGCTGGTACAGATCCATGTTGGAAACGTAGGCCAATAGATGGGGAAGCTTCAGTATGACGGTGAAAGTTGGCGTGTTACATTTTGGGCGAAGCTTTACGAATGAAATATGCTGGCTAGACATGTATATTAATGGCACAATAATTCAACCATGTCTCGTTCCTTTGTATTCCATGTGGCTTTTGAAGCAACAAATGCAAGGCTGCTAGAATGCATGGAAGCTGGGAGAGGGGATTTAATCGGCTTCTTTCGGATTCCTGTGACGATTAGAAACACACACAAAGACTACAGTCAACATAATATGTGGCTAAAGTATCAACTGAAAATGAAGGCCGTCATGACGGGATCAAAACACAAACGAGAGGAAATAGCTCAGAGCGTATGGCACTTTCTGTGAGTTGGCCTGATGAATCCCAAATTCCAATCAACTTGTCACGCAAGCTCTCTCACAATTTGTCCCGCAAGTGAGCCTACCCCTCAAACCCATCTGTAGCTTTTAAATCAAGCCATCGTAGTGTTTTCTTTACTAACCGATTCAAAGCTCCGAGGAGCATTCAGCTTTATCTTCATAGCTTGATGCACTAGTTGACCCGTCGCAGGCTTGCTCACCACTTACTCCTTTCTACAACCTATATTGCAACTTGATGGCCCGTTTATTTCTGTATATGAGATTTTCCTGCAGTTCGTTCCTTCCCACCGCTTGTCCTACGACATGTGGTCGGCCTCGGGGGGCTTTCCATACTGGCTTCACAACTTGGTGGCCCGAAACCTACGGAACCAAACATATACATAAACAATTCCACCTTTTGGTTATTTTCTCCATTTGTTCGTTCTATTCTACAAGCTCAGCGGCGAGGCTTACTGTTTCCCTCTCCAAAAACAACGAGTGACTCCATCCGGTAAGTTGACCATATTATCCATTCGCATCTTCTCTATGACAACACAAGGTTCATGTTATAGATCTTTGACTACGCCTTGCTTCTTTCTCCTGCTGAATCTTCACCTTCATTCCCATCGCGCTCTATCATTGCCTGCCTCGAGAGGCTCCGCGATATACTCGTGACTTCCATGTAAAAAGAACTTGAACTGACCCGTCTCTAGCTTTGGGCAGCCACTCTTACCAATCGACCGCACAGCCATCTCAGTTACCTAGTAAGTTAACACACAGCCTGTCCTCAGTCGTGCTCTCTCGCTCCCTCTCTCTCTCTTTTTTTCCACGCCAGAAGTTCGGGGAGCGTCTCTTCTTGGGCTTCGCAAGCTCGGCCTTACCCCATTTCCAACAAGTGAATCGCCGCCTCACACGCCTTCTGCATTCCCTCTTCACGACACCAGCTTCTGACTTTCTCCCACTTCATCCAATCGCTCCGTTTTCTTCTACCCAAGACTGTTGGTTGACGAGTTTAAACCTGCTGGCCTTTCCTCCATCATATTCATTCGGGGAAGGAATCAAGAAGGCAAACTTCCTTCCTACGGCGCCTTCAGTCAACTTTCCGACCGCCACACACCTTTCACCCTTCGTCCTTGCTTGCAATTGATCAGTCCAATCCATTTAACTTGTTCTCTCATTTCAGCATATATCACTCCGAAATTGTTCCTCACAATGGCTTCCCAACTCAGCAGCAAGGACTCCAAAACCAAGCCGACCATGGCGGCCAAAGTCGACACCTGTGTTCAGGGAAACGCTCGGGTTCAGAAGATTAGTGCTCCCGCGGAGAAGAAGAAGAATGCACTTCCCCAGACCGCTACGAAAGCCGAGAATCAGACCGAGGAAGGCAAGAAAGCCAGTGACGAGCCCGCCACCTTACTGCGCTTCGGAACCAAGCTTCCCCGCGAGATCATAGCGATGATATTTGAGGAGGTGGCTGACTACGACCCCGCCATTGCTTATGTTCACTGCAAGATGGTCAAGGGGAGTCCTAGGTCTCTCGTTCTGAGTACCGGAGAGAAAGGACAGAAGTCCAAGTTCAAGGAGCTGGTCCGCCTGGCCAAGCTGCTTCCCGAATTCCAAACCATCGTCGAGCGCCGATTCGGACATCCCTTCAATGGGGATCTCGCGAAGAACCCGAGGCTCGGTATTCGCAAGGAGAAGGACCTGGCAGTCTTCGTCTTTGAGAAGACTGCTGAACGCTTCTTCAGCTGGACCCTCGGGCCGCAAAGCATCCTCAACCGTGCCACGCTTGCCCCCGGCATTCGCGATGTGGGAATTCGCTACAACAACGCCGACTGCATGGGCCTGAACTGCTACGGGTGTGTAGCGTGTGTCAAAAACATCGCCCGGCAGCACTTTTGCGCGTTGGAGCTGGCCTGCTTCTGCCAGAATCTATCTCACGTCAACAACATCTTCATTCTTGTCCGCTTGGAGGGTTCGGATGTTGTTGGTACCGTCCGCAGCGAGCATGAGAAACTGATGAAGGCCCTCATCGGTATGTTTGCACGTCTTCGCGGCTATTAATCTGCCTTTGATGTTCGGCTTACTGACTTAAGCCCGTTAGCCGACGCCAAGCGCATTCGTCACCATGTTTCCTTTGAGGACGCTGAGCGGACTTGGGTCGAAGTTAGTTATTGGACTTCCCGCGCCAACAGAAGACTGATTAGACGTGGTCTCCTGACGCCCATCTTCGGTCTCTGCGCGACTGCACGATCCGTCAACAAGGACCAGGCCCTACGCATGGTTGGCGGCCAAGACCGTCGACATGTGCGCTTCCGCGTCCTTGTGGGATCCCGCTGGAAGGATGCCACGCTGGGCATCTGATTCGAACAAACATCGCTTCACGCGTTGACTGCTTTCTCGGGTCCCGGTTCTTGGCTAAACATGAATTTTTGGCGTACGGAGAAACGGGCATGGATTATGGTTCGGCGATTTTGCAACGAGGCATATTTTCTAGGGCCGAACGATTGCGCTTGGAAGGGAACGCTGGGGGGCTTGGTATAGAGGCGCAGAATGCATCCTGCTTGGCGATAAGGCCGAAATAGATGAGTTCCCCTTCGTAACGAAACCCGAGTGCCTACGTGACCTTGCATTGACTAAAGACTGTGAAATGGCGCCATGCCTCGATTCATGTGATGCCACGGCAATGTCGTCCGGGATTCGTTGCATGGCATTACATAAATGTCAGATATCACCGTCGTTGCCGAGCGTTGACCAGACTCGATAGTTTTCTGGGCTTTTGAATGGCCCGAGGAGGTGTGGCCGTCTCACCGTGGAATTGCTTCCAATGCACCGACTGTAAAAGGAACGAAGTCGATGAAATAAGGCGATTTGACCATTCCCACTCGGCGATGAAGTGGACCATCCGCGTTCGGATGCGATCCGCTCGCTCGGCTCGGCTTCCGATCGGCCGTGGCTCAAGAATGCGCCTTATCACGAGCGAGTTCCCATTAAAAAAGTTTCGTTGCTGACTGTCAGTTTAACGCCAATCTTCGAGGCTTGTCTTCTCGTCGGGCGGTATCGGAGTTAATTGTTGGAGAGTGACTAGGGACTGACTAATTTGTACTTGGTTGAGAGCTAGGACCTTGATCATCCTTCCCACGTCGCACACGTCACTCATCCAAGGACTTGCGTCTGTAAGTCTTGTCGGGAACGCGGATACTTGATGGACGGACCGGACTCACATTCCTTGTAGGGTGCCGAAATCTGCTTGCTTGCGATGGGATCCGGTCCTTGCCACGGTGACCATGACGACCGTGAATGAACGCCCAAACGGAGGAGGGCCGCAATGGCTCACGACCTGCATCGACGTCTTGCAGGCCATCAAGCTGGTACGCGGATGCCTTGGTGCGGCCATCATTGACGGAAACAGGCTGACCAGGCTCAGGCTGCGCTACAATCAGCCCCGAAGCTGCTCAATTCATGGCTCTATGTCCCCATCGGCATCATGGTGATGCTCGCCGCGTGCTTCGGCGTCAGTGTCCTGTTTGACACTGTCGGCGTCTCGTTTCCAGCATCGGTAGCTTGTCTGATCCTGCTCTTCTTTGGACTTCTGCTCTCCGAGCTGGTACTGGGAAACCACAAGACCAGGGCAATCGTCGCCGTTATCGACGTGCCGGTGAGAGGTTTTCTTCGATCTACTGGCATTTGGACTGCAGCACTGACGTTCGCAGGCTGGCTGGTCCCTCCGTTGGATCAACATCTTGTTTACGCCGTCTTTCATCATGCTCCCCCTGAGCCCGTCCATCGGAATCATTGAGGTTATGAAGATCATCGCCGTCTTCAGTGGGTTCTTCGCCCTCCCAAGGGTCCGCCCGAAAACTAACAGCTCGTAGTTATCGGCTTCATTGCCATGATGGCCCTTGCCGCCTACCTCACCCGTGGTCTCCAACTCCTTCTCGGCTCATCGAAACGCGCCCTCACCGAGCGTGCAGAGGAAATGGGCAACGAGACCGACGAGATCCCCCTCGCCGACACCCCTCCGCGCAATGAGTCCGTTCCGGGATCGCGAACCATCTCCGCTGCTCCGTCATCATTGTCCCTCAATACCCTCGCGCCGCCGCCGCAGTCGCTCAACGCCTCCCACAACTTCCTACCCGCCGCAAGCTCATCCACGAGGCCGTCGGAAACGGAAAACGAACGAGCCAACACTCCGCCGAACCCTTCACTCCCGCCACAAACCCCTGTGCCGATGCCCCGAGCTCAACTCTGGGCGGCATGGATTTGTGGCCACTTGAACTGGGCCATCTACGCCTCCATCTTCACCTTCGTCGGGCTGCCCGTCTACTATGCCATCGGCTATGCGATGCCCCTTCACCTGAGTCTCATCCTGCTCATTTATTTCGCCGCCATGTCCGTCCCCGCTCACTGGCGACAATACCTCCACCCCGTGCTCGTTTGTTCCCTGTTCTCGGTCCTTGGAATCTGGGCCCTGGCCGCCATCAGGGGCGACAGCCTCCCCGATACCCTCCGGTCTTTCCGGACAGGCGCCAACTACACCTACCTCTGGCTGCACACAAATTCGGGTCGTTTGCCTGGCGCTGGCGATATCTTCAGCACCGTTCTCGACGCGAGCATTGTGTCCCTTGCGTTGCCGATGTACCAGTACCGCCGCGAGCTGAAGCAGAACTTTGTGGCGATCGTGCTGCCCAACATTCTCATGTCCGTCGGCTGCCTCTTTTCGTACCCCAAGATCTGCTATGCCATCGGCATCAGCGCAGAACGATCCCTGGCGTTTGCCTCCCGCAGTCTGACTCTCGCCCTGGCGATTCCTGCGACGGAGAACCTGGGAGGCGATGTCAACACGGTTGCCGCGGTGGCGATCATGAGCGGAATCGTCGGGGTGCTGTTCGGCCAGCGCATGCTGGCTTGGTTGAGGATACCCGAAGGTAAGAGCCTTCGAAAAGATGGGTCATGGACAGAGCTCACACGTTTCCAGACGACTACATCACTCGCGGTGTCACGCTGGGCGCAAACTCGTCGGCCATCGCCACAGCGTTGCTGCTCCGAACCGATCCGCGCGCGGCTGCGCTGTCAAGCCTGTCTATGAGCTTGTTCGGCACCATTACCGTTTTGTTCACGTCCATACCGCCCATTGCAGACGTGATCAAATCGTTGGTGGCTTGATGGCCGGAAACGCTGGACGTACAGAGGTTCTCGCCATAGCACTGCTTCCGCTTTACGCCTGACTTTGAGGATCCATGCTATGAGTTTATCGGTTCCAAGAGCGGGATTCAGCAGGTAGTCATTCTGATTGGGAGCCAAATGAGACCCGGTCGGGGTCTCCAAGTTGAACGAAACCCCTTTGGTACATCAAAACATGTCGACGCCAACGTCACAACCGAAGCAGTTATTGATGCTAAACTAGGGTATCGCTCTCGCCAAGTCACAAAGATTCTTCCATCTGTCAAACATGCTACATGGATGCGTTGCCTCCTTGCATCTTTACTGGGAAAACTCGCCATGTCGCTATCGTCGCTCCCACGATCCTTTCTGTCCACGATGCTGGTCAAGAAAAGGGGCCAAATCATGTGACTCACAGTTGTCTTTGGCATCACCTTCAGATTCAGCGCCAGTGCCAAACTCTCTCCGCCGTTGCAACCAGTTTAAAAATCCATCTCCGCCATGGAAGACAGAAGGCTACTCCCAATAACTATGGAGGGCGCAGAAATACCTGGCTGGTATTTCATGCGTCAGGCGAGCTACATGGACTTACCCTCCCGCCTACGCGCAAAAAGTCGGGTGGAGGAGACATGGTGGCTTCTCATACCATTACAGACTATATGAGACCGGAACACCCTGCTTTTGAACCAAAAGGCCTCAAATAGAACGCAGATGGGGACGTTGGTTTTGACTTGCTAGCTGGTGGGAAAGAATCCGTAGCCAATCGGTCCAAGGCCCTGAACGGCTTCCGGTTGTACATGCATGCTCCAGAGAGCTTGGTCTCTATTGAGCTCAACGGAATGGGATGTGACAACCTGCACCATTTAGCAAATTCACATGATTTACGAGCCCTGGGTTTCATTCGGCTGAGGTTTTTGACGGTTTGGCACCGATGCTCTCTTCATGGTATTGCAGTGATGTAGTTCCACATTCTCTCGACAAGTTGTTGACTACAGCCTGGCTATGCAGTTGAGAGACTATGCAGAGTGTCCTGCCAACACGCCAGAAAAGGCAACGGTTCGCTCGTTAGTCCATCCGTGTTGACTATCGAATCCAGTGGCGAAACCCTGTTTTGACCACACCCGTGCCTTGGAGCGCTTCATCCCCCAGGTACGAAGCATCAGCATCGCGTTCTGTGGTCACTCACCTCTGCCGTTGAGGGTTGATGGCAACAGAGGCCATTCTTGGTTCGTGGCAAAAAGGCTTTGGCCCGAATCTCGGCACATCATCTGCCGCTCACTCTTCTCCAGAGCGAACCCCGGGACCCTCGAGCCCCTCGGCGGATGCGGCACGCCCGGCCGATGTAACCCCGACTATGCCGGCCCTCCGACCCCCGTTTCCCCTCAGACCCCGGGGCATGTTCATCGCATCATGCAAGCCAGCTGGAAAGTGGCATGGCACAGACCTTTCTCCAAGCGACAGGGACCGGCCATTGACGGTGGAAGAGCAAGATGGTCGAGTCACTTTTTGTGCTCCGAAAGCACCAGTGTCGCATCGTGGGTATATAGCAGGGTTCGGTAGCGTCGGATTGGACCGACTTCACTCAGTAATCAGAATATCGTCGGTTTTCCTATTGCTCGGCACGTTGCCGGGGTTTGAAAGCACGATGGGCTCGTGGCTAGCTTTTAGGCTGCTTCCCGCCATCGCCCTACTCCTCTCCGTCTTTGCCCTCTTCCTCGACACCGGCAAACTCACCGCAGTCATGAAGGCCTTTGACTCTCTGGCTCTTGGCGTCGCCGGCCTCGTTTCTTTCTCATCCGCCGTGCCGCGATCTGCTGCGGCTGAAGATGCGACATCCGGCTTCCTTTCCTTACTCGTCGCCGAGGTCAGGTCGCTTGACGGCGATAGTGTCCGTCCAGCCCCTCCTCAACAGCCCCCCCTGACCGTCGATCTTGGATATGCCCGATACGAAGGCGTGAGCGACCCCGCCAGCGGTCTACACGTTTGGAAAGGGTAGACGAACCCCTCCTCAACCCCCCCCCCCCCCCCCCCCCCCCCCCCCCCCGGCACAACGACTTACATGAACCACAGCATCCGATACGCAGCCCCCCCGATCGGCCCCCTCCGCTGGCAACCCCCGCAGCCTCCGCTTCCGACCGCAACGGACACCGTGACGCCGGCGACCGCCTTCGGCCCGATATGCCCGCAGAACTATCCCGCCCTCCCGGGCCTCCCCTTCGTCCCCGGCGACGAGGACTGCCTCTCCCTGACTGTCTACGCGCCGGCCGATGCGAGGGACCTGCCGGTGCTGATGTACGTCCACGGCGGCGGGTACGGGTTCGGCGACGGGCGGCAGGACATGTCGGAGATCATCAGTGCCAACGGGAATGGTTTTGTTGCCGTGGTGATTCAGTACCGGGTGAGAGACGAGGGCCCCGGTCCAGCCCCCCTCCCAGAACTGTATAAGGCGGGCTAACACGCGCAACAGCTCGGCGCGTTCGGGTTCCTGTCATCTGCGGAGGTCAAGGCGCGGGGCGCGGCGAACGCGGGGTTGCTAGACCAGGCCTTCGCCCTCGGCTGGGTGCAGAAGTTCATCGGCCGGTTCGGCGGGGACCGTAAGCGGGTGACGGTCGCGGGCGAGTCCGCAGGGGCGGGATCTGTGATGTATCACGCGCTGGCCGCGGACGGCGGTCTAGGGACCGCCCTGTTCACCAACGCGAGTCGCCCGTGGACCTTTACGCTGAACGAGACGGCTGACGGGGTATCCAGAGCATCGCCGCGTCGCCGTACCTGCCGTTCCACTATGCCCACGACGCAGCATTCCCGACGGAGCGGTACCGTGCGTTCGCCGAGAAGGCGGGGTGTTCGTCGTCTGGCGACGTCCTCGAGTGTCTGCGGGCGAAGGATAGCATGACGCTGCAGCAGGCGAGCGCCAACACCACGTTCGAACAGACGTACGGCTATTGGTGAGCCTACATGCCCTCTCCGTCGCCTCCCTGCTTCGGAAATTCCCGCCCGCTTTCCATGCGTTCTCGACTTCTCGAGGGCCAAGCCGGCTGACCAGGGATCGCTAGGGCCTTCTACCCGGTGACGGATGGTGTCTACATCAGGAACCTGCCAAGCGAGCAGCTGCGCCAGAGAAGAGTCAATGGGGAACGCGTCCTCGTCGGCGTACGTATCTCATCCCCCCCCCCCCGAAGCCCACCCTTCTCGAACCTCATCATCGTCCTGACAAAACCCCGTCCCAGCACAACGCCAACGAAGGACCCCTATTCACCCCTCCGAACATCACGACGGCCTCGGACCTGACATCCTGGCTCGCCCTGGAGTTCCCCAACCTCTCCCCCTCCCAGATCGACGAGATCCTCGCCGCAAACCCGACAAAGACGGGCGCGAACGACACCCGCTTCGAGACGAACGGCAAAACAGGCCTCACGGCCATGGACGTGAGCCAGTCCGGCACAGGCCAGCAACAGCGAGCCAACGCGAGTTCCCCCCGCCCCCTTCGGCCCAGGCCAACGACCGTGCTGACGCGCACCAGAACATCTACGCCGAAGCAACCTTCGTCTGCCCGGGCTACTGGCTCTCCTCGGCCTTCGCCCCGAACCGCGCCTCCTACCACTACCAGTACTCCGTCCCCTTCGCCTCCCACACCGCCGACATCACGGCCTACTTCGGCCCGTCCACCCCCAACCAAGGCCCGGACATCGCCCTCGCGATCCGCAAGATGTGGGGAAACTTTGTCGTCGCGGGAAACCCCTCCGTCGCCAGCGAGATCGCGAACGGCGCGTCGAGCGCCGACCCGGCCGCCCCGAACGGTGCGAGCGACTGGCCGGCGTGGGACGAGGGCGAGCCCAAGCAGGCGAACCTGAACCAGACGGGCGGCACGGCGTACGAGTTCGCCACGCAGTGGGGGGCCCGCGTGACGCAGTTCGAGGGGCCCGGGGTGAGGAACGAGATCGAGGTGGTGGATGCGGACGCGTGGGAGGGCGGGCGAGGGGGCCGGTGTCGGTTTTGGCGGCGGCTGGCGGCGAGCATCCCGGTGTAGGGGCACGGAAAGCGGTCGTCATCGGCCGTCCGTGGACGCGGAGCCTTCTTGGTGTCCACATAGACATGGCGTCGTGTGGGTATATCGGGTAGTATAGCGGCAGAACGTGAACCGATGTTCCGAGAGAATGGCTCGGCGATGGTGGAAGCCCAGACTGGTAACTAACGGAAGTAAATATACGAGATCACGCGCGCCATGCTCGTAACCTCTGAAGACGAAGTGAAAGGGGACGAAAAGCCAGGTGTGGCCCAGTCCAACCGTAAAGATGAACAGCCCCTACCGGCAAGCCATGCCGTTCTCAAATACGAAGGATCTCATGAGAGCGTCCGGTACTTCTCCCAAGGCCGGTGCATGGGTCACTGGATACTCACCTTCTGTCTTTCATCCGTGATGGATGGGTAATACCTCCTAGCTCACATACACGGCTGTCCTCGCTACCGTACATTTCGGAGTTGGGTATGCCAGTCGCAGCCATTGAGCCGATGCCCGATACCCCTTCATCTTGGCTCTGGAGCCATCCTTCGGGGTGTTGCGACTCTGAACATCATCGATATGGCAAGCATATAGTTGCGATTGGCTTCGGCCGGTCAACATCGGTCCCTCGAAAAAGTCACAGATGCCGGAAGGGCATGGGCAATAAGCAGAAACTTGCATTCCAGTAGCCATACCTAGGGGCCTTTCATAACCAGCCGGGCCATGTCCCATCCCAGCGCAAACGAACCGTGCAAATCATACAAGCGGAGACCCTAGCCCGCATTTTCCCAACGTCATGAACCATATAGAGCGACCCGCAGGATGTTCCCATCCGCTGACCTGACGACAGAGGAAGCCGAGCCTATTTCCGCTCCTCAAAGTAGAACTTGCCGAGCTTCTCGCCGCTCTGGGGACTGCCCAGGGCGGCATTGCCCGCCCGCGACTCGCCGCCATCCAACCTCTCGCGCAAAAGACGCTCGGCCGTATCTCTAGCGGTCGGTGTCGTGTTGGCGTTGCCTTGTTGCGGGAGCTGAGAGGCAGGAACGGGGGCCTTGTTGGTGGTGTCGACGTACATCTCGTCGCTGGGCACGCCGGCGCCGTCGGCGGTCGTGCCGTCCACCATGCGCGCATCACGGCGTTCTTGCATGGCGGCCGCGCTCGTCGGGGTGTCGCCTCCCATGGTCACATCGCGGTTCCGCTGCGTCGGAATGCCTTCGCTGCTGAGGCCGGAGGCGCTTCGCTCAAGGCCCCATACGCCGGGCTGGCCGCCCACACCGGGTATGGGACGGCGCTGGTAGATGGGGCCGGACACGGTGCTGTTGGCGCCCTCGCCAAAGCCCACGAGGCTGGCCGACCCGTCGTCGCTCATGCGGTCGTCGTAGCCGCCGGTGGACCGCGCGTTGTCCTCGTCCATCTGCTCGGGGTCGGCGCCCATGCTGGCGACGGAGTCGGCCTCGCGGTAGTTGGTGTCCATGCTGAACATGTCCTCGTCCTGCTCGCCGGGGGCGGTGCGGGTCTCGTTGTCGTCGCCAACATAGCTCTCGGTTGCGCTAGCGGTACCGACGGTGCTCATCTTGGTGACGGCCGTGGGCTGGCCGTGGGCGTCGAAGTATGCGGGGGTGAGGTGGGTGTTGGGCGGGTAGTTGGGAGGGAAGCCGGTCGAGGTGGGGGTGGTCTGGGGCGAGAGGGAGGAGCCGGCGTTCTGTTGGCTCGGCGGGGCGCGCAGGGTCGAGACTCGCTCCAGGCCGGCCAGGCGGGAGATGCGGTCGGCGCGCTCGGCCTCGAGGCTCGTGGTGGAAGGGTGGTGGGCGTGGCCGCGGCCGCCGGCGGGGCCCTGGGGGAAGTGGCCCCGGTGACCGTCCTTGATAGCGGTGGTGGAGAGGGCCGACATGGACGTCGTGGTGCTCGTGGGGGTGCCGCTGCGACGGGCATTGTTAGCTGGACGACAGGGATCGGGGTGCCGGGGGACGGGCGAGGGGGGACGTACGGCATCTCGGACGGGGTGTCCGGCCTGGAGGAAGGGGGAGGGAGGTTGATGAGGGTGGGATGCGATGCTTGCGCCATGGTCGACGGCGGTGTGTGGATTTGGGCGAAGAAGACGAGAGGTTGATGAAGCAGAGAGGGTCAGAGCTGGGTCGTCGGCTGAGAGGAGGTGATGGTCGGGTAGCGATGAGGTCGGGATTGGTTCTCCGCAGAGCCGGAGGGCAGGCTGGTGTAGGAATGCGGCAGACAAGGGCGGCTCGTCGCAAACGGCAGTGCAATGGCGGGGTTATCAGAAATTTGTCGTCAGATGGTTAGGTTCCGTAAGCTAGGGATGGATGCATCGACGCGGGGTCGTATCTCGGGCGCCGCGGTGGGAAGGGGATCGTAGCGGGAGCAACGGGTGCGTCGTCTGGTCGTGATGCAGAGGAGCGGGAGGGTCGACGGAGTGCAGCGGGAACGCGTAGAAGTAGGAGGACAAGCAGCTGGTTGATGGTGCAAGATAGGGAGAAGAAAGCGTTCAGGGACGGGACCCTGAGGTCATGAACGTGAAGCGTACCGAAGGCATGCGCACGCACGTCCTTCGCAGCGGCCAGCAATGTCGAGGTACATCGAGGCAAGGCGGGCTGGGCGCGAGCGGGTGGGTACCTCTCAGACTGCGGGACGGCCAGGAGTGACAAGCAACAAGCAACAAGCACCCGGCACCCAGGGAGGTCTGGCGGGGGAGGGGGAAGGGGGAGGGAAGGGATGAGCACGCAGACGGCCTCGACGCGGACGGGGCAGGGCAGTGCCACAGCAGGTACCTCTGCTGCCGGGCTTCCCTATGACGTAAACCCCTGTATCCCTGCATCCTCCGCCCACGGCCATTGGGGACGATGCATTTCGAGGAACGTGATTGGCTGGGAAAGCCTCGGAGCACCCTGCACACAGCACGAACCACAGTACGTGCCGCCGTCCTGCTCCTAGTGTACGTACATGGCAGTACCTACATGGTTGTACCTCTGAGGCGTGATTCTGGCCTTGGGCCCTCAGGCAGCGAGCTGTGCTGGCTGTTGCTCCTCTTCTCTGCGCCTCCATGCACCCATCCGTCGCCTCCGTTTTCTTGGTCGTGTTTTCCAGTTTGACACCATCACTCGCACCGACAACATAGGGAGCCATGTCCGCAATGACGACGCCTCGCAGTCAGGGGCAAAATGCCACAGCCGAACAAATCAGCCCGATCAGCGCGACAAGCATTTCCCCGTGAGCGGGGTCACACTCCCGAGCCACCGGAGCCACCCCCAGAGAACCCCGTGAAATGAACAAGCGAGCAC
This sequence comes from Colletotrichum tofieldiae, assembly GCA_022836555.1. Lineage (NCBI taxonomy): Eukaryota > Fungi > Ascomycota > Sordariomycetes > Glomerellales > Glomerellaceae > Colletotrichum > Colletotrichum tofieldiae. Next base: position 3,805,583 of record BQXV01000007.1, read on the forward strand.
CCTCATACCCAACGGCCGCCTCTCCGACCCGCTCCGTCGTCATCGCAAGCTCCCCTCAGAACACTCCCGGCGTGAAGTCGACGACCCGTGCCTTGAGGATGGCCGGGCCCGCCTCCTCTATGAAGGCCAGATGCGCCGGGTCCTTGTGGACATAGTAGTCCCGGTCCTCGGCGCTCTCGAACTCGACGACGAAGACGTGCGTGATGCCGCCTTGGATGCCCTCGGGGCTATTGTCCAGCCCGCCGGCGATGGACTTGACGTACGCCTTGTTGGACGTCGGATGGACGCAGTTGTCCCTGAGCGCCAGCATCGAGTCGCATATCTGACAAGCGTCAGCCCTCGTCCGTCCCCCCTTCCACGTCACGGGTTGCTCCATCGGCTGTCTTCCGCTTCTCATCGCGCCCCCGCCGTCATTCCCGTGCCAGCGCTGGACCTACCGACTTCACCTCCTCCGTCGGGATGAGCTCCTTGAATTGGAACTGCACAACGTGGATGATGGTCATGATTCAGGTTCCGTTCGGACGGGTGGGTTCTGCGGGGTATGGAGGTCGAATTAAGGTGGTCGAACGGCTGCTGAAGATCGGTTGTTTTGAGTTCGTTTTGCTGTTCCGCGTCAAAAGAGTTGGCGTTAGATGGCGGGGCCCGTTACACCTCATCCATCGCCTTCTCCTCCGTCGCCAATGAACGTCATGATGCCTCTGCGTGCGGGGCATGGCCAATCACGCCTTTGCACGGCCGCTTCCTTTGCCCCTTTTCAATTGACAAACATCACGCCTACTGGCATAAACGGGGAAAGCACAGTTCGGCCACCGAACATCGTTACCCTTTCTCCAAGTGCATACATCCCCTCTATCATCTGCCAACTCCCTGTCATCCCAAGGTAGCTTATGCCAGGGCATCGTCGCTCCAATCCGGGAACACCCAACCGAATAACGTCTTCAACTCCCCCATCCGCACCTCGTCCATCTGGTGGGCGTCGTTGGGTGTGGGGTAGTTGAGGTAGCTGAAGCCCGAGGGTGTTCCGGAGGTGATGTTCCTGCTGCTGTCGTTCGGGTCTCCGTCTGTCATGGAATGGTTCCAGCCTCCGTTTTGCACTAGATCAAGACCATGTTGTCCACCAGGCCCCGGCGAGGAATCGCCCGGATTTGCATCATCATGCTCTGGCGTGCGCCTCCCAGCTTCTGCGGTGCCCTGCGTGACGCTGGCAACATACCGCCTGGCGATGCCAGCAAACTCCGAAATGATGCTGCCCGGAAGCGCCCCCTTCGAAGCCACGTCGATGAAGCCAAAGTGGCCCGCCACCACGTCCAGGAGTGCGAGGTTCTCTCCCGTTCCCGGGTGCTCCGGGTTGTGGATCACAAAGTCGAAGAGGATGAAGAGTGCCGACAGCGGTATTGTCCCGGAGATGCTGAGGGGGAGACAGAGGTTAGCAACGTGCGAACGGTCGAACAAGGGGGCCCACTCGCAAGATCGAGACATGCGGTGCAATGTCAATGAGCCTGGTCAACTCCGCGATGCTTCTTGCCGCCAGCATCAGGTTGTGCTTGGTTCTCTCACGGCTCTGTGTCTCCCCTTGGCCAAGGTGTAGAGCCAGTCTGTCCAGGGCAATGGCCACATTGTAGTACGAGTACTGAGTCTGCAGAATGACTAGCTTCGTAACGGGACGTGCATGCAGCTGCGGCTGCCCACCTCGACCCGGCCTGAAGGCAACAGGAACTGACTGCCGCCAGTCTTCAAGAAGACGCCGCGCATGGTCTATTGCCCTTCGTGCAGACTCCCCGGACTGCAAAGACGCGCTGACTGAGAAGAGTGACGAGTACACCATCGAAGAGACTCTGCCGAGCCGAATGGCTGAGAGGAACCAGTTGTAGTCACCAAACATCGACTCTGGCGCGCGGGGAACCATGCAGCCGATGTCTTCGTCGGCCAGCAGCTGGGCCGTGTTAGTCGAGATTCCACACAGCATTCGGATGCGCGGCCCCAGGCGGCCTGCTGTCACAACTCACCGAGCTGGTACACTCGGAGAAACTAGCCGTTTTCTCGAGGAAGTAAACGGTCCAAAACGTCCTAAGGTGCGTTGCGTCGCAGTTGGTGGACTTGTGGTATCTAAGCGTCTGGGCCATCCTCGCGGCCTCTGAGATGAGTGTTTGGTCGAGCTGGAGACAGCATGCGTTCATCGCAAATATGGACTGAAGGCGTGCCTGGTGTCAGTGGGGATATCCTCTGCATTGCCATACATTCAAGCACACACCATGGCCGTAAGAGCCTAGGGAACGACCTAGTCAGTAAATGCCTCCCCCAAAAGACCCGATACAAGGGTAGGGACGGGGCTGGAGGACCGGCGTACTTGAAGATTGGACAGGGCCACCGGCGGCGCTAGAACCACTGGCAGTGAACCAAGAGAGACTTGGAACAGCCTCCACGCCTGGCTGGACCCAGGCACGAAACTGCCGCCGTTGAAGAACTGGCTGCCAAGGGCCAGCACACAATGATACAGCGCAGAGAATGCCGGATCAAACGACAAGGCTTCATCGAGATACGGCCCAGAAATATGCGTCTCAAAGTCTTCGCGGTCGAGAAACGGGTACACGGGATGAATGTGTTCGAAGAACGCTGAGGGTTGTCAGACTTGCATAAAGAAAACCCCCGGCAGAGACGCGAATCCTCCGAGCTTGGTCGAACGTACCATTCACAAAAGCCCTAGAAACACGAGGCTCTATCTTCTCCGACGTAACGGGCTTTTGGAAGTGGATGCTCTCCCACGGGGACGTATCCTTGTGGCAGACGCGTTCCTTGAACAGGTCATCCAGGCTGTCGACGAGCTCCCTCAATGACTCAGTCCCAAGTCTCTCTGCGAGAGACGTCACTCGGTTGTTGGAGAAGAACGATATGGAGGTGCTCGGCACTGAAGAAGCGTCAGACTCAACGACTGTCACTCGGCACGAAGCGGCGGCGGAAGCTTACCAGTGGTGTCCGGCGCCTATGGTAAACACACAGTCAGCCTACCACATAAAAAGCAAGCCAGATCAGGTTATCTATGATATTGACTTCGATAAGGACGTGCCTTTACAACAGTGAACTCGTCACAGAAAAAGACATCTTGCGGGCCACACTGCAAGATCCGGTCTATGTGTAAAACGCCGCCCAACCCAGCGCCGGCACTGGAACCAGAAACGGGGCCGAGGCCTGGCGGATTGACTGCAAGCAGAGAAACCGGCACTGCGCATTTGACAAAGGTCAGTCATCTCTGTAGGCTTCCTCGGATAATATTCTTTGGCGACACGAAAGCGAAACCAACCTTTTACTCGACCTCTACGCCGGAACGAACTGAAGTTGCATTGCTCCTGGCGGTTCTGGACATCGCCATGACACGTCAAAGCCAATCACTTTAGATGCGAGAACTATCAAGGGCAAGCTTACGGCGCAGTGGGTGCATATCGGCGATGATTCCGCATCACCGGGCTTCGGAGACGGAACTGCACAATGCCTGGAATCAGCGGCCCGCCGAGCCCGAAGCGGACGTTACGGTATCTCCATCCGAGGATGACGGCAAAGGACGGACGCACCTATACACCGGACCTTGCGCAGCCTACACTGATCGCAGGACTTGTTGACTTTCATCTTCCAGAAGCCGTCCAGCAAAACGACGCTGGGTTGTGCTGAGAGATGTCCTCATGACATTCCGTGCGCTCAACAGAGGAGACCAGAGCGGTGGTCCCGCGCCGTCTTGGCGGGTTCGGGGCGTGAAGCATTCATTGGGTGGCTAGCGAGCCGCTTTGCGGCACAGTCGTCGCTGGGATGACATGACCTGTTCCTGTCGACCCGTGTCGCAGTGCCAAGGCCCGAACACCGAAAAGTGGTCCCTCCGAGTCCTGCGCCGGGCGGTTGTTGAGCCGGTCCAAAGTCCGGGCCGTTCGTGCTGCTTGTTGTTCCAGCGACCGTGTCCTGGGAAAGTGATGGACTTCTCTTCCATGCTAATAAGACAAGTCATTGCCTGGTTCGTGGGTGGAGGGTCAGTAGTCTCAGGGGTAAAGTAACGAACCCTTCGGGGCCCGAGCCGGGTGAATCGACAGACAACACACCGAACGAAGATCATCACTGGCGATCTTTTTGTGCTCCGTTCCCGTTCGATTGATCTAGTCTTGTGCGTGTCTACATATCCCCCGCTCATCTCCCCCTCGATGGTTGCAACTCCGGTGAACTCGAGAGTTACGTTCCGATTCATAGACCAAGTCCATCATGGAGCCTCGCAGCATCTCAACCTCCAACAGAACGACCTCCCCTCCTGTAAAGCGTTTCGAAGACCGACAAATCACCACCAAAGACTTTGAATCTCAACAAGCAGTGGTTGAACAAGAGGTCGGACACCTCGCCCGCCAACTCAGCGGCTCTCACGCCAAACCACACTCATCACCAGGCGAGATATCCATGTCGGACTCGAACCCACCTCACGCCGCCACAAACGGCCCTATCAATCCGTATCCAGGCACTAACCTAGATCCGAGATCCCCGTCCTTCGACGCCCGCGCCTGGATCAAAGCGTTTGTCAGGCTTACAGAATCCGACCCGAAGTCTGCGCCTCGGCGGGCCTTGGGAGTCGCGTTCAGGGACCTGGGCGTTTGCGGATGGAGCACTGGCGCCGAGTTCCAAAGGTCTGTTGGGAATGTCCTTCTCGCTGTTGGACATGGCTTGATGAAGTTGGCCACGGGTCGGAGCCGGCGCGGCAGTCGCGTGGTTATCCTGCGGGACTTTGAAGGTGTCATTGAAAAGGGGGAGATGCTCCTCGTCTTGGGGCCACCAGGATCGGGATGCTCGACGCTCCTGAGGACGCTTTCATCTCAGACTGCGGACCTCGAGGTCAGCCCTGAGGCATACATCAACTATCGTGGTGAGTCGCACGGAATCATCGCCCCTCTGTAACCTATGCTCCCTGAGAATACTGAAAGGTTCTTCCCGCCCAGGCATTGACCCAAAGCTGATCCGCACCCGTCTCCGCGGCGACGTTCTCTACAACGCCGAAATCGACACCCACCTAGCCCACCTCACCGTCGGCGAGACCCTCGCCTTTGCCAGCCGCGCCCGCTCCGTCCGTCACGTCCCAGGCGGCTTCTCCCGCCAGCAATTCGACCTCATCAAGCGCGATGTGGTCATGGCGGCCTTCGGGCTCACCCACGCGGCGGACACGCGCGTCGGCGACGACACAGTCCGTGGTGTCAGCGGCGGGGAACGCAAACGAGTCAGTATCGCCGAGGCGGCCCTCACAGGCGCCAAGTTTCAGTGCTGGGACAACTCGACCCGTGGCCTCGACAGCGCCAACGCGATCGGCTTCTGCCGGAACCTGCGTCTCCAGGCCGATCTTCTCGGGGTGGCGTCCGCTGTGAGCATCTACCAGGCGCCCCAGTCGGCTTACGATCTTTTCGACAAGGTCACGGTCGTCTACGAGGGCAGGCAGATCTTCTTTGGGAGAGGCACGGAGGCCAAGGTTTACTTTGAGGATCTCGGGTTCCTCTGCCCGGAAAGACAGACTGTCCCGGACTTTCTGACTTCAATGACCAGCCCGCACGAGCGGCTCGTCAGAACCGGCTTCGAGAACATGGTGCCTCGCACACCGGACGAGTTTGCCCAGAGATGGAAGCAGAGCAAGCAGCGGCAGGAACTGCTCCGCCAACTGACAAGCTACGAAAAGAGCCACCCATCGCTTGAAAGGCTCGCGGAATACCAGCACTCCCGCCGCGCCGAACAAGCGAGAGTGCAGAGGGAAACTTCACCATACACCATCTCGTACACGCAACAGGTCTCTCTCACCTTCTGGCGCGCATGGCGGCGTCTCCTTGCGGACCCGGGGTTCACCATCGCCTCCCTCCTCTTCAACCTCGTCATGGCCCTCATCCTGGGGAGCATGTTCTACAACCTTGAGCCAGACTCGTCGAGCTTCTACTACCGCGGCGGGATCATATTCTTCTCGCTCATGTTCAACGCATTCGGCAGCCAGCTCGAGGTCCTGACCATCTACGCGGAGCGTTCAGTCGTCGAGAAGCAGAACCGCTACGCCTTTTATCACCAGTCCGCCCAGGCCATCGCCAGTTATCTGTGCGACCTCCCCTACAAGGTCGCCAACATGCTCGTCTTCAATGTGCTAGTGTACTTGATGGCTGGTCTCAGACGGGAAGCGGGGGCGTTCTTTTTCTTCTGTCTGGTCACGCTGCTGGCCACCCTCTCCCAGTCGGCCATCTTCCGGACTCTGGCCAGCATCACGAGGACTTCGGACCAGGCCATGATACCAAGCGCGCTGCTCGGGCTCGGGCTTATGATCTACACTGGGTTTACCGTGCCAACGGCGTACATGCCCGGCTGGTCGCGGTGGATGGGCTACATCAACCCCTTGGCGTACTCCTTTGAGGCTCTGATGGCCAACGAGTTTCATAGCAGAGAGTTTGGGTGTGCCTCCATGGTTCCGCAAGGCCCGGGGTACGAGGGCCTGCCATTGGAGTCGCGGACCTGCTCCGTCGTCGGCGCCAGGCCTGGCTCGGCGGTCGTGAGCGGGGACAGCTACATCAATGTGTCATTCGGCTACTATGATGCTCACAGGTGGCGAAATGTCGGCATTCTCTTCGCCTTTACGGTCTTTTTCTTCGGCGCCTACTTGTTCGCGGCCGAGCACGCCAAGCCGCTGAAGACACGGGGTGAGATTTTGGTCTTCAGACGAGGCAAGACGGCCTCGGCCCTCAAGCCAGGAAAGGTCGCGTCGCTGGATGGCGATGTCGAGGCTCAAAGACAAGGAAGCCAGCCCATCTCGGCCGAGAAAGAACATGCCACTTTTCATGACAGCGGCCCCTCTGTGAGCAACTCGGTCTTTCATTGGGAAGATCTCTGCTACGACATCAAGGTCCGGGGAGGCGCTGAGCGTCGGCTCTTGGATCACGTAGACGGATGGGTCAAGCCTGGGATATCCACCGTCCTCATGGTAAGGCGCCCCGAACGAGAAGATACGCATTCTAACGAACTGTTTCCACAGGGAGTTTCTGGAGCCGGCAAGACAACGCTTCTCGACGTGCTCGCGACTCGCGTCTCCGTCGGTGTTGTGAGCGGCGACACCCTCATCGACGGCACACCGACCGACGCCACGTTCCAACATCGCGTCGGCTACGTGCAACAACAAGACCTCCATCTCAGCACCATGACGGTACGCGAAGCCCTGGAGTTCAGTGCTCTCCTCCGGCAGTCCGCCGAGGTCTCCCGTCAGGAGAAACTCCAGTACGTCGAGCACGTGATCGACATGCTGGAGATGCGGGAGCTCGCCGGGGCCGTGATAGGGGTCCCGGGAGAGGGTTTGAATGTAGAGCAGAGGAAGCGGTTGACGATCGGCGTTGAGCTGGCTGCACGGCCCCAGCTGTTGGTGTTCTTTGATGAGCCGACGTCGGGATTAGACGCACAGACTTCGTGGGCCATCTCGACGCTGATCAAGAAGCTTGCGAGCAGCGGGCAAGCGGTCCTCTGTACGATCCACCAGCCGTCTGCTATTCTGTTCGACCAATTCGACCGGCTTCTTCTTATCGCCCCGGAGGGGAAGACGGTTTACTTTGGAGGTGCGTGCATTCGATTCTCATCATTGGCGGTGCCCACGCCGCTGTGGAAAGAACCTTGGTCCATGCTTTGGGCCGCAATTTGTTGTCTTTCTCCTTGAAGTTCTCCTCACGCTCGCCTGCAACGACTATTCTTCAAATGCCTTTACGGACGGCTGATCGTATCCAGATATCGGCGACAAAGCATCGACTCTAATCAGCTACTTCGAACGCAACGGGGCCCCCAAGATTGAAGCCGAAGCCAACCCCGCCGAGTGGATGCTTCAGGTAATCAAGCCACCCCAGGAGGGCTCCGGGAACGTTGACTGGCATGAGACCTGGCGGAACTCCCCAGAGTACAAAGACGTCAAGAGAGAGCTCAACCGTCTTTGCACCCTCGCCTCGACTCAACATCATACGGACCCAGGCGCGGACCAGGGGTCACAGCACCGGGAGTTCGTCTCATCCTTCCCGTTCCAGTTCTGGCACGTCTTGATCCGGACCTTCAAGCACTTTTGGCGATCGCCAGTGTACATGTGGTCCAAGATTAGTCTCATCGCTCTATCAGTTAGCCCGCCTCAGCCTCTCAATGCAAACCCCCAAGCTAACACCTCCCCCCCTGACAGTCCCTCTACCTCGGCTTCAGCTACACTGCCACAAACTCCATCCAAGGCCTCCAAAACCAGCTCTGGGCAATCTTTCTCCTGCTCGTCGTCTTCATCAACATCAACGAGCAGATCATGCCCATGTTCGTGCCCCAGCGCGCCCTCTACGAGTCCCGCGAGCGGCCCTCCAAGATCTACCGCTGGTCGGCGTACGTCCTGTCCAACATGCTCGTCGAGATGGTCTGGAACTCCGCCATGGCGTTCGTCATGTTCCTTTGCTGGTACTACCCCGTCGGCTTCGCGCGCAACACCACGGACGAAGACAGGGCGGCCCGCGGGTTCCTCGTGTTTCTGCTTCTGTGGACGTACCTCGTCTTCACGAGCACGTTTGCGCATCTCGCGATTGTGTGGATCGACCTGCCCGAGACGGCCGGGGTCCTGACGAGCCTGTTCTGGATGCTGTGCATTCTCTTCTGCGGCGTGGGGGTTCCCAGGGCCGACCTGCCCGCCTTTTGGACCTTCATGTACCGCGTCTCGCCGGCCACGTACCTCGTGGGCGGCATCATGACCGCCGCCGTCGCGAATGCGGACGTCGTCTGCGCGGACCATGAGGTTTTGCGCGTCTCGCCGCCCGCGGGGGCCAACACGACGTGCGGCGACTTTCTCGGCCCCTTCGCCGATGCTTCGGGGGGCCGAGTCCTCAACGTGGCGGAGCGCGACGTGTGCGGCTACTGTCCGGTCGGTACCACGAATGACTTTTTGGCGCAGTTCGATCTCGGCTACGATACGCGGTGGAGAGACTTTGGGCTCGTGTGGGTGTACGTTCTCTTCAATGTCGCAGCGGCAATGGGGCTGTACTGGGTCTTCCGCGTGCCCAGGGGAAAGGAAAAGAAGGCCAAACGAGCCTGATCGCTTGAGAGGCTGTAGCAGCAGGACGCTGTTCTGCAGAACCCTTCACCTTTTACTGCCCTGGTCCGAGAAGCCCCTTTTTGTACAGAAAGATCGCCCCGGGGGTCATGGGTAAAGTAGATGGGGAAAGGACGAAGTCGTTAGCCGTTGTATTGTTGTAGAGTAGCTTGACTCAGGAGCCAGTGAGATACAAAACTGCGCCCACAACGCGAACGGACGCCTTTCTTCTACAACCCCCATTGCCTTGATCATGACAGCCAACTCGATCAAATAAAGCATGCTCTCAATGTGGGTTCGTGCTACCTAAATCTTAGGTTGTGCGACGTCGAAGGTGCGTCGTCCAGCATACTGAAGAGCTGCAGGGTCCATCCAGTTGGCATACTGACAGCACACTAAAGTCCCATAACGTAGTGGTTTCTTTCTATTTACGAGTACTAACCGTTCTTGGGTTCTGATATACAATAGCCCAGACTATAGTGCCCCGACGGCCTCGTTCACAGACGAAATAATTCAAGATACGGATACCAAGCAGCGTAAATCAAATCAGTAATATTTCTATCAACGTCAACGCTAGCTTATCTTATGGGCGAGCTTGTGTCCCACTCGCTTGTGCATCATGTTATCTCTGGACGTACAACATCATTCAATGCTACCCCTTTACCCCCCTCTCATGATCCACCCCACCACAGCGGTCATTATCCATGTTCATTTTACAAATTCTATAATAGCAGGCCGAAAACTCAAGGCCAGTCATCGATACACATAAGGGAACAAAAAATTTTCCGTCAAAGAAATCCTACATCGCGTGCGGCGGCTGCTCGGCAGCGGGCCGACTACAAGAAGACAACCACGCCGACGGCAACCGCGCCGAGGAGACTCATCAACGGCATCGCGCTGGGGCCTTGAGAGCGGGCTCGCCGGCAACGACCACGACGGTAGGGGTGGTCGCGGGGCGGGAGGTGGAGGAAGGGAGGGAGGTGTTCGCGGGAGGGTTGGAGGGGGGGTTCTGGGGTAGGCGGGAAGAGGTGGCGGGACGGCTGCTGGTGTTGACGGGCGGGTTGACGGTGTTGACGGGGGGCGCGACGGGGACGGAGGGCCTGGTGACCAGGGTCGAGCTGCTGGGGGCCGCGAGCGTCGGCGTGCCGGGGCGGATGAGGGACGAGGTGGTCGGGGTGAGGACGGTGCGGCATATGCTGCTGACGCAGGTGGTGGAGACCCCGACGATGGTCGAGCGGCCGGTGGACACGGGGGGCGACGGGGTGTTGGTGACGAGGGGAGCGTTGCTGCGGGTGACGATCGAGCAGGTGCCGTTGAAGTCGCAGCGCGTCAGGGTCGCCACGACCGGGGGCACGGGGTAGGTGAGTGTGGTGACGGGGCTGCAGACGCCGCTGTTGCAGGCCGTCAGGGTCGTCACCTGGCTGGGGATCGGCACGACGGGGGGCAGGGTGATGGGCCTGCAGGTGCCGTTGAAGTTGCAGGTGGTGGTGGTCACCGAGGGGGGGCCGGTGATGGTGGGACTCGTCGAGACGGGCGGGGCCGTGAGGACGGGGACGACGACGGTGCTGTTGTTGGGGAGGACGAGGGTCGAGCCGGTGAAGGGGGGCAGGATGACGACGTCGGTGGTGGTGTTCACGCTGGGGAAGACGGTGGTGGTTGCAATGGTGATGGTGCTCGTACCCAAGGCGGACGGCGTCGCGCTCGAGGACGTGGTGCTGTTCGGGTCAACAACCGTGGCCGAGGTGCTGGATGAAGAGAACAGGCTGCTGCTCGAGGTGGTGTCGGTGCTCGTGGTGGTGTCGGTGCTCGTGGTCGTGGTGTTCGCCTGGCCGTTGACACCAACCAAGACGGCGGCGCCTGCAGCGAGGCGGATGAAGTTGGATGATACCATCTCGGTTGACGGGAGCGAGCGTGGCGGTTGGCAGCTAGCTGGTGGGCTGCAAAGAGGTCCGAAACGAAGGACAAAAGCGAATGTCAAAGCGAGGGCTTGGAGCGAAGAATCAAAATCGAACGTGGACGGGTGATCGTGGGTATTGGTGTTGTTGCAATGACGAGAAGAAAGAAACCGTGTAGGCCGGGTCCGAGGGGGGCCTTTGATATAGCCGTTGCCCACGCTTGTCGTCTTCACCGGACGACTGCCGCGAACAGTTTCGACCACCAGGGAGTACCGAACACCTCTCCGTGAGATCATCGTGGGCCAAGAACATGGTCAACCCCAGCGCCGACAGTGGCTGGAAGCGGTAGACGAAGGTAGCGCGAGCTCCGCGTGCGCTCTGCTCGTTCAGACCGTTTCGGCGGCGTCATGGCGGGCGGTTGGCGGCAACAGGGCGACGGATGTGGCAAGGGCAGCGGTAATTTTGGACAAGGCCCTCATACGTGGGTAAGTCGGACACGCGAGCGCAGGTGGGATACCGTGAACTGGGGTCAGATCGGCCAAGGGATGGTGACCAATCCGTCGGATCCGGATGGATCAGAGGGTATTTTAAGGGTGAGACATCGCGCGACGGGGCTTGCGGAGTGCTCTCCAAGGCGAGCAATGCTGGTGCCCGCAGAATCCTTGGTCGACGAAGATGGATAGACGGTGTAGAGTGAAACAGACGGAAGAGAGGGAGACGGCGAAGAAGCGCACCCACACGATCCGGAGCCTCTTGGCTCGGCGCCGGAGGCAGTCGTTTCCATGCCCGCGCTCTGGGACCGTCCCCGACATGGCTTTGGCGAGTGGACAGCTGCATTCCCGAGGGCCCAACATTCCAGTCCGATTGCGGGGTGTTTCTCAACTCGGCCAGGAAAAGGTATGCATGGGAGACGGACTTTCCCACTCGCTCGTTCGTCGGAATGCTTCTCGTTTGGCCGAGGAAGCAACAAAGATGCAAGTCCGTATGCTAGCCGTTCTTTCGTATAGCCAAGCGTAGGCGTGCATTTCTGGGAGACTGGGACAAAAACCAAAGTTTCCCTACCAGCAATCAGTTACAAACTCAATCCCCAACAGTGACGCCGTGGTTGGACGGGGCGAGAAGACAAGAGGTCCCCATGTCTTGGACACGGCCGCGGACGGAAGTTGTCGATGAAGGGGTTTCCGGCTTTGCCCAGACAGAGCAAAGGCGTTTTCAGCCCTTTCGTACTCTTGCAACCCCCACGTGTAAGTGGGAACGGGAGTCTGAGTGCGAAAATGTCTGCAAGAAGCCACACAACGTGCCAAGATTTTTATTTATTCTTTCTCTCCCCCTCTTGGAAATGGGAAATGTCTACCGCAACCCGGCCGAGGGCACAGTGTCTGGCATGGCAACCAACAGTTGATCACTGAATCGAGGTTGTCGACCAAGGCGTGGCTCTTGGTGGAATAATGCCGGAATGAGAGATGACCGTGCAGCGTCAGAATGCCATGTTTTTGACCTGCGCTTGTCAGTCAAGTCAAGAGGCGTCATCGGGCAACAGGGTGGAGGGTAGGATGGACGAGATAGTTGAAATGGTGAGTGAGCCTGTATTTGTCTAGACTCTGGCCCCGGTTTTGCCTCCATGCAAAACGCCCCGACAAATGAAAGATATCCAAGCTGGTCTATTCATACATGACGTGATAGTCTTTGATCCTCCTCTGCCCCTTGCCCTCGTCGTCGCATGATGCCTTACAGCTTCATGCCGAGCGCCTTGTGCACACGCATGCTCTGCCGGATGCTCAGGTCGAGCATAATCTCCTCGCTGCCACCGGGAATGGCGTACGCGCGCACGTCGCGGTACAGCCTCTCGACCTTGCCGCCCTGGCCGCCGCGCGAGTACGACAGGCCGCCGAAGATCTGCGACGCTTCACGAGCGCAGAACTCAAAGGTGACGGTGCTCTGGGCCTTGAGGCTGGCAATGGCACCACCCAGCTTGAGCATGGCCTCGGTCTCGCCCATCTTCTGGCACTGGAAGATGAGGTTCTCGAGCCACGCGTACGAGGCCTCGATCTGGCGGGCCATGTGGGCAAGCTTGAGACGGATGACGGGGTGCTCGATGAGCTTCTTGCCAAAGGTGCGGCGCTTGTTGGCGTACTTGACGGACTCCTCGTAGCAGACACGGGAGAAGCGAAGGCACTGGATGATGATGCCGATACGCTCGTGGTTGAAGTTGGTCATGATGACTAGAGGACGTTAGTAGCTGACCATCAGTCGTGGTTCAAGTGGGCATACCTCTGAAGCCCTGGTTCTTCTTGCCGAGCAGGTTCTCGACGGGCACCTTGACATCCTCAAATGTGATGTAGGTGGTGCCGCTGGACCAGACACCCTGGCAGTCCATGCGTCTTGTCGTGACACCGGGGCCTCTCTCGATGAGCAGCAAGCTGACGCCGTTCATGCCAGGGCCACCTGTCCGGACGGCGGTGGTGAAGTAGTCACACCAGATACCGTTGGTAATCCACTTCTTCTCACCGTTGACGATGAAGTGCTTGCCATCCTCGCTGAGCTTGGCCTCGCACGTCAGGTTGGCGACGTCGGAACCCGCATCGGGCTCGGTAATGGCCAAGCAGATGCGCTTGTCACCATTGAGGATGTCGGGCAGGATGCGGTCGACGAGGGCCTTCTGGCCGAACTTGACCAGGGGCGGGCAGCCGATTCCGAAACCACCAATGACGTTCCAGACGAAACCACCCGAGGCGGCGCGGGACAGCTCGTCGGTGAGGAGCATCTCGTGGAAGAGGTCCCAGTCCTTGGGGTCCACCGAGGCGACGGTGTTCTTGGTGTACTGGGTCGGGTAGTGGACACCGAGCAGACCGGCCAAGTAGCCGCGCTCACCCATCTGCTTGTAGATGGAGGGGTCGACCTCCTTCTTCTCGTCCCACTCGCCGACAAAGGGCTCGACGTTGTTCTCGACCCACTCGCGAATCTCGGCGCGCAGGGCTGCGTGCGTCTCGTTGAAGTAGGGGGTGTGGTACTGGGCAACGGGTTAGAGACTGCGGCCTGAATGGGAACGAGGCCGGAAAGCGACTTACGGCCTGATACCAGTTGGGGTCGGCGTAGGGAACCATGTCGCCAAAGGGGTCCATGGGCTCGGACTCCTCGGTGCTGCTGGCGACAGCCTTCTTGGGAGCGGCCTTCTTGGGCACGGGGGCGGCAGCGGCGGGCGCGGCCTCGACGGGCTTGGGCTTGCTGTCGAGGGAGCCGACCTGGAGCTTGGCCTTGTACTTCTTCAGGATGCCCTCATTGTGGTACTTCCAGAACTGCTTGGAGGCGTCCTTGCCGGCGACACGCTGGAGGATCTTCTTGCCACCTAGAATGGGTTAGGAAACAGGGTCGGTAGGGGAGGGGGAGAGGCACGCACCAGGGTGATCGTCCTGGAACTTTGTGAGGTCGTAGACGTCGCCGTCGACGATGATGTACAGGTCCTCGGGCTTGTTGTGCGACGCGACGTCGCTGGTCGAGAAGGTCTTGGACATTGTGGCTACGGCGTGTCTGTCTGTCTGTATCTCGTACGATTCGGTTGGATACGATGGGATGGCAGACACTCGTCGGATGGGTACGCGGGTCCTACTGGGGGAATGTGGGAGGAGCAAGGAAGGTTTAATGAAGAGACGAGAGGAGGGGATAAGAATGTTTAAAAGACGTCAACGAAGAGGAGTTTGTGTGTGTGTGCGTGTGTGTGCGGTGCGTGTCTGGGGAAATGTGGTCAAGGAACGAGTCGCGACGGCCATGGTCGGCAAATGGGCGGACCAGGCCAGACAATCACATGCTTGCGGCGACCCCAACTTTGGCTGAGGTGAGAAAGCCTAAAGGTACCTCTCCTTGTCGGGGGTGAAGCTTAGGTGCGGGTGTCCAGGAGAGGTACCTGCTGCCTCTGACCTCAGACGCGAAACCCCAGGATGCTTGGGCGGGCACAGCCGCAGCCAGCTGCGGCAGAGCCGACAGCCCGCGTACCTTTGCACCAGAAAGCCTATGACGAGGTACATTGATACCCAAGTCAATTGCAAGCACATAGTACTATGTATATGCCTACACATCGCATGCTACGTTTCCCCGTGCAGCGGCACTCCAGTCTTGGGGGCGGCCCTTCTTCCGTGGTTGGAGGTTCCCCAAGTTTCCCCCCACACTTGGAACGCACCCAACAGCGCGCAGAAAAGCATGCGGACGCGGAATACGGGGGCGGCGGAGGCGATTGATCGTGTGGGGAATATCTGCAGTGAGCTTTAGCGGTCACCGTCAATTGACACGAAGCACATTGGCTCGGAGGTTGGCAAGTTTTGGGAAACGAGACGCGGATGGCCGTGGAAGCGGGACAACTAGCCCGGCTAGGCGCCCCATTGACAATTGGGTTCTGCACTAATTCGTGTCATGTGTCGTGCGTCGTCTCCTTGTCCCCATTGTCCTCCCGCTTCCTGTCGTGTGTGGTCTGAGAGGAAAACCACTCGAGTGTCTTGGTGCGGCCGTCGGCGCATGTGATTCTCCAAATTCTGTTTCGGGCGTCGCATCTCCTTTCGGCTGATGTCATCGAGGGGTCTCCTGCCGCTGCTGTTTCTGGTCCGCCCCAGAGTGGGTCTTTACCTCGGCATCTTCTGGACCGGTGACGGGCCAATGGGAAACACGGGGTTGGTCAGGTGGGTCTTGCTCCCCATACAGAGTACGATGTACGGTAAAGAGCGATGCACACTCCGCCTTGAGTCAGGCACATGACACCCCAGCAGCCCCATGGCAACATCGTGCTGGACATGACTGAGCCAAGCGGCCTTCGACCGATCATATTCGGCATGCTACACCCCAGATGTTCCTAGATTGGCACGTGGATTCTTCTGGAGCAGACGGCTCACTTGAACCGGGGAGGCTGGATCTTGACCGTCTGTCAGAACATCAGCCATCTTTCCCCTCACCTTTTTTTAGTGGACTAGACATCAAGTGCATCTAGCCCCTCGCCCATTGGGGGGCTTCGTCCTGAGGCAGAGAGTACACCGTATATTATAGTGTCCGAGATCTAAATCCCCGAGGTGTCCATCTCCGATTCACTGGAAAAAAGATGGCAATCAAGCCATAGTACACATGTCCACCCACGAAACATAGCAATGGGTCTGCCTTTTTGACCCCCAAACGCCGGATTCCACGCCGAAGCAACCCATATCAGGTATCGTCCCATCGTCGTCGCCCCCTTTGTCTCACGCCGCCGGCGACAGACAACCTCCAAAAATTCCATGTAGCAATCATCGAAATCTTCTCCAGCCCCCAGACCTTGCCACTAGGCCCCGCGAGGCTTAGCCTTGGCCGCCGCCTTCTCCTTCTTCTCAACCTTCTGCTTCTTCTTCTTTTCCTCGTTCTTGGCGTCCAGCTTGCGCTTGTGCGCCGCCTTCTCCTCCTCCGTCTTGGGAATCACCTTGAAGAAGCCGTCCAGACGGACCTGTTGGCTGCTCTTGAGGTTCTTCTCCAGCCTGGCACCGGCCGCCCGCACGCGGTCCTCGGAGAAGCCCTTCTCCGTGACAAGGTATTGCACCAAACCGTCCATGTCGGGCTTCTCCCACTTGAAGTCGCACAGCGGGTCGTCCGCCGGTCGCACGTCGGGGTTGAGGAAAAGCTCGCGGGCGTCCTGGTACGGCCAATCATCGGGGATCACGTATTTCTGCTTCGCGTCGTTCTTGAATGCATCGACGAGCGTCTCCAGGTCGCCGTGCTCGCGGATCAGCTTGAGCGCTGTTGAGGGGCCGACCTTGGGAATGGGGTCCAGGTAATCGCAGCCGAGGAGGATGCAGAGGTCGACGAACTGGTTTGAGTCGTAAGTTACATTGTGCATGCCTCATCAGTGATCGGCGAGACGTACCTGCTTGCGTTCCATGCCAAGGCCCTCAAGCACCTTGTCAATGTGAACCTCTTGAATGGGCTCCTTGCGCTGCTCACTGAAGGTCAAGTGACGCAGCAGAATGGGCGTGTCGAACGTGAGGGTATCCATGTCCTCGCTAGCTGCGGCATACACCTTGCCGGCACGCGCCAACACGGCGCATTGGGCTTCAGCTTCGGTAGGGGCAATGATGTAGGGGATGCCCATGAGCTTGAGCAGCTTCTGGCAGTCGGCGTTGTGCTCGCGGGTGACTCTCACCGTTCGACGGGAGAACTTCTCGACATCTTCGGCGGTACCCGTCTCCTTGGCCTCCTCGAGCCCCTCGGTGGCTTCCTGCTTTCTCTGAAATCGCTTGGCGAGCTCGCCAGACTTGAGCTTGGGCGGGGCACCGTCGAAGACGTAGAGGGGCTTGATGCCGTTGTCGACCATTCGGAGGGTTCGGTAGAAGAGACCCATGAGATGCGAAGTCGTCTCTCCGCTCTCGTTCATGAGCTGCTGGCCATCGGATCGTACGGCGATGAGGAAAGAGTAGATGCTCATGGACCTGGGGAATCGTTAGCGAGCAGGCTGCGGCAGTCTTTGTCGGGAACCCTACGCATCCTGTTCTGCGTTAGCACATGCGTCAGAGGGAAAATGTTCCGTCCAGGCTTACAATTGCGACTTTACGGCCAAAGTGCGCCTTGATCTCTCCCTCCTTAATGGCATCGGGGGCCTCCTCCTTGATGATCTGGAAGAGGTGCTTGATACCCATCTTGCGTCGCTGCCTACGGGCACTGTGATCGAGTCAAAGCGGAGTATTCGTTGATCAAAGTGCAGGGAAGCGGGTAACCGAGGTGATTGCAATAAGAGCCTATAGTTTGCAGCCGGGAAAGGGAGCAAAAATGCAGAGGTTGAGATTTGGCGGGAGGAATTCTGTCGCGGCGGGCAGTGACGACGGGGGGGTAGAAAGACAGGAAGGGACGGGCACGAGCTCGACGCGCGCCGCACTTTCTTTCATGGTCATGACGCGCCTTCGCATCCGAGTCTGCCCCGCCACGCGTTTAATTGATTGACAGTGCCGTCAGCTGGCAACGGCTTGGCCACCTCCTGGCGAGCAACCTATCCGAACTGGGTTAGTGTACTTGCCTCTCCATGTGCCTTCTTCGACCTGGAATCAACAAGCAACGAGACCGCGTGCTGTTTATCAAACTTGGCAAAAGACTAAATGCTAAGAATCTGGCCGCTGCCGGTCATGAGAGACGCATTTTGTAGCTCGAAGAGATACTATATATGTATTCGCCTCTCCAGGGTCAAATCATCCTAGGACTTAAGGAGCGCTTGCGAACGTTGACTCTATGCACAAGTGAAAGCCGACGATCACAAAATCTCCTTACAGGCCTCATAGGCCACGAAAAAAGAGAAAAAGTGCAGAATGCCGAGATCCTTTCATGCCAGCAGAATTTTGTGTAGTCGGCCGATACAGCAGGCTTGGGCGGAGCCTTGGGGTTGGGTCTCGGTCTCGGTCTTGGACTTAGACAATTGGCTATGCTGTAGCTTTGGTTGTGTTCTGTGTCGAATGTGGGGATGGTGAATGAAGCACCGGGATTTAACTCACACTGGCACTTTCTAACGCCGGGATGCGACGATCCATGGTCTTATCTACTAGTTTTCTTCTACAGCAAAACGCCGGTGGTCATTTTTTTCAAATCCCGAGATCAACTTTGCATTAAGTATCAGGATGACGTGCTTATCATAGAGCTTTTGGAGACCAATATTCAAATAACGTAACCGTTCCATGCTGGCGACTATTTTCCTAAACGCCATGATTGGCAACTTGGAGAGATAAGAAATAAGTCGCTATCTATTTCGGTGTAGGCGATATCGGAAGGGCACTGACTGCCACTGTGGCTGTAGATGAGAGCGCCTCGAACAGGAGTATAGATGCAAGTTGATATAAATATATACGTCGTTCTACGTGATGAAAGCGCAGACGACCGCACATCAGTCCTATTTTCATCAGCGAGCATCTCTTGCTACCGAATCAATATGAAGCTCCTCGTGGTTGTCTCTTCTCTCCTGTCGCTCACCGCTGCTAGGGTCATCAGCCGGACGGTCGACTATTCCAACTTCACCGTCGCCCTCGTCCGAGCACCACCTGCCAACTACCCCTATCCCCCTCCTAGCGAGAGCTGGCAAGGGCAGACGTACGACCTGAACGCCACCGTCGACTTGGGCATCCGTTACATCAAGCAGGCCGCGCTCAACGGGGCCACTCTCGTTGCTTTTCCCGAACTTTGGTTTCCGGGGTAAGACTACCACCGTCCTTCTCCTTTTGCGCTTGCGGGGGATATTCAATTAACGCCGGGTCGTTCCTAGATACTTATTCGACGGTCCCGCAGGGCCAAACGAGCAGCTCACATACTACCTGGAACAGGCACTTGTCGTCGGCAGCGCGCAATGGGATAGACTCGTCGCGGCTGCGCGGGAGTATCATGTCTGGCTTGAGTTTGGATTCTCTCAGCGGGACGGCGAACACGTCTTCATGGCTCAGGCGCTCTTCGATGACAGTGGCGAGGTTATCCAGTTGCGTCAAAAGCTGCGGCCCTCTGGTGGCGAGCGAACGGTGTTCAGTGATGGGACGATAGATGAGTTGAAGGTTTTCCAGACGCCGTTCGGTCGGCTCGGGATGCTTGAATGCTGGGAGTACGTTTAGTTTCGTCTGGTCTTGGCCGCCATTTTCCTTCGCTTGATATCAAAACAGCACTGACGACCGATGCCGCAGACACATGCACCCCACCATGACAATCCCAGTCCAGGCGCAGAACGAAAACCTCCACATCGCAGCTTTCCCTTGGGCCCCTGACCTGGGAGCCATGACTGGCGTCACAAGCACGGAGGTCAGCCTTGCAGGCGCACGCTACTATGCGGTCACGGGCCAGACGTACGTCCTCATGCCGGCCGTCGGTACCGCTGTCGTCATCCATCCCAACGGGACCATCGTCGCACAGTTAAACGCGTCAGATTGCCCCCTTGCGCAACCTTTGCTGTACTACTCCCTAAATACCACAGGCTTCGCGGGGACCCTCGACAACAACATAAACGGCGAGTTCTCGTGGGCCGCGCTCCAGCAAATCAACGATGCCTACCCCTCGTACATTCCCCATGAACAGGGCACCTTCATCCCAAGGCGCTTAATATCTGTGGAGGAAATGAAGAAATCCGGGCCGATCCCTGTCAACTATTGATGCGTACAGCAACTTTCCAGCGTGGAATCGTATTGTCAGGCCGTGCATAGGCGGTTCGCATATATAAGAACCACCAATGACCTAAGCCGCCAGAAACATCTCTTTTCGCATTATTATGTCTTGATAGGGCTATGCCTGTGGCTCATATATCCATCAATGGAACGCCCATACGAAGGGGCAGAAAATGGCCGATGACTGAACATTAAAGAGATAATCCCTAGTGACTTGCTGGGTAGCAGATGTAGAGCTAATCAACTAGCCTTTCCAAACAATAGCAAAACTTTAATCATAAGCCGTATACTATGCCCTAGAGCTACACCAATTCAAACCATTACGAACAGGCCACAACTAATCACTACTCCTATTATGGTTTCTGTACCAATAGTAGTCGTTACGTTTGTTAAAGTGTGTACTACTGGGCAAAAGCCGGCTCGTGTATTCTACTGCGTCGATATTGTGTTCCATCGGAGTCGGTGACTACAAGTGGTACTGGAGGAACGTAGATTGATAGCGACCCTAAATCATACCGAGTTGAGACACATTTTGGTGTGACAATAAACATGGTCGGAATAGTGGGAATTGAAGGTGCCGTGGTCATTGGGGCAGTGGACTGCTCTTTTCATATCTGTACTCTAGCAAATATCTGAAAGGAACGGAGGGCCAAATGATACCAAACCTCCAGAGTCCTAGAATAAGCACCACGCATGTGACCCAGACATCAAAGTACTTGGCAATCACAAAAAGGCATGCCGAAATGAGCCAGTGACCGTGGCTGACGCGAACCCCAAATAACAACACGGCCTGTCGGACCAGACAGGGTTCAGCCGCAGCTAGTCAAGTTCACCATAGGTTGCGCTGGCAATGCATGTCAGCCATTGGGACAAGCCATCTCGAATCATGAGTTGGCCAAACGGGCACCAGCCCCGTCTGGGCCTGCAGCAGCTCGCTAGCGTCACATCCAGCCGTTCAGCCCTAAGGCCGGCATCTCCTCACACGAGGTTGCCGCCTGGAGGTCAACCTCTGCAGTCATCATTTCGAAAGTCCATGTCACCGCGGAGCGTTGCAGCCTGATTTTGATGTGTGATCCATCTATCTGCGCGAGCTGGGTGATGTGACCGGTCGCGATAATTGACTCGTCAATATCAATTGGCAATAGCTGCATCTTCATAGAGGACTCTGACACGCGCGACCGAAGCAAACGGCTCGAGGGCTTTACGCGGTCTGTACCGCTTCCACGTGTTCTCGCCATGATCATTCCCAGTTTGGAGATCGTATATCCTGCTCACATCAATCTCGCACCACCAGGATGGCGACCGCAAGTCAAGTAAGCAGGGATTCGGATCTCACCATCTCATCAACCTCGGCTAACACAGCATAGTATCATCTGCATCCACGATTTGGGCGGATCTCCCAAAACGACATGGCATCACGATGAGTCTGGCAAAACCTGGATATCAGATCCAGATTTTCTCGGCAGCCTCAAAGACTCGGTTAGAGTATGGACATATGGATACAACTCTGAGCCTGTGTCGAACATGACGCCTGCCAGCATTGCTCTTCATGCAGACGAGCTTCTGGCATCGATGATGGAAGAATACAGCAAGTACAGTGTATGTTTGAACGACACGTGCTACTTGATGTTGTGTACTCACATTCTTGACCCCAGGGCGGACCTACTATCTTCGTTGCCCATGGACTCGGAGGAACCATAGTCAAGAAGGTAAGTTCAGAAGGAGTAATTCTCTTCGCTTCTAACGGACCTTCTTGTTAGGCTGTTGAGCTATACACACGTTGTCCAGAGTACTTCATTATCAAAGATCTCACGGCAGGCATAGTCTTCTTAGACACTATCCATCACCCCACTGATTCAAAAGGTATCCTCAAGGCAGTAAATACAACGGTAACGGCCAGCTTAGCAAAGCACTCACCGAATCCATCAACGGATGAAATAAGACAGTTTTCAGAGGCCGTTAGGGAAGTCAACAGCACCTTTGTTGGCCACACTATGCCCAGATTCCTAATTCTCAACTGCCTTGCCATGCGGTCAATCAAGCTCACCGCTGAGGATGGGACATCCTTCAAGACCAGGGTGGGTAATCTTGAAAAGTTTCAAGTTGGCACTGTTGCTGATTAGCACGTCAGGTTGTTCCCAGGGGACGCGGTGAAATTGACTCTGTCAATGTCAAGAATGTGTCGGTGGACTGTAATCATTTTGAGTTAACCCAGGTCCCTTCGCCGTCAAGCCAAACCCATATTCTTTTAGCTGAGAATATCGGCGAGATGATGACAAACATCTCAGCACAGAACAAGAAAAGGGTGTTCTTCTCCATACCGCCACCAATGGAATCGAACACGGCCGACCCGCGGCCACCATCGCCGGGCCCTAGTGAGTACCTCAATACAGCGGAGAGTGGCACAATACATCAAACAAATCGTTAAACCATCGAACTGCAGGAAAACCTGGGAGACCAGCGAAGATTCCCGGAACACAGATCATTCCTGGCTCGCCACAGCGAGACAAAAACACGGAGTCGTTCTACCTGTCGATCAGGAAGAAAGAAGCTGGTAAGTCTCGTCTCAGCCATCTCGTGTTTATTTAGAGTCTAAATTAGATTGCAGAAAACATAAAAAGATGTCTAGACACGCTTCTCAACGTACTCGGCACATGGGACCGAACGCACCTCGGCTATGAAATTTACCCAATGCCCGGAACTTGCACCTGGATACAGTCAGATTCAATATTTCAGGACTGGCTCAAGTCAAACAAGACTGATGACATCTACGTCTGTGGAGGGGCCGGGTGCGGCAAAACGTACATGGCAAAGTCGATTGCCAACTACTTAGTAGGGGACCGCCCTCGACCGGCTTCATTGTATAACAACATAGTGCTATCATTCTTCTGCAACGTCAGTACAACGGGAAACAAGAAGCCCCCCATCTTGGAGTACTTCATCAAAGCACTCTTGAGGTCTCCACTCTGGTTTGAGTCCTTGTCCTCTCATTTCTGGTACCTAGACGATGGCAAAAAGCTCGATCTCGGTTCACTTTTTGAAATCCTACGCCAGTTCATGACAAGGGGGCAACTCATTATGGGGCCTCCAAGAACAACAGAAGTCTTTTTGATCATAGACGGGTTGCAGGAGTGCGATGTTGCCTATGTTCGAGAGTTCCTGCAGTTGGTGGGCAGCCTCGTCGACAAACCTGCCCCTCGAATATCGCCACCTTCGGGACCAATTGGCCCAATGCAATACTTTGCTCGGGAATCCATCAGGTTCAAGTTCCTTTTTACTCATACTCCGAACGAAATCATGTTTCTAGCATCTTCCCGGGCATTCAAAATCGACATGAATGAGGAGAAAATTGAAAAGGACATCAGCAAGTACGTTGACAAGGAGGCGGGAACAATCTTCTCAGTCAAAAACCCAATGCAGCCTCCCGAAGCAATCTGCGAATGGATAAAGAGCAAGTCAGGTTGCTTCTTCTTCTATGCCAAATACTCGCTGCAAGACTCGATTGCGACGATCAGGGTGGGAGACGACTACGGATACTCCATTAACGCGAGGCCACTCCCGTGCCCGGAACAGCTTGGAAACTACTACGACCACGAACTTCTTCCGTTGTTTCAGAGCATCGACAACCAAAATTATGCTCTCTCAATCTTACACATCGTCATTAGTGCCAAGCGATTCATCAGGCGGGAAGAGGTGCGAGACGCCATTGTATGTCTACACGACGATCCTCGCCTGAGTTTCCTCAATATCCAGAGCATTCTCTGGCAACAATGTTCTCGGCTCATTTATGTCGACAAATATCTCGAACTCTTCGTCTCTCACCAGTCGTTGCGTCTTCACTTCAGTTCTTACATAAGTGAGGAACAGCAACACGCAAATATGGCTTTCTTGTGCCTGAAATATCTTTTGCAACCTGTTTTTGGACGCGATTGTAGGACCCCGTCTTCGGAGCTATCTAGGCAACACCCGTTCTACAGCTACGCAGCATGTTGGTGGGAAGCGCATTTCCGTCTCTCGAACAGAGAGGGAATGAAGCTATTACCCCAAGTTGGCCGCTTTATCACATCTCCCTGTTACAGTACATGGTCCTCATACCAATCCTGGAATTCGGCGACAACCCAATGGGCGCGCAAAACCCCAATGTACCACGCGATCATGTCGAATCCGTGGATTCCTCCAGCCATCGCTCTCACAAACGCCAATGCCGGCCACCTCACTCGCGAGCTTCAGCAAACCTACAGCTTGATTGAATCTGAGTCTAGATCATGGAAAGAAGAAGTAACGGCCCTAATCGGGCAATTTCTGCACAAGCTGGATGCCTATACCGGCATGGCAACATTCCACAGAAATAGTTATACCAAGCCCGACTACTCCGTGCGAGACGCGGCCGGTCACACTCCACTGATGACAGCAGCAATGGCTCCTGACGGGTTGCCTGACATGATCGAGTTCTTCCTTCAGCAGACGCAAGACGTCAACGAACGGAGTTTCGTTCACGGAGACACAGCACTCTTGCTTCTCTGCAGATATCTAGATACGGATGATGATCTTTTGACCCATATAATGTCGCTACTCCTCGACGCTGGGGCAGATCCCAACATATCTGGGTTGGGCGGGAAGACATGCCTCCTGGAGGCCTGTGAAAGGAATTCACAAACGATGGTGAGACTACTGCTTCGCGCTGGCGCAAGCCCCGATAGCTCAACTCTTGACGGCGCCACTCCGCTTCGCGAAGCATTGATGAACTCAAATAGAGGCATCATTGAAACGTTACTCGATTATGACGTCGACCAGAGCTTGAAGTTCCCCTGGCCGAATGATCAAACTCCCCTAACATTTGTTATCGCCGAACGTGACTTGGACCTTTTCAGACTTCTTCTATACAGATCGGACGACATAAATCAGCTAGACGGCGCAGGGTTTGCAGCCATACACCTACTGACAGCGCCGGAGTACATCGATTGGCTGTCCTGTCTTCTGGAAAGATCGGATGTGGATCTCGACCTCCTCTCTGATGGACTGAACGACGACCACACAGGGCTCGTACGTCGAACTCCATTATCCTTCGCAATTTTCCATGACAACTTCAAAGCAGTCGAGATGCTTCTTGAAGCAGGTGCGAGTCCCTGCCGGCATCCGGAAACAACAGACGGGACACCACTCTATATGGCTGTGAGGTTAGCCAGGACAACGAGGAACGAAAAGAGGTGAGTTAGCCATGATATTTGTCTCTTTGATCTAAAGTTTTGCGAATGAAAGTAAGCTAACGCTTATGGTAGTAGGGACAAAGAGGACGAAATTGACAACAATGGCAACGTCGATATTGTTGAGCTATTGCTGGCATACCAATCCCCTGTCAATACGTTGAACCACAAATCAAAGAAATATGCCAAGTCACCGTTGATGTTGGCCGTACATCTGAAGGATCAAAACATGGTCGAGCTTCTTTTACGGCACGGAGCTGATCCCACACTGGAAGAAGCCTACGGATTCCTTGGCCCTCTCGATGCCGCCATTGATGACGATGAAGAGATTGGTCTCAAGTTGGTGAAAACCTTGCTTGACAACCCGTTGCCGCCAAGCATAAACTATGTACCCGAAGACAACAACGAAACCGAGCACGTACTAATTGAAACAGGCGGGAAGAAGCCAGCGCTCGTCCAACTTTTACTTGACTACGGCGCCGACACAAAGGGTTTTCTTTCCCCTTCTTCAGGTTACAATATGACACCGCTACTCAGTGCAGTGAGAGAAAACAATATCGACACTTGCAAGGTACTCATGCAACATGAACCAGACCTGGTAAACTTCCAATCAGAAGACGGACTGGTGTGCGAAGCGCCAATTCACTTGGCCGCAAGAGAGGGATACATGGAAATAATCCGTTGTCTCCTTGACGCAGGTGCTAAGCCAGATTTGCTCTCGCATCATTGGCAGGAAACGCCGCTCTGGTCGGCATGTTACAGGGGTCGGCTTGAAATCGCGCAATTGCTTTACGATAAGGCGCCAGAGACCCTCAACACACCATCCTACGACGGCAACACTCCTCTCATCGTGGCCTGCGGTGCTGGAAATTCGCGTCTGGTCAAGTTCCTTCTCGAGAAGGGTGCCGACATCAACGCAAGATGCTCAATGGGCAGGTCGTGCGTCTGCAGTGCGGTTTCAGAGGATAACGGTGCCGCGCACAAGATCGTTGACTTGCTGATTCAGCATGGGCTGGGTATCGACGACGTTGTAAGCGCGGTCGGCTTCACTGCGCTCGGCGAAGCTTGCAAAGTTGGTGATGTACAGACTGTTCGGATGTTGCTCGAGAAAGGCGCCGATCCGTCCAAGGGGCAAAAGTCACCCGGAAACACTTCTACGGCCTGGAGGTCTGCCTTGCGGGTCGCCGTCATTAGTGGCCACGTCCAAGTTGTGGAAATTTTGATTCAGCATCCTCAGCTGGCTTCTTTTATCGAAAATATCGACTATTACGGGGAGAATGCCTTGCATATGGATTCGCCAACCGCACACGCCAACGCTTCAGAAATAACAACCAAGATCTACAGGGCTTGCCAAAGACTGATGGCTGATTCTGGAATTGACCACTTCCAGAATATGCTTACCGTCAAGAACCGAGAGCTGCACACACCAGTAGACATTGCACTGGGAAGGCTACACGAGAGTTTGAGCGACAAGGCTTTGGAAAACATCGATGAAACTATCTGCCAATACGTCATAGACTTGACTGGAGGGGATGGGAGAACTATTCCTGAACACAAACATCTCATGAGAGACCTTTCGGTTCTCCTTCTACAACGAGGCGGATACGACCAGCAGGTCGTACGTTTGCTACAGACGTTAATCCTTGATGTGGAAATCAAGGAAAAGGACGGCCATTTCATTGATACGGCAGCATGTACAGTATGCTGCGATGGCTGCGATGAAGACGAGCAAGAGATCATCTCCTTTTGCCGGTCTTGCCGCATTAATTTCTGCCAGAATTGTGTCATTGAGAACGAACAGGGCCATGAACTGATTAAAGTTCCGGTGGTGAAAGATAGGAGCATGATGGACTTTAACTCCGAAGAGATTAACGAAGGGTTTGGTATCCTGGCAAGAGATTTTGTCGTCGATAAGAAACCTGTATTTCAGGGAGACACTCCGGTGGCTCCATTTGAGGTTGATCCCGACTCCGATGACACAGCACTTTCACTGGCTTCACTCCATGCTTTTGGATATCTCGAGTTCCAACGCCGAGCTTGGGGCCCATACTTACCTCTAGCACCGGCTGTGTACAAAAGGATACAGCCATGGGAGCCGATGATTGAGCAAAGTAGACGAGATTTCCAAGAATGGGTGTGGGAGACTGAAATGTTCCCGTTCAGATTGCGTAGCGAGCTGCATTACTTTCTGGAGGCCGGGAGGAGAATGGCGTACCGGGACTTGGAGACTGCACAAAGGGACCAGGTCATAAAAGATGTAGCATGGCTGTTTGCCCAGCAGGAAAGGTTCGAAGTCAAGGAGAGGTTTCCCACTCTGGCAAGAGGACGAAAACAGACGGAGGAAGTTGACTACCCTGATTGGTAGCGTGATCTGGATGGAAAGCTGACTCACGAATGTTAATCATACTTTGGCGAGATAATATCAAATGAGTCAAAAAGAGGTGGTGATAAGGCTAAATATGGCTGCGAGTACCTGTCGGCGTTCCTCAAATCAAGTCGGCGAAACTGCTTCACCTGCTTCAGACTACCTGTGTCTCTCAACATGGGAATTCTCTCTAACAACTGGCTGTTGGATAAAATTCAGTGCATTTTTCATTTCATAGTGTTAAAGAGCCAGCAAAATCTCATAACCACAGAACTTATTGGTCGTCCAGTAAGAAGCTTTTTAATACGCCGGCGTACTTCTCTAGTTGTTCCAAGTGAACGCAATGCCCGCCATTGCTGATGGTTATCCACTTCACTTTCCGAATGTTTTGGAACCAAGGCTTGATAACAGCGTCGGAAGCTTCGTCAAGTTCACCGTTGATGAGCAGCGTAGAGGCTTTGATTTGCTTGCATTTCTCAATCCAGTTGTATGCTGTTCATACGAGTCAGCTCTACACCACACGGCAGGCTTCTCCAACAGGGTTCGTGATTGGACTTGAACTTACTCCTCAGGCTCCCAGTGATTGTGATCTCACTCGGTCCACACATAGTCGAGTACACAGTGGGATCTTTCTCCATCTCCTCAAACGCGTCGGACAAGGCCTCTGGGAACGGCCAGACGCGGCACAAGTGCACCTTGTAATACTCCAACACGGCAGCTTTGTACTCATCAGACTCATAGTCTTTGTCTCTGTCCGCATTTTCGATTGCTTCACGGACTAGGTCAGGCATGCTCTTCAACCATTTGTGTTGAGCCTGCTCCCAAAGCTTCATTCTGGCAGGTCCGCTGCCTAGAACCAGTCTTCTAACCCTGAAAGCGAGTGGCGATGATGAGGGCGTGGCAACAACGGCGCCAAGCATGGCGCCCCATGAATGGCCATATAGGTCAAACCTCTCGACACCCAGATGGGAAAGCAGATTTTCCAGCTCGGCGACGAAGAGGTCCACAGTCCAGAACTCTTCGTCGCCAATCTTGGAGGGAAAACGAGTAGATCTGCCACAGCCTATCTGATCGTAGAGAATGACTGGTGCTTGTGTGAGGGCATGATACCGATTGAAGAGCGGGGCGAGGTAGATATGTGGTATACCGGGACCGCCATGAAGAACAACGATGGGAGTGATCGTGGAAGAAAGGTCACCGAGGATACGATAAAAGGTTTCGGGGTGAACGGATGGTGGGATCGAGGGATGCCAAAACGGGACTTTGCCATCCTTGGTCTTGAAAACAGTCATGTTGATGTGACTTCAGCGGGGCTGCGAGGAGAGAAAAACAAGATGAGAAACGATGCTGACGGATGGCGGGATACTGTAATCACCAAAGTAAGCTTCGGAAACGTGTGCCAAGTCAGCTGATCCGAATCCGAACTTTCCAATCAGATTCATCGGACGTGATTTGGATAACATGCCAGAAATGTAACGTCAGCGAAGGGTTCTTGCATAGACCACCACTTAATCCACCATTGCATCAAACGAAATATCTCGTTGCGGTATTGCGATGCACCTAAATTAGGAAAAAAAGAACATTGTCGCAACGTGATATTTGCCTCAAAGTGGGCTAACTACCAATCGCAGCCTGTTTGTCGTGCTCAGGGTAGGAAGACTCGAAGCTTCCATGTATATCAAGACAGGCACTCGGCCCCGCGACATACGCATCGCCAGTTAAAAAATAAAATTAAATAAAAAAGGCTAATTGGGCTGGACTCACATTTGCATATTATCTTTTTAGCGACCTGGGTGGCTTGTTCGTCGATCTGCTGAATCCTTCCAATGTAGCCAAGAGGCGAATTTGAACCCCACGCTGGGCGCAGTCGTGCCAAGAGGACGTAAATCTAATATTATCTTCCCACATCCCTAAGTGAACCCAAAAGCTTCTTAGGCAGAAGAAAAAACCCTCTACTTGAAGAAATTGAACAGGCAGCAACAATCTAGCGTAGACGCTGCTCCCGAATCTCTTCGGGGTTGAGATCTGCTCCTAAACGCCTCAGCACTAACTGTCTTTACAACGAAGCAGGCTTTGTGATGGCCCATGCCATCAACACGTGTTGGCATAATCGAGGTCGGGAATACTGCGGAAAATCTCAATTAAAACTGGAAAGGCTAAACAGAACAATGCGTATCGATTGTATGTTACCTGCAAAGATTTGGTTTGACGCAGGTGATAGCCGCCGGATCTTGAGTCTGGCAACAGGGGGGTGCCCAAGCGATTGCTTGGTACCTTTCCCAATCCATCAAAACCTACCCAGCCGCAGCGTGCTTGGCATAGGCAGCTTCCAAAACGCTGGTCTATACTGGCAGCAATGTTGCGTCTTTGGAGGATCGCCAAGATTCAGATTTGAGGCTATTTTCGAGTTGTTGCTAATTCAGGTTGATCAGGGAAGCTGCTCAGTCAAGAGCTGCGTCAAAACTATCCAACTGGGCTAAGCACATCAAAAACAGAAATATATAAGTAGGCGGTTTACCTTCAAAATCTCAGGAAAGTTTTCTCAGCACTGGCAGTTCCAACTAACTGAATCAACAATTCAAGAAGAGAGAAGAAGTTTTTCAACATCTTAGTTCTTACATCTATTTCACCTTGAAGATGCACGCCTCCAGCATCCTCTTCCAATTGCTTTCCGCGGCAGCTGCTGTGTCGGCCCTACCACAACCAGTCAATCCTGTAACGTAAGTCACAAAATGCTTAGACTCATTCATACACATATGTATGATTTTGAATCTGCAAGAAGGGCTAACAATATGACAGCTCCATGGATGCCCTTTCCAAGCGTGAGATTGTCGATGTCAAGGCCGCCTGCGCAGACTGGCGCCCAGCCAGCGATGAGCTTATGATCCTCACCACTTTCGGTCACTTTGTCACATACAATCAACAGGGCCATTTCGACTCGGAGTACAAGGGCCAAACCGCGGTTCTCCTGAACCAAGCCTGCGAGGTTGTCTCGAGTAACTCCTACGAAGCTCAGGGTGTCGGCAAGGGATTTCTCGCGCAGTTTGGCTTCTACTACAATGGTGTCGGCCCGGAGCCCTCGCGTCAGATCACCATCAAGAGTAACCCACGCAGCATCGGGGCTTGGGCGATCGCTAAGCCCTCAATCACGGTTAATGGTGAGGGCAAAGAAGCCATTTGCGATGGGGAAAAGAGCAGTGCCGGCGGACTCAATGTTGGGTACTGGAGGGCCTGTAACTTTAAGCCTGGAAATGTCTGGCCTTGGTGGCCCAAAGCTTGAGAAGGACCCAAAAAGTTGTTTGGATTCCTTTCCTAACTCAAATTCAGTTGTCTACTTTAGCGAACGGGTTCTGGGGTTTGTTTGTTTATTTTAAATTAGCATCGTCTCGCTATGCAATTCAATCTCTTTAAAAGCCGATTTGTCTATTGATTCAGAAGTTGCAACGAAGCCGAAAAGCCGCAATGGCTGTAAGTGAAATGGTCATTGAGTGATATTTTGACCTTTTTCCCGTTGAAAACTGGCTTCAAAATAGTCCGTTTGCTACGGTATGATCCCTTCTGAACAACTTCTTTGCAACTGAATTCTAGTACCTGAAGCGTTCTGCAGGGGTATCGCTATCCACTGCACTCAAGAATACCTTTGGCATTTTGGCAAACGACGTCTCATTTCAAGCCTTAAACTCCTCCCTTCGGAGTGAAACGCATCGTTGAAGTTAGTTTGATTGTTTTGATGGGGTGTGTGGCACTGTTTCCGACGGAAATAGATCGCTTCTTTGAAGAATTGCGTGAGCTAGGCTTCTGGTCTCGGAATGCGGTGAACGCTGGCAGTGACTTCAAGCGTGTAACCGAGAAAATCCGAGCACGGTGTAGTGAAAACATTTTCTGTGCATATTCGAGCTTTCTAAACCTCCATTTGTAAAGCTTGGGAAATGGCTACTAAATTTCACCTGTCTGAAATATGCGTCTCAGCCACCTTCTTCTTGACATTGTTTTGTTTCTCAAAGGTGCATATCTTCTTTATCTCTTTGGCTGGACGAGTAAAGCAGGGGCTGTCGAATAAGACAAGGAAACAAGGGCAGGAACTATGACAGCATTCAGCCACTGTTCATGTAAGTCTAGGTTCAGACCTGAATGGTCATTTCTTTTCACCAAACTCTCAATTGTTTCTGGACAATTAAATGTTCCCGAAGCTAGAGCCATGTAATTAGAAGGTCCATAAAAGGGGTGTGACGCCGTCACTCAAGGATACTTACAGTTACGTGGATCTATCACTTCTTCACCAAACGCAACACTTCAGTCTCAATCCTCTTCCTAGGACTCCAACTGATACACATTATCATACCAGCATTTCATATTTCTCTCAGAAAAGCAGAATGGATTTCATTAACACCCCTACTGATCAACTTTGCGCTGCCCGTCAGCCTTCCATTACCTCCTTACCAAGTCGCTCTAACACTCCACCGGCTGGAGCTGACCGTTTAAAGGGTTCTGAGCCAGTAACCCAGCCTGGCAATAGCTTTGAACATGTCTCCGAGGACTCAGAAATCATTGACAATGCGGAGAACGACAGTGTCATTGATGTAGACTACGACGGGCTCGATGCTCTGGAGCACAGAATTTTCAAACGGATGTACGCGGATCGCAAAAACAGACTCATGGAGATCTACTTCTCTCGCATTGGTAACAAGGTTCAACATGGTAGAAGCAGAAAGGCTCGCAAGCTGGCTCAACGTCGCCGCATCTTGCAAGATGAGAAGAAGCAGATGGACTGAAGCTGAGTTCGCTCTCTACCTGTTCAGAGAAAGCTGGGATGGGAATTGGAATTCATAAAAGTGTCAAGACCATGAATTACAGACATCTCGGTGAAAGATGTATAGAAAATACTCAGACCTATCTCTTTTTCCAGTGATGATCTACACATTGTTCTTATCCTCCGTTGGGGTGAAATTGATTTTCATACGCAATCTTCTTTCAGCCATGCCACTTGTGAAACCCCCCTGCGCTTTTGACTAAATTCATCCCGCCACATAAAGCGCATGTGCCAGTATCGCTTATATGGTACTGATTTACCAGGACCTCTTGATGTTTTGCTTGTGTAGGGCTTTGACCTCGTCATCCAGCCCAGGGATCGGACCTTGAACCGGGATATTCGGTGCAACCTCATTGATTGAAAGCGGCTTCACCTTTGTCTCCCTTTCAACACCAAACTCTTTTAACCAAGCAGAGAATTGCGCGCTCGAGGAAACATAGAAGATGGGGCCCAGGCCAACCCAGGCATGAGCAGCAGCGCACATCGGACAGTGCTCGCCCGACGTGTAGACCGAAGCCTTGGCCCGCTCGTCTGCACTGAGGTTCAGCTGCGCCCAGCGGGCGAGGGTGAACTCTGGGTGAAGGGTGCCGTCTCGTTTCCCATCTCCATTTTCGCCCGTGTTCACGCGGTTGCGGTCTTCCTTGATTGTGTTGCCGTTTGCGTCGACGAGGACGGAGCCGAAGGGGTCGTCACCTGCGTCGAGGGCTTCCTTTGCAAGCTCAACGCAGCGGCGCAGAATCTTGGGGTCTGGGTTAGAAGACATTGCCCGGCTGCAGATTTGGAGAAAGAATGGTTCAGATCAGTTTGCGTTGGATGCGTGGCTTTGGGGTTGTGGAGGGGATGAGATGACAAGCTGATGTAAGAAGTGGTGATGCGGGATAAACTTGGATTCATGACGTAGCGGGGCGCGGAGGAATATTGTCCCAGATGAGAGCTGTTGCACAGCATCGATTTCAATTTATCTTAGTTCCGACTCTGTCGAGAAATATTTCTCACGGTTAAAATGCGATAGTCGAAGATGCGATGGAAATGAGTCCAGTGCCATTTACCCTCATACAAATCAAGCTCATTCAACCCACACACTGAAACGGTATTAACAGCGCGTTTACTTTTATTGATGTTTATTAATGCTAGTTCAATCATACTTTTCCATTCCTGCTCTTCAGAAATCTATTACAGAAGATACCTGTAATCAGGAGACATGTCTCCTAGTTCAGTCTTCTCTTCCTGTGTCAACACTGATTCGCCAGCAGTTCTGTCCCTCTTTTTATTTGCCGACCAGCAGGCAATGGCATAAGCCAGACAAGACAAGCCACTGAGGATGATGAAGGAGATGCTGATGCTGTACCCAGGTATGTACTTGGGAGCATCCTTCTTCAGGAAAGCAAAGACGGCAATGATGCCACCAATGTTACCAAAGCCGACTTGCCAGGCGCTCCCAATGGAGCGTCGGTGGTGACCACCAAGATTCATGTTAAACCAACAGACTATGTCAAAGAGTAATTAGAAGAAGAATCACGAACGATGCGAGTACAGGAGAAGACGAACCGATAATCGGCATTGCCGTATAGCTGCCCGAGGCTACAGCGTACAAACCAAATGTCTGCAGGGGCGTGTTGTCGTGGACGGAGATGAGGATTGCGAAACCGGTGATGGCCACACAGATCGCGGCAATCGCAAAGCCGAATCGATGGCGTGTCTTGTCTGAGATGAACGCAATGGTCATCGAGAAGGCAAAGGCCACAACCCAAGGAGGCACGCTGTGTAGCTGCGTCTGAATGCTGTTGTATCCGTACGTCTGGAAGATGCCGGGTGCGAAGTAGGCGTATCCGTAGGCCGGGACGATGAGGCCGAAGTACATGAAGCCTCCGAGAATGACCTTGTAGTCTTTGAAGATGCGTCCTACGTCGCGCACGGTAATGCTCCGCTCAGCAGCGGAGCTGCCCTGGTCCGCGCGCAGGCGAGCTGAGACAAAGGCTTTCTCGTCGTCGGTGAGCCACTTGACATCCTCGGGAAAATCGGGCAAGCAGAAGAAGAAGAAGACGCTCACGACGACCGTCAAGACTCCTTCTATAATGAAGATCCAGCGCCACCCCGAGTAGCCGCGAATGCCACCCATCTTGCCGATGGCTGCGGCAAGTAGGCCGCCGAAGGCGCCAGCGAGGGTGGTGCTGTTGAAGAAGAACGAGTAGCGGCGCTGGGCCTCGTGGCGGCGGTACCACATGCCGATGAGGTAGAATGCTGCAAGAAACAACAATTAGCCATCGCGCGTCAAGGTGAGACCTTTTGTCTTGCGGTTGCAGGTTGTCGGGCAGCGCATACCTCCCGGGAACATGCCCGTCTCGAAAACACCAAGGAAGAAGCGCGTCGTGCACAGGCCGGCGTAGTTTTGCACGAAGCCCTGGAGCAGGGTGACCAGGCCGAAGCCGAACATGTTGATACTGAGCCAGACATGGGGCTTGAACTTCTTCAGGAGGATATTGGACGGGATCTCGAGGAGGACGTAGGGCACGAAGAAGACAACGAGGGCGTTGTTGTAAAGGGTGCCGCTGAGGCCGAGCTCTTCGGAGAGGCCAAAGACGTTGGCGTTGGCGATGTTTACACGGTCTGTTGAGCGCAGCGACTGTCAGCATTGGCGCGATTCAAGTATGACTGCCGCGACTGAAGTCTGCTCTGATTGTTGACCGTGAAGGGAAAATGCAGGAGCTTGCATTTAGATCTACAGCTTTTCAGAGGAGGTAAATTCCTGTCAGACGGCATGAAGCGCGCCAAGTGGATGGCAGGGCGTTGGGACTGCGATGCGACGGATTTGTCTCCGCGCATCGCGAGCGGCGGCGGGGGGACTCACCGAGGAAGGCCAACAGGTACATGATGCACAGGAACGGGATCACACGGAAGTCGATCTTGGTGATGAGCTTAGACTCCGTAGTGTGAGGGGGCACTCGACGGGTGCATCGTCGCCATAGACGGGGCGGTCGAGATCGGTCGCATGCTCGAGGGAGCGCGACGGCGACTCTGCTGGTTTGGTTTCCTTGTCGAATTGCATCTTGGGGGTCGTTCGAGCTTGATGCTCGTTGTCCTGTCTTTGTTTGACTGAATTGGACTCTAGGACCAGCAAAGACGCCTCGCGAAACCACGACCGACGAGGGAAAAGAACAGGAGGGGGAGGTAAAGATGCAGCGACAGAGGACGGGCCGTCGATCTCTCAGGGTGGCAGCCGGCTTATATTTCGTCCCATATTCTCTTTTCCCCTTCATCACTCTGACTGCTATCCTGTGTCTAGCAAGGTGCATTCGCCCTTTTTTGCGCCCGACCTCGGCGCGACGACTCACACCCAAGACAGGGTCGGTGATCCTCCCGACCCCACACATGGCTCTCAAAAGTTCGGACCAGCGCCAGTCTGGACCTGGAGTCAACCGGCAGCGATAACTCGAGCAGGGGTGGTTGCAAAGGGTACTGATCATCCCTTGTTTCCTTGGCTGCCTTGCTTTCTGGCCACCCAACCTCCCAGCCGAACCCCGCGTTTTCTTTGGTCGCAGGCGGGCTTCTCGATAATCAGCATGCAGCTCAGCGACTCCAAGGGTGGCTAGAGCCACGCGGGTTAGGTCATGCGGGAGCTGATTAATTCATGCCACGGGCAACAATCAATAACGGCTGTCGCCTCGTACCCGAAGCCACCGCCTCTTCGATGTCTCTTGTTGGAAGCGATTGCTTATTCTCCGAAATTCCTTTCCGGGAGTTACCCGAGACCAGAAGTTGAACTCACAATTGGATCGCCAAATCTTAAAGCTGCCCCGTAATACTTTATTCAAAGGTTCACGCCCTCCACTTCGGCCCCGGACCGGACTTGGCTCTGCTCCACACCGACCGCCGATGCAGGAACTGTGAGTAATCCTGTCAACAAATTCATCCCACTGTGGTTGGCTCTTTGGCGGCAATCAGTTGCCTCTTGTCGCCTGGGTGCACGAAAGATGGCTCCCAAGAAGTAGTGTGCGTGCAGGGCTCTTCGGTCCGGCGGACGCTGCAGTTGTGAGACAGTCACACCGGACTTAAGGGCCAGATCGGCTCGAGAATTGTAATTCACAGGCCCGCCAAGCAGCAACTTTCCAGCCACAACGGTAGTGCCGGGATGGCTGATGTACCCCTATTAGTGCCACATTAGTGGAATTCTGCCAATATACCGCAAGCAGCGAATGTCTTACCACCCCCTCCTTGCAGTCAAGGATCAGGGAACACAAAATAGGCTGCTGGCCACCAGAATCCTGTTCCAATTACCCAGACTCTCAGAATTGAACTTCCCACCTTTCGTTGAGCCCAACCACCATGGAATCACATCATGAGACCGATCATAGTAGTACCTCTGATAGCGAGGACCCTGCGCTTGACGAAATCGAAGTAGCAGCATCGCCTGGTGACCAGACATCTCTACCCACCCAACAAGCAGCTGAAGACGATGACGAGGCCCCAGTATCAACTGCTGACAGGGTTCGCTGGGACCCTGTATCCACGAAGAGGTTCCTACAGCTATGCGTTGAAGCACGTACAGCAGGGTTGATCGGGCTTAGTAATAAGACCGTTGTGCTGGAGCGGGCGATGGGTACTATTGTACCCACCCTCCAACGCGAATTCCCTGATAATCCATATAGTATCAAGAACCTCACGGTCAAATACCGCAATCTCAGCAGTATATTTCGAAAGGTTAAAGGTCTGACAGGCCTATCTGGTATTGGGTACGACGATCGATCCGGAATAATCTCGGCACCGGAAGAACGGTGGGAATGGTGGCATAAGGCACATCCAGGCCATCAATGGGTACAGCGACGAGGGTTCCCCTGGATGATCTCGATAATGGAGGAATTGTGGCCAGCAGAGGTGGCAACTGGCGAGAATATCACTGGCGCCAGTAAACTACAGCCTCTTCGGCGGCGGCGGCCTCCTCAACGATTCAGAGATATTGACGAAGCTGGGTCACCTGCCAGACAGTCAGTACCAGCTGGCCAACCAGCTATACCTTTATCCCAAGCCACCACAGTAGCTTCGTCAGCCCCTCCTCGACCAGTAGCGGCATCAGTACCTATTACCCCAACAGCCAACGGCCGTAGCAGTAAGCGGCAGTGGGATCCTGAGTTGACCGTTATAGAGGATGCTGAAGTAACTGTGGTATCGTCAAGGGTAGTTGAGCAACGTATACCACGTCAACGAAGAGATAGCCGCGTATTGGCTGCTGACGTACTTGGCAATCACGTACAGCGCGCGTGGGCTGCGAAAGGTGCCAAAAGCCCTGTTGGTTCGGAAGATCTAGCAAGAGCTCTGGAGGCCTGCCAAGATATGGGTATTGCAGCAGCAGGATCTGACGAGTTGACAGAGATCGCAGGTGCCTTTCTTCGTACGCCAATGAAAGCAGTAGCTTTCAATAGCCTGCGAGCTAAGGCATCAAAGGTATCGTTTATTCGGGCCAACGGAATCGTCTTATCAGAAATAGTTGGTGAAGTGGAAGGATAGTGGAAGTTGGAGGTTGGAGGTTGGAAGTGGGCAAATTGAACTAGCAGAAGTTGGGCTGGTAAAGTGTAATTATTGCTATTACTGCTGCTGTTGATTCCTCTGCGCAATACGTCGCTGCCGCTCCCTCCACAGACACACTGCAATATTGAACCGTATTTCAAACCCAGGCCTCTTATCAATCCAATAATCTGCCCTTATTTGTGAGGCTCTCAATACTTCTTTTGCCTCTGCTGAATATTCTACAGGTTCTGGCGCCTCAAAACGAAGTAGGAAGTTCCATACTGCAGTTACTCCATATACCAGTTGAGTCTGCGTGGCGAAGTCGTATTCGGCTGGGCTGCCACGCAAGATCTTGAACTTCCTCTTCACCAACCCAAGCACTCTTTCCGCCCAGCCTCGAATACGTGCGTGAGAGATATTATACAGCTCTTTACTTGACGTTGGCTCGCAATCGTTGAATTCCTTTGGATAATATCGCTGCCCAGCGAATGGGGTCACGATACCAGCCCGGCTGTCGCCAAACCCGCCATCAGCGAGGTAAAATCGACCTGGCGGCGGCCTGAAATCCCGGGCAAGTGCCTGGGATAATAGCTGCTTGTCGTTCATAGACCCCTCTGCGCCAGCAAGTACGTACGAGAAGGTATAGTCGAAATTAACTGCGAAGAATACGTTCTGTGATAGATTCCCCTTTCGATCGAAGAATCGCCGTTGCTGACTAAGAGGAATATGGGCAGGCAGGAGTGTACCGTCAATAGCACCAATACAGCCGTTGAACTGCCGCCGCTTATTTGATAATTCGATATACGGAGCTACGTACGAATCTTCTGGCTGGACCACGACTTCTGTATGAAGCTGGGCTATTGCGTCTAGTATATGGTGGAAGATATCAGAGACTGTACTCTGCGCAATTTGGAATCGATGGGCTGCGTTCCGTTGAGGCTCGCCGTATGCGATGATATATAGGAAGACCATCAGCTTGTGCTCGACAGACTGATATCGTGAGTCTTCAACTCCGTGCCGTCGCAGCCAGTGGGCTAGGCTATGGAAGGCGCCTTTCGGCATTCGGAAGCAATCTTGGAATTCGACGTCACTGCCGGCCATCAGCAATTCCGCGATTTCGGTGGCCCGCAGCGATTGCCCTGGATGGATGGGGATGCGGTCGAATATCACTGGGTGCGTTCGAGTATCGTCGTCATCGTTGATGAGGTGCTCAAGCCCGTACAATACGACGAGGGCTATCGTATTATAGTATTCGTCTTCGTCATCTTCGTCATCTTCCTCATTGTAGCTAGGCTCGTCAACAGCAAGCACCACTTCAAAAGGATCGATCTCATCCATATCGAATCGTGGAAAGTCACATCACTACAGGAGGGATAGATCTATCTCCCTTGATTCAACGCTGCCGCAATAGGCTGGCCGCGGCCGGCGGCATGGAAAAACCCGTTCCGCCGCCTCATCTCCAGCCTCAAAGGCCCATTTTTACAATTCCCTTATGCCGAGAATGCTTTCTGCGATTCTGGTTCTGATGAATGGATTCATTGGCCGCTAAACTACATCCCGGAGTAAGACAGTCGATCACATCGATTACCAGCTAAAATATAGCGTGGTACGGTGGCTTACATGATCAACGGCCCACGGAAAGGTTCGTCAAGCCTGGTTTTGAGTTATGCAGAGAAATCTAGGCTCAATACGGTATAGTGGTGACGGAAATACCTTTTCCGTTGATTTTATGCTAACTGTGGCTCAGTATTTCAATTACAATTCTCGAGCCGATCTGGCCCTAAGAACGAAGGCGGAAGTCGCCGCACGCCCGGGGCCCTCCACAACTGTTTTTGGTCTCGTAACGTAATGGCTGCGTGTTGCACGCAACGGGTCGGAATGTGGCGTTTAGTCAAGACTTCGCTTGCATGGCGAATATGACATAGATT
Source organism: Colletotrichum tofieldiae (assembly GCA_022836555.1). Lineage (NCBI taxonomy): Eukaryota > Fungi > Ascomycota > Sordariomycetes > Glomerellales > Glomerellaceae > Colletotrichum > Colletotrichum tofieldiae. The sequence goes on from BQXV01000007.1 coordinate 3,845,485, forward strand.
CCCGACCGATACGCTCAGCTTTGTTACCCCGCAGATTCAAGCCACACGCCAGATATGCAGGCCTTTTGTAGCTTCCTCCGTGTGGGGTTGGTGTGTATTTCAGTTCTCGGTGCCTCGGTTCAAGTCTGATTTGCAAGTGACGAAAGGCTGTTTACCATCGGTTCGTCTTCGTCTCTGGCAATTTGCTCCCCTTTACGCTCAATTGACGCGCATCATTTGGATCCGATTGTCAAAGAGATGCGTCCAAAGTTTTTGGCGCCGCTGTCTACCGCTTTGGAGACAAGACATAACTAGATCGAATAGTGACAATGACGTACGTCATTTTACACCTACGGCCTGTCTAGAAGAGAGAAGTGTGGACTGTAATACTGAAGCTAAAAATGATGCATGTGTTGCTGACTCTGCTAACAAAATTGAAGTTGTGGTAAGGAAATAGCTTGTTGCCGATGTGGCCATAATTGCCGTTGAGCGAGACCCCATTCATCAGGATGTAGTTTCACTCATAATCACTGAATTTGTATCAATGAAGCTTTTGCTCCAGTTTGAGAAGTTTTTGGTGATGCGAAAAAGGAATCCAGCATAGAAAGTCTAAGAATGCCACGGAAATCATTAACATTGTCAACAGTAGGTGCTTCCCCCAGCTACCAATTTTCGGCATCGAAAATGCCACGTACCAAACCTATAACCTCTCGTCATGATTCGAATCAGTCCAAATTCAACAAAATGCACTAATAATCACTAGAAAGTTTCTGTTTCTGTTTAATGAAAGCCAATAAAACATTAGTTGCGCCCCGTGCTAGGGTGCTGGGGTACTCTCTACTGGTCACTGCCTGGTCAATTGTGTGGTTGTAGTCTTGCTCGCTTGCCTGTGTATTCCCCTCACAATTACCAGGCAACTCCTTTGAAAGGCGCCTAATGGGACGCTCATATAAAAGTTCTTCGGTCTTGTATTGTTTTCAATGCGGCAAGACTTGCTTCTCTGCAGCAGCCTCAGTTCACACATGGGTGTCTTTTATCTTGTTGATTCTCACAATATTGTCATCATTTTTGGCTCAATATAGCATTGATGAGTGAAACTGCTGGGTGGAGCGGAGATATTTCTTTTTCTTTTTGGTTCATTGAGCTGCTACATGGAAAACGTCTTTCACTGGGCTGTACTCATACTGATTTTTTTTTTTTAAACATCAAACTTACGCTGTCGACCCTATGGATTCAGTACTCCTGTACCGACGTCTTTCAACCTTCAGAAATACACAGGTGTTTACCAAACCGTAATCACTGCATAGATGAGTCCATTGAGATGAGATCTCCTGAGTAGTATCATGTGTAAAACACTCAACCTGAGGTGTCAAATTTAGGGAAACTTCTACACAGTGTAGGATGAGTGGAACAAGAAACTTTGGGACAAATTACTCAGCATCGCGAACTACTCATTGGAACGGGATGAATAGCGGGGGTGTCTGTGTAGTGAGACCCCCGTAGTGAATATTCACTGAATCCATTCCTGCCTCCGGCAGCAGACAGCGGCTTGTGGGAAAACTAACAAGATGATATGTACGCACAAGGCGGGAAATTTTACGTTCATGGTCGAGTAATCGCCTTTCAGAACTCGGCATACAACGAGTGCTTTCGTTTTGTGGCTTATAAAATGCCAGCAGCCTTATTCGTAAAGGCATACTGGCACTATGCTTAGCTGAGACATCCTAAGCACTCACACAGGGCAAAGATTATCATGCAAAACTCGGTGGAATTTTGCCATAGTTTAGATTTTCTCCCGTGATGGTCAGGCACTTCATGGTAATTAACTAGGTAAAAGACCCTGAAGAAATCAGGTCATTGCTTTGCCTAGAAACACCTTCCCCTCTGCTATCCTAGTCGCTCCATGTCATGAACTGTTGATCTATCCGTAGATTCTGCAGCGGACGCTCTTGAATCCTTTGCCCCACTGTAATGATAAAGCTATTAGCGTTCTTCGGCCGCGTGACATGACACCTCTGGTTGGTACAGGAAAATAAGGAAAACATACCTTAGACGCGCAGTTGTCAAAGGGGCCGTCATAAGACGTGATCTGGTTGGCACCGGAACAGTCCCGGTTCTCGTAGAAAGTGCACGTGCAGTCCTTGGTTCTGCTGTCGCAGCCAGCAATGTTGCCGCTGTTGCTGTTGGTTTAGTCGTAGTTGCTATAAATGACACATTTCGTCAGGTTCAGAAAAGAAACGGGGAAAAGGGGCGAGACTTACATGCATGTAAAGGCTTCGACGTTGAATTCGACTGCATACTGGTATTAGGCAGTGCCCAGTCAGCTTTCCCTGGTGTTCGATGCTTGGCATGTCAGTGTAAGTGCTGAGTAACTCACATTGGAACAGCCGCCATCGTAGTAGTACTGGATCTTTGCGCTTTTGGCCGCAACGGAACCAGCAGTCACAAGGATCGTGAGGAAAGTGGTGAGCTGCATTTTGAAGTTTTAGGGATTATGTGGAAGTAGCTACTGAAGTCTGAGGGCGCCTGCAATTCTGGTGTCTAGTATTTCTGGATTAGAGTGTTCCTCTACGCTACTTATAGTTGTCCATGAACTTCTCAGTTTTCACCAAGATATACCATAGGCTTCTATTAGCACAGATTACACATGTGACTTGGCTTCGGTCAGCCGATGCAGCAGCATGAGGCTTAGACAAGGTCGCTAAGTAACGCTCTGGTATAAAGGAGCGGAGCGCTCAGAGAAGATCTCATGTCATGATGAGTTGGAAATTGCCGAAGTGGGGGTTGTTGAGGGATGAGCCAAGGAGAATATTGTATCTACTACTATAGCCAGGCCTGTTGTGGCCCGGGCCGTGTATAAAAAGGGTATAGGAAGCGCACTGGTGAGTCAGCCCATCCCCGGTGACATCTATATTCGTAGTTGCTGAAGCTCATCGGGGTGTTATACGAACAATTAATTAAAATATCTGCTGCGAATTCTCAGTTATAGAATTAGGGTGTGTTAAACTCCTGGGTGTATAGGGACCATCCTCACACGGGATGTGCATTTGGCATTGCCTAATTCAAGAGTCTATTCCTTTAAAGACTGATATTTGTCCGTGTGAATGTACTTTGATGCGACTTGTGAAGCGTTGAAGCGGGAACTGGGCTCTCGCTGCTTAGGCTCTTCAGAGAGATGCGAGGAAGTAGTGGACTATTGGAGCCAACTGCAACCTCCATTTTTTGCGTATGCTTCTGTGGATTCTCACTCTTCACAATGTGACCGTTAAATTTTGAGATCTCCTGAGTGGGCATGAAACACTTGTTCCTTATCACCCGGCTCAACAGGGGAGCATGCCGCGCGACCTTCCTTATCCGTCATTGGCTCTCTGGATGCGCAGAACTGAAATACGCCCCGAGCGGTGAGCCGAACAACTAATGTGATTTCTCCACCTTCCTCGCGATTTTCTTGAACAGGTGAATTGTAAGTTGGCCCAAGTTCGCATTCCCCTGTATTCTAGGGGCTGTGTCTGCACGAGTCATTGATCCAACATGCCTCGAGGAAGACATCGCCATCAGATGCGCCCGAGCCAGGCTGCAACCGTGCTTGTTTTGACGGTCCCTTGGATCCGACTGTGACGATTTACATAGATGCTGTGCAACAGGAAAAGGTCTTGGCAGTCGTCTTTTTCCCCAATAGATAATGCCCTTCTACGCGTGGGCGACAGGAAACCCAACCGTCCAGTCTTTTGATGGTCCACGCCTAAAAAGCTTGGCGTCTTGGCAACACCAAAACGCTATTAGGGGACCCTGGGCGTATCTTGGTCAGGATCTGATTGCGTCTCGACAAGCTCCTTTTACCACCCAGGTGTTGTCTGGACATGCTCCTATGCTTTTGGTCGCTGGGTCGGGAGCCACAGTCTACCCTAGCAGATGACACTAGTCCGGTTCATTGTCTGCTACGTAGAACTGACTAGGTGGAGCAGCAGAGGTTACTTTCGATAAGTAGACCGGACCTCCATTCCCTTCGATCATACGACTCTGTGGCGGCGAGGCTGGCTCACGCTTGAAGAAGAAGGTTTTGACTGGTTGGACTGGTAAGGCATGAAGCTCTCCTCGAAGACCAAAGGAATTGTTCACAACTGATGGTGTCAAAAGCGTTACGCACGAATTCAACGGGTTATTGTTCAAGCGCGCCTCTACCTACAACTCTACATCTCCTGCATCGAGCCCTCTGCTGTTCGCATCCGCAATCCTTTGCAACCACTGCCTTCTGAGATGACGGCGCCACATTACAAGCATTGCGAAGCCACAGCCAAAGATGTATGCTGAGACAACCGCCATCCAGATGACGTCCTTGATATAACCTTCCACCCAGCCTTGTTTTGTGGCACCTTCAAGGTCGTCAACATTCAGAAGATCCACTCCCTCCTCAACCAATACCTGCCAGATGTAGTCTCTGTAGCCGATTGGCCAGTCCGGAATATCCCAGTACCGCGTCTTCAGTCCGCTCTGCCTGGCTGTATGTATCTGTTCCCTCAGCTTGGCGAGCTGGTTCTTGCTGAAGCCAGCTCGGACAGAGCCAATCGTCTGCTTGAACGAGGTCGACGTCATGTATGTCTCATCCACGTCCCACACTATGCTCGCACTCGTGATGGACCCGCTGTAGTTGGGATCGTTCCCTGCATATCGCCAAAATGTATTTTCGTTTGGAAGAATTTCTAAAGGGGCATCAATGAAAGTGTCATGGAAAGAGTTGAAGTCGGGATAGCTTCGATGCTCGGTGTCGAAAAAGGTGCGTCTGTCCAGATTGCCCGTGCCCACCACAGTGACTGCGGCGGGCCATCGGCTCTGTTTGGTTTCGAAGCCAGGAGATGTCTGGATATGCTCATAGCGGGTGAGAAACTGCTTCTGCCGGAGAGGTTCAAGTTGCTTGACGAGAAGGGGCCAGGTCTCTCTAGGATCTGATTTGACGTCAATGAGGAGGACCAGAGTGGCATTTGGGTCGGTTTTGAAGGCGCCTCTGGGCTGGTCGTATGGTGTGTGATTTGCCCAAGTATAATCTGGATTCTCAGCATCGAGTATCTTCAGGAGTGGATCCAGATACAACGTTTTAAGTGTGGCATTACTCGAGAGGGCGTTGCGGTCATGGCCGACCAGTAGGTCGGTACCGTCATCGCTGAGCCAGATATCGGCCTCCACGCCCGTGCATCCAGCCACGAGAGCCGAGAACAAAGGGTAGGGCCTCCAGTAGTCGTTGTGGGAATGACAAGGCTTGGGAGTAACTGAGCGGGCGTAATCTGAAAGCCAGCGGTCAAGGACTTCTTCCAAATTCCCATCTGATGAAAGGGGCTTGTTGGAGTTGGAGTCGTAGGGTAAGTATGATTGAGTGGAGTGAGGTTTTGAAACAAACACCAAGGCGTAAAGAATCACTCTAGCTCATTGTCAGTGTGATATTCAACTTGCATTGTGTACTTAAAATTTGGAGATCCCACATGATGATAGAAGCCCCAACTGTTATTCCGAAAGTCAGACAAATCAAGTCTCTTCCGATGCTTTGATTTTTAAGCCACCACCTCACTTTCTGAGGAATGATGTTCCACAAAATGGGTGGCGGAGACACTCGAACAGGCCAGAAACAACGCTCTCTGAACGGATGTCGCCTCGCATTATGATGGAAACCGCTCTCTTCGGTCGAACTGGGCGGTGAAAGGCTGGCGGGTGAAGACGAAGTTGCCATGTCCCTCAAGCTATCCGGCACACCGACTCCGCGATTGAGCTCGAAGGTCATCTTGCCGATTGGCCGATGAGACGGCAGTTGAATGAGATAGAGGACAATGGGCAAGACAGGAGAGCCTGTGAGGAGGAGAGAACTTGTGTTATGTTTTCAGGGGAGAGATATGTGGAGAATACGAATGCGTTTGTCAACTGCGCCGCGCCAACGCATTAAGCTGTTGGACGCAACAACCATCGCTACCACGTTCTCGATTGCCCGGTCCACTTTTCTAGGCACCTGAATTAAAGTCATTGAATCAACTTTGCTACAGGAGAGGAGATTATGCAAGCGAGCAGTTCTGACGACGTTGGCATGGGTGACTGTCTTGGAATCGAGCAGTGCGATAGTGCGAGTTAAGGCAAGAGTAAGTTGCTTATGAAGTAAGGCGGGAAGCGAATATTGCATCTCAACTTGAGCCCACGCAGTCATCAAGCTCGCTAGGTTTACAGACCACGGTGGAAGTAAAAACCCCCAACTCAGCTCGACATACGCATGCCTATCTAAACCAATCTCGGCGCCGGAACATGCCGGGCTGGCGACCAAGAACAGAAACACAAAAGCAATATATAGAACAAGACCCCCGACCCACAGCCAACACACTGACACAAATAACCCCCTCAATGTCGAGACTTTCCCCCCATGCCCACTCGGATACGATGAGATCCATTTCAATCCTGAACAACATGATAAGGAAATACTACATAGCGATTCTGCTAGTGAAGGAGAGGCATAAGAGCACATGAAGTGATGCGTATATTGCCTAGCGAACTAGAGTGTAACTAGACTGATTACCAATTATGCACAATGAGTTTATGCTATTCATTGTGACCAACAAAACGGGTTGTGTACATATCCTTTCCCCACTGAAAAATTCCACCAACAGCATCCACCTACTGAGAGAATCCGTTCATAAACCCCCCAAGTATCGTGCTGGGAATTACTTACCTACGGCGGCGCTTCCTCCTCTTGTTTGTAAAACTGGTGGCGCTTGTCCATTGGCACCTGTTCCCCCGGGTATTAAATGTAGCTGGGGGTGAGAACCACACTCTAGACCAGCTCTTGTCAAGAATGAAGAGTAAGGTAGTGTGATCATTTGCGTTGAGAACGTATCGTGTCATTTGAGAGCATTTTCCTTATCTATATAGGTCAAGCATCTTCACTCAGTCAACCAACATTAGTGCCGTCCAAAGCTTGTTATTGTCGTCTGTTAAGCAACCCGAGATTGCATTTGCGCAAGTCACAGTTCGGTCCCGAAGGCTTTGCGGGACCAATACTCTCTAAAAGCTATGCTTGGGTATGCAAATACATGTAGCTTTGCATTTAGAGAGAGTTGTCGGAGAAATGGACGAGCTTGCCACGGGAAAATCAATTGCAGTACGATGGAACATTTATACAAGTAACCTACGCTATTGTCCTCCAATCATAGTGTTGGGACCAGGCACTGAAGTGAGCCCCTGAGATATTGAGGAGCTGATGATTCCAAGTCGTAAAGTATCTCCTGTATGCATCTTCGCCTCTCATACTGCTGCGCTGTGTTCATACCGTGCTCCTACGGCTGGCGCATCCAGATATTACGCGTCATGGCCAACAGCTACTGCAAATTAACGAGCACGAGACGCCAGATGTGTCAATCGAAACCAGACCATGGAAGGTGACGGAAACTCCGATGTTGACGACTTGAATTCCGGCAGCTCACATATTGGAAAAATCACAGGTGAATTTGAGAGGGTGCACCGGCTTTGGAAGAGGGCCCGTGAGAGTTCAACACTTGCCCAAGGAAGAGGAAGTGAGCTTCGGCAGAAAGATCAACGGCGTCAAGGAGGACAACCTAATTTACGTCGATGATTGACATTACATGATTAAACATGTAGAGATGAGAGCAGCAGTCTTTTTTAGACTTTCAAAGAAAGCTGAACCTGGAGACGAAGAACAACCATGTCGAAGAAGCCCTTTCTGGTGGGATGCCATACAAGACGGTTGGGTTACTTGCTTGTGTAAGTCAACCTACCCACTTTTCGCCCACCCCCTGTTATCGCCCACCCAAAAATCCCTCATCCTCAACACCAACCTCCCACTTCCAACTATCGCAACATTTCCAACCCTTATCCAAATAACCTCTTTTTTTCTATGTTGCTTGTTTATGGCCTAATGGTCCAATATACTGAATACGAGATTAACCAGGCCCTGGCTGCTATAACCAATGGCCAGTCTGTCCGTCAGGCATCCTGCGAATAGGGTATCCCACGATCAACACTTCAAAGTCGGATAAAAGGTACCCAACCTAGGGCAGCAGCATTTGAAGACCTCCAGAGGCTCTCTATTAGTCAGGAGGCTAAGCTGGCCAGCTGGGTGCAGATCCAGGCTGATCTTGGGCTTGCGCCAACGCATCAGCAACTTAAGGGGTTTGCCCAGCGCATCCTCCATGCCATGGGAGATACCCAATCTCTAGGAAAGAGATGGGTGAATGCCTTCATACGAAGGAACCCATCTATCAAGGTCCAGAGAAGTCAATCTATTAATTCTAGACGCGTCAATAGGGCATCTACTGAGGTTATCAGGGACTGGTTCAAGTACCTCACGATCCCAGCGATCATGGCCATCAAACCAGCCAATAGATACAACATGGATGAGACTGGAATCCTTGAGGGCAAGGGATCTAATGGGCTGGTGCTAGGCAGGGCTGAGACAAAGTCTATACGGAAAAAGCAGCCTGGATCGCGAGCCTGGGTGTCTATCATCGAGTGTATCTCAGCTGAAGGGCGGGCACTACTGCCGCTGGTTATATATAAGGGCAAGTCAGTCCAGCAGCAGTGGTTTCCTCTAGATCTCAACCCTCTAGATGGATGGGAGTTTACAGCAACAGAGAATGGATGGACTACTGATGAGACTGCTGTTGAGTGGCTGCATAGAGTCTTCCTTCCTCAGACTGACCCTGGCCAGGCTGGCCAGGCCAGACTGCTTATCCTGGATGGGCATGGGAGTCATACAACGACAGAATTTATGTGGCAGTGCTATATTAATAACGTCCATCTGTTATTCCTGCCGCCACATACCTCCCATGTCCTCCAGCCACTTGATTAGTCAGTCTTTAGCCCAGTTAAGTCAGCCTATAGAAAGAAGCTTAGATACCTCAGCCAGTGGAATGATTCAACCATTATAGGCAAAAGGAACTTTATTTCCTGCTATCAGAAAGCACGCCTGGCTGGGCTAACAGTCCAGAATATTAAAAGTGGCTGGAAATACACTGGACTATGGCCTGTTGCTGTAGCCAAGCCTCTTATGAGCTCCCTGCTGCTGCCCAAGGCATCCAATCCACCAGCAACACCTATCCAGCGTATCCAGGGTATCCAGGATATCCAGAATACAGATGGATGGGTATCTGCTGTATCTGCGGTTGCATGGTCAACGCCTAGAAAAGCTAGGGAGCTGGATAGTCAACTGCACTTATTCAGCCAGCTGGATCAAAGCATTGCCACACAACGCCAGCTATTCAGAAAGGTCAAAAAAGGCTTCCAAGAGCAGTCCTTCCAACTGGCTACTGCCCAGCAGCAAATCCAGCATCTCCAGGCCCAAGTCAACAACAGTACAGCCAGGAAGAAAAAGGCTGTCCCAGTAAACCCTAATTCCAAGTTTGCTGACATTAGCAACATACGGCAAGGCCAGATTAACGCTGGCGACGTTGAGGTTGATACAGATGGATCCAGCGCATCTGATTACCCTAGTGAGGCAGAAAGCTGTATTGTAGTGGCATCTATGCCTAGTCGATAGTTAATTGAAAAGGGTGGTTGTGTTGCGATAGCTGGGTTTTTGGGTGGGCGATAACAGGGGGTGGGCGAAAAGTGGGTAGGTTGACTTAAACCCCACTGCGATCGTGACCAGGGTTGAGTTAAATCCTGTCCGCATGAACTTGATCTTCTGACAAATTATTATGGATTGGGGTTTGCCCTAACACTTTCACTTCATGTGTTTATCCTGAGGGACATTTACCATCGACCTCAAGTCGTTTAATCAAGAATGTCGGAAGGGTGGCCGAGTTGGTTATGGCGCCAGGTTAAGGTCAACTTAACATCTGTTTCCTGGTGGGGCAACCCGCGCGAGTTCGAGTCTCGTCCCTTTCAATTCTCTTTTGCTGTTGAGTTGAATGGTTGAGCTGTTATTTTGGTTCGTGTTGGTCGCATGTATTTGTTAGTCTATAGAGAGAGCTATACCCGTATGGACCCAACCAGTTCATCGAAATGTAGACACAGCTGTTCAGGGTTACCACAGGAGGAGAAGCCTCCGTTGAAAACTGTGAAGCATTTTCAACCCATTTCTTTGCGTTAGACAGGCAATGAATAATTACGGGGACGCCAAGCGTCGCTCATGCGAAGGCCACATGAGCTAACAACCTCACCTCACCTCGGTGACGAATTTTGAGTTTTCGGTGAACCAGAAATGCCGCGGTGCCTGTTCATCTACGTCAGGTGCACGAGCGTGGCAGTGCAAGCTGCTGATCGGATCGCGTTAGTGTTGGCACAGATCGGGTCAGGGACATAGCGTTGATAAACCCCTCACTGGGAGGCAACCCGAGCGTGTTACAAACACGATGCATCATTCACAAGGAAAAACTCTGAGCAATCTTTCAACGTGTCTGGTGCAGATGTCGACTTGAACTTGAACTTTTAAAACGAACGGGTTAGAGTGGGAGTTGCATCGGCCCGGGCTTGGAAAGGAGTTGGCGGCTGGGCAGCGGCGGCTACACGGCGACGAGGGTGTGTCCAAACAAGGTAGCGCCTGCGCTCCATTCACAGAGAGCAGGCATATTTGATCATCGAATCTCAACCTCAGATGGAAGAAACACAAGTTCCCCGGACCCCGGACTTAATCGACTGGACTCGGCCTCTGTCGCCCTGGGGTGATGGAGATTCGGCTACGCGCGCCGCGGATGTAAGCGGCGGCATTGGTCCCGATCTGGAGGCCGATCATCGCGTTTCTACCAGCACCACCGGCAGTGTGAGCACCGAAGTGTCGCCGTCCGTGTACTTCACGATACATCGGTGAGTCTGGTCTACTGTGAAATTGCCTTCACTCAAAGTGCATGCACTGACAACAAATGAACCTGCAGGGTTCGGCGTCTTGTACTCGCAAGTATAGGTATGTGGCTCTGGTGCTTGTTCCTATGTCATTGTCTGACAGATCTCAGACGACCCATATACGCTGGACCAACTCCGCGAGCCGCGGATGAACTCTCTCGTTGTCCGACCTCTCGTAGATCGTCTGTATGACCCGGACGACCCTACTATTGGTATATCTCCCCGCGCATGATGATTTTTTGACGACCACTTCGGCTAACGTAATGATAGTTTATTGTCTCCTTGCGAACCGAATCCAGTTCCTGAGGCAGCACACCAGCACCATGCACCATACCGTCAACGTCGCCCGTGCTACTTTATGCGAACTTGTTGCTAGTCGCGTGCTGCGTCGATACCACGAAGATCATCCCGGCCAGATCGGCCTCCTCATTTTGGCACATATACTGGTCGAAGGATTTGACCCCTTCCAAGGCGCGCCCGAAGAGGTTGAAAGCGAGTGTCGGCAACTACAGTGGCCTATCCAGCGACGTGATGGGCATGAGAGGAAGCTCACGACTTTGGAGCTGGCAATCATTTCGGAGAGCAAACTCTTCTTGAGTTCATCGGCATGTCAGAGGTTGGTTGATGCTGTTTGGCAGGGAGTGGTGACCTACACCCCTTTGTCTTTCGTCGACATCCTTCCAGATCATTACGAGTACTCCTCGGTTTCGCTTTACGAACCACACAGAGCACCTCTACTTGATGAGAGACGTTTGGTAGTGCCATGGATCCGGCAGATTACCGAGCTGTTCCAATTCATCACCCTGGTCATCCTCTACATATTGACCATGGTGAACCGGAGTAGTCCCACTCTGAGTGGATGGGAATATCTCTTTGCCATCTACACTACGGGATGGACTCTCAACGAATTTGCAGCCATCATTGAACACGGCTGGGCCGTCCACTCTCAGACCTTGTGGTCGTTCCTCGACATCACGTTCAGCTTCATTTTCAGCTCCTACGTTTTAGCCCGCGTCTACGATGCCCTGAGCTACCAAGGAGTTATTGCCGACGGATACGGCATGCACATTCTCTGTCTTGCGGCTCCGGTATTACTCACCCGCCTGGCATTTACCCTGTTGCCTGACAACATCGTCTTCATCGCCATGCACGCTATGATGAAGGACTTTACTCGCCTTACATTCATCTCCATTTGGTGTTTTATGGGCTTCTTCCTGGCACTACAATGGCTCATAGGAAGCAATGACACGACCGCCGGCGTTGGGGGCAAAGCTGCCTTGACTTGGTATGAGACGTGCAAATGGCTCATATGGACGTGGTTCGGCCTGGATGGCACTGGTATCGACCGTTCTGATGAGTTCCACCCGGTTTTTGGTCCAGCGCTTATGATTGCGTTTGCATTTCTTGGCAATATCCTCTTTCTCACGATTCTTGTCGCGATCTTGAGTAACACATTCTCGAAGCTCATCTCCGATGCACCCGCAGAAATCCAATTCCGCCGCGCGGTACTCACATTCGCAGGCGTGAAGAGCGACTCGATATTTGCGTATCCACCTCCGTTCAACCTGCTTGCTCTTGCGACTCTATTACCTCTCAAGTCGGTGCTGAGTCCGCGCTCCTTCCACGATGTCAACACTTCACTCATTCGCGCCCTCAATGCACCGGCGTTGATCATCATCAGCGCCCTCGAGCGGCGTCGCATAGCCCATCCGCGTCGCGCAGGGTCACAATCTCTTCTTAATTGGAGCTTCAGCGGCTTCAACCCACATGGAGACATTCAGGCAGTCTTCAAGGTGGAACCGCCGCCGACTGTGGAGCGCGAGTTGGAAGAGTTGGACAACCTGAGCGATGTCGGCTTCGCAGAAAGTGAACTGGGTTCCAGGATATCATGGGACATTGGCAGGTCAAGATCGAGACGGCGGCCGACTAGGAGGAGGCGATCCGGAAGAATAGTATCGCCCATCAGCGTGGTGTTCCCCTTGCCAAGCGTGCAGCGTGTTGGCACAAACGAATTGGAGCCATTGCCCGGGTCACCTATGAGGCGGTTATGAGTGGATTTCAACTCCGGCGTTCACAAATACAGGTCATGAGGCGACAAGAAAGGGAAGATAGACTGGAGGTGGTACTAGAATGCATCGGCGCAAAGGTGGGAGAGGGCGAGCGTCAGATATAGATAAAATACTACGAGACAGTCAAACAGTGGCTTTCCAAGCTAATCCGAGTTCAAGAAGCTTAAGCCTCTTTACCATGGATGTTGAAAAGGTGTTGTGGAAACAGAAAGCGGTTATAGTGCTTGGCAAATGACCGCGTCTAATAAAGTTCGTGACCTTTCTATTGTGTTTGAGGTGACCACTGATCATCTCCGAGTTGCCGGTGGGAACCGATTGACAGCACAGCCCCATTGCTCTTTTATCCTTCTTTCTCCCCGAGGCGGGTCAGTTCTTTAACTGAAAGCGAAGCTGCAGAAGCCGGGGCAAGTCGGCTGAGTCAAGTGACGGTCGATCTTGTACGTTGATGTTGAGAGGAGTTTCATAACGTATCCACCAGCTGCCGGATGGTCCGTCAAGTCTTCAAAATTGAATATCAGCGCAACTCACCATTAGAATAACAATTGGCAACACTCAAAGAAGCTTTGCACAGCTTTTGATCTGTCCATATTTGCATCCCTTACGGGCTTTTTTTCATTCCTTCGGACACGTGTTCTGCGGTGCCAATCCATCTTCAACAACCTGCTTCAGTGTTCCCCGGCAACACCCTATGGGCTGTACTGTGGCCCAAACACTCTCAGGCAAAGATGCACGCCACACCTGTTTTGGTTTAGTCCTAACATGGAGGAAGCACAAGAAGAAAGCAAACTCTCAGAAAACAAGCTGTCGCTATCTAATGACCATCGATACTCGTATGTGTCCATCGATACTCGTATGTGTCATCGTCGAAGCGAAGTAGTAACCTTGGGAATGGCCGCGTACGCCACTTTTCTACCCGTTCAATATGTCCACCAGTAATGGAGCAAATATGAAGCCCGCCCGCCTAGTTAGACCTTGACTCGCGGTCCCCTCATGTTTAGTTGGCCAAGAGCCGCAGCGTGGCGTTGAACCTCCCATGAGGAGAGGAAACTAATTAAGCATGCTTGGCGACACCGCAAGAGGGCGGGGACCCAATTGGCGGAATGTTCAATCGCAGCTGTCCGTCTGCCCTCCGCATGCAAGCCCTTCCCTGCCACCCAAGTGCCGAGGTGCCCATCCCTAGAATTGGATGCCACCCAATCGAAGACTTTCAGATGAACGCAATCGAGTGAATTGCAAAGGACTAGGTAGGCCCTGTGAGCCGAGCCCAGGAGACGGGGTTTAGCTCAAAAGTCCAGAGACTGGGTTTCGCGAAGACAAAATGAATAAATACTAGCACCTACGCTTTTCCAACTCAAGTTGTAACATCATTCATCCAATTCTTACTAACTTTATTCATTCATTTATAATGGTTGCGTTTTTCCGTGTTCTCGCTCTAGCTGCTCTCGCCGCCGCTGCTCCCGCCGAAGATGCAGATGGTCGCAAGTGCGGCGGCAAGTTTGCACGGATTCGCCCTTCATCCAAATCTCTCGTCGTTGACGCTTCTGGCAAACAAGCAAACAGCTTCCCTACCCTCAACGATGCCGTCCTTGCCCTGAAAAACGTTACTGAAGAGCAGACCATCTTCATCATGCCCGGTACATACACCGAGCAAGTTCGGATTCCCAACTACAACGGACCCCTCACCATCCAGGGCTACACCTGCGATGCCCGCTCGTACCAAAACAACCAGGCAACTCTCACCAACAACCTGTCGCGTACCATCGCCAACCTCACTAGCAACGACCAGACCGCCACTCTCCGCCTATGGGGAGACAACATCAAGATCTACAACCTCAACATCGCCAACACATTCGGCCAGGCCGACAAGAACGGCCAGGCCCTTGCTGTCAGCGCTCAGAAGACGAACCTTGGTTTCTACGGCTGCAAGTTCACCGGCTACCAGGACACCATCTACGCAAATGAAGGTAGCCAGATTTATGCAAAGTGCTTCATCAACGGCGCCGTCGACTTCATCTTCGGCCTGAGAGCGGCCGCCTGGTTCGAGAGCTGCGATATCCAGACCATCGGTCCGGGCTACATCACCGCCAACGGCCGCGATGCCGCAAACAACACGTCCTTCTACGTCTTCAACAAGGCTAACGTGACCGGTACAAGCGGGCCGGCGTCCGTCACCCTCGGCAGGCCATGGAGACCCTTTTCGCGCGTCGTCTTCCAGAACAGCGCACTCAGCGATGTAGTTAAGCCAATCGGCTGGTCAACTTGGGACAACACACAAAGCACGGATGATGTCTTCTACAAGGAGTACCGGAACACCGGACCTGGCGCTGAGGGAGTGAGAGCCAACTTCAGCTCCAAGCTGGATAAGCCTATCAACCCTGTCGCCGTTCTGGGTAAGGGATTCAAAAAGGAGTGGTGGGTAGACACTAGCTATTTGTAAAGCGGTGCACAGAGTAATAGATTGATCTCGGAATTTTTTAAGTCTACACTTGTTCTCTTCAATATCCTTACAAACCTACACTATTGCCAATGAGATTTGTGCCTTAGTAGAGTACGAGGGATTTCAACAACCTTTGCCATTCAGACAACATTTTCACAAATAGGATTCTTTATTGTCAGCTGCGACTCACATGTGACGACTGAGCTTAAATCTCATCGTGTTTTTGCATTGAATGTTTCGGTAAAAAGCTCACTTTTTAGCTCCAACCACAAATGCCAACTTCTTACCGGAAGACGTCGACAAACCTATAGGGGTCGGTAATACTCACAGAGTTACCGTCCGATGCCGACGAGACCCACCACGCGCTCGAGAAGCGCATGTTCACATCTCTCCATACCTGCAAAGCCTCCAAGGTCGTCGCCGGTAGCATGGTGGCCGCCGCCACCTGGACCTTTAACCTTTGAGTGCCAGAAGACGACATCGGCAAGTCCACCCTCCGGTACAATGAACTGAACAATGGCGCTGTAACCTCCGCCAAGGTCGGTATTGAAGATGCTATCTTCATCACGAGGGCTAACAAAGAGCTCGACTTGAAGGGTCCGTTCATTTTCGGGGGCTTTTGTGTGGGCAGGCGGATTGTTGTCCGCATTGTTGTTCGGATTCTCAGCCGTGCAACGATGACTTCAGTTCAGTACTTCTATGATCGCCCTACGGTCACTATCAATGCTGGTTAGAGCGTCCCTGTCTCTAGCTGGGACTTCGTGGACACGAAAAAGTAAAGGCCGTTTCATACGACTCGAACAAAAGCTAAAGAAAGTAGGTGCACAAGAGTAAAGATCGATGAAACATAGTATTGTATTTGTAGTCATATTTAGGATCACAAAAGGCTCTGGGACATAAATGCGACGGAAACTGTTGAATAGTGTCGGTGTAGCAACTGGTCTGTCGCAACATCCAGACAACAGTCGTAACCTTGAATAAGATAAGCTGTACTTATACGCGCCCAATCTTCGACCTCCTCCCATGAGAATGAAAGCCACTCTATCCCATAGCCTCTTTTGAAGTCTGTGCGTTCTAACTCGTGATAAATACTCAATTCATCCTTTTCTTAAGGTAGTCTAGCCGCGAACAATAACAGCACTATGAATCGACACGGCGTTTCTTATCGATGTCCTTCGGCTGATTGTTTCTTCGTCATCAGATCACTCCTCTTCAGCGTCAAGATGACTCGTATCCGCAGCCCGTATGCTAAAAAACTGTTGTTTCTGAGCCGTCTCACTTTCCAACCGATAGGCATCCTCAATAGCTTCTCGAACCTCTTCGGTGAAGACTACGCGTTTCTCATGCTTGTGTAAAAGCTCCACGAGATTCGGTCGATGAAAATGAGCGGCTTTGAAGACGCGCAAAAACATGTTTGGTGTTACAGCCATTGAAGGGTTGTGTTCCAGGAGCACCATAAGCATGTCGAATGCGTGCCAGGAATGCCCAATAAATCGAAGAGCAAGCCTAGGACTGATTTGAATGCTGCTATCGAAATTCATCAGTAACCGCAGTATTTGACGCTTGTTTCCTGTGTTCAATCTGGAGATGCTGTCGATTACGGCGTCTGATATTTTGGTTTCGGGCTGAAGACGCTTTAGAAGAGTCTCCATGTCACTTTCGCAGCCTGCTACTCGCAACATATCTTGGGTGACAGATAGGTGTGGCTCGCGTTGGAAGAGGCTCTCGAGAGTGTTTCCCCCTTCATTTAATCTGGTCCTGTGGCCATAATTGCCGGTCCTGTAGCCATTTTTGTCATATTCGTGACCTAATTCTAGCGCTCTAAGTACGACCTCCTCATTGATTCGAATTTCAGGATCAAAGCCGAGTAGCAGCTCCATGGACTTGAGCGTTCGCTGTGAAATCAAATCCTCTGCTGTAAATTTGACGTTGGGTTTGAGCCCAAGCAAGTATTCCCGGACGCGATCATTGTCGGTCGCTAGAAGCATTCTTTTGGTAACACTGAACCCGTTTCGTTCCATGAGTAGATTGATCGTCTCTTGACTGACACTTTTGCCGAGGATGCGGCACATTGTGTCTTCTGAAATGAGCAAGTCTTCGTCAAGAGATAGCAGTAAGCGCAAAGTTTCCGTATTATTGAAGAAGCCGGTATTGGAAACGGCCACCAAGTCTTCGTCACAGACACGACCCTTTCCAAGCTTGGTAAGGACCTCCAGTAGTGATTCGATGAGGGAGTGGTCTGGCATGATGGTAACGCTTTCGTTTTGCAGTGCGACTGTCAATGGTGTACGGCCTTGGAAGTCTTTGGCATTTACGTCTGCTCCGTATGCTAGGAGCATGCGAACAATTGTACCATCGTGTATTGCACAGGCATAGTGTAAGGCTGTTCCATATTCTGGGTGTGTATGCGCCGAGAGTGGCGTGTGGGCGAGGAGCAGTGAGATGACATCTGTATTTCTCCCATAGATGGCGGCGAATATAGCCTTTTCGAAGTGCCCGGATGTTTCGTCGAGGCTAGCGCCATTTTCTAAAAGACATAATGTCATATCCCTGTTCCCCAGAGCACAAACCACATGTAACGGTGACCCCAGAGGTCTTTGAAATCCGCTAACATCTGCTCCGTGGGCAACGAGAAGCTTGAATATCTTCTCACAATTCAAGAGGCGTAAGAAACTCGTGGGAGCTGAACTTCCGTGGTAGCCAGGGTATGGTGAAATATCCTGAGACGCTGGGAGGCGTAGATTGTTGACAACATTGATCATCCTTTTGTCGTCAGTTGCTGTTATAACGGGAGCGGCATACGCCTCCAGCGCACTAATCAACGGTGATCCATGCTTTGCACTTTTGCATTCGATCTTTCCTCCGCGTGAAACGAGGAGGCTGACGATCTCTAGCTGTAAGTGTAGAGCTGCAACCTGAAGTGGATAGTCACCGTTCTCTTCGCCTGGTTGATTGACATCAATTTGCCCTTCATCTAAGATGTGTTCGACCGCAGCCAGCGAGCCCGCTGCGCAAACGTGTAAAAACTGGACCATTGTCGGGGAGGTGTAGCTGAGGAGCAGTTGAATTACCTGGTCACCAGCGACGGCAAAGGCTTCATCGAGCACAGTCCGGGAACCCTCGGTGTCCAAAACCCTCTCAACCAGAGTCTCGACCATTTTGAGGTATCCAAGACGACATGCCGTTGTGAGAACAGTTGCTGCAATGGCTCCTCCTGCCAATAGCTCTCGCACAACTTCAACATGATTGTTGCGAACGGCGGACTTCAAGGCCCCCTCATCGTCAGCTTTGGCCCCCACTGAGAGCAAGTGACGAACCACCTTGGTTTGACCATTCATAGAAGCAACTTTCAGAGGCGTGCCCGAATTCTCAACACTACTATCAACTGTGGCGCCACAGGACAGTAGCAGTTTTATCACATCCAAGTGACCTCCAGCACTGGCTGCATGGAGCGGGCTTGCCTCATCAGGAACCATGTAGAAATCACTCCACCGCTTCTTTCCTTTCACATCGACCAACGCACCGGAAGCGATCAAGCTCTTGACGATGTTGAAATCGCCATACTTCGCAGCGATAATCAAAGGGTGTTGTGGCATCATGACAGGGTGGTTGGGATCTACTCCCTCAGCCAAGAGCCTTTCCACGATGCCCAAAGTTCTTGTCTCGACCCCCAACTGCAGAACACTCATCAACTTGGCTTCCGAAGCACTATACAAGTCATTGGGACTGAAAAGTTCTAATTTTACGTCCGCTCCATTGTCGATAAGCATTTGCACAGTGCTTTCGGAACCGTGAACGAGGGCTGCCCGGAGTGGGGTTTGCCACAATCCCTGGAGCAAGTTGACCTGGGCGCCGGCATCGAGAAGCTTTTGCATCGTCTTAACGTTGCCAAAGCGGGCCGCGGCCTGCAGTGCAGTGCCGTAGTAGTATCCAGTGCCATTCACGTCAGTGCCGCGACGCAGTAGAAGCTCGACATAACACTGGTCGTCAAGGACGGCGGCCATCTGTAAGACTAGAGTCCATCTAACCTCCGTAGTTTGGACCTGTGGCATGCGGGAAAGCATGAAGAACAAGGCTGCTGCTGGTCCCTCCTTGAAGATGTATTCAAGCGAAGATGCCGATAGAAAGCGGTCATCATGAAGATGTATACTAGAGTGAAAGACCTTCCTTGAGATGTTTCCTTCAAAAGACCGGAGAGTCTGTTCGAGAAGATGGGTTTGTTCTTCAAGGCTTTTCGAAACAACGGCTCCAGCTGCAACAAACTGGCGCACCAGAGATAGGGTTGACAACTCTCGTCGGGCAATGAAAAAAATTGGTAACTCGTCACGACACTCAGGGTCTCCCAGGGCGTTAACGTCAGCACCAACTGAGAAAAACATCCCAAGGACGCGCTCCGAACAGTACTTTGCAGCCACTTGTACCGGGAACAGTCGCT
Source organism: Colletotrichum tofieldiae (assembly GCA_022836555.1). Taxonomy (NCBI): domain Eukaryota; kingdom Fungi; phylum Ascomycota; class Sordariomycetes; order Glomerellales; family Glomerellaceae; genus Colletotrichum; species Colletotrichum tofieldiae. The sequence goes on from BQXV01000007.1 coordinate 3,865,232, forward strand.
GCCCAGCACGGAATTTAACATCGGCACCCTTCCCGAGGAGAAACATAACTAGTTCCTCTTGCTGATTCCGGTTGGCCTTCTTCACTTCATCCTCAATGGCTATGGAGGAGGGGTACATTCGTTCTGACGGATCGAATCTGGAAAATCCACGTAGGGCAGCGTATAGTGGAGAGATGGTCGAGACTCCCTCCTCCTTGGATTGCTGCATTTGATGTCTGGCCACCAACTCTGGAGGGCCATGAGAAAACGGATAATGGTCCCCTGGTAGATACCCATACTGGCTCAACATTGAACCGAAACCCTTGTCCGGTGATTCGGTATTGACATCAGCACCAAGCTCCAGGATAAGGTAGCTGGCAACGTCAAGGTGACCATGCTGGCTGGCCACCGTCAGAGCGCGTCTTACGGCGTCTGTTGCTGGCATCAGCAATTGGTCCCAATGAGAACCTAGTAGCCTCATGACTTGTACAAAGCCACCGGCAGCGGCCAAGACGAAAACCTCTTCACCGGATTCCGGAAGTCGGTCTCGGAGAGCCGGCGATTTGAGCAAAAGCTCAACAAGCGTAGCGTTTCCATATAAAGCGCCAATCTGAAGTCCGCCATCTACCTCCCTCCTCGAAAATAGCTCGTGGTGCTTTCCGTCAAGTATTGCAGTCACTGTTTGAATATCTCCAATTTCGCAACCATACGCGAAGTCTGCAACCAGTGATTCCCTGCTTAATTCACCGCTCTGAACTCTTTCGGCTGCCGTATAAATCTTTCTTTTTAGTTCAGAAAGTTCCTTTTCTGAACAGTGCTGGGAAGCCAGACTTAGGACACCTTCCACGACATTTGCTTGTCGTCTGTGGTGTGCTACCACGAGGGCTTGCTCTATGAGTGGCTTAACAGGACGCCGGCTTGCAACACGGTCCAGTAGGAGGTATACGATAGCCATTTGGCCATTTGCGGCAGCATCGACAGCTGCACGATCTACTGTCTCGCTCGAAATGCACAGGACCTCTTGCTGCTCCAGAATTACTTTGACTGCATCTTCGTGGCCTAAAGAGGCGGCAGCACTTAAGGCAGAATGGTGCCTTGTATGAGAAGTTTCGTTGATGTTCGAATCCTCCCCAGTGCCTGACTGAAGCGGACCGAAGTCACTGAGGGTTGCCCGAAAAATAGCATCCATATTGGTAATAGATCGCTTCGTTCCATCCTTGTTCTCTGTTTCTGAGTTTTGTCGAGAGGCCAGCTGGTCTCGACGCTGGTGTCGTCTAGGGGACGCATTTCCGAGGAGCGCTTCGTACGGCGATGGAGTAATTGTTACGTTGCAATATGGCCCTGCAGGTGGATAATAAAACTTGAAGCCTTTTCGCAGCATCAACGTAATTATCCCTTGATGACCCCCTTCGGCCGCCGCGTGGAATGCATCTTCAACGACTTCGGGTCCACAAATCTCTCCCTGGGCGTCGAGCAGAAGTTCCACTGCGTTGGCATGACCGTGATACGCAGCGGCTTGCAGTGCTGACCCGTAGAAACCAGTTTTCTGATCGACTTTGGCCCCTTCCTGGATAAGGAGCCTCACAATTGAAGTGTGCCCATTCAATGCCGCAGCCTGTAGTGAATCACCAAAGGGCCCGTAAGAGTCGATTTGCGCACCTTTATCCAATAGCAGTCGGACTAGGGACTGATAGTTCAGTAGCGACGCAGTCCTAAGGGGCGATCCAAAGTCTCCCTCGGCCTCCACGTCCATCCCCTGGCCTAGCAGAAACTCTACTAGGTCTCTGTGGTTATGTAATGTTGCACGTGCAACAGCATCGGAGGGTAGGAGATTTCCGTTACCAGCGCTGTGGCCGAGAAACTGGCGCAAGACCCCAACTTGTCCACCTTGAATTGATCTTTCTATCTTCTTCTTTGTCTTGTCGGAACTTTTGGTAATTGGAGAGGCAAACCTCGAAAGGTGAAGCCGTTGAACTACTCGGACAAAGCCCACAAGAGTAGCTTCGCCCAAGGCTTCCTCGTAGTCATCTTCGGATTCAATCATGGAGTCGAGCCCTATGAGAAGTAGTGCCACGTCTTCGCGTCCACCTCGACAAGCAGCTTGCATAGCGTTCTTGAAGACGGAGCCGCAGGACACCTCTGCACCAAGCTGTAGCAGCTTGTCGACAACGTCCAAATGGCCCATGAAACATGCAGCGTGCAATGGGCTACCATATTTCCCACAGTTGACGTTAACATTAGCACCGCAGTCTACCAGTGTTGAGACAGTTTCTGGTTCTCCAAGTGCAGCCGCAAGATACACAGGCGTGTGTCCAAGTTCGTTTTTTTGGTTAACGTCCACGTCGGTGATGTTTAATAAGGCCTCCCTCAGGATACAATCCAGCCCAAAAATGCTCAGAACAAACAGAAACCCCAAATCGGATTGAGGAACAGCGCCCAGAGCTGGATTCATGGCATGATCTCTTGAGAGGATGGGGATAAGATTTCGGACATTTCCCACCCAGGTGTCGAAACACAGCGTAGTTTCCCAGTCCTCATCAAAGATGAATAATTTCACATCTCCCACGATAGCTTCGGTCTGCGAGGTGTCCTTCTCCAAACGCATGGCAATTCTTGAGTGTACTGGCCAATACATTGCCGCGTAGATGTAAAAGTCCTCGCTTGGTATCTCAAGAGCCCTGCCAGATGCTGAGTTTATCCCGCGCGAGCAGACTTCAACGCAAAAAGACGCCAGGTAGGTGTGGGCCGCGGCAGGGGTAAAGGCCTCATGTCGCATCAGGAAATCCTGGACTGATTGATGTGCGACCCGGATAACGTTGCATTTGGTATCGAGGACAACGAGATCAGCACACATTGCCAGAACCTGGGACAGCTCGAGCGCTGAGTTCTTCCCAGCCGCCAACGCTGTCAACAGAGCCCCTGGCGTTGAGGGCTCTTTCATATAGAGAATGCAGGATAACACCCTGACCGCAATGTTCCGAGCCATTTCCCCGGCGTTGAAAATGTGATTCAAAGACTCTTGGTAGAGCAAGTTAATATCTTGTGGAAGCTTGTCTTGCAGAGCTGCCATGATATCGTCCTCGACGGCTTGCCGGCAAAACTGCTCGAGCTGGAGCTTGGCCCATAGAAACCTAAGGTTTGTTAAACAACCAGAAACAAATTTGGTTGCGGACGGGGGAGCTTGTTGAAGAAGTGAAGGGCATGGACAGTAACGTACATCTCATCAGATCCAGCAAGAAGCGCATGTCTCAACATATGGCGAGTTTCAGGACGTATTCTGCCTTCCAGAAGCACCTTGCTCGCTACAGCGTTTTCAACCAAATGGTCAACAAACGCTTCCATGTCTGACTGGGTCTCTTGACTAGTAATTTGGATCGGGAATTTGGAAGTGGGTTTTGCGCCTGAACGACTTGTACTTCTGCTGGTAACGAAAATCTTGACCACATTGTCAGCTTTGGAGATAAGTTCCTCCAATGCTTCAATAATAGTGGGCTTTTCGGACTCGTCAACGCTGTCGAGGCCGTCCAAGACAATTGTCAGGGGATCCTGTTCGGCCAATTCCAAAATGAGTCTCACGCAGTCCTTGACCCGTAACTTCGCCATATCCATCCTACCAGCTCTCGCCAGGGCCATTTGCCGCTCGTATTCAGAACACAAGAAGTCTCTCATCTTTGTGCGATGTGCTGTATCGATAGCAAGTTGAAAGAGAAGGGTTCTCATTATGTCGTCTGCAGAGCGACGTGACTTTTCCGAATGAGGATTTGCGCAGTAGAAGTAACCCAAAGGTGCAGCGGCCTGGTTGGCACCGGTTGCTGACAGCAAAGAATCGACAACCACGGAGCACAGGGTTGATTTTCCAGAGCCAGGAATGCCATGAAGCAGTAGTAGAGCTGAGGAACTCGATATTTTCCAGTCCGTAAATTTCTCGTGCTTCAAAAGCCACTGACCGGCGCCCGGAAGGCGGGATTGAGCGATGAATTGATGGTGATGGTAATACGGGACCACAGACAGCCACTCGAGAATTTGATTGAATCCGTCCTCTGACAATGATTGGGACGATTGTGAAGAGAGTCTTGTGAAGGCGGCTTCAAGGGAACGCAGCGTCTCAGCGTCAGACAATGATGCAAAGGCATCGACTTCTTGTTCTCGTTCAACCATTGACTTTGCCCGAGCTTCGTCGAACGTTCGAAACGGGCTCTTCAGAACCCGAGCTGTCCACTGTTAGTATTCACCTAGACCTATAATATAAACCCGAGAGGAACCGACTGATGGATTTCTCGCTGTAAAAGCTTACAGCGTTGCTCAGGTGAACCAAAATCTCGGCATAGAGGCATGTCAGAGCGTCCTCCAACTTCAATTCTATCTCGGACTGTGATCCCCGCAGGTAGAGCCCCTCAAAAAGGCGATAGCGGACCAACATCCGAGCTGTGTTTTCAACTGTTGCACGAGTTAACCGTTATGGAGATTTTTCATTTCTACATCACGCCACGCCGACTTACGGTCATCCGCCATGGCGGCAAATGTCTGAACCTCTGATACAGTCATCTGGAGTAAAAACCGAACCGCCGCCCATGGAAGCGCCGCGTGGGCAGGGTCGTACTGAATGATGGTGTCTCCTGTCTCCTTGAACCTCTGGACCCAGGAAATAATCTTCTCCAGCACATCCCGCACGATGACGACCTCGCCATTCGGCTTCGTGAACTTCCATCTCTTGCGCAAAGAAAGGGCTCGCTTGGCTTCGGCCTCTTCTAGAACGGCCGCCTAATGCTAGAATCAGTTGCTGGGCCCTCGGTTTCGAGGATATGTCACAATTCTCAATCTGAAAAGAAAACACTTACGACAATATCGCGCTTGTGCGTCTTCGTTCTATCAAAGCTCTTCTGAATGTCAGGACTTAGGCTGTCAAGAGCCCTTTCCCAAAGATTGGTATGTAGGCCCATATTGTCAGCCGAAACAGCGAAGTAAGATGAAGGACTAGCTGAGTAACCGAGATTGAAAGGCGGTTGTCGTTGCGAGCGCCAAAGATGGGTTCATAAGAAAGAGGTCATAGAAAAGAAGAAAAAGAAACCGAAGGGCAGAGGACATGGAAGCCATGCGGCTCTTGGCAGGCTGAGAACCCCGCTTTGCTACATGCTGTAGTTCTTGGGTGCCAGTGAGAACGAGGCGCATTTGACAGGGGATCAGTCGGACGATGATGGCATGCAAAAGAAGGCTCAGCCACTTCCTACGTCGTATACGAGCTGAACAGGCTGCCGGATAGCGGTACAAGGGACAACGTGACACTCCTCTGGTTTCTCCATGCCATAACAGCACATAAGGTAGCCAAGGTGATCGACATCGCGTAAGACATTTGTGGCCTTATGTCTGCATGAAGCATCGAGGCTAGTTGTGGTGCCATTGGGCGAATGCCAGGCCTAGCAATCAGCACGAGTAATCAGGGCCAAACAATTCGCAAGGAAATACTCCATTTCGTGTAACTCGAAGCCAGATGGCTATGGTCTTGGGTGCGTTGAAGATGCCATGATATCCACTGTCTATGGTCAAGGTCCCGCAGTTACTGTAGGCGAGATCACGACGATTTACATGTGGGCATACAGACTCAGCTTCAAGCTCATGCTCTGATAAATCTAAAATTTCTTGTGAACGGTCATCCCCCCAAAGGTCATTGTCGTCAAGATGTCTGGGTCGAGCGTACTGTTGGTGTTGTTACCAATGGCGCAGTCACGCACACCGACCAACACGGGTTCGGGTATCACGTCGTACCAGAACAATGTCCACTTCTTGTGCGCCTACTTTGAGTTGGTGAAAGATTGGATTCGATGGCAGAAGTACTTCGATGATTCAGCGAAGAGACAAACGGCAGCCGCAATCGGGAAAAGGACATGAATTGGAACAGGAATGTAATGCTGCTGGAAAAGACTGCGACTGCTTGAGCCGCCCGGCCATATCAGATCGCCATAACTCGCCATGAACCGAGATGCATGTGTGTATCTTGCAGTTAGTACGGTCCTGCACAAGTGCCAGTCCGTCTATAGACGGCCTCATGTTAGGCCGACTCAGATTGGGGAAGAGCGTCAGCCGTAATGCAGTCTGCATTTTAGGTGGCTTTAGTATCCAGGTAAAACCCTCACTTCGGATCTCCGTGTCGAAAGTAAGGGTAGATTTGTCTTATTCACCGTGCAGTGCTACTTTCTTCTGTTATATCTAGTGGTGTTCTGTTGTGTAGAGTGCGATTTGCGTCGAACCCTTTTATCTAGGTGATCCTCACTCAGAGAACTCCTAGGTAAATCCTACGCCCTTATTAGGCTAATCTACTAAAAATTTCAAGGCCAGATTTTAGTTATTCTGCTGTCGTTTTAGTGTAAAATTCTGCCATATTTAACAGCAATTTTATATAAATGACAAGTTATGGATAGGCTAGCAGCTACTACATTTAAGCTTACTAGATTAAACCTGTAAATAGTCTTAATCGAAGAGGGAGTATTAAAGTATAGAATGCAGCCTAACCCAGACGAAAGAAGGGCACACCGGAGGAACGTCAGACACATATCTGGGACTGATTTCGCCACCCAAATACTCTTGGCAAATGGTTCAGGGGGCAGAGAAGGGAATTTTCCTGGTTACACGTACAAATTAATACACAACAGGGATATCCTATAAATTGACATGTTCATCATGTTCTGCCTCCTTGTTCATTTGGCAAGGGTATTTGGGTGGCAAAATCAATTTGATATGTATCCGATATTCCTCCAGTCCGGAATGTCCCTCTTCCGTCTAAGTTGGGCTGCCGCATTGCCCACTTCAAAAGTTGTAAGGTGGTTCGAAGAGGCGATGGAAGGGATAATGTGAGAGTGCACTTCACCGATGGGACAACGTACACATGCGAAGTACTTGTCGATGCAGGCGGCAATGGCTGAAAGGTGGTCCTTTTTTCTTGGAACCTGGCAGCGACAACCTTCAATTTCCTCACCAGGGGCCCTTTACCCTGACACTGGTGCACCAACATATTTCGCAATTGGCGAGCAGCCAGCCCTTTGTTGATTTCGGCTGATAGAACCTCAATGTGCTATGCGCGCAAATCCTAGTAAAGCATTACACATAAGATTGGGTACCAAGATGACTTACAAACTGTTCAGTATTTCTTCCCGCTTCAGACTCAACTTCGCACGGGGAGAGAGAAGAGCCTAAATACGACACCAAAGATGAGTTTTCTCGTCTCTAAAGAGCTTATGTCAGAAAACAAGTCTTCCGAGTGGAGATCTGAAGCATACGATATTATAGCCTAACAGGTATGGAGCCGCTAACTATCTAAACATCTGAAGTTTGCAATGAAAAGTTTAAGAATCTGTTTTTGACTTGCCATGCCCTCAAAGGTGAAACACTTAGAAAGTAAGCCATTCATTCATGTGGATGCAAAATAATATCGCTAGAATTATCATATGCATTCTAGCTTCTAACAACGCTCAGCTGCCAACGATTTCACCCTTCATGCAGACGGTACTGCCCTTCTCAACCAGGATCTCATAATTCTTATCGCCCTCAACAGCCGCCGTGCGGATAGTGTACTCATCCCCCGCATAAAGCGGCGACGTAGCTCTGTACCCAACTCGCCGCACCTCCCTACCATCCTGTCCGTACACGTCTCGCCAGTAATCGAGCATGTTGATCAGGTTCAACGGTCCGTGAACCACAACATCGGGATGACGTTCAATGTCCTTGGTCCAAGGCTCGTTGTAATGAATCATATGGCCATTGAAGGTCAGGGCAGAGAACCTGAAGAGACCGACTGGTGACCACCGAAGGTGGCGGACTGTGTTACCGACTCCGTCTTTTTGGTCAGTAGTTTTGGAGGGTCCGAAGGCTGGCGGTCTATGATTGCGCGGTGGCGCCGTCTTCGCGGCTTGGGAGACGTTGACCTCCGGACGAAATATCCATGACCTGCGAGTATGTTAGCCCAGCTTCGCCAGCATGAGTTGCAAAAACGGCCGACCTTTGGTCTTTGACAACCAGACCATCACGGCCCCAGAACTCCTTCTCGACATCAACCAGCACCATCTCATCACCACTCCTGCTCTTCTTCGGCGTCGCTGCCACAAGCCTCGTCCGCTCCTCAACCTCCTCCCCAACCTTTAGCGAAGCCCCCTCGAAGAACTGCATGTTTCCCCCGGCCCACATCCGCCGTGTAAACGGTGCGGGGGCGTTGAAAGTCTTGTCCGTTCCGTCCATGCCCAGCTCACTTTCAACGCCTGCTGGCGTGAAGTAGACAAGGTGGTAACCGGGCGGCACTGGCGTACCCTGCACTGGCGCGTCCGCAGAGACGTCCTGCCCTGGATGCAGCTCTTTACGGTTGAGGGTTAGGCTCAGGCGCTGGAGCTGGTTAGAGTCGATGATCTGTTTTCGGATGACGTCTTTGCCGACGAAGATGTCTAGGAGCTTAGAAGCGGCGTCCGTTGCGTTGGTGGTCAGTGACCGGCGACCGGCGGAGGTGCAACGGAAGAAAGTCGGTCGTATTTGGTGGGTGAGGAACGCCATTGTGAGAGTAATTAAGGGCGGCGACGGTTGCGTATGATGTTGAGTTTCCTCCAAGACTAAGTGTTTGAGCTCAGCTCCTGTCTTCAGAAACAGTGATAATTCGTTTGACGACATGCATCTTGAAGATAAAGTCGGCAACTGTCGCAATGCCGGGAAGTACAGGCTGGCAAGACGAGCCGGCGAGAGATCGCGCGCGTATTGAAGCGATGCCGATTAAGGAATGGGCCGAGGGGAGTCGATCCTCTCCCCATGTCTGTGGGGTAGCCAGCCTCTTCGGCTATATGCCCTTCGGCTTCTTCAATTCTCACCTAGGAACAAGAAGCCGAGGCCGCACTATGCTCGGCACAAGAAGCCGAGTTGGCGCAAAAAGGTCCCCCCACGACAAAGACGAAAAGTCTACACGTAAAAATGGGATTGCTTTGTTGCAGCTCAGAAATGCCAGAACCGTTGTCATAGGCAACGCTGCAGGAAGTTAAGCCCCTCGACTTGCATTGGCCCATTAGCATAGAGTTGGGGGTCCAGAAACAAGCCAAGATCTTCGAGTGCGTCCTCGCCCTCCCAGTTCGTGCGCATGAGATTGAAGTATTGGTCCTCCGTTGCATCTGGTCTTGATTGTCCGAGCGGGGTTTGGGCGGCGAGCAAACCTTGCAAGGGGCTCATTCCTGACGTGTCGAAGGGGGTCAGACCTGTCATGGAGCCCGTGGCGTTGGCTGGTGCGGGTTCTGAGCCATCACCGTTGATTCGTTTCGCAATAGATTCGTCCAGGTACTGAAGGAAAAGATCCAGAACATTGTTGTTGATGCGCCAGTATTTCTGAATCTCCTTGAGTCCGAGTAGACACATTTGTGCCCTGTGTTCGGCTAATCGCCGACCGATACCATCGGCGGATTTGATATCGATGGCATGTATGCAAAAAGCCGCAAAAAGGCTTGTAAGCCTTTGGAGGTTAGTTGGAGTTGCTATAAATGCAGCTCTGGGGCTCTCACAAGTGCATTTGGCCGTACTGTAATGTCTTTTGTGCCAGCATATCTTCGGCTATACGGCTGATGCGGCAGGCAGCGGCGAGAGCTGCCTTCTTGTCTTCTTCATCTCGATTGCGAAGCCATCCATTGCGGTGCACCAGAATACGCAGGTGGCTAAGGGTAGCAAGTTAGTAACTCTCTAATATGATTGCTGGGGCAACAACCCACTTATACGCCAGATGTAACAAGCACGTCAGAACCGATGACTGGCCGTCATCCGGGCCACTACGCATGTTGTCTGGCAAGCTCTCTTTCCACTTCTCAAGCTGCTGCTTCAAGTCACGAACCTCAGCCAGCCCAGCCGGTCCCCGGCCAGGAGCAAAGTGGGTGTCCATGATTCGCCCAACTTACAGTATGTCAGTCTGCGAGGTCTTGAATGCTGAAATTGCCGAGTTATACGTACGCAAACGTGCAATTTCAACCATCTTGATGGCATAGTGGACATGTTCAAGTTCCGAAGCACCGAGGCTAGTCACATCCTGCTCGTCGGCATCGTCTTCCAGATCAATGGCAGTGAGAGGCTCGATGTCGCAGTCCTCATCACGAATTCGGCAGGGCAGACCGAGTGATACAGAAGCTTGTCGTTCACGGACCTATAAGAGTTAGCCAGCTATCTAGTGCAAGACTCTCTTAGCCATGCTGGAGAGATTGGATGGCATCTCACATAGATTGACCACCAAACTCTTCTCCTCATCCGAGCAAAATGGGGATCTTTTGTTGTGAACCTTGTCCTAGGAAAGCGTGAGTTGGCACGTGTTGTCATGGTCCCAGGCGAACTTACGATCTATGCAGACCATGCGTCTGAGCGAGCGTCAAAACAGCTCCCAGCCAATACCTCACATCCCTCCAGTCTGTTGGGCCGCCTCTCCAGAAACTACAGAGAAATAGTGATTGGATAAGAGTAAACTCCTCCTTCTCCCAGTTCGAGTGGAAGAGTACACGCGCTCGTGAGTAGGTCACGCTTTTTGCCTCGGACCGATCCTTAAACCCCATAGCAATAATAGTGGCTTCGTTACAATAGGTCGAACCAATGAACAGCATGGCCTGAAGCAGCAGAGGCGAGATCTCCATCGTGACGAGACGCCGCGCGATGTCTGCGCGATCGAGGATGGGAAAGCACGGATGGAACCACTTGAAGTAGGCACGCAAAGCCGGCAGGCAACTTTGCATGTCAGGAAAGGTGAGTGCGCCCTCATCTCGAAGGTAGCGCTCTGTCGCTGAGCTGATCTGGTTCGTGCTGGCAGGCGATGTAGCAAAATCTGTCTGCGGCGTCTGAGGGACTGGGAAGGTCAGCCGACCCTTCAAGGCTCCATCATTGATGGCTGCTTCAACGCTGGTCTCAGGAGCTCCAGGGACAAGCGTGATGAAGTTGGACTCCCCAAAGAAGCGACTGGCCCCCGTCGTCGCGCCCGTGGAATGCACCGATGCGGGTGTCTCGGCATGATATGGAGTCTGCGAGGCCCCGGAGCTGGATAATCCTAGAGAGGGCGACGCGGTGCTCATGGAGGCCAAAGTCGCTGCCACGGCGGAAGTGAGGGCCGAGGGCGCAGCTACGGAAGAGGCAGAAATGGTGGGTTCTGGGGTCGCGGATGAGACCGCTTCCGCCTGCTTCTGCTTCTTGGACCTCCGTGGGTATCTGTACCGGACATTTAGCAACCGAGGATCTAGAACATCAGTGTGGGGATCTAAGACGAGTCAACTGACCGGCCTCTTCGCGAGGGCAGGACTTCGCAAGTCGCCTGTGAGGTCTCGCAGTTGGAGCAAGGGTGGCGTTCAGTGACATTGCAGCGGATGCGCCGAGAGTTGCACTCCCTACACGCGTGCTTCGCACGAGGCTTTTTGAGGCCTTCTGTCGGCATCTTGGGCGTGGGGTTTCTTTCTCGCACTGATCCTTGAATTGGGCCGAGGGCATGGTAGTTGTGCAAGGTTAGTAGAATGACTGTGGTTGTCGCGGTATGTCTTGCGGGTGTCTTGGTGCGTGAAGCATGTTCCCCATACTGTGAAAGTGCGATGGCACATTTACATACCTTATCAGTGACACCGTTGGATACGTACAGTGTCGGTTTGTTAGCACAGTCCAAGGCAGGTTCGGCTATGATATCCGAGGCCTACTTCACCGAGGATGAGGGGCACATCTGTCATACCGAGGACAGGGCACCCTAGGCGTTTCATACCGAACAACAATGAGAATTGCCACAGTAAACCCATTCAATACAAAAAGACCAAATGTAAGACGTGGAAGTGGTGGATAGTGACCCATCTAACACCATATATGGGGTTGATTCAACCGGGGCTTCCCGGCCAGGGGTCGGTTAGTAGCAATCCTCTCTTAGTAATTTCAGAGGTAATTATTCCGTTGATGATATGGCTCTTGCCAAACCAAGTGATCGGGAGTCTTTGCTCACCGTTACGCAAAATGCGCCTCAATCACGATCAGAAATCTGTCGTTGTAATATTGGTGATGGTTAGATATTGGATCCCAGGTTCGGTTCAATTAAAAGACCCAATGGCTCTGTGAACGAAAGCGACCGTGTCTTTCATGAAGTCAGGGATAGAAGCATTTAAATCTTGTCTTTATGAGCAGCTACGCTAAGAAACTCTGCCCAATTCTGTTCGTCAAACGATCAGCTATCTTTGACTAGTTGATGCCACCTATGACTGGATCGAGTAACCAATGTAAGGTTTTGTGGCTATTGCATGCCCCCAAACTCTTGATAAGTTTTTGTCCCTTTCCAGGAACCCAGCTGGTTACTTTCTAGGCAGAGATTGACAGATCATCCATCTGTTTAATCAGTCACACTGCTTCCTAGGCTTGATGAGATGTTCGTCCCTAGAGTATGTAAGTTACGGCGACGGCTGGCACTCATGGTTCACATCTCAGACCCAAAGACTCCATAGGGTTGTACTCATAATAGGGGTCATGACGTCCTTTGCGGTCCGGATGTAGAGCGTGTAATATTCCAAATGCTTTAAATTTCAAAGAGAACCATCCAAATGGTATTCATGTCATGGGCAACAAAAAGAAAACCCTCTATATAATGTCGAAGATACAAGATGGAGGACTAATAAAGCATTTATGGGTTCATGTACTATTTGTTAAAATCAGCGACTCTTAGATTAAGCATGTAAGCGACTGCCAAGAACGGCTCCGGCCAGGATGCGGATAGAAGGCGGCAGCGGCGTTACCGTACAAGTACATAAGACGCTTCCCACCCTTAAAATTTTGCATTCGACTCTAATCGTTCAGACTATGGCATGGCGGTCTCTGACGTGCATCTTTGATGTTTCTGATGGGCCACTAGCGATATTTGATCGTTTGTGGTGACTGACTCCGATGGCGTTACGGATTGCTTGTTGCTGATGATACTGGATAGCGGAGTTTCCCCGCGCTTTTTCCCTTCGCAATTAAGTTAGACGGTCTTCAGTATTTAAGTGAAGTCAGTTGTCCCCCGCTTGTGATTTTGGATTGCATCATGCAGTACTGAAAATTGCTTAATCGATTGAAGCAGGGTTTACTTTTCAACCTGGATGGACCCCACTCTCAAGGAGATCTCAAAAGTTTGAACAGCTAGTATGCATCAAAATATCCATGTGAAGACCTGTGGGAGTTTGCGGGGGCAGTCCGACTCAATTCTCAACTTCTAAAGGTGGGGGATAGTTCGAAGTTGATGAATAGTTTTAGTTGTCTCAGAAGTCCTTCGCCGTGATTATCAAGAGAAACGAATCAAACCAAGTTTTCCCCGTTATTTTCTCCCTTGATTCATAAATAGACTTTTTCTTTCTTCCTTTTCAAGCCCATTTCCATTAATTAATGAGATAAAGTACAGTTATGATAACATGGCTTGTTCTCAGATCTACTATACCGTTGAAACATTGTCTGTTCTACTGAGCTACACGTCCAAGATACGATGCTTGATAGAAAGATTCATCTAATACCACTCCGAAATAACTCCATTTCCATGACAAGTCCCCAATGCATTTGTAGAATTTAGTAGCTCCGGGGCAATTGAAGGACTTTCTCGCTAATGTAAGACAAAATCATCTCTCGAGAGACAGGCGCGATTCTGGGAACAAAGATCTCGCGGAGATATCTCTCGACGTCGTACTCGGCAGCATAACCCATACCACCGTGTGTGAGCACGGCGCGCTCGCAGGCCGTGAATGCCGCTTCAGCCGCCATATACTTGGCACTGTTAGCCGCGACGCCAACCTGATCCTGGCGGATGGACGAGTCGTCCTTGCTGGCATCATACAACCGCGCCGCATGGTAGGTCGCCAACTTGGCCGCCTCCAGTTTCATGTACGCATCCGCCAACGGGTGCGCAATGGACTGGTTTTGGCCAATGGGTCTGTTAAAAACAACACGATCCCGCGCGTACGCGGACGCCTTGGCAATGGCGGCATAGCCCAAGCCCAGTGCTTCACCGGCCAAGAGACACCGCTCGGCATTCATGCCGTGGAGGATGATCTTGAAACCTTGGCCCTCCTGGCCAATTAAAGAACTGGCGGGGATGTGATAGTTGTCGAAGAAGACTTCGTTGGCATCGACGGCACGGCCGCCCATCTTCTTGATCTTGCGCATGTCGAGGCCCGGCTGCGACTTGTCAAGGTCGATGCAAAAGAGTGATAGACCCTCGCTCGGCTTCTTGCAGTCCTCGTAGGCCTTAGTACGTGCAAGAAGAATCATCTTGGATGCAACTTGGGCACAGGTGATCCAAATTTTCTGGCCAGTGACAACGTAAGATCCGTCAGACTGCTTCTTGGCTGTTGTCGCGAGGCGCAGGGTGTCAAGTCCAGAGTTAGGCTCGGTAACGCCAAAGCATGTCCGCCACTCGCCGGAGATGATCTTAGGGATTGTGCTCTCGAGTTGCTCTTTGGTGCCGAACTTGGCCAGGGGTTGTGTTGCGTAGACATTGGCGTGGATGGACTGGGCGCCGGCCATGCCTGCACCGGACTCGGTGATGGTCTGCATCATCATAGTCGCCTCGGAGATACCAAGGCCAGAGCCACCAAGGGATTCCGGGAGGGCGATACCGAGCCATCCATCCTTTGCCAGCGCCGCGTGGAACTCCTTTGGGTCTTGCTCGTTTTGGTCGTGCTCTTGCCAGTAGGTATTCGGGAATTCCGAGCAGACTTGGCTGACTGCTTCGCGGACTGTAAGTTGGTTCTCCGTGAAGCCGGTTGTTTCCATGATCTTGCAAGCTGATGATGTTGAGAAGGCCGCAACGCTGGATCTGAATGTTGGCGCTCCCGGGCGCAGGCACCCAGCCGTCTTGACAGCGGGCCGCGCAACACGCCAAAGACTACGTGCAAAAGGTGCAGGCATTGCATACGAGTAAAATTTGGGATGGGTGAGTTGATGCCTTCTTGCAGACTTGGGAGGACCTAAGTCTATGAACACTAAATACCAACTCAAAGGCCGACTCGAAGTCGTGAAGGCCAATGTATGGCAACTTCAGGCCCGGCAAATAGGCCCGAAGGTACGGCAACTGTCGTCTAGCACATTGGCGAATGACGACATCAGGTGGGCGATTGGCGCTCGGACTGGCCGCTGCTTTGGTAGGAGTCTCCCATAAAGCCGACTTCGGATGAAGAAGCCGAGCCAAGTCTCCGACCATTCAGAGAATGGCATGCTTCCGCCCTTTTCGTGACAGTGACCGAGGTCAAACAACAGAGATTGTGAATGACTGTTAGTCCACGGAGAGGCACAAAAGTCGCCGGAAGTCTGAGTTACTCCAGCTGTTCATACGAGAATCACAAGAGCCATCGGCGTCACGGCTTCGTTCACCGAACATTGAACCCCACATCCATCTTACCGTTTTCGTCTGCATCCCACAACAATCATCTTGTCTCCGTCAAAAGTCGTGCTCGCGGTTTTAGTTCCCAGGATGGCAGCCATCGGAAGAGCATGGAGACCAGCTATCGCATTGCAGCAACTCCGAGCGTCATTGCCCAGGCATACGAGCGTATGCCGTCGCACCTTGACTACTTCGAACGCGCCGAAACTCGAGAAAGAACCACTGCCCCTAGAAGGCGTTACCGTTGTCAGCCTAGAACATGCCATTGCCGCACCCTTTTGTACCAGGCAGCTCGCCGACATGGGTGCTCGTGTAATCAAGATTGAGCGTCCTGGAGTCGGTGACTTCGCCAGAGCGTACGACACCCGCGTCAACGGCATGGCCTCACATTTCGTTTGGACGAACCGCTCAAAAGAGAGTCTGGCCCTGGACCTGAAGAAGCCCAAAGAATTTGAGGTTATCAAGAAGCTTCTTGCAAAATCGGATGTATTAGTCCAAAACCTGGCCCCCGGCGCCACCGAGCGACTTGGTTTGGGGTACAACACACTCAAAGAAACCCACCCTTCCCTGATCGTCTGCGATATCTCAGGCTACGGTTCCAACGGGCCTTATAGAGATAAGAAGGCATATGATCTACTCGTGCAGAGCGAGGCAGGTTTCCTATCGGTCACAGGCAACGGACCTGAGCCTGCGAAGGCTGGAATATCCATCGCCGACATTGCAGCGGGCATGTACGCCTACTCCAACATCCTTGCCGCAGTGATCAAGCGCGGGAAAACCGGCAAAGGATCGTGGATAGATATCTCAATGCTTGAGAGTATGGTGGAATGGATGAACTTCCCCATGTACTATACGTACAATGACGCCCCTGGCCTGTCCCGTTCAGGAGCATCCCATGCATCCATCTATCCTTACGGGCCATTCGAGACGGGAGGTAGCGGTTCAGTTATGCTTGGTGTGCAGAACGAGCGAGAATGGGCGAACTTTTGCCGTGATGTCCTTGGGGACGAGACCTTGGCCAAAGACCCACGGTTTGTGAGCAACACACTAAGAGTAAAGAACCGCGATGAGTTGAAAAAGATCATCTGCAATATCTTTGCACGTTCTTCAGCTGAGGAGGTTCTCGAGAAATTGGATGGCGCGTCTATCGCAAATGCCAATGTGAACGACATGCATGGGGTGTGGAATCATCCGCAACTCAAGGCTAGGGGACGATGGACAGATGTTGAGACGCCAAGTGGAACAATTCCTGCCTTGATTCCACCGGGATTTGCCACAGTAGATAGTTCTAGGATGGACAGAGTGCCTGGCCTGGGGGAGCATAACGAGGCAATCTTCAAGGAGTTGGGCGTTGAGCCATGATTAATTGATTTCTTAACAAACCATCCATGTACTAGAACTGATATCTACGTTAACCATATATAGATCACTTTTTTTTGGACGAATGCTAGAGGTGAAGCTTTGCTGCTATAGCCTGGCGAAATATGGCATCCCCAACTGGTCTATGAAAACATCCTGAAGAAAGGTGGTTCTTGTCTTTTTACTGATACTTCTACCTCTAAAACCACAGTAGTTTGCTTGTATCACACCCTACATTTGCCCCTCTAGATAATATTGCCTACATCTATATGATAACAATTACTACCATTTACACTTTGCAATCCTTTCCTCAATATCTTTACAAAAGCTACATAGAGGCACGAGATCATCAGACTTTTTGCGTCTTCCGCCAAGTTTCATAATGTGACTGGACCGCCTCTTCAGTCGAACGGTACCCAATCCCCAGATCTGTCCTGCTTCTACTGTTGACTACCTCGAACGGAATATCCAGGTTCGCGTCTGCCCACTTCTTTGTGATGCCTATAATCGGCTCCGTTGCGTAGACTCTCAACTTTGGCATGTTCCAGCAGGGTAGGACTTTAGGCTTCTGGCGCACCAGCTTAAAAAAGGTTGGCCATGCCCGGTAGACTGACAGTGCGGTCGCTGGAGATAAAACACCGCCCACTCGTCGACGTGTTTTCACCAGCGCTGACGTGCGCCTCGGCCACATCCTTAACCTCGAACAAGGGCCATGATAGATTGGCGTAACCACCCGGCGTTCGCCGCGGTACATAGAATCGAGCATGAAGTGACTTTCGGAGACGGACTCGGTCGTCAACGACATGCTGGGTCTTAAGATCTTGAACAATGGCCTGCTCGCTCGCTTCATTCCAAAGGCGCTGGAGCGGCATCCAAAGGCCGACGAGACGGCCGACTCGGCGGCTGACGTCTTGTATGCTGCACTCGAGGGCAAGCAGCAGAGGTACACATGGTTTGAGATTCTGGAACGCGAGCCCGCAAGGTCAAGCCGCGCGCGGACCGCCATAAATGTGATCGATCTGCGAAGCCAAAGTTTCCGGATATGTTTACATGAAATCTTGGGAAGGTATCTCGTAACTAAGGAACTAGTGAAATGAAATCATACTATAAATAGCCTTACCTGAAATTCATATAGAAGTCTAGCCTATGTTGCCTGACTTACAGGAATTAGGAAAACTGCTTTTAAGTCTGCAATTCGGAAGCGGCCAGCTCACTTATTGTGCACGTTACATATGATTTATTGTGTGACTTATAGTTATTCAGTGATAGTTCCCTAATTCGAGAATCCAGGGGACTCATTCGTAGAGCAAGCTTCCTCTGAAGCTTTTTGGTCCTGACGCCGTCCCCTACCACAAAGATTGTTCCATGACGCAGGTCAAATTCCCTGCGCTTCCTTTCATTTGCTCTTCTTTTGCTTTGCTAAGGCAAGAAGTACAGAGGAACCGTGTTCTGGTGGAACACCTTCCAACGGCGGACATGATCGCCGATGGACTCACGAAAGCCATGAATTCTCAACAGCATCAAACCTTTATGAGACAAGTTGTATAGAAATTTCAATCTTTTCTCTCTGCCAGACTGCCTGGTTTGCATTGCTGACTCCCGCTGAAGAGAAATTATTTGGCCCCGAATGTAGAGAAAGAAGCTTCGTACTTGGATGCTTCCTCCTCGATAAGCGATGCGTGTCGGGCACTGCGAACGGTGGCCTTCACGGGAAATGGCTCATTGAGAGCTTGATGGTTGAGTTTCTCGTCGTCAATAGGCCCGCTCTAGACGTCTCATATATTAGTGACTCGTCATTCTCAGCCAAGATGAGGAATGGAAGGTAGACGTGAACGAACCGGACTCAATTCGAAACAATAAAGCAAACGGGCAAATGCAATGAATAGAGCTTGCTCCGCAACCTTCCAGCCGACGCAGATTCGACGGCCGCCTCCGAACCCCCAGAAATTGGGTATCGTGTCGGCCCCTGGACCGCCAATCCATCTCTCTGGCTGGAACTCATTGGCATTGTCAAACTCGCTCGACAGCCCGATCGAGTTGATCAGGAAGCATGTGCCAGCAGGGATGAAGTGTCCATCGAACTCTAGGTCCTCGGTGAGTTGGTGCGGTGGAACAATGGGGACAGTCGGTCGCCAACGTAACACCTCTTTGATCATGGCGGCGACGTAGGGCATTGCCGACAGATCAGACATTTGAGGAAGCCTGAGCGATTCTCCATCTGTGCACGCTCGATCGACTTCCTCGCGTGCCCGTGACTGGGCTTCGGGGCGCGTGATCATGGCCATTATGAACACGTTAATCGTCATGCGTGTGTTGTCGCCGCCGGCTGCCATAACAGACGTAGCCAGGTACATGGCCTCTTCATCATCTCCAGCGAACCTCATATCTGGATGAAGAAGAACGTCACGGACGAAAGAGGGCGGCGCCGAGCCATTACTGACGGCGGTTTTGATAGGTTTCCACCATTCCTGGAACACACGGCGATGAAACGAGCCCATCTGAGCCCAGAAACTCCGCCAAGGCTGTAGGAAATGGGGGAGCTTGCTAAGCGAAGGGAAGAAATCCACGTAACTCCGGTTGATGGTCGTGACAAACTCGATTGTTACCCTCTGATAGTCGTCGAGCTGTGATCTGGTCTTGTTCAAGGGGTAGCCCATAACGATCCTGTAAAGCACGGATGTGGCATAGCGAAAGTTGTGAGCAAACCACAGATTGGGCTCCCGAAGATATCGGCGCAGCATGTCCACGCTCTCGAGCTCCTGCATGCCAGCATAGACCTTGAGATTCGAGCCGCTGAGCAACTGATGCATCACACGGCGTCCCTCTCGCCATTCTTCTTCTTGTCGTATTACTGTGCGCTTTCCGTTGCTTACAAGATCACTCGAGACGGGCATATGCGGTCTCTCATTGGTAATCTTTCCTCGCTTGGCTATGATTTCCGAGACGACGCGGTCCGAGTTGAGCACAACCCACGTCTTGGATCCCATTTGCAGCGTCACCATTTCGCCGTACGGTATCAGGGAGGCAAGCTAATAGATGTTGAGATCAAGAAACATTATCCTGTTGAACACGTTTGACACTCACCCACTTGTTGAATGAAAGGGCTCCGCGGCGGGCTTGCATCATCTGTGACAAGTTTCCCAAGATAGGTACGCCCGGTGGCCCCGGTGGCATTGCCCATCTCTTTCTCCCCAGCGACCATTTCAAGTCAGTAGGTTTCAAAAAACTGAATGAGCACTACGCAGCTGCTGCATAGAACGAGAAGGAGACCCAAATAGGGGTAGTACGAATTTTCGATTGAGTACATGCTGGCAGCCAAATGTTAAGAGACAGGATGGCGTTGGTAGTTCTGATGCTTCGGGAAATTGAGAAGAAAGAAATATTCTAGATGTCGTTCTCGCACGAAATCGCTTAAGTTGGAGAGGATCCTCCGTCGGCAATGCGAAGATTAATGCCCTGTTCAGGGTAGGAGCTTACGTTTAAGGAGAGGTCCGGAATCGTATAGCCGATTACAGTTTAAATTATGCAGGTCAGACTGAACAAGCAGTTCAGGGCAACTAAGAATATCAGCTTCAGGCAGTCTTCGTGGGGGGATGGTTTCTGCGGCCCGGACCGTCCTTGTGGTCGAAGAGTGGATCGAATAGTACAGGTACCTCCAATAACCTGTGTACAAATGAATATGCATGTGGTACGCCAAGGGAGATTTGAGGTAACTGTTAGTATATAGCATTGTCCGTGAGAAGCCGCTGGGAAGGATGGGCCTAGGAAGTAAGCCAACCTCGCGCATTAAGGATAGTCACCGAAGGCCACCCACGAGAACTGGGATTCATAGTTGCCCTGCGTTGCGTGTTTCGTCTCACCCGCATAAGTGTTATACAACCTGCATAATCCGGTACGTATCTACATTACACGTCAAGTCCTTTCGCGAGCTAGTCATGTAAACTATCCGTATAGCGCCCAGAAACGACGGTTGCATACACATTGTGTTTCCTACAAGTTGCCTAATGACAAAGCATACATGAAACCCCTTTACTATGATAGATTGCGGGTTGGCGCCCAGTAAGTTTGCCTCGGGAGACTCGCGTACGTCCTCGCTACAGCAGCGTGCGATGTTGTAGGAATCTTAACCTAGATCTCTTGGTTGCCTGGGTACGTCACCGACGTTGAATGAAATGTGTGCACTTCTTGCCAGTGAAGGCTTTTTATAAACACCACACATCGCTGTCTTCATACGCGAAGGACGCAGAACAGCAGGTGCTTTCATCGATACCTTTTTATTCTTCAGCTTCTAACTGCGCGCCTCCTTCTGCTTCATCATGGCCACCCCAGCACGTATGTTCACGGATTTGATTCTTTCTCAGTGGCGGGATCCCTCCTCTCCGGCCAAGACGGCACTGGCCGTTAGCGGAGGGGATCTGACTATTGCCGATGTGGTGGCAGTATCGAGACACCTAGCACACGTGGAGCTCACCTCGGCGTCCATTGATGCCATCGAAGCGTGCAGTGAAATCATCTCGGACAAAATCGCCCAGGGCGAAGTCATCTACGGCGTCAACACGGGGTTCGGCGGCAGCGCCGATGCAAGGTCTAACGACGTTGAGAGGGTTCAGCAAAGCCTGATTAGTCACCTAACGTGCGGAATCGTCACGAACGGCGGGCAGGAGCTGGCTCTGAACAGCAACGGGTTTGCAAGCCAGACCAACGGTAATTCAAGCCAAAGCTACGACAATGGCAGATCGAACGGACAACGAAAACAACGCGCGTCGGTGCGGAGTTCGCTTCCGCTCAACGACTCGCTCGCCGCCACCTGCATGCCCGAGTCTTGGGCGAGGGCGTCCATGCTTATCCGTCTAAACTCCCTAGCCGGCGGTGCGTCGGGTATCCGGGTCGACATCGCGGACTCTCTGATAAACCTCCTGAACAAGGACGTCGTGCCGCGCATCCCCGTCCGTGGGAGCATCTCGGCCTCAGGGGACCTCAGCGCACTCGCGTGGATCGGCGCCGTGATGCAAGGCAAGACGTCTGCTACGGCCTTCAGCGGCCGACGAGACGTCGAGGGAGCCAGAAGAGTGACGAGGGCCGACGTCGCCCTATCAGAAGCCGGCATCACGCCCATCAGCCTGCACGCCAAAGAGGGCCTCGCCATCGTCAACGGCACGGCCGTGTCAACCGGGGTGGCTGCTCTCGCGGCGCACGAGTCCCTCCACCTCGCGGCGCTGTCGCAGGTGCTGACGGCCATGAGCGTTGAGGCGCTACGGGGCAGCGACGAGAGCTTCGAGCCCTTCATCGCGCGGGTGCGACCACACCCTGGGCAGGTGGACAGCGCGCGGAACATCAAGGCATTCTTGACTGGGTCACGGCTGCTCAACCGCCATGACAGCCGGAATATGGCAACACTGCGGCAAGATCGCTACTCGCTGCGCACGGCCAGCCAGTGGATCGGCCCTGTGCTGGAGGACTTTGGCCTTGCGTACGACCAGCTGACGGTCGAGCTCAACTCGGTAACGGACAACCCGCTTATCGACACGGAGACGGGCCGCGTGTTCCACGGCGGCAACTTCCAGGCACGCGCCGTCACGTCGGCGGTCGAGAAGCTGCGTCAGGGCCTCCAGAGTATCGGCCGCATGCTCTTCACCCAGTGCACGGAAATGATCAACCCGGCTACCAGTTGGGGACTGCCACCCAACCTGTGCTCAGACGACGCCAACGACTCGTTCCTGTTCAAGGGGCTTGATGTCGTCGTTGCCGCCCTAACCTCAGAGCTGGGTTTCCTCGCTAACCCCGTCGGGTCGCACGTCCAGACGGCCGAGATGGGCAACCAAGCCCTCAACTCCCTGGCGCTCGTGTCAGCCCGCTACACGCTCGAGGCCGTGGACGTGCTGTCACAGATCGCCTCGGCGCACCTTCTGGCGCTGTGTCAGGCCCTCGACCTGCGCGCCATAGAGATTGAAGGCCGGAACGAGGACGCTCCGCCTGATGCGACACCGTACATTGGCCAGGCCTCGCGCCGCATGTACCACTTCCTTCGTAATGATCTTGGCATTCCGTTCTTGGGTGAGGCGCACCTGAATTCGACGGAGGCCGCGACGCCGGACGGTGTCACGCCGAGCATAGGGCTTTATAACACGCGGATCTACGAGTCCATCAGGTCGGGTCGATTGTACGATGTCGTTCTGGAGTGTCTTCAAGAAGCGGAGGCGCAACGGTCCACGAACGGAAAACACATGTAAAACACTCCGGTCATAATTCTACGAGTTTATGCCGGAAACACAACACTCCTATCATCATAATACTGAGGGCTGTCAATACGTGCAGCACCAGGAGCTCACACTATGTCCATTTGTAAGGGCTATGGAAATGTTTATTGGGGGATTTACTAGACTTCAAGACAAGACCGAAGAGACAGCCGGGTAGCCACCTAGAAAGAAAAACAGCCACCCAGGCAAACACATCGATTTAGAATCAGAATTCTCTGTAGTTGAGATCCTCATAACAGACATGTCATTTCTTGTATAAATGCATGCATTGCCATGCCAAAACAGCCTCGCTTACTGTAGTTGAAGAAGTAAATACGTAAGGGTTGTGTACTTCCAATGCCTTATCGAGGCAAATCTCATTAGTACGGGACATAGGATTGGTTATAGCATGATGAACTGCATGCGGCTTACTTGTGATGAACCGCACTGCCTCAAAAATGACGGCGGCGGACATGCGAATTACCCAGCGGGTAGCTGATACTTACATCACACCTTCATGATCCTAACGAGCAATCCCACATGCACGTTGGGTGCCCCCATCGCTTTGAGTCACCTTCCTATTATGTAGCTTGTAGAGGAAGCTTATGGCGCTTTTTGGTCATCATGTACTCATACCAATCCTTTACGCAAGCCTCTTGCCTATGCGGCTGGAAAGCCAAGGCCCTCTGCAGCGGTTTTTGACCACTAAGGCTGCAGCCCCCTGGTTGGGGTTGTCTCGGAGGCATACACTCCACGTCCTTGGCACAAGGAGTGGAAGCAAAGTGCAGGGCTACGATAATATTTCCTCCGTGTCACACATCGAACGCTAGGGTGCTCTCAGTATGCCTATCGACCTTCCCTAAACGGCTCCTTTATGCATTCCGTGGTCCTCGAAGGATTTTTGCCAAGAGATGGCCCGTTCCTCGGCCGGCCGGCCGCATCAGAGGATGTTGTGCCGACGGCAACGAGTAGCAAGCGGGGTACTAACTAGTTTTGGGAGTGTCCCCTTGCGAGTTTTCCCGTCTGTCAACTTTCACCCTTGTTGCTTTCCGAGTTGAATTCCGATTCGATACCAGGGTCCCCCACATTGGAAACAAAAGACAACAAGTAACAACTCCCGAAGGCGATGAATTCAAGGCGAAACTATACCGAGTATCTTCGTGACTCACCAAAACTGGGGTTGCCACAAGCCTTCGCCACACAAGTATGCCCACCTTCTGTCGGAAGCTTTTGAAGTACACACTTCTACCACCATGTATAGTAAGCTTTCCAATTATTAGAATCATCATGTCCCTAAATGACATTCCGTCAGCCCCTGTAAAGAACCAAAGACCCCATGCTCCCATTTTTTATGATAAGCGAGTCATCTGCTATCGACAATCTTTTTGCTGGGATATGCTCTATTTTCTAGATATACTGATGGCTTACACCATTCCCAAGCATATCAAAAACGAAATGGAAGAATGATTCTCTTGTCACTTGGGATTGGTATCACAGGGATACACATTAACGGGGAAGTGAAAAATTCATGATATTGTGGATGTGAAATCTGCTGGTTGATTGAAGTATGAAAAGCTGAAAGTTGAGGGGGTGTGGATTGAGGTCGAA
This sequence comes from Colletotrichum tofieldiae, assembly GCA_022836555.1. Classification (NCBI taxonomy): domain Eukaryota; kingdom Fungi; phylum Ascomycota; class Sordariomycetes; order Glomerellales; family Glomerellaceae; genus Colletotrichum; species Colletotrichum tofieldiae. The sequence continues at coordinate 3,889,766 of BQXV01000007.1, forward strand.
AAAATATCGACCAGCTCGGGCTGGTGAATCCGTGTAAGCTCATTGGTCAATTCAGATGCATCACGTGAGTACCGGGTGGCCTACCGCCATACCATCAGCCACATCGTGATCTGGATATTCCAACACTTACATACCATGGAGGGCTTCGATTCCGTTCTTGATTGACACCCGTTTCCACGCCTCCCTACCGCTTTCGGCGGCATCATACCCCCAGAGCCACTCGAAAAGGCTATAGTCTGCACCCGCGCGGAGTTTTGCATCCCGCTCCTCCTGGTCTGGGCCATCGGCAAGGGCAAACATGGCCTTCTGGTCCAGTGTGCGATGTCGGACCTCCGAAGCTCGTGGTCTGCGAACCTCCTCGAACACCCGAAGAGCATCGGGGATTTGCTCACGCCCCACCGACTGGCCGAATATCGCTCCCAGCACGCCTGCATCCTCGAAGGCCTGTGCGGCACCCTGGGCTCTGAAGAAGGGTCAGCCCGGTTTGGAATGGATCGAGAGACTACATCATTGAATACTCACAGGCATGGCAACATGGCGTGAGCAGCATCGCCGATCAATACGAACCGTCCACTCTCATGGCGCCATTGGGCCGGTTCATTGATCTGGAACAAAGTCCACTTGGCACAGACAGACCCTTCCACGTTGACAAGCTCATGAAGCACCGGGTCCCAGTCCGAGATCTTGCTCCTAAACTCTTCCAAGTCTGCTCGCTGCGGCCCATACATGACCTTGCCGCTCGCGCCTTCGGCGTATACCAGTACTATGTTGAGCATATCGTGCTGGATGAGGTACGAGACCACGTGCCCGCCGGATCCCATCCAAAAGTTGACGCTGGACCGTCTTTTTAGGTCCCAGGCTAGATGGTCTTCCGTAATATTGTTTGTAGGGACGGAGACCCGGTATACGACATCGCCGGGACTGTAAGGGGGGTCCTCACGGCCCAACAGGCCACCCCTGCAACGGGACCGCTCCCCGTCCGCACCCAAGATCAGGTCTGCTCCGTAGACCTCACCAGTGGAGAGGCGTAGGGAGGGCTTGTCGAAGTCGATCTCCTTGACTTCGCTGCCCAGTTTGATCTCTATCCCATGCTTCCCTGTTCCCGACAGCAAGGCTCTCAGGAGGTCGGCACGGTGGATCACGATGTAAGGGGCCTTGCTAACCAGGTCCGGATGTGATACGGGCGGTGACTGGGAGAGCACATCTCCTCGATAGGAGCGGAAAGTCCCGGCCTCCAGTTGGTCAGCATATTTGAGGACCTCCTCGAAGACGCCCCAGTGTTGAAGCAAACGCGTCGCATTCGGGGATAACTGGATTCCAGCACCAATCTATCGGGCAGTGTTAGAAACCACAACATCTTAAAGGTGGAAAGCATGAGGTTACTTCTTGTAGTTTGACACTACGCTCAAACACTGTCACCTGGTGACCAGCTTGAGCAAGAGCCAATGCGGAAGCCAGTCCACTAAGACCGCAGCCCACGATAAGGATGGAGAGCACGGGCCGTGAGCCACACGCCTCCGCCATGTTGACAATAAAGATGACGGTTTCTGTTATTCCCGAGGAGCCTTGGAAATGCCATGGGGTGTCGGGAGGCTTTATATTGCAGAGCTGACGTCAGACCATCTGCAGCCAAGGTACCTGAACAAAAGAGCGTGTTATTCCTATTCAACAACCCGTCAGTGGGTGATGGACGAAGTGGTAGCAGGGGGTATGTGCTGGCTATTCAGAGTGCCCGGATCTTCTCGATCGAGGCCCCTGCCAACTGCTGCCCATACAACCGCTTCGACCTCGACCTCCCACTTTCAGTTCTACACAACACAACCGCTCGAAGCAATAGCAAATAGGATATTATCGCTTCACTCAGTTTGTCCCGTATACGGGTATCGCCTCTGTGCTACTGAGAATTCCCATCTCTTGATTGACCTGGTTTAGGCCTGGCTGCCGAATGGCAAACTGAACATGCAAGCCCGCGTCAATGGCCACCCTGGCTTAGCGCGCAGGTCGCGTCATTCCAGGAGAGCGATTCGCTCGGCACATCTTTGCTTTCATAGACGTCCGTTCCGCTCATCCTGGGGACTCTCCAGAATTCGAAGACCCTCTGCGTACATCGTGAACTAGCATCAATCTGAGCCTGCCTTGAATTAGAGCATCTGTTTTATATTCATCCACTGGAGGCTCCGTCGTGGTCAATCCTATATCTTTACAATGCAACTAATCATACAAAACTAGGGACTATCAAACAATGACTCATTACCGAGGTCATCTTGTCGAGGTAGCTGATGTTGTTCCCATCCGCAAGGTCATCTTGGGCCCAGACAGTATGCAATATTCTCTTGCAATAGTTCAAAGACCGCGACGAGCTCATCTTCTCTGTCCTGGAGATGACATCGAGGACGACGGCCCGGTGCTGATCCGTTCGCGCCTCGCAGCCGATGATGTGGATGGGATATTGCTGTTTACAGTATCGCAGTCGGGGGAGGAGAGCGAAGGCTTTGTCGATGTGTTGTTGAGTTCTAATGGGCTGGTCGATCAGGCCTTCGAAGCTTCGGTTGAGAAACAATAGTATAGCAAGCTGGTAGAGCTGGAATACTAAAGTCGCATCGTCCAATGCAAGATCGTCATTGTCTGGGACCTTCGGTATCGGAAGGCTCCTGATTCTCCAATCCAGGACTTCCAAGAAGCCCTTGTAATCATCCACGCTGCCGCTGGTTACCGGCGGGAGTGCGCCGCCTGATACTGCATCGCATACTTGGGACAGCAGGTTCAGCATGGAGAAAATAGGCGGCGGCAGATTGGATACCTGACATGTGCAAATGTCAGACCAACACTCGGTGCAATCATGCAGTCTTTGCCGGGACAAACCTGTGGGCAGAAGAGGCCTGCTGGGGTCGGTGGGAGCTCCGGGGCCCCTTCTCTTTTCCAGTGGAGCAGGGAAAAACGGGCGAGAACGTCGTGGTAGTGCACCCAGTCCAGCAAGACGGCCATGTCGGAGCCAAGCTGACGCAGTGATTTGGTAGAGGACGCATTGAGGACCGTCTTGACGCCGCCGAGGTAGAAGGCCCAGTGGCCCGAGGTGTAAGACGACTGGTGGACTTCAAACGAACAGAGCAGCATCCCCGTGGCGGTATGCTCCATCACGCTCGCGCCCAGACTTGGCGCTGCCGATCCTTTTGCCAAGCTCCCCAGCGCATCGATTTTCAGCTCCAGGGCCTGGGACTGTAGGCCGTAGCGATGGAGCGAAGAAAACGCCAGCAGCGCCTGGAACACCGCCGCAGCCGTGGCCGTCTCCCCCTGCAGGGCAATTCGGACCAGGGTGTCCGCGAGGGCGGTGGTGTCGCAGCCAAAGGTAGCGAGGGACGTGGAGGCCACACAGCAAACTACAGGTGGTGTACATGAAGGTGTTAGCGTCGCCTCCACCGATGAAGCCGGTAGACGGCTGTACCAGGTTTTGGAGACATACAGTACTCCAAGAGGTCTCGGTCAAGAGCCTCGAGTTTAGAGGGGTTCCAGAAAATCGGAACGCCGAGCAAAGACAGGTTGCGCACTGGAACAGCGCTCTTCAAGCTGTGGTACAACTCAATGTCCCAGTTCGACGTGTGGACAAACCGCGCATCGGAGATGTGACCCGCGGTGGGAAATGACGGGGACCGCGGCGCTGACTCGGAGACGACAGCGCGCCTGAGGTCGTCGGGACGCGGCCAGGACAGCCTGAGGCCGTATCCCCGACATTTCCGGCTGGAGCGAGAGCAGCTCGCGCAGGCCTTTCTCGGTCTGGCGCCATCGCAGCTGGCGGCACGACCTGGCCGGGTTAGGGGTCTTGTTGCTACTCTCCCAGGTCCTCTACCTACCTTGGCCTGTGGCACCACCGGCAGCCGTCGTTGTCATCCGCCGTTCCCGCATGGCCACTGAGCAGTCGTACGTGGATAGCCGAAGTCTGTGGAAGTTGGACGGAAACCAGCCAACAGTAGAGCTAGTAGCGCGGCTATTATATCTACAAACTTGCTTTTTCGGGGGCTTCGGCGTTGCATTGCATTATACGAGCTTACGCATACTTGTGAAGCACGGTCGTGGGACAATGGACGGGATCTTGGGCTTTGCCATCCATTTGCCCTGCCCCATCCCGCGGGGAGGCCATTCGCTGCGTTCCTTCGCACGCTCACGTCCATAATTGCGCCGATGCGGGGCACGCCTCGTTCGCCGCCAACATCTTAGGCAGGAGGAGGTCCTCGGGGTGTGATGCGATGAAGTTCTTTGAAGGGATGATTGGCTGGCAGGCCGGGCGGAAGCAGGGGCCAGCCACTCCGTTCCTCCTGGCTTCGCCGTCTCACCACTTGGGCCTAGCAAATGATTCGACGGGCAGGCCGGTGTGTGTGGGTACGTATGTACGATTAGGCAGGCCGAATTGCAGCAGCAAACTGAGGGGACTATCGCCTTCATGGCCTGCACGACGAGACCGGTGGACCGGTGTGCATAGGTACTTGTGTGCCATCCGGCAGGCAACGTCGGAAAGCAAAGCGAGGCAATTATCCCCCCACGATCTGCATGACCGAGGAAAGGATTCGAGGCGTATGCCGGTGGACGGGAAGCCCGGTGCGTGTCGTAGGTGCATGCGAGCAATTATGCACTTGGGACCGCAAACGCGCAGGGAGGCAAGTGTCCCCCTTAGCGGCTACGCTAGCTTCGGGTAGCAAGCGGGCGCTAAGTGTGGGGGGCCGTCAAGATCTAAGCGGGCGCCGGCGACGTGCGTGTGGCGCCCGGGCCTTTCCTAGCCGATGGATGCTCGGGTAAGATTAAGAAAGCGACAGTACCCCGCACGCATGGGCCCGCAGCACTTCCGGTTCTCAGCCCTAGGCAGCCTTCCGGGAGGGGAACGGTTCCAGCGACAATGCAGGTCAGACGGTCCGGCTGCTTCGGGGCAACACCCCGCGGTGTCCGGTGTATATAGAGCTTACCAGGCACGAGCACGTAAAACGTCTACAGGGTGACGTATACCGCTTAAAAGGCTTGCGGAATGCCGATTTTCCCACGGAAGTAGCTAGACAATAAAAAATATATCTGCTCTGTGGCTGGCTGGTAGTCTTCGCATCCGTTCCGTCATCTCCTCTATTTGTCCATGTCCAGAATGGTGTGGGCCTGGCAGCAATGGCTCTCGCCGCGACCGCAGCAGCGCACCAGAAACAACACCCAGCCGTCTTTCCCCCATCTTGGTGATGCCGCGCTGTACGAGCCTCTTTCCAAGCCCGACGGCCTTTGGTACGTCAGAGAGACGCACTACATAGAAAACCCGCTCGTTCGCGCCGGGCTGACCGGACCCCCGCTGTGAGTGAGAAAGAGCAGATCATGGTGGTCACGGAACGAATCTGACAGACTGGCATGGCAGACATATACATCGTTTACAGGATGAGTACTTCAAGGTCGAACAGGGCGTGTTGGGTGCGGTGAAGAACGGGGTGGAATATGCCGTCACCAAGGATGACGGAATCTTCCACATACCCGCCGGCACGCGGTAAGGCTTACCCCGACAAGGCGTCCTTCGCACGTGCTTCGAGAGCCTCTTTGACTGACCAGAAGCCGCCTTGGACGTGTAGCCATAGGTTCTGGTCTCATAAATCAGCGACCGAGACTCTCATCTTCGCCGTCTGGCTGGATCCCTGCAAGGATAGCGACTACATCCTTGACGTGAACTTCCTGCGCAACCTTTCTGGCTACGTCGACGATTGCCTCAAGGCCGGCCTGAAGCCGTCGCTTCTCCAGATAATCCTGTTCACCGAAAACGCGTCCTCCCTCCTGTGCCCGCCATTCCTGAATTGGATGCCGGTCTGGTTGCTGATCTGGGTGCACCGCGGGCTTGCCTGGTTCGCGGAGAGTGTGTTAGGGTAAGCATCTGGTTGACCCCACGATTCCCCGATATCTAATTTTACATGTGTGTGCTGGAGCTCGCTAACCCTCCGTGAACCTCAGGTACGAGAAGTCGTACCCCGAGTATACTAGAAATTCGTGAAGCGCCCAGGCAGTTGTCATGAACATCATCTTAGCAAATAGCATATCAAATTGAGCCATATCCTGTCCCCATAAGCTATGGTGTATATTTGTTGCAGGTACGACTTGCGTGAAGAATAACACCAATTGTTGAAGAGTGCTTTGGCATTGAACTGTATTTACCGGCTTTCCCACGGGCTTAGTGGATGAATTGAGACCTTGGGGCATTTTTCAGATAACCCCGTGTATATACAGGATTCGAAATGATGTGATGTCCCCCACTTCTACTTGGGGTATAACCTTGCATACCCAAGTTCCTGTGCACCAGTCTATCTCTCGTATCCATATTTAAGTAATCTACCTCCCACTCTTGACGCTTGCATCCCCTCCATCTGCGCTTGACTCACTTTCCACCCTGCAGCTGGTAATCGTCATGTCTCTCCCAGCCGAACAGTTTGTCGTTGCTCAAGGCTCGACGGTGCTCATCACGGGCGTCAATGGCTTTATTGGGTCCAACATTGCGGACCAGTTTCTCAAGTTCGGCTACAAGGTCCGCGGCACGACGCGTAGCCTGGAGAAGAACGCCTGGGTCAGCACCCTCTTCAACAAAAAGTACGGCCCTGGCAGTTTCGAGTTGGTGGCTGTGCCAGACATGGGGGCACAGGGCGCCTTTGTCCAAGCCGTCAAGGGTGTCTCGGCCGTCGTCCATACCGCAACCATCTTCTCGCTGGATTCGAATCCTCACAACGTGATCCCGGGGACCATATCGGGAACAGTCAATGCGCTGGAAGCAGCCGCCCAGGAGCCGAGCGTGAAGCGCTTCGTCCTCACATCCTCGTCCTGTGCCGCCTTGATCCCAACGCCCAACAACCCCGTCAAGGTTACCACCGACACATGGAACGACGGGGTTGTGGAGCTGGCGTATCGCGACCCGCCCTATGAGCCGGAGCGTGCGCTGCCTGTTTACGCCGCCAGCAAGACCCTGTCTGAAAAGGAAGCTTGGAAATTCATGGACGAAAAGAAGCCCGGGTTCACCCTGAACGCCATTCTACCCAACATCAACTTCGGCGCGAGCCTCGACTTCGCCAACCAAGGTCACCCCTCCACGTCAGCCTTAGTGGCAGAGCTCTTCAGGGGAAACACCAACTACCTTGGCGGCATTACACCTCGTAAGTCCCACTAAAGTACACCGCAAAAGGGAGGGAGGAGAACAAGCGCTGACCCGAATCCCAGAGTACTACGTCGATGTGCAGGATAATGCCTTACTGCACGTCGCTGCCGCCATTCACCCCGGGGTTCAGTCCGAGCGTGTCTTCGCCTTCGCCGAGCCCGTGAACGCGGACGGTGTTCTGGCCATCCTCCGGAAACTCTATCCGGGCCGTAGCTTTCCCCCAACTTCCAGGCTGAGGAGGATTTGAGCGACATTGTGCCCCGTCAGCGAGCCGAGGCCTTGTTGCGCGAAATGGGCAGGGACGGATGGACAAGCTTGGAGGAGAGCATCAAGAGAAACACCGAAGACCTTGTTTAAGATGTGCAGCGACGTGGCCAATGGGGAGGCTTGGCCGGGGTCGTTGCCCTGCCTAATTCCTTTATAAGGATACGTGGGGGTCGTATTATGCAGTGTAACTCCGATTCTCCAAAGTCGGCAAGTTGATAAAGATGATCATGTTTCCTTGCGCATAGTTCTTTGACCAGTGAATTCCACCACTGTCCTCTCTACTATCTGTCACAGGTGAGGGGCACGGCTGACCCCTCTCCAGAGTCCGGGCATGTGCTGTCCTTGGTTAGGTTGCTAAGTACCTCCGCGTAACAGGTACGTAATATTGTCTACGTAATTAGGTAGACGAACTCGTGTCCCTGTAGGGCCTTTGCACCGCTGGCCCGGAAGGATCTGATGTGCGGGACGCGGCAGAGGGGTAGGGTTATCTATTGCAGTTGTCAGCTCGAGACGTAGATATCGCTCTCGCTTAGTCCTGTCCAAGGCACAATCTCGCAGGCGTGTGAGATGGGTGCCGAGGCGCTAACCGTATTTGCCGTCTTCCCGCCCGGTCCGTCGATACACCTCCCGGTATAGATTCCGAACGGCAGGCTAGCGTTGACGATATGACTAATATGTAGCCCCCAGAGCTTCCAGACCTGCGATACCTGCATTAGGCGCTGTCTAGGCCCATGGGACTAGTGGATCCTAACAGCTGTCCGGTATTGTCAGGGGGTAACTATGAAGTGCAGCTATCCCTATGAATGGGGTGGCTGATCATCTAGGTGCACCAAGGACAGACCTAGATGATACACACACAGGAACACACCATCCTGGCAGTGGTCTCCTCAGACGCCGTCGCATGGAAGTCTTTGTTTGTTTGTCAAGCTCGGCGTTGTTATCTTTCCGTGCAGGCTTACGCATCATGCATACCAATCCTTTGACGCAAGACACGCAGTGTATGTTGAACGGCCTCAGGCAGGCTCGGCAAACATTCATTCAACCCATCCCCTACTGGTCGGGCGACAAGTTCTAGGATGTTGCGATACATCGAACGAATCGGCGCCAGTGTCCAATATGTATGCGGGGGTGACATGGGGCCCGTGGGGATCTGGAACGTGGTTCCGACTGGACAGAACCCACACTTCTAAATTGGGTAGGACGATCGAAGTGCCGTACCTAGCATACTCGGTCAACGGGGCCCTCATGTTTGTTCGCGGTAACGGGATCAGCACAGCTTACTGGCAGATCCCGGGCTAATCATTGGACAGATGACGAGAAAAGGGAGCAGAGTAAGCTACAGAAAATAAATATGGGGGCCCGGTTGACCGAGGCGATAGGGAATGGCAAAGGCCTCTTCGTACATGGCCTTAACAGCAGGGCGTCTCGGACTCGGACATTTCGTGGCGCAGCACCAGGTTAGTTCCCACCATATGGTCCCAAAGAAACGCAAGCTGACGCTCAGCTAGCAAGGTGGTGCGCGTATGCCACCTGCCTGCTCCTTTACCCCTTGGAAAAGGGCATTTCCCTACTTATTCGTTTTCCCTTCTTGCCCGCTGTCGTCTTTGCCCCTTGCCCGATTACCCTGCTGGATCACCGCGCACTACAGCGAGGTAAGAAGGAAGGCTTGCTTTCTGCATCGCTCTCAGTCAGAATGACCATGCACGGGGTAACCTCCAGTCGCCTAGAGCCGACGACAGACCGCGCTATCAAGTACGCTGTGGAACACCACCGCAAAGACGGTGTATCCGAGGAGGAGTTCATGCATTGGTTCACTAACCGATTTCTGCCTCGGGCGGTTCCCATCATGAAGAAGCACAATATCTTGAAATACGCAGTTGTAGGTGGTTGCGAGACGGCTATCTTGAGAGGAAGAGCTCACTGACACAATTTAACAATCAGCAAAAGACGGACCCCAAAGTCGGCGCGGCCTTCCAGGCCGAGGTGGATCAGGTGCGGCCTGGGTGGAAGGTAAACGACTGCGATCTTGTGTTGGAGTATTGGGTCAACGACTTGGAGAGCATGAAGAACCTCGTCTCTGATCCGGAATGGATTCAAACGGCCCTCAAGGAGGAGAACGACTGGCTTGATGTGTCTAGGTCTACCATCCGTATCGGCTATGATATGACATACTTGGAGTACGGGGCTATCATGAACGTAGCGGGGCTAAAAAGAAGAAGCAGGGTCACCGCCAGCTTCGACTGACCCATTGATGCCTGAGCACGATGGCAATCATTGACCCGTTGTTTATTTGCGAGCAACTCAAGTGGCACGCAAAACAAGGGCAGAAGTGAAAGCAACTCTTTTGGTACTTGTTTCCTAGAGTTGTTTGTGATTATTTGATTTGGGCAATGTAGTTCCTCAAGGTAGAATAAAACATCTGCATATATTTTCAGATTGCATACATTTTTAGTCCATCAACAGTCGCCAACACCTATCAATTGACCTATCTTCTGGAGGTCGGTCTATTCGTTTGGTATGATACTGGTTTGATCATATTGCGTCGAGTGTAGTTTCAGTGTCAGCTGTCATTACCTGTTAGGAATCCAGTCATGCTATTCGATTCTTTCTATATACCTCGTAAAATACCGGTCATTGATAGAGCAATGGGTAAGTAGTGGTAGAGTGGTCGGTTATGGAGGCGAGGGCAACTGGATTCTGCCATATCGTATATCTAAACCCGGGAGGCCAATTCGGGCTCTAGAAAGTCTAGGCAAACAACTAGGTCTTGCGCCTTATCATAGTATTGAAATCCCCAAGTGACATGGCATATCTCGCATTTTCTTTATCTAAACCCTATATAATCCGACTTGATATTGGTTTTAGCTTCATCGGAAACCCCTTCCCACGGTCCCCAACCGCATGATTGAAGCTTATATCTAGATGCTTACTTCATGTATCCAACCCGTCTCCAAGTTCAGACTCACAAGCGACAGAATACGGGGCCGAACAGTCAGTATCCATACTTCTTTGAAAAGAAGTCGGCCAGAAACCCAGCGGAGATTGCGGTGCCGACATAACCGCTGCCAGGACCAAACGCCCAAGCGCAACTGTCGCCATCTTCCAGATCGACAACCCAAATCATCCTTGTCAACAAAAGAGCAGTTACGCCACACGATATAGCGTAGTATGATGCGCCAAACCCTGCCAGTTGGCCCGCCAATACTAGAAAGTAGAGCTGCACGGCAGTCGCAATGTAGCAGGCTGGTTTCGTTCCCTTCCTTCCGAGGCGTACGGCGAGCCCTTTGACACCGGCTTTCAGGTCATCGACGTAATCCTGATGAGCGTAAATGGTGTCAAAGATAATAGTCCAGATGATCCCAGCGACGTATAGACACGCCGCTGACTGAGCCAGCGGTGCTTCGATGACCTTGGCCACGCGGGCTGAGAGATCCAACGACGGGTCCAACAGGGGTCTCAAAGGATCCTTCCCGACCATCGCAGTCACCAGGAATATGGCATAAGACAGCCCAAATCCCAGCTCGACTTGGGGGTAGTTTGTGCAGCGCTTCAGCAAGGGGTAAATGAACAAGAGAACGCCGTCTACAGTGGCGTGGATTAACGTCGAATCGCTGAAGGGGTACAAGATGCAGGTTCCAACGGCAATCTGCATAGCGGTGAAGAAATGCGCCTGCCCCGTTGTGACGGCACCCCGTGGGATGGGTCTCACTCGGCAGCGAGCGACCTGGCGATCAAAGTCTTGATCCAAGTTGTCGTTCCACGTGCAGGTGATGCCGCGGAAGACGGTTGTCCATAGTCCCAAATACGCCGCAAGGAGCACAAGAGCCTTCAGATCGATTTCGCTGGAGAATGGAGGGATGTTGATGGCAAAACCAAGTCCTATCAAGTAGTGCCAGTAGAAGGCCCAGAACCCCGACTGACGGTCGAGACGCATGAGTTCGGCGTACGGAACCCATGCGTCTGGTATGAAGCGAAAGAGGCCATGACTTGGCTTGTTGTAGCCCTTGACTTCGTCCATGGCAGGGAATGAAGTGGTACTATCCGGATTGTAATGGGTGCAAACGTGGTAGAACTGCTAGCGTGGCTAATGATGGAGAGAAGTATTCTGACGATGGGTGATGTATATAATTCGCGAGAGAGCTAAAGACCAGAAGATCGGACTGGAGAGGTCGATCTGGCAGTATCAAGGCCTAGAGGCCGGACCTGTCATCACTTTTATCCTTTATCATAACATCTACACCTGCAACAGAGGAACTTTCAGACATTTTCGAACCAATGTATTCTCAGAGCAGCAGATCAGGATACATGCACAACGATTACGTAGTATAAGCGCAGCAGTCTAGCATGAGACTCTTAGTTGCCTTACGGAGCCGTTCCGTCTTACCTGCATAGAAACGAGGGGATAAATCCGAAAGAGCGGAATTACAACCCTCTTGCCCACGAACCGTGCCTAAAGCCGAGGCGTTCAGTTGTCCAATGTATAGGAATAAGGTAATAGATAGCAGACCACCCTAGCAGACCGACCCCAGGTACCCCCGCTAAGAAACAGAATCCATCATACGCCCGCATCATGCAAAGTAACGCCGAATCTCTAGAAATGGCAAGTTTGTTACCGCTGTCTGTCGGATGGAACGGCACCCACCTGCGGGAAAAGATCTCGCAGCCTCGCTCCCTCAGGGTAAGATCTCGGGAACCGGAAACCTAACCCGCCCCCTTCTGGGCAGGTGGCTATACAATCCTTGGAGCTGAATCAACAAGCGCCAGGATCCGGTCGATAGTCTCCCCCAGCTTTGCTTGGCATGGGTCCTCTGTCTGCCTAGCGGCCCCCAGCCCCCACACGCTTATAACAGTCCTATGGCTTCACACATCCGTGGCTGAGGTGAAGGATTTTGTTCCTACCAGCATCTTGAGCCTTTGAGTCAGTTTGCTGCCTGTCGGCATACGCAGCTGGTGGGATACGATGGTGCATGTTCGGGCGATTACAGTCATCAATTAGCTAGCTTCAGTCTACTGTCAGTGTCTCTAAGCTCACAGGGACATCTGGGAGCTGAGTGAACAATCGAGTTAAATAACCACGATGGACCACAGTCCTGATACTCCTGCCGGGTTGATCACCGAGACAATTTCACAATGAAGGCTTCCGTGGTTTCCGTATATTGTAACGCTGGGCTCCTCTGGACCCTCGCAGCTGGAGCCAGCGTCCCCACATACTTTGAGAAACACTTGACCACTCGGCGTGACTTGAATAGTACGCAAATCCAACACGAGCTCGGTGGCCAGGTCTCCAACACCACGCTCATCTTCGGGCCGGATGATGACCGCTTTTACAATGCCACTTCCAGATGGTCGGACTTTTCTAGGCCCAACGTCCAAGTTGTAATCGAGCCTGGTAGTGAATCTGATGTGGCCAAAATCGTAAGACCTGACCGCTACCTCAATAAGAGGTCGATCTCGCCTGCTGACACTGATTCCCCAGGTCCAATACTGCAACGCGAACAGTGTCGACTTTTTGGCTCGAAGCGGCGGGCACGGCCTGACTGCAAGTCTTGGTGCATTTAATGGCATCCAGATCAGTATGCAGAAGCTCAATACTATTACCATCCAGCCCTGCCGCAAGTCAGCCTGGCTTGGAGGCGGCGCCCTCGTCGGCCAAGTCATCCACCATCTTTGGGACCGGGGCTTTGTCACTACTACTGGCGGGTGTGAATGCGTCGGCATGCTTGGCGCCGGACTTGGGGGTGGCCACGGTCGCTACGAAGGGTTGTACGGCATGATCAGCGACAATTTGGTGCAGCTCAACGTTGTATTGGCCAATGGTTCCTCCATCCGCGTCAACGCAACGAGCCACAGCGATCTTCTCTGGGGTATGAAAGGGGCCGGTCACAATTTCGGCATTGTCACGAGCTACGAGATGAACATCTATCCCCGGGGCCCTGACACCTGGCATTATCACAACTACATCTGGCGGGGCGAACAGCTGGAGCTTGTCTTTGATACTCTCAACCAGTTTCATGGCAACGGCTCAACTCCCGTCGAAATGGCCTTCAACGTCGGAACTTTCCTCATGGACTCCACCATAACCAGCAAGGAGCCCGTGCTCTCTTGGACATTTGCCTACCGCGGGGCTGCCGAGGATGCCGAGAAACACCTTGCTCCCTTCAATGCCATCGAGGCCGCCTACGAGGAAAGCGGCGACGTGCCTTACTCGCAGATCGCCCATGCGCAGGGAACTAGCATGTCCGACCCCATCTGCCAGCATGGCAGCATACACTGCACGTCGACGGCAGGCCTGCAGGTCTACAACCTGACGGCCGAGCGCCTCATTTACGAGGGCTTCAAACGACGCGCCGCCGAAGACGCAGACCTCGCGGCCGTGACGGGCATCATGCACGAAGGCTATGCGACGGCGGGGGTCGAGGCCGTGGACCCCGCGGGCTCGGCCTACCCCTTCCGCGCCGACCGCCACCTGATGTTCTTCAACGCGGCTTTGCCGCACGGCGATAGCGCCCGCGAGGAGGCGGCCTGGGCCTGGGCCGCCGAGGTCCGCGACCATTGGAACGCCGGCCAGCCGGGCCGCCCCGTCAACGCCTACGTCAACTATGCCACCGGCTTCGAGAGCCTCGAGGAGCGGTACGGTCATGAGAGCTGGCGCATCGAGACACTGCGGGGCCTCAAGGCCCGGTACGACCCCCACAACCGCTTCCGCTACTACAACCCCATCGTCGTTGACTAAAACGGTGGGCAAAACGCGGCCATTTTCTCGTCTTATATTGATTGAACCGCAAGGTTTCACCATGGGGAGGTGTGATGGCATACGACTGTCGTTAGAATATTATAGAACAAGTCTTAATATGACTCGCGCGAGTTTGTTCATTTTGCGCCGGATATAGGCTCGGACGGCGTCGCATATCTGATTTTGATCAAGTTCATGGCATAGATACATCAACGACCAGCATCTACGTTATAGCCTTTCACGTAGACGGACTTCTTGGCACTGTGGTGCGACCTAACGTGACATTTTATTTAACGGTTGGTGCCCCCAGTGACGTGCTCTACTGCATATCCTGTATCACGGCATTCCGTAACAAGCCTCCTCAGATTAGGGACCCAAAAAGGGGACAAATAAATGCGGAATAATCACATCCAGATCAAAGATTCTACCAGCCAAAGCCGCACTCAAAATCTATCGAAGATGACAAAAAACCATTCCAAAGTTTTTGTACTTGATCTTGAACTTGGCCGTCACGGCAATCTCGCTCTTTACTTGAGGGATACATGCACGGGTCATGGGTTCGTCCAACAAGACGGCAAACATATCGCCATGCACAAGCTATCTTATCGAATAAAGGTGGACATAGAGTATAGTGATTACCTACAGAGAGGATACTACCTCTCGGGGGATAGAGGACATTGATCATTCTCTACAGTTACTTAGAACCCCTGAAGTTCCGCAGTGGATCAACAACTGGCCATGTAGTTCCTGCCCTTCGGTCGGTTCTGAACCATTCACTTGACACCTGTCGACTTGGTTATGTTTTCACTGCCCAATCCGTACCGTTTTCTCTACTCTTCATTAGGGGTGAACACAAATGATCGACCGGCAGAAGACTCCTTCTCCGCTGTTTCCAACGCTGTGGCGAAGTCCTCCAACTTGAAAGCCCCTTGAATCTTCAAACCCGCCTTCTCGCCCAGCTTCAAAACGCCCGTCTGTACAAGCTTAACGAGATCCTCCTCTTGACTCCAGGTACACATCATTGTCGCCCGAATGGTCACGCCCCGGAATTGGAGGAGCGGGGGGGAAATCGGGATCTCGGGGACGCCGCTCATCAGGTTCACGCGTCCACCGGCCTGGACAGAGAGCAGCCCTGCGCGGATGTGGTCGATGTTCGTCGCGGTCTGCGGGGTCAAGTCGAGGAAGACGTCGACAGGGCCGAATTTGGAGATCTCGGCTAGGTCCGTCTCCAAACTGCCGCTAATCTTGACCGTCTCGACCCGTCCCGGCGCCAGGTTACGGAGTTCTCCCAGGACCTTCTCGTTGCGGCCCATGGCGATAACGCGAGCCCCCATGGCGAGAGCGACGTGCACGGCCGCGCCGCCGAAGCTGCCGGTCGCCGGACTGATCAAGACGGTCTCGCCCGCGGTCAGGTTGACGTCCCGGAGGCCGCCGTAGGGAACCGCCATCTGTCCGAAGAAGACGAGGTCGCGGGGGCTGACGCCGTGTTTCTGCAAGGCCGCCTCGTCGAAGCGATGCACGGACTCGAGGGGGGCCTTGACAAGCTCGGCCCACGTGCCGTGATGCCAGACATCCTTCGCAATTGCTTGCATCTCCCCTGTGGCGGCAAGTAGCCCTAGGAGCATGATTTGGCCCGAGTCGTCGCGCGGGCGAATCGTAGGGTCGACGACCACGAGGTCGCCGACTTTCACCTTGGTTGCATCTGGGGGAACGGCGACGACACGGCCGACGGCGTTGGTGCCGCCTATGACGGGGAAGGGGACGGGATACTGCCGCGGGTTATCCTTGGAGTAGACGTCGTTGATGTACCCCGGTATCCAACAGTACAATGGCTTAACGATCACCGATCCGACATCGATGGTAGGCGTGGGAAAGGAGGTAATCTCAGGGGGAGCAGATGGCGAGGTGAAGTAAAGCCCCTTGTAGTTACTTGGGAGCTGGTTTGACGTATTCGAAGACATTTCTTAGCACAATATGAAGGCTCAGCGGTGACTTGGGTGATAAGAGACAGGAAGGAGTAAGATGTGAATATCTTGCGCAATAAGAAGAAACCGAGGGGAGATATTACATTTCTCGAGCTGCAGCTGGGTCAAATCGATCAAGGAAACGACCAGAATGCTGACAGATATCCGGCATGGCAAGCTCACGAAAGAGCTTATGAAAGAGCTTATGGAAGGATTCGACGGGGGTTGGGTACGCAACAGATCATGCACGCCGGCAATATCGTTAATGAGTAAATCGGTTGTGCAGGCTTGTGCACAGTTGCCTCAAGTCTCCATTGACGTAATACTTGCATATGCGCTGATACGTAGGGTTTATTGGAGGTACTGGCACTATTCGATCCGCTCAACTCCCCGCGTGGATGGTGGGGGCCGCTAGATTCGTCTCCTCGAAGGCTGCCGAGAGCCGTGATTCTTAGTTTCCTTGGGGATTGTGCGGGCTGGGTACATAATCATTAGTAACTCGTTTACGGAAGATGTTTTGAACATAGGTTCCTGCACCAAACAGGGTAACAATCGTCCGTTTGCTCACAGAAAAGGATGCGGATGCAGCTCTCTCCAATGGAGCATATTGTGCGATAACAACATCTCACCCGTGCCACGCCCCTACTTATTTGCTTTCGGATCCCCTCACCCGCGTAAGCGGGTGCTGACTGCCTATACGCAATAAGTAATAGCGTGGAACGGGTAAGCTAGCGCTAGCCCCTAGTATAATTCCCCAGGAGAGGTGTGCATAACTCCCTCATTCTTCTCGGAAGAGAGGCCGGGGCCCGGATCCGATCCGATTGAAAGCCTTGGCCGACATGCTTTATAAGCATGCATGGACGTTGATGCAGTGTAACATCAAATCGCAAGAAATGGCAAGTTTGTTTGTTTGAAGTCTCAGCTCTCCTCTCAATGGCAAGACGAATAGCCGCTTCGCCCTGACTTGGTCCTCTCCCCGCGCCGGTCGCCCTGCCTATTCTTTTCGGTGTGCCGTAACATTTTGTGACTTTTCAGCTGAACGGTGTGTAGCAGATTGATTGTTTGTCAACTCTGATTGTGGCCATTCCATTGTACTGTGTATGGTGTGACATGTACAGCATGCGTGACGCCAAGGCACGTTGGAGGCAGGTCGGTCTGCATTGCGCGGGAGATAAACACCCCGAGCTTAATAAGCAGAAGCAAACAAACTGCCCATTATATTACGAAGCGTGCACCACTATTCAGAACTTAGCCTCTGACATATTACTCAGTCTCAAGCCTCTAATCAACCCTTTCGGGCCAAGAGTTATCATTCGCTTACCTAATCACCATGTCCGTGTACGTTATCACCGGAGTGTCTAAGGGAATCGGGGTGAGTCGACCTCCGAGCTACGCACTGCATTTACTTAATCCAGTCTAGTTCGAGTTCCTCAAGCAATACTCGGAGGATTCGAACAACCTAGTTGTTGGTCTGGTCCGCGACAAGGCCGGAACTGAGAAGAAGGTCGCGGCAGAGCTAGGCAGCCGTCCCAACGTCCACATCCTCCATGCAGACCTCACCAAGTACGCCAGCCTGAAGCAGGCGGCTGCCGACACTACCAAGATCGTTGGTGAGCGTGGAATCGACTACCTAATTGCAAATGGAGGTGTGGTGCCCTTACTTGACGTCTACGGGCCCATCGGTGACTTGTAAGTGCATTGCCCCCTGGCTAGTGCCCGAGCCGGTATGTGCTTAACGCTAATCTTTTAAACAGGAGCGGCATTCCAGAGGAGCTAGAGACTGTTGGGTTAGAGCTATGGCAGACTAATGTCGTTGGCAACATCCACCTCATCCACCTCTTCCTCCCCCTTGTGTTCAAGGGCAAAGTCAAGAAGGTCATCTTTATTTCCTCTGGTCACGCCGACCTCGACTTTACGAATGCCTTGGACGTTGATACGAGCCCCATATATACTGCCTCCAAGGCGGCCATGAACGCTATTATGTCCAAGTTCAGCACGCAATACAAGAAAGACGGCGTGCTCTTCCTGAGTATCAGCCCTGGTTTGGTGGAGGTGGGCCGCTATTCGGATGGTATGTATCCCTGTCTTCAAGGTTTAAATGATGTGGCCATTTTATTGATGGATACCCACAGCCACACCAGAACAGCTTCAAGGCTTTGCATCATTCACGGACAAGCTTCCAGCCTATGCCCCTGACTTCAAGGGCCCACTCACTCCAGAGGAATCCGTCCGACTTGTCACTTCGACTTTTGAGAAGGCCAGCATCGAGGGCGGGTTTGGTGGTGCGTTTGTCTCGCAGTATGGAAACAAGCAGTGGATATAAACTCGCGACCTGCTCCGTAACACCAGATACACTTGGCGACGTAGGTATGTGCTACACGTACATATAAGATAATATACGACTCACGAGATATAAGTGTTAATAGACTTAGTTCCAAATTGTTGGGGGTGTCCCACGCTGCGGAGTGAAAGGGGCTCTACTACTGCTGGCAGTCGGGTAACACAGCAGTGCGACAGCACCCGGGTGTGAGGAAGATCCTCGATCTCATACAAACTGAATTCGGATATGATATTGAGAACAAGTCACTTGGAAGAAAAGAAAATAAGCTGCGTGATGAGAAAATAGAGGTGAGGCGTAGCGGGGTTAAGAATGGCTGCACGAGGGTTGGTTTTAGGCCATCATCATCAGCTTTTGCAATAGCTGCCCTCGCGAATCCGCAACACTATGAAGTTCAAAGTCGTTGCCCGCCAAGGTGCACATACATGGGCAGAGTTCGTCGATTGATAGGATATCCTTGCTGTGTCTATTGGGTCTGTGTGTACCCAGGACAATGCCTGCTGGCCTTTGGCCAGGAGCTAAACGCACGTGCCATTAGATTTCGAGTATCTAACCGGCGAAATCCGTCCCAGATATGTGTATACAAGTACCTGACATTCCTGCAGATTATCCCACTTTCATCTGGGTTGGGCTGCTGCATTGCCCATTTCAATATCCCTCAGCTTGTCGTAAACGACGAGCCTCACCTAGTTCCCCCCAATTGGCTAGACGGTGACGTGCTGAGAAAATCCCGAACGCAGATTCCACGGAATGGTATAAAGGGGGAATCGGAGTTATCATCCACGACTTTGTCGAACTAATTGGAGAATGGAGGTCTCTTTGGCCGATTACGTTGTCTCTGAATACTTCTGGGGTGAACATCGTGCATCAACACTACATTGAACCAGCAAGACGCGGGATCTTCAAATTCCAAAGCTTCGATGAGCGTGAGACTCGCTGCCTGTGAGCCCTGTCGGCGGTCGAAACCAGCTTGTGACCATGAACGGCCTGTCTGTAAACGGTGCAGTGACAGAGGAGAAGATAGCCTTTGCTCCTACAGGTCACGCCCATTTCGGAGAAAGATACCAAGAGCTCATCATAGAGGCTTGGAGTAGGTTCTGCATCCATCCCCCAGCTACCTTCCAACATGCAGGCACTGACCTCTGCATATTCTCTAGCGAGCCCGAGCCAATAGAGATCAACAAACCCACCTCTGTGCCTATTTCTTCCTCCCTTAACGACACCTCTCCAGACAAAGGGGCGTCGACCTCTTCAACACAACCATACCGCTATCCGAATCCAGGATATCTCGGAGTTTCAAGCCATTCCACTCTGTTCAACCAAGTGTTCTCGTCTGGCGACTCAGGGGTCGCTTCTCACAATGAAGTTACGCAGGCTCCCCTCTCGAAATATCCTGTTGAACTTATGGGAAACTAGGTTGTGATGGACAAGGCCATACATGCACTTTCCCGTCTAGAGACAATGAAAATCGCCAGCATCACGCCGTTAGTCCGTTGCTGGCTTGAAAGAGGCGTTAATCTTCCACTGGCAGGGCCAGTGATCTCCCAGTGTCTGGAATCTGTGGAGGAATGGAGGAGGTTCCTGAATTTGGCAGGCAGTTCTAGACAAACAGATGCCCCGATCGCCGGGACCACAAGCGCCGATTTTGCCTCCTTATTGCTAGCAAACACACTCAAACCCTTCGCTCTGCGTGTGGACATGAGCATGAATGAGTTTCTCGATCAGATGCTTAGGAAGAACCTAAGATGGGAGACGTTGGGCATTTTCTTTTGCCGCAGCAGCCCGAGCTGCCTATGATACGCTCTACTTCCGACCGCTTTATGCGACCAACGATCAGCGCAGGAGACTCATCCAGACACTTACCTATCTCAGCGATTGCTGCCTAGAGACTTGCCTTGCTCTGGATTGCTTGAACGACCTTCAGCTTGTCCTTCAATATGAGAATTCCATAGTGCATTCCCAGATAGACGGAGATCAGAGTATGTTGCCTCTATGTAGAACCTTGAATGTTGCGATACTGGCGTGGATCTAAGGCTACCATTGCTGGCGGAGGGTCGGAGACGTCGCCGGCTCTTTGTTCGCACTAGGATACCACGAGAAGCTCTACACACGCAATCCACAAACCCCATCCTTCGTTATCGAGCTTCGGAAGGCCTGTTTTGCTCGGATATATACCGCCGACAAGAGTCTGGCTGTTTTTCTTGGGTGCCCACCACGGATAGTCAAGGACTATTGCCATTTCAAGCTTCTAGATAACACTTCCGACGGATGGCTCGATTGTCAAGGGAATCCATATGCTGCTACTGGACGGTCATCATCGAGCAACGCAAACATTCAGACAACGGAAGACATTGAGCCGATTAATTACACGGCTGATACTCGCTGCACGGCCCTGTTTGCGTTACTCCAGGAAGAAGTTCTTCAACTCCTACGAAAAAAACATGTCACAGACGTCACAGAGGACATAAGGTGAGCCATTATCATGGTATGCCAGAACTCCGTATATTAATATGACAGCCAACTTCGTGCGCGAGCTGAGGACCAGCGGGCAGCACTGCCCAGGCACTTTCGACTCATGACTAGCCTGAGAAATTGCCAACGGATACCATTCGAACGGGATTTTCTTGCAGGCACTAGACTTGATTGTCTCCACATTCTGTTCCTTCTTGGCTTGGTCTCGCAGCAACAAATATCTGAACCTAACGACGACTTGCTGGAAGTTGCTACTGAGATGCTTACTATCATCGTGGAAGTCATAATCATGCGCGACCAACTAGT
This sequence comes from Colletotrichum tofieldiae, assembly GCA_022836555.1. Taxonomy (NCBI): domain Eukaryota; kingdom Fungi; phylum Ascomycota; class Sordariomycetes; order Glomerellales; family Glomerellaceae; genus Colletotrichum; species Colletotrichum tofieldiae. The sequence continues at coordinate 3,910,996 of BQXV01000007.1, forward strand.
AAACTCTGGATCATGCCTAATTTGGAAGGCAAGTACTGTTAAGCCAGAAACCCGAACAAGATGTCAAATCAGGCTCTGTTCTACATGCGAGATATTGACTGACCTGCTTCCCCACAGATTGCCCAATATGGTCTTCCTGCTGCTGGAGTGATCTCTCTGGCACTTTTGAAAGACACATCATCTGCAGTGATGTCATGATCGCGCTCAAAGATGATTCAAGATCTCAGCGTGTTAGTGGCCAAGATCAAAACTGGGGCATGGATCCAGGCCGGTGAGCCAAACTTTGCCCTGTTCAGTCGCGCAACAAGGACGATCCAGTCTCTCCTCGACTCTTTGTTAGCTGCGCGTTCACGCACTAGCGGGGCTCTCAATACCTCTAGCGATGATCAGATTGGGGTATGGGAGCCTTGTGGCAATCACCAGCTTTGGGATTTCGAGATGGACTCCTGGGCGAACCTTGCTGAACATCCAACCCTCCTCGGCTAAGCCAAACGATGGAAGAAACTGAACCAGTTTGGATATTCTATTTGCACACCATCGCTTGATATATTCATCCAGAAACATCCAAAAGTATCTAAAAATACCATGTTTACTTGGCCTTTGATCTCTTCGCTGAGCTGGACTTTGTTTTCCTCGTTCAGTACGACCTGGTTTCGCCTCGCAACACAATATTTATATACAGAAATTGGTATGGAAAGCATCCCTAGCAACCTGGTTTTCATCACGCTTTGCCACCATTCCGTTTCTCCAGATATTCAGCAAACAGCTTCAATGACCGAGGCGCGTCAGCTACGTCCATCGCGACTTCAACAATGTTCAGACCCTTGCCTTTTTGAAGTTCGGGATCCGCGAGAACTTCACGAAGTTGGTCCCAGTTCTCAGCTGAAAAGGTGCGCACGGGGTACGAAGAATCGTCTTTGGGAGCTCCGAAATAGCTGCACGCCTCAAGGTTTCTCCAAGGCTGGACATCGTTTTATTTCGCCGAAACCCCATGAATAAGCCGCACGATAGTATAGCCCCTATTGTTTAACACGAATATTATAACATCGAGCTTGTTCCGGATTATGTCGCTGATTGACTGCGCGGTCATCTGCAAGCTACCTTCTCCCTCCAATAGGATAGTTCGTCCCGGGGGCTGCATGTCGTCTATGCGTTTATCTCTCTGAGCCAGAGCAGCTCCTTGACAAGCTGAAAGCATGTATCCAATCAATAACCAGATACACGAGTTGATAAGAACTGTGTTCTCTGGTAGGATCAAGCTCTGGCCACCGTAAGCAGCGGTGCCGGTTTCAGTCATGACAACATCCCTTGGTCTCAAAATGGAGGAAACGACAAGCCAAAGTGAGTACTGGTCGACAATAGAGCCTTCCGCAGGTTTGGGAAGGTGCTTGAGCATACTCTTCAGTGACAGGCATTTCTCGGGGTACCTGTCAGGTGTCGGGATCTTTGTCGTTTGCAGTCGCTCCAGTAGCTTGGATAGAGCAGACTTGATTGGAATGACTCGGCCATTGATGATCTTTTCATCAGCGGCACTCATGCGTACAGAATCGTAATCGAACGTAATGGTGGAATTGGGGACTGGAATTGTAGTGAAGCCGAAAGTGTTGACGTCGGAGTTAAGTGGACAGAAGTGGAGGACCAAGTCTCGTTCGGCATTCCAAGTTTGGGTTACGACTTCTCCCACGGAGCCAAGGTGAACACCATGAAAGTTGACTAGGTTCTCTTTGATTATACTCTTGCCGTAAGGTGTCGTGAGCGTCGGAAACCCAGTCATAGTGACGAGAGCGTTCACCTCTGCTTTGATGCCAAACCTGGCACTGAGCCCGTCAACTAGGATCATGGGCTTCTTGCAAGCCTGGATTCGAGCCATGACCCTGTTAATCATCTGATCTTCAAAATCTTCGTTATGCCCGCGGATCGAGATGTTGATGGGAGACTTGGGTGCTGGCACTTGTGCTCGAACCATGTCGGTCGGAATTTCGATGTACACCGGTCGGCTTTGCCACAGACACTCCTTCAGGGTCGCATCGATTAACGCAGGAGCCACTTCTACATCCACGAGATTCTCTTGGACAACAGTAACATGTTTGTACATGTTCGCGAAAACTCTGAAGTTGCCATCACCCAGCGAATGATGTAAACAGGCACCGGCACGCTGGGTTGTAATTGGAGGTGTTCCGACGATGTGCACGACGGGTGACTTTTTGGCGTAGGCTGCCCCAATGGCGTTTATAGCAGACAGCTCCCCGACGCCAAAGGATGTAACGAGAGCCCCAATGCCTTTGATCCTGGCGTATGCGTCGGCGGCATAACCAGAGTTTGACTCGTTGGCGTTGCCGACCTAGTGCATGCCGGCGGACTCAAGTTATTCAAGGATTGTCAGGTTGTAATCCCCGGGGACACCATGAACAGAACGGAAGCCGATCTCGGCAAGTCGCCGCCATAGATAGTCCGAGAGGTCGATGAGAGGTGCCATGGTCGAATAGCCAGGCGTTCGGAAATCTCAAAAAGCAGAAAGACGATGACGGGAGCGCCTTAGTATAGACTGAATGATGGTTGTCATATCCTGGAAAGAAATTTTCAGTCATCCAGACCGTTCCTATTAAACGCCACCCAGCTAGTTTTATACCTCAGAGCGGCCCAACTTCTAGAAGCAATTATCAACCCCTTTCCCCAAGAAGCTGATGCAAGCGCCAACCTTGCAACTGATAAGCAAGTTTTGGCCGACAATGATTCTCGCCGGCCGATACACCGGCTCCCACATTACACCGCTTACATTAGATGACTATCATCGGAGTATGCAGCCGAGCCGCCCCTGATACCGACGCAACACACTTATGCTTGTGCTCAATAGCCCCACAACGTACCTCCAGTAGTAAGTTTACATGCACGAAAGCCATTGGTGTCCCTGTTCATGGCCCAGAGGGATATCTCATCTTCTTGGCCTATGGGGTACATTGGTTGAAAGAGTGTCGGTACTCGTTTGCTGCGGAGCATGTGCCAACTGCAGGCAGGCTCTGCGTCCTACGCCAGTAATTGGTCTTCAAATACAACAATACGGGAATGCGAATCGACCATATCAGAAGATAGAGTCTAAGATACAGAATAATAGGCGACTGTGCCTTTACAGGTTGGCTTCCGACAAGCGCGAACCCGTGAGCGGCAGCTTCAGGAACCGAATCACATGTTCTCCCATGAATCCTCTTGACAAATCCTCCTTCAGCCTGCCTTTTGTGCCCATCAGATGACATTTGTCATATTTAACGCACTCTTTGAAGCCTAACTGCGGAAAGTTCGTTGCAAACATGACTTTCGATTTTCCAGTTTTGTTGACGAACGTGATAAACGTTTGTGTGTAGTTCTTGGGCGAACATGCGCTCGTATCGATGTAGACGTTCTCGTGCCTCCACGCAGCAGCGACCGTCTCCACAGCCGTGGGATAGCCAATATGGCCCATGATTATCTTGAGGGTGGGGAACTTGAGGGTATCAAGGTACTGAATCAAACGCCCGACCTCACTCGGGCAAGCCGGCGCAGTGTGCCCTCCTTGCGTCAGGAACAGGACATCAAGCTCGATGCACTTGATGAAGAGAGCTCAATAGAGAGGGTCAGTCGGAGGCAAATTCCAAAGCCATGGAACCATTCTGAGGCCTACGAAAACCTTCTTCCTTCACATAGTGCCCTATTTCTCTGACGGCCTCGACGGGGCTATGGAGGTCCACGGCAGCCAGGCCAAAAATGCGATGTGGTAAGCCCGTGTGTATTGAGCGGCCTCGGCATCGGAGAAAATCATTTTTGCCGGGCGACTCCCCCCGAAAGGGCATAACATGTGGGATATTCCACCTTCATCCATGAGGGCGAGGATTTCCGCGGGTGGTTTCCTTCTGTTCGCAAACTCGGGTTCCAAGTGGCTGTAGGCGAATGGACGAACAACCTTGCCTATACGGCTTCGTTGCTATGAAACGTACATGAATTAAGGCTATGTAAATATCTCATCTAACCTGTGCCTCCAGCCCTTCAACAGCTGCAATGACTTGTCTCGCTTCCTCCTCAACCCTTTTCTAGTCTCCTCCTGCATTTCAAAGGTTTTCTGAAGCTTCTCGACCATAAAAGGCTTCAACACAGATTTTTTTCCAGCTCCATAATCATAAATTGCGGTCTCGTCGGTGCATCTCGCGGCAATTCGGCGGTGTTGATCTGATAAGATCCATGCCTCCATGCGTAGAGAAGTTGTTTCGTACGTGGGCGGCTCACTCAGCTTGTACAGGACGTGTATTCGGTCGGGGAACTTCATCGGCTATTTGAATGTGAAATCCGTCAGGTTCAGTAACCGCTACAAGATATGTAAAGGTGCTGGTTAACGCACAAACTTGAACTCGGTAGTGATGGTCTTCAAAATGAGCCCTAGGCTTCGTGGAGTTGGGAGGTCTTCCCATTCCTTCTTTTCTTCAGCTGTGGCGTCTTGGCCATGGGAACGGAAGAACTGGACTCGGGCCGTCTCGAAATAGCGATTGTACATGACATTGTTAATGTGACCTTCTAGCAGTAAGCGGAGAAATCCCATCGTGACGACCGTTAGACAATGCGCATATACCCTATGATTGTAAGCTCGCAGCCTGGCGTGATTATGTGGTGATGATCAGCAGACGCACCATGCTATCCTAATTGAAGGCATGGTTAGATTACGTTACACCGCTGGGACCGAAGTTAATACAGCTCTCGCTGGCCGGGAACGTACCATGTCACCCCAGAAAAGTTGATGATTGTCCAGAGCTCTCCATTTTGGCTCTGTTAGGAAGCCTTGACTGCCTGCCAGAAGCTGAATCCATTGTGCGTCCGTTTGTTGTAGTAGCTGATGAGCCTTTGCGACATGTTGAAGGTTGTCGGCGCTGCTTTTCAGGTGCTGGGTACGCGCCCGTAGCTCTGAAAACCATCGTGCCGAGGTTGCGGTGCGGCCTCATCAGTAGCTTGCCGAGAGCTATCGCGTGTCAACTGTGCTTTGGCGTACGTGCTCTTTGGCCGGTGATGTTGACCGATGATGACAGACCGAAGCGGAAGACGAAAGACAGGAACTCCATTAATTGAGCAAAGCATGACAAAGTGATGATACTAAAAAGCGCGCCCACCAAGCGATTTGATGCCAGCGATGGGATGTTGGTGTCCACAAGCACGTAGGGAGGAGTTGATTTGGGATGGGGCAGACGAGGATCACCCCCTCCCTGCCCCTTTCCGGCTAGACGAAGTCACCCACGCGCCAAGACAGCGTTGGCGTCTAGTGGGGGTAGTATCGGTGTATTCGGAGTGACTGCGCCCTACGCCCTGCGCCCTTGAGTAGCCGCTGACGACTCTGTAACTCCACCACGCCCAAGTTGCCCATAGCCACGATGCGAGTGGTTTTATCCTCTTGTCTTCCTTCAGGTTCACTTCGCCATTGTCAGGTATCCGGAACGCGAGGTATCACATCTCTCCGATGACTTAACCTTCGAATGTGGATGAAGACTGTAATTCTGGGGCAAATGAGGCTTGCTCTTGTTTATAAACATTCAAGTCTTGAGGTTTTCCTTTTTTAAAAAACTTTTGAACTTCTATAACTGTACACAGAGTTTCACTATATCTGCTTATGATTTAGTCCCATGGGTGATTACACTGACATGGAGACATGTACCCCAGAGGCCCGAGGTGTCCCTGATCTCAAACCAGTGCGCCGCGCCGTGCGTCCTGGCCAATGGGACGTTGCAGCATCCTGTATCAAGGAGGACTTCAAGACCAAGAGCCAAAAACATAAACCCATAGCCAAGGATTGGACTCGTGAGCTCCCCAAGCCCTAATATTTCATCTACTTTTCGTATGCAATGGCCCTGAAGTATATCGGACAAACGCTTATAGCTTGACTCTGTGAAATAGACCAACTTAGTCTTGAATCATGGTGCAGAACAGGTTCCTCTCTGAAGGCAGCGTTCAAGCACCTCTAAAGCCCAGACGTTATCTCTCTCGGAGGTGGTCTTCCACTCAGCGAATTTTTCCCGTTCAAAACACTCTCTTTCAGGCCAACCTTCGCCCCGAGCACTAAGAACTCCGATACAACTATTGGCTACGAAGGTTGTGCCCTTCAAGCAGGAAAGCACGACATCGAAGATGGTCGAAGCGTCTATGATATATCAGTGGCTCTGAACTACAGTCAAGGGAGCGGTTCTCCGCAACTTCTGCGGCGCACGGAAGCCGTTCTTGTTATATCTCATTCCCACCGGCCAGAACCCGACAGGGACAACACAAAGTCTCCGGCAACGAAAGGATATCTACCAGATAGCCCAGAAGCACGATTTGATCTTCTTGGAAGACGACCCGTACTACTTCCTACAAATGGATGAGTACATCCCACGGACAGAGGGAAGCGTTGCTGATTCCGGAGCGCTTCATTCGCTAGCAAGTCTTCTCACAATGATAGTCCCTTCCTACCTCAGCATTGATGTCGACGGCCGTGTTATGCGAATGGACTCCTTCAGCAAGGTGATCAGCCCTGGGTCTCGCATAGGCTGGATCACCGCCCCACAACCCATCATCGAGCGGTACAAGAGCCACGCTGATGTCTCAACCCAAGGCCCAAGTGGCTTCAGTCAGCTTGCGTTCTTTAAACTCTTGGATGAGTTCTGGGGAAACAGTGGCTACCTCGAGTGGCTTTTGCACATTCGTAATGAGTACAGCCAGCGGCGGGACTACATGGTCCGAGCCTGCGAGCGGTACTTGCCAACCAGCATAGTCACATGGGAGCCCGCTCAGGCTGGGATGTTTGTAAGTGCAGCTTTGTTGTCGCGAGATAGGCCCAGACTGACAATTCGTAGCAATGGTTGTGTGTGGACTGGAACAAACATTCCGACGCCTTGAAGAAACCACTCCACGAGATCGAGGAGCAGATATGGGAGGAAGCAATCAAGCAAGGTGCCCTTGTGGCTCGAGGCAGCTGGTTTGATACCAACAGGGATAATTCCAGCAAAGGGATCTTTTACAGAACCACGTTCGCTGCTGCCCCTTTGGATAAAATCGAAGAAGCTGTGAAACGGTTTGGGTACGCTCTGCGGGTAAGCTTTCGAATAGTTTGACTTCCCCACGGGGAACCTTTCTCCGAACAGAGACCTAATAGACAAAGCTATGCGTGAAGACGTAGCAAAATGACCCAATTTGATTCTCCGTTTCTTCTTTGATTGGAATTTAGTGCTCTAATCTGAAGATCTCTTCAAGAACTTCTCAATACGGTCCCACATCGCAATAGGGTTGGTATACATGACAAAATGACCGCTTTTTGGAATCTCGGCCAATTCAACCCCTGCCTTGGCGATCCGCGGCAAGAAAGTCAGTGTGTTATATGTTACGCCGAACATGAACATCTTTGGACAGGGAAGCGCCTCAAAAATTTTCAGAAGGCCAGCATTGTCCGTGTAGTCAACCATTGACTCAAACGTCGGTCTCACCGCCTCTGGCCGCACCTTTGCCCGGAACGCCGCCGCATAGACCCCTTTGCCGTACGCCGGCGACCGCCTCGTCCGCTCAATGAAGGAGGCGATAAAGACCTCTGGCTCGTCGGCGGGGAAGTCAAAGATTTGCCTGCTGAGGAAGCAGTCTTCCGGTGCAAGGTTCCCCTTGATATTGATGAAGCTCAGAACGGATGCTAGGTTGCGTTGCGCCAGCAACAGCCCCGTGAGGCCTCCCATGGAGTGGCCGACGAGGTGGAAGCGGGAGATGTTGTGGGCCTTGAGCACGGCCTCTGCAATGGCGACCAGGAAAGGCATGCAAATGGCTGAGAAGTCGGATATGGTTGAAGCACCGCTGCCAGGGGCATCGTAAGCTATGATGGGGTAGCCTGCGAGAGACTCGTGGAGGACAATGTCGGTGTAGTCTTCCTTTGTGCTGCCAAAACCGTGGAGGAAGAGAATCGGGTCGCCGGCGCCGCTACGGCGAACGGTGGATATTGAGAGATCAACGCCATTTATAACAAGAGGGAGCTGTTCCCAAATAAGCTCTGTCGTGGAGGCTTGTGTGCCGTTGACAGGCTTGGTTAAGTCTGTCGTTGTCATTTGAGCTGTGAACGCGGTTCAATGGCAGAGATGTCAGGGACCTGGAGGCGTTGGGATGGATTTTGTTAAGGAGGCTTTCATGTATTTTTCTGTCGTCAGAAAACTCTGCTTTTAAAGCTCAGGGTCCGGAGTACGTCTTTAGTCGCCGTATTGGTTCCGGCACGGCGGTCAACACTTCGGTGCCGTATTTATGTCGAACGGACCGCCAAAGTGGGGTACCCAACGGCAGCTGGGGCCGAAGCGGTCGGTCAACGTGGCATTTTAGCCGTCGGCGTCGATTCAGTTCACCGACCGGCTTTTTCCTCGAGAACCATTGCATCCAATTAATTACATTAGTCAACTCAAAGAACTCTCACGGTTGATGGCATAGACGACGATATTTCTTGCTATGATGCTCGATGTTCGCAAAGCACTTCGTGCGCCCGGCTTTCATTGATCAAAAGCTTATCGAATGTCCTACCGGAGATGATGAGCTATCCTCTCATTATCATACAAGGCAGATTCGCGTGTTGCGGAGGATCAACCGGACATTGAACAATGGACAAAACAAGCCTGTCAACGGGGCCTTTTCTCTGTTATCCCAAGAGTAATTGCCGCCTGAGCTCACCGCAGCGGTGACAATAGGGAAGTGGTCGGAAAGGCATTGGCGAAATGACCTCGACCAACGTTCAGAGCGGCGTACGTGCGCTCCCTCTTGGCCCCAAGCTCCTGACAAGCCCTTGGAAACTTCGGGCCGTCTTGGCTCGAGCTTCAGAGTGAGCAGCTGGGTGATTCAGCGACCGTCGATCATTTTTGCGCCATTCCACGCTGCAACCGCTGTTAAGATGATTATGCTCAAACATGATGGCTGTGCAGGTGCGAAGCATTCAGGGTTCTTCGGTGCGTTCGGGGTTCTGATGATGGGTTAGTTTAACGGCAAAGGACCTGCGCAGTGTCATGACAGCATAGCCCGGTGCTCGCTTGCTGATAATGAATTAGAACCCCACGCTTCTCAAGAGATTAGACAGAATCCAGCTTCAACGACCAGGTATGTTTAGATTAGTGCTCTCTCACTCTCTCCCTCTCTTTCTCATGTTTGTAGACATATGGCCTAACCAATGATGGGGGCTTCCAGGCCTGGAGCGAGTTGAACGCGGAGCCCGCGGGAGGCTGACTGATGCTGGTGGCATTGGCGCCGAATCGCGAACCGAAATTTGACCCGGCGGCATCCTACATTCTCAAAGGCACCCTCCAGCCAAGCTGGTGCCGTGGTTGTCGCTGGACGGTGCAGCCTGTCGCCTATGAGATGCCCGGGCCAACCGGCTTGAGCCTATCATAGAAGCGAATGCACGGGGATAATTACTCACAGAGAGAGACGTGTCAGCGGGGTCCCCCAGAGTTGGATGCACCGCCATCTGAACGCTGCTGAATGCTAAAGCTTGTTGTCTCTTTTGCTGAGACGAGAGTCCACGGATGACAAGGGACCCGTCCAGTGTTTCATGCCAATCAAACACTGCCCGCGTCTCTCACATTGAGTGGGATTCGAATGGGACTGGCTGAGATTGAGTGAGGTGAAGCGTGGTGACCCCGGTCACGTTTAGGGAGCCAATGTGTCAGAGCAGGGAGCCTAATTCTCTCAGCGAGTCTCACCCTTGCCAAGCGACGGTTCGGCGGAGAATCGTCAGGGGGCGAGCCACTAAAATAAGAATGACATCACGTTGAAAGTGGGCATGATGTGCGGTGCCGAGCCCCTTTCTTCCCTTCGCTTCTGGAGACTGTGGTGTGGTTAATGGTGAACAGACGGGGTGTTCGACGGCCCATCTAGAACGAGCACATTCTAGACTTTGGATGGACTTGGGGTTGGGTGGTGTGCATGGCACGGAGCTTTATCCAAACTTTGGTCGAGGAACCACCGCAGTGGGTGTGTATGCCACGCATCGCCATGCTGTGCCGAAGAATTCAAAGCTCTTCCTCGGTTTCGTTTTGTGCCACTGTACCATATGTCAGCTGAGAAACTTCTGCTGGGTTTGCATTACTTTACCATCAACATGCGACTGACCAACCCGATGAAGGCCCCATACAACGACCACACAGCAGCCAGGCCAGACATCGGACCCAAAAGGGACCCAGAAGAATGGTCAGCATTTGCCAAGGATGACCGCGCGGCATCGAGGCAGTGTCGACAGAAAACCGGAGCTCTCCCTCGCTGATCGCACAGCCAAACAGCTTCATCTCCTTCTCAGCCAAGTCAACAGCGAATGCAAGATTGGCAATGCCCAGACTAGCCCGTCGTTTTTTCGTATCGAATCCTCCGTCTTCCGCCCCTGGGTACACGTCTCGTATTCTCTGGGCAAGCGCCTGTGGACGACTCGACAACAGAGATTGAGTCTGGTCATTCTCCCATAACCTTACCTCACTTGAACCTTGCCCACGCCCAAAGCTGCTATTTGGTTTCTTGTTTATTATCTTGCCCCTTTCCTCTGCTTCTCTTAATTTTCTCCAAAAACCACAGAACGATTATTCTCAACTTCATCCTCCACCCCAGCTCCAGTCGGCTTCCCCAGTCCAGACCCCCTGATCTTCACGCGACCGATTGATACCCGCAGCCGCAATATCGGTAGCACCACTTTTCTCTCCACGGCCTCTAATTGCTCCTCATCTCGTCTGCAGTCTCTAACTGCTTGATCATTCATCACCATCCGAAACCAACCCTCATTCTCATCTTTGCAACGAACTTGTGATCAACCATCAAAGCTTTCGTCCATCACCCAACAGACCTGCCAGACAACCAGCACATCACCATTCAAGATGCAGTTCATCATCACCCTCGGTCTCCTTTCGGGGCTTGCCGCCGCCCAGTCGGCCACCACCACCGGATCCTCCTCCGGATCCACCGGCCTGCCTAGCCTCATCAGCCAGCTGCCCACCTGCGCCATCTCTTGTCTCAACACCGCTGCCAGCAACATTGGCTGCGAAACAACAGACTTTAGCTGCCTGTGCAGCAGCCAGGACAGGCTCATCTCTAGCTTGACGCCTTGCATATTGACGGCCGGCTGCTCTACCGACGACATTGCTAGTACGTCATACTTGCCACCCTGCATCATGAATCCCGATCAATCGTTACTAACAACCGAACAGAGGCTGCAAGGATCGCGCCCCAGATTTGCTCTGAAGTCGAAAACAACCCCGCCGCATCCGACATCGCGTCTGCGTCGAACCTCGTTACTGGCGCCCTCGGCACCGCGACCGGAAGCAGCGCAGCGACGGCCACGGCCACACCCGCCGCCGCCGTACGGCCGACGAACGGCTACTATGGCATTCTCGGAGCCGGCGCCGTCGCCCTGGCTGCTGTTGCCTTGTAGAGGGTGAAATCATGCACTTCTGTGAAAAAGCATCGGGAAATTAGACATAGGCGCATCATTGGGGATTTACAATCACGGGTTCCATTCGGGGACACTTCTGGTGCGGGTACTTGGGTTTCTACGCGCGCACTTAGAGAACGAAAGAGGCTTTCTTAGACATTCTTTCATGGATTAGGCTGGGGCCTTGTCAGATACTTGACGAGCCGACTTATAAGAACCGGCACGTTTGGATGCCAATTGCGCAAAGGCACGAATGTGCGCACTCTGATTTACAATATTCAATTACAGAATTGTTCGTCCTATCAACGTGGTCTTGAGATGCTTCTGTGTGGCGTGACGCATTGTCTATTTGCATGCTTGACTGCGGGAACTGGGCGCCGTCTAGATGGGCAGCATCAGACAGCTCTGGCTTCAGCTTTTTCAAGTCTACTTCTGAAATGGACTTCACACGAAAAATTGACTCATTTAGAGGTTGAGAGCCTAGGCATCGCAATGTCTGCTCAAATTCCCTCTTGACTGACGATGATGCCTCAGATACTATTTGCCAACCGCGCCTGCAACCTCCCCACAGTTGTCCTCAGAAACTTGATCTCCGTCACCTTGGGCAGTCTTCTTATCGTAGCATTAGTTTCTTCTGTCCACTACGTCCGGTACACTGACTCACATTTATTAGCTGCACTTGCTGCTGTGCGACTGTACTTGTTCTCGAACCAGTCTAGCAGCTTGATCTGCGGGTTCCTTTTCCGACCTGTCCCGGAGTTCCGCAGCTTGTTCATTTCCTCTTCCGTCAAAAGGACCTTTAAACTCCTGCCCTGCATCGGAGCAGAAGGGAAGCATGTCATGAGTTCAACGAAAGCGAGCCGGACTCAGAATGTGGTAGCCCGGTTCGGTGTCGGCATCGCGTTCGCTTGGTTGCGGGGCCCTTTCAGCACCGGATAGTTCGGGGATGGCTTTTGTCGCTGGTCAGCGGAGAGTCACAGTATTGTCTAACGGGTTGTGTGAGTTTCAACAATCGATACGAAAAGGTCAGGGAGCTCACCTCACCCAGCATCGGCGAATCACCGAGCGCAACGACCATCTTAATCACCGACGGCATCCCCTCTGTTGCGTTCCACTCCAAAACCCAACTACCGTCGACGAGCTGCCCGGCCCTCAGTGACCCAAACTTCGCCGAGATGGACGAGCAGAACAAACGCGCCGGCGTGAAGTTTCGACGTATTGACACAGTTGAATGGGGGTGAAAACCGCCTCACGGTATTGGTCCTCAAAGCCCAGAAGAGTGATGCTGGGGTTCACGGCAGGCGCTGTACATCATGATCTTGAGTTGGGATTGCAAGTAGAAGAGACGAAAAGGGTCAAGATCGAAGTTTGGGGAGGTTGATCTCGCATGCCAACAAGACAATTCTGGGGTTTTGTTTTTGGGCGTGAGGGATATGTAGCGAGATGCTAGGAAGCTTGTGATTCGGAGGATCCGTGGCATCGCTGGAGGCGCGGACGACGACCATAACGTATGAGACAGTTGGGAGGGTGATGAATTGGGCAAGAATGTTTCCACCTAGACCGCCCATAACGACAGGAAGGAACTATGTGAACAACATCAATAATCGAAGCTTTGGGAACAGGTTAACAATCAAGTGCTTACCACACCATGTTTCTCTGACTCCAGGGCCGCCCCAACGAGACAGATCGCAGACGGAAGACACTTATCCACTAAGTCCTCGATATCCTACAGTTTGTATTTCACAAAAGCCACCCGCCCCGATTACTACGCTTGAAGGTGGTAGGCAATGGCTTCGGTGTTCTCAATTTCATCGAGCATAATCATAACCCAGCTACACCTGTCAGCTACTTACATTTAGTGTTCTCTTGATTGAACTCCACGTTCAGATGCAATGCAGATTTTCAGTGCTGTAGACAATCAAGTCGACTTCTAGACTAGAAATCCCACTATTGAAAGTCCTGTCGCTGCGAAGTTGCCCGTCCTCGAAGTCTGTCCCAGGGAATCAGTGAGGATTGTTATTTAGGCTGAAGTTCTGCAAGTATCATTTCCTGGGTGTAGCAACCATTCATGGTTTCTGGCTTGGTTGTCGTTCACGGTATGTCAATCTGGAGATTTATCAAGGCTATCAGGGAGTAAGACCTCAAGATCGCACTGGCACGAGCGACCGCACACGTATGCGAATGGTTTGTATGACCTGACAACCAGCCACCGGCGGAGTAACAGATTTCAATTCTTGATCGGGTTTCATTTTTCTCTTAGGCAACTGGAAAAGACCTTGATTGGTGTAGCATGACTCTGGTATCCTGAAGCCAGCAGCGAGTCGCTGGCTAACGTATTGGGAGGTAACTTTTCAAACCAGGAGTTGTCAATGCAGTCGGCTGTGTCCGATGCTCAAACACTGGTAATTGAGAAATTTTCTCAGGTAATCAAGTGGCTATTCCCCCTCCTCAGAAACCATTGAGACAATAATCTAGGTGAAATTGCCTCGTGTTAAGGTTTAATGCAGAGACAGTCTGTATGTAAGCTCGGTCATGGCGAAAACGCCAACTATGTACAAGAAGAATAAAAATAATCATGAGTGACGTAAATTTCACTGGGACCAGCCGTCATCCCCCCAAACCGGACCCCCGGGAGGAGTATAAGAAGTGACCTTGCGATAGTCAAGGAGAATCTTATGTTCTGTCAGCGAAGCCAACTCATATTGCAATAGTATTATCCTTACCGACTTAGTGTCATCCGCCTTGTAGGCACCAGGCAAAGCGATCCCTTCAGGAAGCTTGGTAGCTCCGGTGCCAGTGACGGTAATCTGGTGACAGCCAGGGTAAAACTGAGCCAGGTTGCCATCCTTGTTGGTTCGCTGAAGGCCGAGAATCTCATGTCTGTAATCGAGAATTTAGTCTTTGTTTCCTCCCTAGAGGACATGGATAGAATAAAACCAACCTCAAGATATATTCACCAGGGGCGATCTTAGATGGCAGCTTGATGGTGTATGTGCTGTTTTGCTCTGGAAGCCGCTTGCTGGCCCAGGGGATGGCCTCGTTGGCATCGTAGCCTGACTGATCAATCTTGACCCAAACGTTGCCTTTGCTGCCGTCGAAGTTGCTACACTTGCCACCACAATCGGCGAGGTAGGTCATGACTATCGCTGTGTTAGCAAATCCTGTGTAGACCAAGGCTGATCTCCTTTATCATAACGCACTGGGGCCAGGGTGGTCGCTTTTCCACTCCGTCCACATGAACTTGACGGTGCTGCCGGCAGGAACGCTGGCAGTCTCGGTTGCAGGTATATTGTTCTTGTCGGAGCCGATGTTGCAGGTGATGGCGTCGGTCTGTTAATTGATTAGTCAGAACAGAGCTGGTTAAGGATCGGTAGAATGCTTGGAATTGACATACCGTGAAGAGGCCATCAGTCACCGGACCATTGTCCTTGAACTTGCGAGTGATCTTGTTGACCTTCTTGGAAGGGTCCTTATAGGGATTCCAGGTGTCAATAAGATTCTCGCCGAGCATGATCTGCTGAACGAAGCCGTGGGCGGAGGCCGTCGCGGCCAGCGCAGAAACAAGAGTCAAAGCAGTGAACTTCATATCGAGAATGGCACCACAGGAGCAGAAGAAACGAATGTAAAAACGAAAACAAAGAATTACCGTGCTTCAAGCATAATGAAAACTTGAAGCGACGGCATCCAGCGTGACATATATAGCCACTTGTCTTGCGGTGCAAGATTTTCCTGGTTGGTGGACTCTATTCGAAGACTTGGCACGTTACAATGAAGCTTTCCATGTCCATTCCATCATCATCACCCAAGGCCTGTCGCATTCACCCTTGCAGCAGTATCCACCATAAAATGTTAAATGATTGGGCTCGTCTTGGCATTCAAGAACAGTGTCGAGGACAGCATCTGATGTCTCTGCCTTGAATAAACAACCAGCCGGTCGGCAAAGCTTCCGAACACAGTTCCAATTGGTGGGAATTTCTCCCGAAGAGGATGTCCGACAAGGCTACAACGCTGCAAGCTTGCGGTTCTGCAGATCCTTTATGAAGCCAGGCAAAGGAGAGACTGAGATTGGCCATAAGACAGATAACGGTGTGAGCTTAATTACTTAACTGTTGTTCGGAACCTCGATACGGTTAGGCGAGTCTGAAGCTTATTGAGGGGGATGGGGTATGCCCGTGCCCGTGTCAGGCTGGCGGATCATTTCCTGTCTCCAAATTGAGTTAGGGGGTTCTGTGGAGCATTGCCCAACTATCGGAAACTGAACAAGTTGGTCTTGATGGCGATTGTTGATTCAAGAGACAAGGTCAGATACCCAATAACTTGAGTAATTATTTTGGCCGTACTTTATGTTGCATAGTCTAGACAACTGGCAACTGGATATTTTAGCTCCTGATCCTGCTTCTCAAACACCGCCTCACATTGCACAGCTATATTAGTAACGAGCAGCAAAGATTTTCTTGCAAAAGAGTGTGTGTCTTCAAAGCACCGAATCTGTCTAGAGTTGCTTTCCTGGAAGATAGTGACTAAGGCAACAAGAATGAAAACTTCGGACATGGGTCGCTCTCCTCATGTAAGAAAATTGTAGTCCTCAGCAATCTGGTCCCGCATTGGTCCATTCCTTAGTCCGTTCAATGGGCGGTCCAGTCGTCTTCAAGGTTCTTGTAAACAAACATTATTCACCTTGTTGTAGGTAACAGTACTGGCAATAAACTGCGCAGGTTCATCGATCGCAATATCGAAGAATGGCCCAGCAGGCGTGCGTAAGTCTGCAATGGCATAGGGCTTGGCCCTCCACCGCTCCTCCATTGGATCCATGGAACATGTAAACCCTATACCAAGGTGCGCAGTGATCATCTCACTCGCAAGATCGAATGCCTGCACAGGCTTCGTCAAAAGACCGCCGTCAGAGCCGATGACTTGGAAGAATAGGTTTGCGTTAGGCGTGTTGGAGTCGACGAGGTACAACGCGAATGCGCGGGACATGGATGCATGCAAGAATCGGAATTGGTACTTGCGGGGTTCAACATCGAGGAAAGACCACGGTTAATCATTGACATGAATAACATCACCCCAAAGGTTATCAGTCTCTCCTTTGGTTGAAAATAGCGTACCGTCATCGTTGTACCGCTTCGATGAGAGAATGAGCGGTATTTCATAAACCCCATAGTCTGATGGCAGGTCAAGTGCGTTTTCTGCCTCACCCTCGATCAAGTAAGATTCTGCTTCGCCCATTTGAACGTTCTTTGCTGTCTTGGAGTTCACTTGGACAGAAAACTCCATATCAGAAATAACGGAGCACAGAGGACTCACGATGTGCATGGCATGGTCGTGGCACCAAAGCAACCTAGCAGGCTATTAATTGGGATAGTAGTAGTTCTTTTACTCTCCCGGATTGGTGATGTCTGCCGCGAAACCACCAACTGCGGCACGGGCGTAAGAACACCAAGAAGATGGACAGAAACTTCTACGGCAGCGTTGTTGATGAATCTAATTACAGACTCCGTACCGCCTGGAATAATCAAGGTTGCGCCTGGAGACGTGCCATCGTAGCTTACGAGCGTGGCAGCGCAGGTTGGGATAATCTGCTTGGCGGAAAGGCTTGTGTCCAGCTCATAGTACCATATGTTTCTTCCTTTCAACGGGTTTTTAATCTTTTTAAAAGTTATGTCATACCCGTCGGGGCAAGAGAAACTTTAGGTGGCTATTTACCTTAGAGGCTTCTTGACCGGCGGAATGGGCGGAATAAGAGGAGTCACTATGTAGATCAAGGTATACTCTAGGCTTTCCTATTATTTTGTAAGCTTGAATAGGTCCTCGGGATTACCTTCCACAATCTGGGAAAGAGCGGTGATCTCTTCCTCAGGGATCCGAGAGACGTGGGTCGCTGGAAAAGGAGTTCTGCACTCGAGTACATCTAACAAAAACAGCGGCCTGAAACATACCAACGGCAAGTCCAAACCGCATGAGGCTGATGGAAATGTGACTGATTAGATGTTGATGAGTGACCAATGTTCCAAGCGATATTTCAAGCTATAATTAATACAACCAAGATCGGCTGATGGAGGTAGAGGAAAGGTAAGTTCAGACCTGAAGATAGCCTGGTTTGATATTTAAGCTTCCGATGATGCGAGATGTGTATGATGAAAATTAATGGTTTCAGTATGGTTACCAGCACTATCTCAACTTTGCAGATATTAGTTCAACGACGAACCAAAGTAAGTTCATCTTGCCAGAATGATCATTCCAGGCCTCAGACTCTCACCTTCAACGGTCATGTACCTGTAAGATTCCCCCGGCTATCAGCTTGATAGTACATCAATACCCAATGTTAGCTCTCTTACTGTAAAAAAATCCCGCATCACAAAACGCGATATCAATAACTTCATGATCCTAGCTGGTAGACTCATGAGCAGCACAGCCATCGTGGCAGGCTGAGGGTCTGCAGTTAGTCTGCAGAGTAACTGTGAGATCCACAAACAATGACAATTTGCTTTTTTTCCTCCTCTAAACCCATGAAGCCTTTGTCGTAGAGATCAATGATAGCTAACTGACGCGGATACCTGAGATGGATCCATCTCGGCAAGTCGGAGCCTCTCGGCAGCTTAGTGTACAATGAACGGTTGTGAATCAAGCATATTTATTGGAAAAGAAGAGAATTGATTATGATAAAATATGAGTTCAAGTGAAACGGAGCGAGGCCCCAATCTTTACCTCATTACCCAGTCGGTACCTAAAGCTCAGTGGCAATCGTATTAATTGCTTGTTCGAGGAGCTGTATCAGAGGCATTAAGCTAGCTTCCCGCGAGGCTGGGCCGGAGTGGCTGATCTTTGGTATTGCGGCGGCGTTTGGCACTTGAGATAGAATTTGACCCTGGAGGTGGTCCAAAGCCCTGTCCGAGGCTGGCCGGCGTGCGTTAAATACAACCATACATACATACATAACTCTAAAAACAACATACTTAGTGTGCTAAAAGAGCTTTTTTGAATCTTTGAAATATTTTGCCCTGTGATTCGCATTTCACTTGGGTCACGCAGGAGGATGAAATAGTAGTACGCCATATGTCAACAACACTGAATTAGCTAGTCTGATGTAACTTATGTGCTACTAGTGATTGTCTAGGAGCATTGGAGCTAAGAGTATTGTGAGATCCTTAGTACTCAGCTGGTTGAGGCTGATTTCGTTGAAAACGTGACGTTGAACCAAGGCGTGTCGCAAGGATGTCGAGTTAATGTCAGTATCAACAGTGCGCACATATTGTAAATAGTAGCCCCTCTTCTCAGCATTGCCGTCGCCCATACCTACACACATCCACAGGATGACCCTTGGTTGGCCAGGCTTGTTATCATCTGGCTGACTTTAGTTACTTGGATGATACAGATCGACTTTTTGGCTATACTGACCATCTGTACCACCATATGGGGAGCGGCACCATTCTCCAAATCCAGCCCACGTGAACGGCTTGCCGTTTGTACCAAACTGTGTGGGAATATGTCTAGCTCTGTTCGTGACCAGTATCCTCGGTAGCTCATATGGCGGGTTCGCGAGTGGGCATTCGGGTTTCAAGTTGTCTGGGCCAATCATGTTCGAGAGTACCAGCTTGAATCCGTCTGCCTTGGTCAACCGTACCAGAGCCTCCATGAACGGTTTGAAAGGATACCAAGTGCTTGTCCACACCCAAACCCTGTCTCTTGGAATGGAACGTATCGCACCCCATATGTCTGCTCTGCGCTTCCGATGGAGAAAGAAACCCGGGGCTTGACTAGACATCTTGTGCCTTAATTGAAAGTCCTCGCTCGGAAGAATGACGATTGCAATTGCTGCCACTTCGGGTCTGAGCCCTGACAATAGTGCATCGATATGCCCCCGGTGTGGTGGATTGAAAGAGCCGCCGTATACCAAGAGGAGATTTTCGCGATCGGGTTCTAAAACTCCTGTAAGCTGTTGTATCGTGCTGAGGTCGGCTTCTGATGTCAAATGGGCCTCCTCATATGCTCTCCGTAAGTAATCACGGAGAGACGCGCCTGGATTGCTGCCCATTCCGAGTTCAGGAGTGTAAAATCAAACATATGGAGAAAGATGAGTAGCTGATATGGAAGAACAGAAATGATGGTCGCACAAAGCGCATTAGGGTGGCCTAATATACTTTGATTCCGTGTGCCCTTGTCTTCTTGGAATTCGTTGTTCCTTCTTTCCGTCCTTTCTTCCATCACGCAAGTCGTAGGCCCCCGCACACCCCTAGCTACATGGCGATAACCAAACGGCCCTGCTTACCCACAGTTACCACGAAGGGGAGGGGGTGCGCTCTGCAAAAAACATGCACCTCCCCAACCAACGCAGCGTTGGAGGGAGAAAGGCCCCATCCGGACAAGATGTGATGAGAGAGTGGGTCGATTGCGTTCGTCGTAAACCATCCATTGTCCATGAGGAATCAAACGGCAGAGTGAACAGATCAGGGGAGTGGCTAGCGGAATCGCGTGGACATTTCTCGCATCCGTAGAAAGAAGGACTGAAGCTTTTGCGTTGGGGCGTCTGTCGCAACAGTTCGGCGACGAACGTCATAAGTCACTCCCTCTAATAGCCCAAGACCTACTAATTGTAAAACTAATCTATGACTCAGTCTACGATCAACCAGGAGATGCCAAAAAGTCATCTTAACCATTTAGAAAAGTAGGCCACAAGTCGTTAGCCACGTTAAGCCCCGGCTATCGCAGTCGAATGTCTTGATGGTAACGAACAAGTTTTGATTTGAGACGGGGCACTTTGTGCTGTATGAGGAGGGCATCTCCTTCGAGTTGACCAAAAAGTGTTAGCTAGACTATATGAATGCAACATATACACATCTGGACTGCAATTGTGCTTGCTAGACGTATCAGGCAGTAAATAGAGCTTGTGTATTCTCCTCTTGATTAGCGACCTATGTACCACCTGTACGTGACGGAATTCGCACTAGGCTGGCAGTTTGATCCAACAGGCCACAAATACAACAGTGGTCAATACCGGAATCGCCAATCCCAAGTCTACCGTGAACCTCAACCTTTTGCTGATCATCATAGTGCTGAGGAGTCCTACGACGACCATGGCCGGGTGGAACTCCAACCAGGTGCCGAGGAAGAGTTGGCTCGAGACGATGCCGAACGACCAGTCCATGTACGCAAAGACAGCCACTACCGTTGATATAACCAATGCTGCGTATGCAGTAGCAAAGCCTTCTTGGTAGAGAGGCTTGCCACGACCGTCCTTTGGTACCAAATCCGCCGCCACGTTGAACCTCGCCAGCCGAGCAACGCCACACACGACGTAAAAAGCCAATACGCCCTGATCCACCAGAGTGTGGAATCCAAGGGAGAACAACATGATGGCTGGGGCCACAACAAAGGTGACCTGGTGAATAGTTAGTATAGAGAAAGGACACGAGGTGGGAATTGCGAAAACCGTACCAAGTCTGAGAGGCTGTCGAGTTCTTTTCCCCACTCGGAGCATTCGTTTCGCCATCTCGCAACCATCCCGTCGAAGCGATCAAATTCATACCCAAGGAAGATGAAAACGTAGGCGGCCACAAAACGTTGGTGTATGGAACAGAACATTGAGAGGGCTGTTTTGGAGTCAGTGTCATTACGACGGCTAGATAGATCGGCACTTTGGACTCAATTCTTACCTCCACATAAGGCTGTACGGACAAGGATAGTTAGATTTCTGGAACTGTTTGATGACCCATAAGGTATTTGGGATGTATCGACATACCGTTGGACAGCGTCAAGTAGTCGGCGACTCGAAGACGACTGGGCAATATCTTATTTAGTTATGTAACAGCACATGAGCAGAACGGCGAACACAAACCTAATCATATCAAACTTATTTTCTCTAGCAACAGCTATGGCGTCTTCAAAGAAGGGTTCAATGTATAGTTAACTGAAGTGTAATTGTTTGTGTATTCGATTGTCTCATGAGATGGTATTGGACGTTGTTGGTGAAAGACAAGTCGGCGATTACGAGTAAATATATGAACGTAGATAGATTTGCAGCCGACACCTGCTGTCTGGAGGCCATTAATCTCTGAGAGTTCTCGAACCCCCTCCCTGTATTGCACGCCCCTTCTCTTACCCTCGCACTCCTAAGGAGCCCTGTGCACAGTATGAAGTTGATGCATGAATTTTTTGCTGGCCATGTACTACGAATGCGTGATGCCCGATATCGGTCTGCGTTTGCTGCGGCTCAGAGTGTTTTGGTCGATTGTGACTAAAACGATTGTGACTGAGGGAGGAGAGGTTGGGAGTTGGCGTACGACAGACACAAGGGCTCGCTACATCGTAAGCACCTGCCATACTAGGATGTCTTTGCTCCTCTGTTGGCCACGTAACGTAGTATGTTGCACATGCTGAGTCAGGCCATTACTACAAACCGTGGTCCAACATCATGCACGGGAAACTATCCCCACTGGGAACTACGATGAGTGGGCTCAGCACGGGCACAAAGTTTTCGTATGCGGGACCGCACCAAAGATATGTACCTTTTGTTTTCGGTAGCTGCTATGTGTATGTGGGCTCGAACCACTTGCTGCAAGGCCTTGATGAGTGACTGGTACGCGACGTGGATGGCGATCCGAGGTAATTTGAGAACCGGTGGGGGAAGCATGCCATTGGCCACAAAGGGCAAAGGGGGAGTATTGGGCAGCCCGGCCGAAGTGATTTGAGACAAAAAACGTTCATTGCCCTCGCTATTTCGTCATTTTACCCTCCCAGATTCAGCAACCGCGATTCCACCCCCGACTGGCTTCTGGTGATGACATGCGCTGAGATGCTCACCCTGCGGGCGGAGACTTGACAAAACGGGGAGGACGCCGGTGCTCGATGGTCGCAGTGAGTGGGGTATATGGGGCCGGTGTCCAACATCCACAAGTTGGTTCCAACTGCCTACGATGTGACAGACGATCAAAGCTTGTCAACCTTGGCGTTTTTTTACGGTTTTATGAGCAAGGGGCCCAAACAACCAACCAGCCAACCAATCCGGTTTCAACTACACTTGATAGTAGCTACCCCCTTCCCCCACAACCCGTCCTTGATGCCACAGGGCGCCGTGTTGACCGAGAATATCACGTAACTACCAGCCGTGGGTGACTCGGACATGAACTAAATTGCAGGGTTACTGATTTCGGCGGCTGCCTGAACAGGGACGCACGCAGTTTTGACGTGTTCCCTCACAGTCAAGATTGTGAGTGGATCCTGATGGAGGCTAGACCGATTCTACGTACAGCCTGGATACATAGCACTGATGCAGGCTTCTTGCAACCATGTCAGGCCTTCGTAGTAGAGGCGCCGGTTTGATATCCACCTTCCGTTCCAACTGCATATCTACATTAGTCGTCTGACTCACTGTCTGCTGTAACTTGACTTCTATCCCGGTGTCAGACGGCGTTCTGTCTTGATGAGGAATCTGGACCGGGGAGGCCGGTTGCGTTGAGGACTGTGGATTTCAGTAAACACGTCAGAGGTGCGGTTTGCGCCTTGCTGGAATGGCCAACACAGAGTTGTTGGCCCGGTGTCGCATTCCACCTGTTTTTGGCTGGCTGGATGATGTACGCTTGAATCCAGCATTCAACGCCGTCCAACACCCGCACCCTCCCGTCTGATTGAACCACCCATCTGGCGAGAGATACCAACACATTCTTGTCACGGCGTTTTGGTGTGCAGAATCAAGTACGAGACGTGTGAGTTGGGAAGGTTAGACGACTCATCCCGACCTACAAGAAAATCCATTACACAGCAGTTGTTTTACTGCTGAGAAACGTCAAGTGGTTCTGTATAATGTAGCCAGTATTGTCCTTCTGACCCTAGCTAGCCACTCCATCCGGACATGGCACCATTCATTCTCCTGTTTCATAACCCATCTAGCACATCTTTGGACACTTCGCGCAGGCGCGCACACATCTCCAGCACGTGCTTTCTGCTGATCCTCGATCGCACCATGAAGTAAGCGACAAACCCGGCGCCCCCTCGTGGTGATAGAATACTCCCAGGTTGCGTTAGCAACTCGGCCCTGGACACATGCGGAGCAACTTCTGGTAGCCGTTGCATGACAGAATCCAAAAGACCGTCTGGTACGACAATGGCCTCTCGGTGGATGGGGGTGACTGTAACCCCGCACCAGTACTGAGATGGATAGGAAAATGGTGAAGATAAAGCGACGAGCCGTCTGTGGTCTCCCAGGGCCCGAAGATATTGAAGAGCACAGTAGTCAACTCCATAGGTGTGAAGGGCTGGGAAAACACCCTGGATACCGGGTGGGCGAGCGTTAACTTCTATCAAAAACGCGTCTGATGGGGCCTTTGCTGGTGTGTTACTGTGAGCCAGGTCGACGACGCCGTCCAACTCTCTGTAACACATTGAAGAGTTGCGCACGCGAGCCTCAACGTGGAATACGCCGGAGCGGAAGCCTAGTTGGAGAAGATTCTGGTGTAAGGTCGACCGGAGCAGATCTATCTCTCTTGCGTCTAGCCTACTAGGCAGTAAGACGACGGTTTCGGCAAAATTGTCGGAAACTGTGGCATCCTTGGCGTCCGCCTGGCATGGAAAGTCGTCTGAGATCTCGAAGAAGAGGATTTCCCCGTCCCACAGGACAAAGTTTGCGTCCACTTCCGGTCCTTCAGCGTAGGTCTCAAGCAGGATTCCGTACTTGGACAGCCCTTCGTCCATTTGTCGTATGGCCTGGCGCAGGCCCAACTCGTCATTGACCCTCTTCACGCCCCGGGAGGCACCACCCCGACATGGTTTGACCACCAATGGATATCGCAAGGTTCCTAGCAGGCTGATGGTAGAAGGTTCCTCCAGTTGTTCTTTGTTTTCTAGGTGCACAGCTTGGATAGTAGGATTCCGGAGTATACTGCGCGTCCCCGCCTTGTAGTGTGCTTGGAGGATCGCCTCGACGGGTTCCGTGAGAAGCTCCAACATTTCTGCTGCTTTTGCAGTAGCAATGACAAATTCGTCCGAGAAGGTAACAATGGCATCAAGGCTGCGTCCCTCGACAGCCTTGACAATGTTGGAAGGCAGCGCTGTCTCATCGGAGACGTCAATAGCGATGAAGTCGTCCCGAAGGTGCGAGTAGGGTCCATTTTCGAGCCAATGCCCTGGTCGATCGAGAACGATGATTGATAGGCCGAGGGCTCGGGCGGCGTCAAACGGTCCTTCGGAGCCATATGAGCCTTTGGTCATGTCGAACATGGGGCGCCCGCCTACTACAGCCACGGTCCGAGCAACTGGCGCTGTAGGGAGCACCCAGTCGAACGACAAGCGAGCGTTCAAGTCTCTGTCCAGCAGCCCCAGAGCCTCATGATGCGATTTCGCATACTTGTTCGCAACCAAGACTCCAGGGGAAGAGGCCAATAGAGCGGGGAGCGTGCTTCCGCCGTCTGTCTGGACCGGTAGGAATTGCGCTCCGGGGTTCGAGAGTTTGATGACAGAAGCGACAAATTCGGAATGCCACATTCTCAACTCAAGAATGTCGCTCCTGCAAAGGTATCCTTTTCGGGGAACGAACACGACCTTGGTGGCCACTTCGACCTCCTCAGTAAGCAGTCGCTTTGTGTAGCAGGTGCGGACGAGTTCGGTCAGAGCGCCAAGTCCGCTGCCACCCGAGATGGCCAGACCTTCGTCAGAGTCATTCCCAAGTCCCGCGCCACCGAGAACCGAGGGAACGACACTTATAATGAGGTCGAGGCAGTGGAAATGCTGAGGAGCGTTGGCAGGCCACCTGGTATGAGAGAACTTCCACTGGCAAGAAACATTTATCGGTATAACCCCTAACAGCCTCAGTTAGTCTAGGCAGAGTGTACCACTATGAGAAGGAACCCTTACCATTCTCATCTCTTATATCAACTGAGAAGACCTCGCGTGCAAACACTTCATGACCGGCGTGGTCTGGGCTTGTGTAGATCGGTGCTTGATTATGCATGATGAATGATTTATTGATTTATAGACAATATTTACAAGTCAATAAGTGTGATGTTATCCCGGAAAAAAAGGGACAAGACAGCTGCCGAAATATAAATGATCGCCGTGTGTTTGTTCTTACTCGACAAAAGGGGACATTGGAATTGACTAATATGAAGACGACGTTGGGTCTCTCGGCTACGCGGATGCGGGCGCGGGCGGCCGGGTCGGCAAAGTGGTGCCGAGATGGAGCAAAGGCTTCAACCCACCAGGAGAGAACCATTCCCTCGCTCACGACGATATGATCTAAAATGACGCGAAGCGTCGCCCCACTTCCACCGAAGTCGGGCTCCCCTAGTATTGGGTCTGGATCTTTGTCTCGAGGCGGGTCTCTGGGCTAGTTTCCTAGCTCTATGTGGGCTTCCTTGACACTAAAAGCGTGAACCAACATGGTTTCCAGGTCCCCGTCCGGGTCAGTCACATCTGCCTGCCTGAACAGGCAACTTGAGGCCTTGTCGGCGGCAAGGCGTTATGTCAGAAGCTTGTTTAAACTGCATGGGTTCGGACTATTTACCCCCTACGGATAATGAATACTACCACGCACCAACAACATGAATGACAATCCGGCCTCCCCGAACCAGCCTGTTGATGGCCAAGGGGCCCTTGCTGCGGAGACAGACGTCGCTTTGCCTTCAGCATTCTAAAGCAACCGGGGTCGTTTGCGTTTTCATGAGGTAATCCCGCCATTAATATCATTCTTTTAGATACATAGGATAGTAGCCAATACATTTCACACCGCATCTTGCGTGTCCATCGCAAGAAATTTGTTATTTGATTACAACCGCCGCCTTTGATCACATACAGACACCCTCTCACTTTTTTACACAGTCTTAGCAGCGTCTTTTATCTCAACTAAATTCTCAGTGTTTAGAAAGACAAACAGCCCTTCAGTCTGACTACAATTAAATCAAAGGGCGCCTATGCTGATTTCTTACCATCGACACTATGAATTCGCCAACCAGAGAACACGAACGACGTGAAGCGACCGATGAGGAGTGCCAAAATCTCCCACATGTGGCTGACTCAGTGCCTTCTGTCGTCTGGGTTGCCCTTATGATCGGTGCAGTGGAAAGGTTTACCTTCTATGCAGTTACAGCACCGTGGCGTACGTATTGGCCTACTCCCCCCCTCTTTCTGCAGAGAGAATGACGTGAGAATGGCTTGCCAGCATATGGTTGGAATCAAGCACTGACTGCCATCATGTAGAAAACTACATTCAGAATGCTCGTGATAGCATAGCTGTCCCTGGTGCTCTCGGCCTCGGACAAGCAAGCGCTACAAACATCTCCAGTGCCTTTTATTTCTTCACTTACCTCATCCCTCTCCCATTCGCCATTGTTTCAGATGCATGGCTAGGACGTTATACTACTCTATATATTAGTCTTGCGTAAGCCCTATTTCTGTCCTGTATACTTCTCAGCTCAGATCAATGCTAACCCTAGCTTCTTGACATCTTGCTACATATAGACTCAGTCTTTGTGGAAATGTAGTGCTTTTTGCGACGTCAATTCCATCAGTGACCGGAAACTCAGTCAAGATCATCGGCTTGGCATTCTCCATGGTTTTATTGGGCCTTGGGACTGGTGGCGTTAAAGCTACCATCTCCCCGTTTATCGGTATGGTTCCATTGTGGTGGTCGCACGTGACACCTTCTTCTATCAGCATCTTTTCCTAAATCGTCATCTGTTCCAGGTGATCAATATCCAGTCTCAGCCCCTCAAGTCTTGGTTACGAGAACTGGCAAACGTGTTGTGACAGATCGAGCAATGACTCTCCAATACATTTATAGTATCTTCTTCTGGTGAGTGGCTCCTTGTCTTCTGGGCGGGTACTAGGTATCCCGTGCTCATATTTGACTCTAAGGGTTACCAACATTGCGGGTCTGTCCGTTGTTGCCGCGACGTACCTGGAGAAACAAGTTGGCTTCTGGGCTGCCTACCTACTGCCACTATGTTCCATATGGATCACGGTCCCTCTGCTACTTATCTGGCAAAAGTCTTTCGGTAGGTAACGAGAGAAATGAGCGTACGTCTTGGTTTACCGCTAACAACATCCAGTCAAGATTCCGCCGCAAGGCAACGTCCTGCCACAAGCAGCTAGAGTCATACTGTACTCGGTCCAAAACCGATTCCGGTTGGATTCGGCAGAACCCGCGTTCCAGGCTGAAAAGTACGGACGAACAGTCCAATGGGACAACCTATTCGTGTCGGAGATAAGAAGGGGTCTGAAAGCGTGTAAAGTCATGTTCGTGAAGCCACATTCCTATTCTAGGCATTTAAATAACTGACTTGTTGATACCCAAGGGCATGCTTTGTGCCATTCCACTTGTGCATGAACCAAATGGCGACCAACCTGATCTCACAAGCAGGTCAGATGCGTCTCGGCGGGTTCCCAAACGATACAGTTCGAGTATTGAATCCTATTGCGTGTATTCTGCTAGGTCCTGCTGTGCAAAAGGTGCTCTATCCCACTCTCCAGCGTGTGGGGGTGGTATTGGGACCTATTTCTCGTATGACACTCGCGTTTGCGGTAATGAGTGCGGCGATGGCTTTTGCCGCCGGCGTGCAGAAGCTGATATACACAAGAGGACCATGCTATGCACACCCCCTTTCTTGCCCAGGCTCGCAGGGCGGCATTATACCAAACGCGGTGAGCATCTGGGTACAGGCACCCTTATACTTCATTCTAGCCTTCGCGGAGATCCTAGGCTTCACCACTCTCTATCAGTACAGTTACTCCGAAGCGCCCAAAAACATGCGCAGCCTGGTACAGGCATTGGGCCAACTGAGCTCGGGCGTTGGATCCGCACTCGGGATGGCTGTCTCGCCGCTTTCGGTCGATCCATTAGTGCTCTATCTATATGCTGGACTGGCGGTGCTCATGATTATGTCTGCTTTTGCTTTTGCTTTGGCATTCAAGAAGTATGATGAGGTCCATGAACAACAAACTGGCCCTGCGTGATTGACGAACTACACTTCTACTCAGCAGCGATTGGTTCTTATAACCAAATAGTTTAATAAGAGTGCTCTGCTGATGATCTTGTACACCTCTGACTGCTCAAGATCAAGCAATGTACGCAAATTCTCTCTAGTTTGAAATATGCAAGTCATGGCGATCAGCCGGCGGGGACAGCCCATTCGCTCCATGATCGCCATGACCTTCGGCCAAGCAGTACGGCTTTGTTCTTGTACGCGGAATTGAGTTCAAATTCCGCCTTGATCAGAATGTTAGTTACGTTGGTAAACTTATCACGCTGCCATCTGGTGACCTCCTCCAAGGCGCTCAGAGTCAAGCCCAGTGACTACCGTCCTCGCCACATTCTATGCCAGTAGGTGAGGCGAACGGCAGGGTCACCGCAAACCTGGAAACAAGGCTACCAACTATCGCTGCATCAGACCCGGACCGTCATGTCGTATGATGCGGATGCTATAAAGGTCGACTCGAGTAAGCAAGGAACCGTGACCGAGCCGCCGTAGCCTTCGAGCTTCTGCATACACTCGTCAGTATCGGCGTGCCAGATCTGGATCGTCTTATCAAGTGATCCTGGCGCTACAAAGGTCGAGTCGTCTATCGTTTGGATTGAGCTGACCGACATCTGCTCGGCGGCTTCGCTTCCAGCGTTGGACGTGTTGATTGTGCAGTACCGCGTGTCGGAGAAGTTGGATGGCGTCGTATTGAATGATGAGGGCGCTCAGAGGTTGATCAGCTGGTAGGGCGGGGGTGATTGCGAAATGTCGGTGTACGGGCGAGGCTGGGAAGGAGTCGCGCTCATCGTGATGGTTTCCAGTTGCTTGTGGGCCAGCTTTACTTCGTTACGGGACTGCTTCAGATCTTCGTTCATCTGCTTCATAGCCTCATCCAGATTTTGCTCACTAGAGATTTCTTTTGGTGATTCAGATCCATTCAGACTATTGTGGGAGGCGAGAAAAGCGGCAAGCCTCACCCGGCTCACCCTATTAGATAGACGGTAGCAAGCCTAAAAATCTCCAAACGCAGGTTCCAAGGAAGGGCATAATGTATATCGCCGTGTAAGGCGAAGCCGATATATCCTCTACATCTGTTAAGTAGAGTCAGCTTGAAATTTGAAAGGTATATACAATATAACCGTAAGGGTTATAATACGAATGAGATAAGCTAGCCTGTTCTTTAATTGTTTCCTGGATTCAATAGATATAGGCAACGTCTCCTACCTAGAGGCGACCTTCTATGGACCTTTATCCTACAGACAGCTCCAGGCGACGCGAAGTACCACCCTGACTTTACATCAGCTACCGGAAACCCCAAAGCGTACCTCGAGTCGTTGGTACCGGCGAAGGGACTGGAAATGCTGGCTCTCTAGGTACTTGAATGATGCTATGGCTAAGGCTGCGGGGATGGTTCCGAAACGTAGGCGATTGATGGAACTCTGACCGCGAGGCTTTGGTATAAATACAACGGACGGTACCACTATACCTGCACTTTGTCTCGGCAATATGTAGGCACAACACTAATCGCACTCCTCAATTCATTTCCAAAACCTAATGAGCATACCCATCTATAATGTGCCCCGAATGTCATGATCTGAGTTGGCTGATGAGCCTCCTTGAATCGTCTACCAATCTTAGACAAGTCGGTATTCTATCGGTAGGGCCACAGGTCGAGCGATAACTTGGGGGGCAATCAGGCGCAGGAGGTACCTCGTGCCAGCACTTCTGCCGCTGTTCGAGACGATCTATTAGTGTTACCAGACAAAGTGTTTTGTGATCTTCGGCACCAAAAATCTCCTTTTTGACGACTCGACGCATGATGCTGCCCCATTCAGTAGGGGATATCTTGACCGAGAAAGAAGCAGATGTATTCGTCGTAGGCGAGTAGCTGTACTGTATGGCATCATTGGTCCCACTTTGGACGATAAGTTGTTTCTCAATACCCATGTTGCGGGCTTGTTTCTCCTCTTCGTCTATTGCATCCAGTATTCTAGCGTATGATTCGGCGAGACATAGGCAGAAAACGCCAAGCAAAACCGCATTCTGGATTATTGCCAAGTAACGCATTGGGCAGGATGTGCAAGTAAGGACGTCAACGGCTGAGTTGACACAGTTGCGAAGAAAAACCAAGTCGTCCGGTGCCGATAACTTATGCTTGGACTTGAGCTTATCCAGCAACAGATAGATGATTGAGAGACAGGCACACGAATCTGTAGCATGTTGTTCTGCTAAGGCAAGTGGGTTTGTTATTTGAGTCTCAATAAACGGATTCGAGCGCATGCTTCTATCAGCCATTAGTTGTGTTAATAAAGTGATCGAGATATTGCATGCATGGATGGAGCGCCCCTCGTACCTTTCATAGGTCTCAAAATCAATGACGTAAGGAGCGGCCGGCCCGCCATTGCTCTCCAAATGCGATGCATTTTGACCTGATAGAGTAGGTCCAGACTCGTCATTGGTGTTTTGTTGCGCGCCCTCGGTGTGACCACGTGGAACAATTGAAGTGCGCTGATTGTCAGTGGAAGATGGTGTTGAAGACTGGGCATCGGGTACAACCCGGCGACGCGGGCGGACTCCCGACAGCTTGGAATCTAGCCGTCGCGTTTTTGGCCTACCCATACGCATCTTTGGAGAATAATGGCAGGTTTGACTGGTAGCGAGGCATCTGGAACAAGCAGGACGTTCGCCAGGACATCGAACTTTCTTTAAACCTGTCGAGGAGCTCATCAGATAAGGAAGTATGCATAGTTGGGTCGGAAGCTCATCAACGTACTGCAGTTATCACAGGTTCCGCGAGCGGGCCGCAGTATCGGTTCGGCGGAATCGCTAGTATAGCTGACTTCTGCTTGCATCGTCTAGAAAGGCCCTCTTGATTGTATTTGAGAACTAAGAAGTGGGGAGGTGGTTGAGGATTATTCAGCGTAGTTTAAACTAGAACTTGGTTTCAAAGAACAAGTTTTTGATGTGCCTAAAGGGGCCGCAGGACTGTCTTTATTCTAATTTGATCTAATTTGCACATGGAAACACGTCAGACTCGCCACGGAACGGAAGAACTATGGTACAGGGGCCACACTGATAAGATGAGCTCGGTGGGATAGGCCTGGTTCACTATAGCGTCCGTTAGTGTACGAAAAACCCCGCATTCCACGATTTCTCGCAAGTCATACCCCTGAATTATAACTTTCGCCCTTAGATATCCCCAGGCCTGGCGGCCCGGCATATTCTTCTCTCAAATGAATCATGTTTGCTACTTTCGAGCTCTTCTCAGGAGGGTGGGTTGACTCTAAGCAGAAACCGCGACTTCGCCGGTCGCAAGGTGGCTGTATACCATGTAAGACTGTGTCTGTTTCGCTTCTCCGAAATTGCTGACTTGCCCCTGCTGTAGGCCATAGTCGACACAAGAAATGTGACGAGCGCCGCCCCGTTTGTGGGAGCTGTTCAGCACGGCGGGCTACTTGCAGTTGGCGCAGCAGTCTTTCAAATCCTGCACGAAACCACAACCCGAAAGTCAAGAGAATCTCCTCAAGCTCTCAGCTCGCAGTTCCCCTGAGTCACAATCATGACCAGCATAACTCGACCACCAGTCTCAATATCAGAGACAATAGTATCCTGCAGGGAATGCGCCAGGGATTCTCGCCGTTACGATGTTATTATCCCTTCAACATCTCGAACGTGTTCAACGAATGCTCCCAAGGTCTGCCTTCATGCTCAGTAGTGGGACTACTCCAGGTGCTTGATCAAGCCATGTCGCGGCTGGATTCAGGACAGGAATTCTCAATGCTTGGTCAGATCTTTGGGCTATTGGCAAGTTCTCGCAGCATGCTCCATGCATGGCTTGCTTGTTCTTCCATTATCATATCGCATTTCCAACCAACGTGGCGTATACACGCTCTCAGGCAACACGCAAACGCCGTGAAAGAACTTTCCTTGAGCACGCGGAGCGAGGGCAGTCTCGACCAAGAGTCAGATCTCGCGACGATCCTCCTGTTACACGTCTTCAAGGTAAGCTCTAAGTCATTGCGCAAACGGAATTTGGTAACATAATGCTGATGTAGTCGACATCAGAGGTTCGAGAACTGCAGCAAGAACGCAGGCTCATACTTATCGGCAACAGCCCCATTCTGCAGGTCACTCAAACAACCCCCACGAAGTTCCTCTCAAGCATTGATGATAGAGACATTGATATATCACATTGCCATCAATAGTGTTTTCCGCCCCAGCTACTTACGTAACTACGAAGATCTTGCGAACATCATCCGACTGTGGTCAAGCTCCCCAGTTCTGCAGGCAGATTCAAGTTGTGGCCCTTCTACTAAAGCAGGGTTGTCGGCGTGGCTCCCAGTGGATATATTCGACATCATATTCAAGGCCGCACACCTTCTCCATCAACGACACCGCATATTCCCAAATGATTTACAAGCAAGATCACGGGGTCTAAAAGTTGAATTGAGGCATCTTCAACATGAAGTACTACATCACGCGGAAGGCACTAGCAGGAGCATTCTGTGGGATCCGGGCCAATCAGAAAGTATAGAACACTTGCTGAGTGGTGCTGTGCGAGCTGATAAGAATACTGTTCCAGTTCCAGCATCATACCTCTTACACACAAGTCACGATATAGAGAGCTTCCATATACGGTGTCTCTACCTTCTGGGGCTTGAGCTGCTCATAACAAAGCTTGAAATACCACTTCTGTCGGCAGATGCTCCGATGGTTGTCGAGCTAGCTGAGAGGACTCTTGTCCATCTCCAACACGTTCGACCAGATTTCACAAGCTTGCTATGGCCTATTACCGTCCTCGGAACTGGTATGGCATCAGCTAAAGGTCAGAATCTGATAATCTTACATCTCGAGACTATGCGCCACTTTGCAGGTGAGAGAGCAATACGATCTATTCTCCAATTTCTCTCCCATGCGTGGGGGTCCCGTATTCTGGAAGATACCCTGCTCCAAAACAGATTTCTCGCGAGACAAGGACCTCTGGGACAAGACTTGATAGATCTCTGTAACAAGAGCCCTTTGGGTCTCAATGTTCTTCTGGATGAGTCGCTTTTAAGAAATATCATTCTTTGAGCGGCTTGTAAAGTTGACCTGGCAGAAAAAATATAATCATATTTCTCAGACTCTGCTACTGTAATGCGCCGGTCTCCGAAGGTACCCTGGATGTTTCGTATGTTGATATCACGAGTTGCGGACAGCTGTTGATTCTATGCCAACATCTGACTAAGTGACGGCTTTTGGCTCACTGTCTACATTCTGTGGCCATCTTGTGAAACTGACTTTCAATCTCAGCAAACACACCGTCGTCGACAAGAGTAGACCACGCCGTCAAAGCCATTCCCTTTGCCGCTTCGAGTATCCTCTTATGTGCCTCCCACGTGCCAGCAGCCTCTGCAAAGGTTCGGTCGTGGGGAAATGCGCCTGGCGGCGCCGGAATTCCGATGAATGCATGCAGACCAGGCATTGTTTGACTAACATTTCCCATATCCGTTGAACCTCCCAGGTTTTCCTCCTTGCTGGCCTTGGATAAGGGAATGCCGAGGGTGCCCATATGATCTTGGAAGAGCGAGCATAGAGGATCATTAACCCAAAGATCTGCATAGGCCAAGTCTTCGCTTATGTCAATCTCACAGCCCGTGGCTACTCCACCTGCCATTAGACAATTTCGCACACGCTGACTCAGTTTCTGGAGAGACTGGAAATTGCGGCTTCGGACGGAGAACTTGACCTTGGTATATTCTGGGATTGCGTTGGTAATTTTTGGGGCCTGCAGGATACAACCGTGAATACGCTCGTCTGGCTTTATATGCTGCCGCAACATCGAGACGTTGTTATATGAGGCGACGAGCGCATCCAACGCATTGAGACCATCCCATGGGTTACCTGAAGCATGGGCAGTGGTGCCCCTAAATTCTGCGATCAAGTCGGTGACCGCGATACTGCTTTGGCCAGCAGACCCAATGATGCCCGGGGGATGGAACGCGGACTCGACCATGGGGTGGCTGGACATTGTTAGACAACAAGTGGTAAAATAACTACAGAATAGACAACTCACATCATAAGAGAGATATCAACGTTTTTATACGCATTTGCGTTGAGCAAAAGGATCTTGCCACCACCATCTTCCTCGGCGGGTGTGCCTAGCAACTGCGCTCTTCCATCGATGCAATACTTACGCAGGGCATGGGTAAGTGCTAGATAAGCAGCGATGCTGGCTATAGCGATCAGATTATGCCCGCAAGCATGCCCAAGTTCGGGAAGTGCATCATATTCTGCATTGAAGTTCACACATCGACCTTTGGAGCCATAGCGAGACTCGAAGGAGGTGGGCAGTTTGTAAGGGCCGCATTCAACCGAGTGGCCCTGCGATTCAAGGAACTCAGAGATGCACTTTTGTGCCTTGAACTCTTGGAAAGCAATCTCTGGTTCGTCATGAAGCTTCGTTTAAACATTAGCCCCTTCTTAAAGTGTGGCTATTCTCATGCCGCCAACTTACCTGCTTGTTCAAGGTGTAAAGCTGGTCTGTAAGTGTCTGAATGTGTTCCTCTATCGTGTTTCGTACATCGTCTATCTTAGGACTGAGTACAGACATGACTGTTGTGAGGAAGGCTAAATTGAATAAGTAAGGAATGAGGATGTAGATGTCTCTTCGCTCTGCAGATTGATTATCGAAAGGCCTTGATGAGAGCTCATCATCAACTTTGGGCTTTATAGCTTTTCTGTGCAAGTGATGGACCCACTTTATCCTTCTCGGAGGACGGATCATGGAGATGCGTTAGCGTGTCGGAAGACCCAATTGAGCTTAGCTCAACTGACAACGTTGGAGTATGTTGTACGAAATCTTGGCATTCGGTGTCCCTTCGGATGCCAGATGACTCCATTTTTGCCAAGGGTAGGATAGATCAAACCAAGGTCATCGAGTAGACATGGTGATCCAATTAAAAGGTCAAAAAGAACAGTTTTGGACGAAGTGGATTGCCAGATCTTGGCACAAATGGAGTCATCCGGCAACCGAAGGGATAGTAATCCGTACAAGGATATGTTGAGTAACGTCCAGAACACGCGCGTCTGCTTGTTCGTAGGTCCAGCTGATATCTGGATGAAGTCTCGCCATAGAAGTCTACCAAAGAGAGTGTACAGAGAGGTAAATGAACGCCAGTCCATAGAAACAAGTTCTCGTGCCCACATTTACTAATTGACCATTTTAAATATGCACGTATCTTTCCACTGTGCAAAACACCCTAATTATACAGTACACCTTGCAGTTCCCTTGACAGACCCTGTCCTTTCTGAGCCTGAGAACTCCGGTCCCATTATCTCTTCCTGTTATGAATAGCCTTCCACAGAACGGCGTGTGTCTCGTCGATGGTTTTGACAAAAGCTGAGGCTTCTAATTCTCAGTCACTCCTCCTATGACTAGGTTTTCTCACCTCTCGACCAAGCCCGGATCCGTCGTCCGTAGTACCAAAATATTATTGGAACAGGGACCATAACAAGGCTAAAGAATGCAAGAATACTCGTAGACCACGGAACGCCGAGGCCACGATACATGGATTCGGCAAACAAGGGAAATGCAGCGCCGAAGACGCTTCGCAAGGCGCCATTGGCTGCCATTGCGCTGTTGGCCATTATTGTATAGCAGTCAACAATATAAGTGAAGCACTGGATGAAAATAGTATACATACCCCATCCAATAAGAATGCCAGCACAAACCTCACTAGGCCACGGTATCGATGGATCTGATGTCCATGCGTACCAAAAAAGCCCCATAGGAACAAGCAAGCCACCAAAAATCATCAAAGGAAGACGGGCTTCGGGCTCGAAAGCTCCTCTGTTGACTTTTAATTGGTGCTTGAAGTAGGTCTCGTTATACGCAACCACGGTGAAGGTCCCAATCACTACACCGAGGATGATCCCCAGAAGCGCGAGAGACGAAGATTGCTGGTTCCACCCACGGACGGCTCCAAAGGCAATAGGGTATGATTGGTAGAACAAGTACATCAGTCCATAAATGAACGACTGGTAGATGGTGAGCAATACTAAAATCGGTTCTGTGAAAAAGAGACCTAAACGGGAAGAGAGATGTCAGGATTCGCCAAGAGGTCAAAACCATCGAAACGTTGGGAAGCTTACGCCATGGCCGGACCAAGTAGACTTGTGCAATACGGCGGGCGCCGATGCCTTCCTCATCCAGTGACGATCTGATATTCAGATTGCGCGTCTTCTGACGAAGGCGCTTGGCCTTCATCTGCAAAATCCTGGGTGGATAGGTTTCGGTGAATGTGAGGAGCCCTAGAAGTGATGCTGCTAAGCCAGAAATGACCACTACCCACATTGTCCAACGCCAGCTCAAGGAGCTACCGACAATGAACCCTCCAATAATTGGCCCAAACGTCGGCCCGGAGAATACAAGACAAATGCAAAACGCCATGGCCACACCGCGGCTTGCAGCGTTCCAGCAGTCTGTGATGATGCCACCTAGCACTGCGATCGGGGCAACCCCAAAAAAGCCCGAGAAGAATCGACCGATGAGGATTGTGGCCATATTACGGCCCAGCGCCGGCATCAAGCTAAAAAGAGCAGATACGGCGACGCCTCCGATCAGGGGGTATTTGCGACCGAACTTTTCTGACAGAGGCCCGAAGAGTAAAGGACCGAATATATATCCCTAATGTCATAAAAATCGTAGCGTCAGCTTACACCACAGCACGAGATTGAAGTTCGAGGGCCTTGGGCTGAAACATACAACCAAGAACAAAGATGTTCCAAGAACTGTGACCTCCTCGCTTACACCAAATTCGTCAACTATGGCCGCTTGCGCGCTGCCGAAAATGCTGCTTGCAATGGTTACGACAAGATTCAGTAGAGCCAGAATGAACGTAGCCCATGCACGGCCGAGGAATGCCCAGTTGTGTGGGTTATCAGGATCATGAGGAGAGTCAAAGTCAAGGACTTCGAACTGGATGTCTTCTTCGAGGGGAATGCCGTGAAGACCAGCTTCAGGGCCACCGGCTTGTTGCGCCATGTTGTCGTTGTGCGAAGGTCCGCGCACTGAATGTGTTTTCGACGGTGAAAGAGGTTGCTCTCGCACTCCACAGATACACGCATGCATCTGAAGGAGACGGAATACGATGCGTCTAAATGGGCTATTGATAAGAAACTTGCGTAATTCCGGCCCTAGCCATGCACCATATTATTTTTCAGGGAGAATCTGGAAGTATTGAACCATACGCGAGCGTCTCCCCTGTTGTCGAAGCGGATGTAGGCTCGTCGGCTCATCAACGTATACTCATTTATTGGTGGGTCATGAGTGGGGACTCGGTCGTGAGAAAGTTCCCGAGACAGAGGCCCTAGCTTCGGGATTGTTGGCGACTAAGGTAGCTTGACACCAATTGGTGTAAAGTATCCGAACAATATGACTAGCTGGGAAGTATCCGAATAAGGTAATTAGTAATTAAGTACCCGACAGCCACAAGACCTCCCCTCCTGTTGACTTTCCACACACCCCTGTCCGCTCTCTTCCTGCTTTTCCTGAGAGATATATAGCCTTGAGGAGCAATAGTCTTCCGAAACCAATTCAATCAATCAAAGCAATCATGGACCCGTCTCTTGTCGATGTGTTAGTGATTGGTGCGGGCCCTGCTGGCCTGTCGGCTGCGTTGGGCCTCGGGCGTGTTTGCCGAAGCGTTCGTGTTTTTGACTCCCAGCAATATCGAAACGATGGTGTTCTCGCCATGAACAACGTTCTTTGCCATGACGGCGAAAGCCCAGCTTTGTTCCGGGCCAAAGCAATGGAAGACATCGCGACCAAATACCCTCACGTCGAATTTATAGATTCCGAGATCACTCACGTTACTCTCGTGGGCGAGTCGAGTTCAACTAGCTGCTTTAGAGTCATGAATAAGCGAGGTCAAAGCTGGATCGGTAAAAAAATACTTTTTGCTACCGGTTCCGTCGACATTCTTCCCAGCACGCCTGGATTTCACGAGCTTTGGGGGCAAGATATGTGAGTAGTTGAACAAAATCCAAAACCACTCCATTTCAGCTAAATTCGGCGACAGTTACCATTGCCTTTTCTGCGACGGCTATGAACGTCGCGGCCAAGCCATCGGCATTTTAGGCGCCTCGGACAGGGACTTGGATCATACTCTGATGACGTTTGCTTTGAAGCCTACTTCTATCACAGTTTTTACAGACGCAGCTGAGTTGAACGAATCCAGCATGGGAAAAGAACTGCGAGATGCCTGTGCACGAGGATGCGTGATTGATCAGAGGATCATACACCGGTTTTCTAAAGCGCCCGATGGTGAACACTTACAACTGCACTTCAACGATGGAACCAGCCAGGTGCTTGGATTTTTAATCTATCACCCGCGTTCGGTCAGCCGAGCACAACATCTCTTCGATCAATTAGGCATCGAGCCATTCTCATTGCAAGAATCCTTTCCCCAGCCGCAGCTGCCTTTTGGACAGTTGAGTGTTCCTGGAACTTTCATGGCTGGTGATGTCGCGACACCTTTCAAGATTGTCAACGTCTCAGCAGCAAGCGGTTAGTCTCTATGCTCCTGGCCCTTTTATGTAGATGATTTACAGGTACACTAACTGGACATTTTCTAGGTTCGCTTGCAGCTGTCGGCATTGCAAGCCAGCTTGCTCATGAGGAAAACACAGCAAGGGTGGGAAGGCAACGCTGAAAAAGAATCATCAGGTATACGGGGTGATTGTGCGAAGAATTACTTGTATTCAGTTTGGTAGACTACCTTCAGAAAGGTTGTTCAAAATCATTGGTTTGTTACGTATGGGTCAATGCTGTCACATATGAAGTGCATCATTGATTCCCCATTTGGGTGAAAAGAAGGCTTCCCCAACTAAGTGGAACTTCGGTGTCCCTCTTAATGACATCAAAAAACCTGTGGGAACCCTAAGACCTATAAGCACTGTTAATTTCGTAGTGATGAGGAAACGTAGTCAGATCGAGAAGTGGCATGGTCGGGCCCGTGTCGATGCCATCTAACAGGTCCACAACGTCAACACAGCCGATCTTGTGATAGTTGTTGCCCCTGAGGAGGCCAGGGCTATTGCCGAGAAAAAAGCAAAAGGAGAAGGCCGTCTCCGTTCGTTCTGATGACCAGCTTAGTGGCCATAAGTTTCCGAGAACAATGTGATATGGGAATAGCGCGCATTTGGAAACACGGTACGAGGTAAAGTCCTCTTTTTCGGGGCAATCAATTGCAGCATCGCCATTGCGGTTCCGCCTTTACATTGCACAACATGAGGCGCAAAGCTTCGTGGTAATATTTTGGAAACGACAACCGCTTGCCTCGCTGATACGCAGTAAACCTCAGTAGCGGGTTACAGCCATATCTTCTTGTCGCCAAACTTCTAGAAGAGAACTCGGCTAGATAAGGAGATATCTCAGGTGGTTGCCCGTTGTTGGCTGATCCTTTGCATGCGGCGATCCTGATGCTTCGGTCTGCAAGGATGTGGCACAGTCGACGCGAGTGGCCTCAAGTGCCTTTTGGCCTCAGTGGAGACCTAATTGAGTGGCTGTTGAGCAAAATACAAGTGGACCAATGGCACTGCATCATTGCTTGCAGGTAGGATTGGAGCAGCCAATACACGTTGTAAGTCACACAACTTCTTTGTTACTTAAATGTTCCATTCCGAGGAGACGAATGCAAGTCTTCGCTCATCTTCACACAAACCTACTTTCTTGCACAACATTGATGTTCCATTTTTGAAGGTGCAAGTTAGGGTCGCCCAATGACTACCGACAGTATGACTTCAAACACGATGCAGGCTCTCGCTAGGCTGAATATCACCTCACCCCTTATCAAGGTCAATGAAAAATCACAACTGGTTGGCATACACGATATTCCTTTGGAATGCTTCCGTCTTATTATCCAGCATTCTATTGACTACAATGGCCAAAGCGAGACCAACTTCAGAGATGCAATCTGTCTACGTCGGGTGTCGAGTAAGGCAAACACAGTACTGGTAATGATCGAGTGGAAGCACCAGATGAGCTGACGTTTTCATCAGAACTATTCGAAATTGAAGTTATGCACGCCTTTCACACCACAAAGCTATTGCAAAGGATGATAAAGAACCCAGAAGTAGAAATACTCAGAAAACATGGCCACGCTCACATGGTTTCCCGGCACTGCAGAACTCAACTCGAGAGCGATGTGAGCCTCTTTTTAGCCCGATACTTCACTGTTCAACCTCACCGCCATCTACCCTGGAATACCAACCTCTCAACGTACATCAACGCAATTGTCGACAGGGTAATGCAAGACGATGGCCACGATCTCGATGGCGAAAAGAGATTGCAATACGTTCACGCTCTTAGCCAAACGGGTATTCACCTCCCGAGCCCAGCGAGACACTACTGTAGTTGGCATCTTTTCGAAACCCACTTCCAGTCTCTGCTGTTCCCCACTCAGTCTACGATAACCACGGAGAGCTTCGAAAGCGCCGTTCTCTCCGCCAAAGTTCACCTCAGACACCCCAACGCCGAGAAGTCGGTACTCGACACGCTTTTCGCAAAGGGACCCAAGTCAGTATCAACATTCAAGAGATCAAGTCAGCGAGAAGACGATAGCGGCAAGCACAAGATCATGCCTCTTCTAGGATCGCTCTTGGAAGCGTCAATCCGCAGCGGCAATACCAACCTGGCCGCACGCTTAATGAACTACGACGTCGATGCGTCACGAGGCAAGTCAACAGTTGACTCGAAAGGCAGAGCGAAGAAGGGGAAGATGTACTACGACGAGCACTTTTGGAGACTGGCCCTGGTATACAGGGACTTGGAAACTCTGAAAGCTTTGCTCGAAGTGACTGATCGAAAGTTGCCGCCAAAGAAGCTTCTCAAGATTCTTCTCGAAGCTGTGTGTACATCTCAAGCGGAAGCGCTCCAGCTCATTCTTCACCATCAACTTCCGCTGCTCGAGAACGCAAGCGAGCACGCCTATCTCCAAGAAAGGAAGCTTCAAGTTGAGGTTATCGATTTGTGTCTCGAAGAAGCTGTTCTCCACGGGCATTTTGAAGTACTTAGCGTACTACTAAAGTCTCCGTATGCTGTCGCAGGCACTTATTTCCTACAATCCTGGAAACGAACTTGGGGCCACCTTCACCACGGAACCAAGAGGTGTGAAGATACTCCTGCTCAATCAACCCTCGAAGCTGCGGCCCGACGCGGAGACGAGAAACTGGTACGCTTGATGTTTGCTAAAGGGTGGGATGATCCGTTTGGGGAAACAGAAAATGAGACAGTCAACAGCCATGGCCATGACGCCTATCAAGGGCCAAGGCTCTACAAAGGGCTTATGCCAATGATTGCTGCCGCGATGAATTGGCATACCGGTACTGGGCTTGCTCTGCTGCAAGGAGGTTTCAAGTGCAGGACTTGGAGGTGGCTTTTTCTGATTGGAACAGTTTTGAAAAGTAGAAAGGTGGTCGGCGCCAGTCAACGTGAAGACACGAAAGCGCTCTCGGCGACAATCAGTACGGAACCTCGGCAATTACAACATGAAAAAGACGTGGAGTTCTGGCAAAATATGATCGATAAAGGGGGTCTTGATCTGCAGAATGCGGTCAAAGGGTGCAAGTGCTGCAGAACGCAGCTGGTGTTGCCTCTCACCCATCCTACTCGTGTTGCTGTCGAGATTGGCATGAAATTCGTCGTCGAAGAGCTTGAAGTCCGCTTAGATGACGGATGCTGCGGCTGCGACGCCCCATCACAGCCAAAGCTTGTCCCGCAGCCTAGTATGGATACCAGTCCTCTTTTTGTTGTTGCAGTTCGTGTCGAGGATTAAGTGGCGCATACGAAGATCATAAGTCGCAAGTTCAACACATAATCTCATTGAGTAATAATAACC
This sequence comes from Colletotrichum tofieldiae, assembly GCA_022836555.1. Taxonomy (NCBI): domain Eukaryota; kingdom Fungi; phylum Ascomycota; class Sordariomycetes; order Glomerellales; family Glomerellaceae; genus Colletotrichum; species Colletotrichum tofieldiae. Next base: position 3,953,232 of record BQXV01000007.1, read on the forward strand.
GCCTTCTTAGCTTAAAACAGCCACCTCAATGTTATGGGGCACATATGAATACACTTTTGGTTATTCCTAAGCCATCAACGCAGAGAACCGGTCAGGGAAGGGCAGCTAGCTGAGGGGACAATGGAACCCAAGTGGAAGAAACGACACGGAAATGCTCCTACGAATGAAGTTTGCAAAGGAAGAAATTTGCAACCGACTTTGTCCAAGCAAATCGCAGATGTGGATCTCAACAACGACCTCACAGGTTCTGCGTTTGAAAATGAGATATTGGGGCCTCAACAATATGTAGCTGGATTGGCGCAGATGCTTCCAATGCAACAAGAGAGTCACTAGTGGAAATAAGCATTAAACTTGTGAGATATGCGAGTTATGACAACTCTTTTCAATCTCGTTGTGCGTATACAAGGCCGACGCTACTAGCAACCAAAGCGACCGCCATTTTCATAAGTCATATCCGGGAAGCCCCCGCTATCCCCATATCCCCTATTCCCGCCTATGCCAACCCAAGAAATGCTGAATCAGATCAGGTGAGCTACGTCGGCGGCATAACGCTTCTTGGTCTTTGCAGCAGCAACACCGCACTGGCCAGCGATCTGTGCGGTCTTACCGTTGACAGCGCACTGGCCCTTGGTGTTGCAGGACCCAGCACCCTTTCCATCTGTACAGGCCAAACCATTGAACTCCGCCTGCGACTTGCCCTTTCCAGCGTTGGCATTATTGTTATTATTCTTTGCGGCGTTGTTATTATTGTTGTTATTCTTCGCGGCATTGTTGTTGTTGTTCTTCTTCGCGGCGTTGCCGTTCTTCTTCTTCGCGGCGGCAGCAGCAGCAGCACCGTTGTTCTTTGCAGCTTTGGCGGCATTGTTGCCCTTCCCTGCGGCTGCTCCTTGTCCCTTTGCGTTAGCCTGGGCCCTCTTCTTCTTGGCTCTAGCTTCGAGATGGGCGGCGTCGTCTGCTACAAAGTCTTCGGCGCGGGCCTCAACAGGAAGGGCAACATCGTTGGACTGGAACGTGGGGGCTGAGAAATTTGTTAGCCTCCGGCCAATGTGGACTGCAATGCGCTGGGTGGAATTAGCTTACCAGAAACGACGTTAGTGGCAAAAAGGCCGAGGGCGAGGAAGGCAGCCGTGGAAAACTTCATTTTGACGAACTTGCGGTATTATTTGAGAGAGTGACTCCAGGTCGTAATGAAAGATAGCTCGATTGAAGAGAGCCGCGCGCAGCACGGAATGAATGCAGTAGTCAGAAAACGGGGTAAGTCGGACAATCGCTCAAGCTAGCAGTTAAAGATAGCGCCAAGTTCGGCGATTCTGCTCAAGACCATTATATACTGGTAAACCTTCGGCCTACAACCTCCTGCTCAGTGCTCACTTACTTTCCTGTCACACCCTGAAACTCCGGATGACGGCGCCGCTCCGAACATCCCCTCGGCGGATTGCACTACAGACGAGTTTCTTTTTTGACTCGAGATGACAGCCCTGGACCTCATCATGCAACAAGACATGTTCAGATGCCTGATCGTCCCGTCACATCAGTCGCTCAAACGAGGCTTGTTGTGCCGCAGGCCGGGATACCCCTAGCTGCAACGGTCGGTTAGGTCGGACTCTCCTCACCAATCCTGTCGCAGACTCTGTCTGCATCGCCGTTTCAAGCTTTAAAGTTCATGCAACTCGGTTTGTAATTGGACCGTAGATGGGCTAAAACCCTTCGCCCCCGGGACCCCGGCACCTTGAGACCGGATTCAAGCTTGATCTGCCAAACACGAATCCCCACACCAAGGGGTTTCGCTGCGCATGATTTGAATGAGAGCCCGTGAGCATCTGCTGGGATGGCGCTGGATCGCACTTTAAGCTTGCTGCATTCCCGTATTGGAATGACGCTTGCTTAGGGCCTTTCGTGGCCGGGGGTACAGAAGCGAATTCTCTTCAAACGCGTGATGTTCTAGGTGTAAGAGTCTCGTTTGCGCCAAGAGTAGAACAGAAAAATGGGCTGCCCCAGACAGCATTATTCTCCGAGGCTTGGCATAAGTGGATCAGTCCTTGTGGTGCAAATGGATTCGGGGCCGCCGGGCACCGTCCTTGAAGGCGATCTTTGAATGGAATGACTCAAATCACGGTTGAGGGATGGTCGACAATTCGCAGGCGTCGATCTCGAGGAGACCGAATCATTCGCCACAGGGTTTTCTGATCCTGGGGTAAATTGTCGGTAGACGGTTTCCTCGGCCGAAGTTGATCGCCCAAACCCGTCTCATGAATGTGTCAATAACACCCTCATAACCGCGCAAAATGTTTTCAGCGCGCTGTTCAAGACGAACTCTTAATGAGATCCAGGAGCCAACTCTAGACTGACACAGCCATTGAGTACCACATGACTATACTACGTTGAGCTATTGATGTTACAGATTATGAAATCACCGCCCTCGGCTAGGATGTGCACATCCCTGCACATCCCCGGCTGGCTTGTATCAGGTTGGCGGCAATGTTTGCCGTGGAGTGGCACCAGGTCTTTGCTCAAGACGGAACGCGGCCAGAACAATTGTCCCACTGGTAACACAATTTTTCCAGCGACAGCTTGACTCAATGATCGTCGAATAAGGCCACCTCGATTCCTTGGCACATTCTAAAATAAAAACCCATGTATACTGATTCTCATTTTCTATTGAAGGAACGTCATGCGCACTTCCCTCGTTGGATTTGTAGAAAGGTATGCCATCCGAACGTGGTTGCTTTTATGCGTCCTCCTCCGGCTTCAAATTTTATGTGGTGGTTAGGGATTCTGGAAACAGTATCGACCAGAAACATAGTGGTTCCAATGTTCACACCGTCATTAACATCAGTAAGCCAATTATCGAGAACAGCTGCAATACCCAGCGCACCTGGTGAATCTGCCCTGCGATATATTGACATGAAGTGCCAGATGCTTCGTGTGAGCACACAACAACTTATGCCGACTGAGAGCTTTTGTTCGTGAAACATTGACTCGAGATCATGGTAGTATGTCCCTTGTTCTTTGAGATACCGCGACTTTAGGTGCTTCCATAGGAAGCATACATGCTCGAGCAGCAGTGGTTTATAAAAACACTGATCTGAGCCAATCTGCGTGCTCAGGGAAGCTTGCACGCACACACAAACTCATCGTTGACTCAAATGGTCTAGGACGTACAGACCTCACTCATTGTGCTCAACTTGTTTCCTGTTTACTTTCTATCACTGTTTCTGTTCTTCCCTTGATGTCTATGAATCTTTTCGTCTACCTGACACTCCCTGCTTCAAGCTGAGCGTTTTTCTTCTCGACTTTCTTGGTTTAAGTAGCTCGAATCACTACTCATTCACTTCGTCTTCCACTTGTTGGCGGAACTTTTTGAAACGAACCCCCAAAATGGTAATATTTAAAATGATTTTTTTTTCCTCTGTGGTAGCGTTCAAGTAACTTACAGCTCGATGAATCCCAAGCCTCCAATCCAAATCAATGTGTCTAGATTGAAGGTCAAAGGACACAGCGCCAACACGTCTGAGGTCAACCTGCAGTTCCCAATGCTTTGCGATGCCCGCGCTTATTAAGGGGTAAGTCATAGCAAACACAACAACAACTGAAAGAGGCGGCTGCCGCCTTGATTGTGATGCCACAATCGATTTAGAACTATGGTCAAAGTGCTGTGTGAGTGATGGGCTTGTCATTCCAGCTGTTGCCGACCAATTATCCCACCAGGGTCAACATCCCACTGTGGTGACAATTTCAGTGACAGAGCAGTTGTTTATTCTAGTTTCACAGGTCATCTCACCTGATTAGTATCCCGTCGGAGTTGATTTCCACTGGTAACCGATTTGGTGATAAGGTCGCTCTTCATTTTGGTTTTGCAGGCGGTCTATGGGCATTATTGTCTCAATTCAACATAGGTTCAATAACTTACAGTCCTGATAATTAACAAAATTATACTTTACTGTAATAAGGATTATAACATGGGTTTTCAAGTGAAGCAAAGAGAAAATATAATCCCTTTAGAGCCTCGGCTTCACTCATATGGTCCTTTCTAATCTCTTCTGCTTCATCCCACGAGCTTTGTAAGTTCCAGAAGAAGTATTTATTAATTGTATCACTTAGTCATAGAAGAGGGCTCAGTACGGTTGTCAAACGGTGTCGTAGCTTGCATCACGGGTCGGCCCCCAGGTTCCCAATGTCAAAGAAAGATGTCCCTGGAGAAGGCCTTAGAGCAAGCCAAGTGGTAAGGCAACTCTGCTTTACCTCCCATATATAGCAATGCCACTCTTGCGCATAAGATAAACGGGTCACTAAAGAATAAGGACTGAGAGTTTGATATGGATTTGAAAGTTCACAGAATCCTTTCCTCTCAAGGATTAAGCGATTATAGTGAAAAGCAAAGACTCTACAAAGTCTGAGAGAAGTATACTGTTGCGCCTATAAGACTTCCTGTCTCCCAAGTTAAATCTACCGTAACAAGTCTTGATTAGAGATTTTAAACATCGATCTAAAAGTACCGATGGATGATCATAACGCACGAGAGCGACATTGCGCGCCTGAGGACCCAAGAGCAGCACGACTTCCTCCCCTTTGCATCCCACTGCTAGTCTCTCTCACGTAACAATATTCATCTCAGCCTTTTTCTTTTTCTTTTTTTAAATTTCAGCTTCATTTTTACTTCCGTTAGCGGGCCTCTGACAAAGTCCACTTCGTCGTGACTGAGTCAAACTTCTCTTTCAACCTCATTTCAAGGTCAATGAGTCCCCGTTTGGTCGGCACTCTCTGCATCTTGAGCTTGCCTTTACTGAGCCATCTGTTCTGCACTTAGCGATCGACAAACAGAGGTGATTGAACAAAAAGTGTAGCCATTGGCAAAGTTGTCACTGCAAACTAGGATGGCCGAGACAAGGTGCTAGAGCAACATTCGGTACGAGAGACTTCGGCAGCAATGCGCAGGCAACGATTTGTTTGATGTGGCACCAATGAGCGTAAAAGGATAGCACGAATTCTCCAATGTGACATTGTAAAATCAAAGCCAATGCGCAACCGTACGATTGAAAGCCAAGGGTATTGTGGGTGCCAGCTCGCCGTGGCGTGACGTTGGCGACTGCCCCCCAGCCTGGTGATAACGCAGCTTGCATTGAATTAAGTCAAGTTACCCACTTTCGGGCCACCCCCACATTCGGGCCACCCAAAAATGAGGCCATCGCAACACAACCACCTATTTCAATTAACTATCTACCAACCCTACTTGCCACTACAATACAGCTTTCTGCCTCACTAGGGCAATCAGATGCGCTGGATTCAGCTGTATCAATTTCAACTTCGCCAGCCTCAATCTGGGATTGCCGTACATCGCTGATAGTGGCAAACTTAGTATTAGGGTCAACTTTGACAGCCCTTTTCTTTCTGGCTGTGCTGTTGTTGACTTGGGCCTGGAGATGCTGGATTTGTTGCTGGGCAGTAGCCAGTTGGAGGGACTGCTCTTGGAAGCCTTTTTTGACCTTTCTGAATAGCTGGCGTTGTGTGGCAATGCTTTGATCTAGCTGGCTGAATAAGTGCAGTTGACTATCCAGCTCTCTAGCTTTTCTAGGCGTTGACCATGCAACTGCAGATACAGCAGATACCCATCCATCTGTATCCTGGATACCCTGGATACCCTGGATACCCTGGGCAGCCTGGGCAGCCTTATTGAGTGGTGTTGATGGTGGGTTAGATGCCTTGGGCAACAGTAGGGAGCTTATGAGAGGCTTGGCTACAGCAACAGGCCATAGTCTAGTGTATTTCCAGCCACTTTTGATATTCTGGACTGTCAGCCTAGCCAGGCGCGCTTTCTGATAGCAGGAAATAAAGTTCCTTTTACCTATGATAGTTGAATCATTCCACTGGCTGAGGTATCCAAGCTCCTTTCTATAGGCTGACTTGACTGGGCTAAAGACTGACTGATCAAGTGGCTGGAGGACATGGGAGGTGTGTGGCGGCAGGAATAACAGATGGACGTTGTTAATATAGCACTGCCACATAAATTCTGTCGTTGTATGACTCCCATGCCCATCCAGGATAAGCAGTCTGGCCTGGCCAGGCTGGCCAGGGTCAGTCTGAAGAAGAAAGACTTTATGTAACCACTCAACAGCAGTCTCATCAGTAGTCCATCCATTCTCTGTTGCTGTAAACTCCCATCCATCATAAGGGCTAAGATCTAGAGGAAACCACTGCTGCTGGACTGACTTGCCCTTATATATGACCAGCGGCAGCAGTGCCCGCCCTTCAGCTGAGATACACTCAATGATAGACACCCAGGCTCGCGATCCAGGCTGCTTTTTCCGTACAGACTTCGTCTTAGCCCTGCCCAGCACTAGCCCATTAGATCCCTTGCCCTCAAGGATACCAGTCTCATCCATGTTGTATCGGTTGGCTGGTTTGATGGCCATGATCGCTGGGATAGCGAGGTACTTGAACCAGTCCCTGATAACCTCAGTAGATGCCCCATTGACGCGTCTGGAATCAATAGATCGACTTCTCTGGACCTTGATAGATGGGTTCCTTCGTATGAAGGCATTCACCCATCTCTTTCCTAGAGGCTGGGTATCTCCCATGGCATGGAGGATGCGCTGGGCAAACTCCTTCAGCTGCTGATGCGTTGGCGCAAGCCCAAGATCAGCCTGGATCTGCACCCAGCTGGCCAGCTTAGCCTCCTGACTAATAGAGAGCCTCTGGAGGTCTTCAAAAGCAGCAGGCCTCGACTGGGCACCATGAAGCCGTCGCTGAAGGGTAGTCCTTGGGATCCCATACTCATAAGCTGCCTTCCGGATAGTATGGCCGCGGCTGATAGCTTCAAGTGCCTGGTTGATCTCATACTCAGTATACTGGCTCATAATAATGCAAATAACGTATCCTCAAAAGATGAGGCCAATTGGATAAGTATGGTAAAAGATGTGATAGTTTGAAGTTGGAGATAGGAGGTTGGGATGCGGCATTTTTGGGTGGCCCGAAAGTGGGGGTGGCCCGAAAGTGGGTAACTTGACTTAATCACTGAGTCGGTTAGGTTTCAATAAAGAACTAATTATTCAAGGATCTCTAGGTGGATATGATGAGAACAACATAGAGACCATGCGTCTCTCTTCGTCAGGATCTAGTCTTGGGGTGGTGACCGCATTCACCTGGCGAGTGTCTTCGTCTTATACTTCTCAGTGAACGCTCTGTCCCCAGTGTATTATATGCCAAGAACCATTCGTGGTATGCTACTTTGACACTTCCTCGTGTACATACTTTTTTCCTTCCACCCCAAGACACATGGCCCCTCCGGCCGCCGGCTTTCCATTGAAGGACCAATCGAAAAGGATTTGACATGTTTTATGAGATTAAATTATTCGCCAAAGATGATGTTTCAACAAAAGGTCAAATCCTGCTCAAAAAAAACCCCCAGGTGAAGCTTTCTGAAGAATAACATCTTGTTTGTCCATACTGTGGCCATCAACCTTGTCTCAGCCATAGACCCCATCTGTCACAAATCTGTACGTTGCGTGGTTGGTATTCGAGGCCTCGTCGGTCTCGGCGGGGTCATAGATACGCCTTTCGTAAGCTTGATCTCTACCAAAGCAAGGGCCACCGTTTACATGATTGTTCGAAGGAGAGTAGTATTTGTCAGTCAACAATCTCACGCGCAAAGATTCGTGGATGGTAGCTTCGACTGGTATATCGCGGGTTGCCCCCTTGTTACTTGGGTAGCGTGTAAATTTCCAATGCCCGGCCTTGTCGACGATTGCCCATCTTTTGACGAAATATGTATATTCTATTCATCTTAGCTTCAGACACACACTGTATTTGGAAAATGAAGGGAGTCGTGTAAAACCCATTCTTACCAAAGAAGTTCCAGAAAAGCACAGTCACAAAACTGGCCCCATAACCAAAGCGAAGGATGTCGTGTATAGGAGCGCTGCACACATCCTTGATGCTGCGGGGGTCTTTTAGCTGCCTTCTGAACCTTCGGAGCCCCTTGGACCAGCTGAGCTTTTCCGAAAAGCACTTCGTGGCCTCGTCTACAAGTTTAAGCTCATGTATCATCCAGTCAAGCGAGATGTCACTCATCTGGCATTTCTTGGGGAGGTTGTATGAGACGCCTTGGCTGATCCAGCTTGGAAGACTCTCCTCTTTGTAGCCTTTTGTTGAACTCCAGCAACGCATGATTCTTTGCCAGAGCGTCATATTCTTGATCTCATCGGGGACCCTTTGTTTGACGGGATCCCAGCCGCCGCCAACGTCGCCATGGTTCCCAGGAAACCAGACCTCTTTGACGTTTTCGGGAAGGTCGTCATTTTCTTCTATATTCTCCTCCTGGTCAAAAAGTGATGGCTTAAACTTGACACGGCGCTCGTCAACAGCCACAGCGTGCCGAACATAGTAAGCCGTGCCTGTCACAGCCACTCCCACAAATGGTTGCTGCTCCAGTACTGCCACCGAGTTGACACAGTCCCAGAGACCAAGGAAATGGACTTTGATGTTCACATGCTCCTTTTGATTGCCGCCATAAATATTTTTCATCGCACTCCAGCAAAATGTCTCGCTGAAGGCTTCTAACGCCTCTTTTGCTTCGTCACGTTCTTTTCTGAAGCGTTTGAGACGGGGACTCGATTCGGTGGCATCGTAGCTTCCAGTCTTCAAAGGCGTATTTTGAAACACACAGGTCTGACTAGTGAGATACTGCGTGTATCGGCGAAAAACGACAGCAACCAGCTCGTCATTTCCTTTGCAAAGTAGGCCAGCGGTGTGGACCATACGCGCGAGAAACTTAGCTATGTAGGCGCCGCGACTGAACCCAAACATATAGATCTTGTCTCCCTAAAAGTTGTAACAAGTCAGTAACGCTAAAAAACGTCGGTCTGTCTCTTTATTCTTACAATCTCGTAATGCCGCATTAGAAACTTGTAACCGGCTATTACATGGGCATCAAACGTCGATCCAATGCCGCTATCAAGGATCCGGGACAAGCGGTCCTTCACTTGGCCCCAAAGGTTCCGTCTCAGGGATGTATTACTGTCAAAATCGTGCGTGCCAATCCCGCCTGGGAAAAGTCTCAGCGACACAAATAGCCCGTCATTTCTGACTGTAGACTTACTCTGATAGTAATGAAGTTGGCTTGCATGGTTACGGTTTAGCAACCTTAGAAGTTTGACAACGTTGGTATCGGCATCTGTACCACTGAAGCTGTTACCTGTCCCGTCGAAGCAGAGCACAAGGTTCCTCGGTCCATTCCCTGCATCTTTGGCTTGGCGAGTTGGGTAAGTTGGGTCATCCGAGTCGGAAAAGTCTGATTCCATATTGACGTATAAGGATAAAACCAAGTATCAAATGGTGAAAACGTAGTTTTCCAGGGAACGGATGTTGGTGGAGAACCAATGCCAACATGCAGAGGACAATCGCGAGTTTTAAATCAAGTGCTGAAGCTTTGTCTTGAAATATTTCACAAGGGTTAAGTGCATTCTTAGACTTTATCGTGGTTATGTCTTATTCCCATTATCACTGGCTTGGCCATTTCTATACTGGGAAACCTGAAATGGGAACGGAATTAGGGGTTTTCACATAAACCAGGCAGTGACCCTTGGAAGTCTCATCTATAGTGTGGTGCAGACTTCAGGTCTCTCAATTTCTTCAGCCGCCATTTCTTGCGTGACATGTGAAATTAGCTTATCATACTGATCTTTTAAGCTGGTTTCTTTGTTGTTGTTTTTTGTTTTTTGTTTTGAAGCTGTTGCCGCTGAGACCACTCTTGATCTCACTCAGGCTTCGGCCTGCCTGCCACATGGTGTTTACGGTACTACCGCAGAAACCTCGATTCTTTACCAACTTTGCAAAATGCCGAAGTGCTAACTTTTCAACGTTGTCTAAACTGCGACTAAGTTATCTGAGAAATTACGCGAGGCATAATCTACTTGTTTTTTAGTCTCTACATTGACCTACTGTATTTGCCTTAAACTAAAGTATCTCGGACCGTACAGCAGCCTCCAAACTCTTCCCTCTCCATCAATGCGTGGCCCTACATTACTCCACTTGATTACAGCTCATTTCAGCGTATTCAAGGCGTTCTCGTGTAACATTGAGGAGAATGCGTTGAGATTGAATGTCTATGGAGTAGAGTTCGCAGGAACATATCATCGGCCGAGCCAAGCCGCCTAGACGAATGCAAAGAAGGTTCGCAGCCCAAAACCAGCCTACAACATGAGACATATGCGGGGGGAGGCGGGGAAAATTTTGTTCATTTCGGAGACCCCGTATATTGAAGTGGCTGTAGTCGTGGTGTTTATGTTTATTTGACCGGAATGTTGATATGGGGCCAATCCTTTTGACTACTTGCAGCTGAATTCCAAGTTTTCGCCCGCCTTGGTGTCTGTCATAGGTTATAATTGCAAGAAGCGGTTAGCTACACTTCACACTGCATTCCAGAAGCCCTGCCCTGAGGGTCGCACAACCTTCCACAGGCGCCGGTACGTCGCTGGTCTTCGAGTACGTCCCTGAACCAGGAGACATCTTTACAGCCGACCCCAACTATGAAGTATAAACGCCGACAGCCCACGTCAAGTAAAATATTTCTCGTAATAGCTCAGCCATAAAGAACATTTCCTTGTTAATACGCAAAGCCACCTACTCGGCTTTAAGCCTTCAACTTGGCACTGCCGCGTCTGTAAGTAACAAACGAAGGTTCCAGTTCTAATGTGTAAACCTAGAAGAACCAGTCACATATAGAAATGGAACGGCCAGGATTTTGATAACTTATTTGTATTCGCCTTGCAGCCTTGCCTGCTTCAGTTCGAGTCCAGAAAATCTTTTGGCAAAACCTGGTTGTAAATCCTATAAATTCGGTTTACTTACTCTTATTTACCCCTTTACAACCTTTAACAGCAGCCTACTCACTCTTGACCCGCTCTCTTTCACTGCTCTCGGCCCCAAAAATACCCTTCTTCTGCATCTACCATCAGGCTTCAGTACACTATTGTTAGTAGAGTTCGCACTAATAAGTGTGTCCATTCACGCATCGTTCATGGGTCTTCTCGCCTGCTCTGTGTACGATTTCCATTCATTCTCTATTTCAATTGCGATGTGCGTTTCTTCGTTGCCTCAGTTCTTCTATGCGACTTATTCATCCCCACGCGCTGTGGCAAGCTTTCCCGTCCATGTTCATGGGTTGACCAACTAGTACAGCTTGAACGCCGGCCTACAACTCAAGAGGTTCTGTGAAGCTTGGTGACAAATTTTAAATCTCCCGATTAATGGAAGTTCTTCTTGGCCTATTTATGCGTTGTCAATATTTGTTTTCGACATCTCGCATTGTGTTCAACTCACCTCCTTAAGGTTCTCAGTGTTGGTAGCCTTTCCCTTCTTGAACGTGGAGTCCAGCTTACCCAGCGAATCTTGGTCCTTTTTAGAGTCGCCTGTCAAGCCCTTCACGGTCTCTTTGGCGCCCTTTTGCGCGTTCTCAACCTTGCCCAGTCCCTGAGTCAATTTGGGGTCCGTATTGCCCGCTAGCTTCTGGTTCTTCTTGCGGTCTTTGATCGCCTCATCTAAGGCGCCGTTGATGTTCTTCTCATCCTTTTTGAGCCCTTTGTTATCGTTCTTCTTCGCGGCTTCTTGTGCTTTCTCGGTAGCGGAAATCTCCTTGTCTCCGGCTTTGAGATTGTCATTGATGCCTTTGACGAGTTCCTTTTTTGTTGAAGAGGATTTGTCTTTAGCGGCAGGCAGGGCCACTGTGAGGGTAAGAAGAAAGAGCAGAATGGCAAATGTAAAACGCATTTTGATGAATCTTGGTGCTTTTCGAACCGAATAAATATTCTTGAGTAGTTTAATAGCAGTGCATCAGAACCAGTCCGACGGATAGAGATTGATGATAGTTGGAAATTAAAGAGGGTGATGGATGATAGAAGGTATGGTACAACGTAGGAAATGCCCTCCATCTTTATACTCCTGTCTGTCAGCACTGATTTCGACATATCCGAACCTGAATCTAGCGTCAAATGGTGAAAATGTATGCTTGAATACTTCATTCACAGGCGTAGTCCCCTAGCGAAACAGCATCTCGAACAGCGCGACTTGCCGTAGTTTCGTAGTTGGATAGAGTTTACCTTCGGGTTGCCGGATGGCCCTGGCATGATTGCATCAACGCTTGCTAGCGACAACGCGTGTCATGCGAAATGTGATGCTTTCGTCATTGCACTTATCGTGAGTGCCAACAAGTCAACAACGTCGCTCACAAAACAACCGGTTCCTGATCTCCGGAGATCTACCTTTGACAAGGTGAGCCCCGCCACGGATCGAGGATCAATAACTTTATTATCGGACGGAGAATCCCACGGTACAGCAGGTTTAAGATGACAACAGAGCAGGTTGTTTTAGGATGAAACTGGGGGGCCAAATTCGTAAGCCGGGCCCATATCATTCTAGATACTATCTGGTACATTTGCTTCAAGCATGATTCATAGACTCCGGCCTCCCCGGATCTGCTGCCATCTGATTGTCTAACACTGCGTGTTTGTGTGTATTGCAGAACACGCTTTCTGTATAGCTATCAGAAAGAGTAACTCGGAATGAAGCTTGAGTCAGTGGCGTGTCACACTCGATCATAACGTACACAGCAAACTGCAACGGTGTTGCCAAGCCTGCGACACCAGACGGAAAGTTTAAATTCAGCCAAACCTGGCTTGCCATACTACCTAGAAGGCAATCATAAGCATCAACCATGATTCCTATCTGCAGCCCTGATTACCAAAAGTCTGAGTAGGGTATGAGTTACCATAAGCCCTGCGGTCTGAGGAACCCCGTTCTTGGCTTTAAAGTTTGTAACTGTCAGGGGCATCATCTGTTGCACACCACGCGTCTCATCTTTTGGCATGGGCATCGGTCTCTATTGCCTGAGATCAACAACTTTTGTATCACAGTGAAGCGTGGAAACAGTTCAATTCACAGAAGTCTACAAGACGCAAACTTTGGCCGGTGACTTCCGCATTGAGAGTCTGCTGGCAGTACTTGAGGGTTTCGAACACCATTAAAGTGATTTAGCCGTGGCTTACCGGCAACCCCCATCACCTTTGTTCACCTAGGGAACATCACTTTTCTTTCTACCTATCGTCGCTGTGTAAGGGAGAACTTTTGGTTGTCACTAAAGATAGTGGCTTTTGTTGAACGGACTCTCTTGTACACAAGAGAATCCTATGTACGATCGTACTTAGGATAAATGTAGGGTGAACTAAAGATATTATTTTCTGTGACTATCCTTCCTAACTGTGAACTTGCCTTCCGTACGAGCAGATATACCTGGCTTGTACGCCATGAGTTAGTTTAGACCAAGCGTCTGTAAACCTTCTGGTTGAAACACCCTGAGTGCTGAGTATCCAGTCTGTGCACTCTCCCTTTTCCCTGGGTATTATGCGGTCATGTGATAGTGCTATTCTAACACTTACAACTTTTTCTTTTGTGACCATACGATCCCTTACTGTGTCTAATCAGGTTACACTGATTATTCCATTAATAACCTTATGTACAGGCTTAGTAGGTAAGGCCACTGATTATTGTACAATAGATCCAAACTATAATAATCCTTCCTTCCCTTGCTAATATTAGATAACTTTTCGTACGTTCTTGCCTGGTTAAGCAGGTAAGTCTTCTATTACCCACGTGATAGATCTTTCCAGCTTCTTCTTCTACTTTACCTTTGCTTTACCTTCCTGCCCGTAATGCCGTACGGGCAGCCTTAATTTCTTTCTTATTTATATCCTTTGCTTTTCTCTCTTTTTCTCTTCTTTACAACTATCACTTTCGTACGTCAATCTTCCTCTTCGTACGCGTCGTTTTTCGTTACTTAATTAATCACAACAACAACTTCTTCCTTTTGCTTTTGCCTTACTAACCTACTTCTCGTACGTACTGCCTTCCCTGGTTTTCTTTACTTCTAACCTCTTACAGTGCCTTATACGAATTAATTGATTAATCCTTACGATGTCTCTCGTCCCTGCCCCTGCCGCTGGCCACGGCGCGTCCGCCTTTGGTAACATTTGCGTTACCTAGGTCCCTGGTGGTAACCGTTGGTTACTGTTGCCTACTGGTACCTAGGGCAATCGTTAGCTCTTGCTGGCTCTGTCTATTAACGTATAATATCTCTTTTAGCCTGTTGTCATTATATGCTAACAGTTGTAGGATGAGGAGCGTAATATTATTAACATGCCCTCGCGCGACATCCAGGTGCGTATTACGGGCAACGTTAACGTCTAGTAGTTTATCGCTAGTATTATCTGCCGTTAGAGATACTTTCTAGTAATCCTAGTCTAGTCTTACGGTCGTGCGGCCATTGCCTGTGGCAACAAGTGTACTACTACTGCTAACCCTTACTTCTAGGGTTGCTTCTGCATTCTTACCTTCTAGGGTGGTGCTTGTGCTAAATGCGTCTGGCAGTCGCACGGCGCTTGTTGCACTTATTGTGGTTGCAACGTGGATTCATCCGATGATCCAGATAAGGGTGGTGATAATAGCGATAGCAGCAATAATGGTGGTGGTGGTTCTGGTCCTTCTAACTATCAGAAGCCTTGTGTAAATCCTGGTGAGAAGCGTACTTCTGGCTATAAGACCGCTTGTACAATAAAGGGTTACCACATTAGTGGCTCTGCTGCCTAGCCTATGGTGGTTAATAAGCAGGAGTAATTAGATTTATATATCCCCTTAATGCTTTGTACAGAATAGGTCTTAGTTAGTTAGGTCGTACGTTATAATAAATTAGGGGTTTATAGTTATGCATAGCGTTAGAAAAACAGATACCTAAAAGTGTTCTTTTAGGCAGCATACATAGATATTATGCAACAGTAAGGTTGTATAATAAGCTAATTGTTAATTATTACCTTCTTTTAACCTTTTAACGTATGCTTCTATCTGTATCTACAATATGTTAGTTATAATTAATTACTTTAGTATAAAGTTTGGTGCCTTTTTTGTAAGTACGTTAGATAGGTTATCTTTCCTATTAATCTATCTTACCTCTAAGATCTCTTTCTTCTTATATAACTCCTGTAGGCTTATAATATCTATTATAAGTCGCTTTTTATCTATTATACTAAGTTATATAAGGCACTTATATAGAGATCGTAAGTCTAAATACATAATAACTAGGATCCTTAGTACCTGTAACATACAAAGGATTTAGTTAAGGGTTATGCTTAGGGAAATACTACTATTAAAACCTGTGGTTATCCTATAGAGCTTACTTATAAGCACGCTTTATGTAACTCTCTTACACTTAGTTAAGCTCTAGTGTATAATGTTCCCTTTAATATAGAAATTAGTTATTATATAAAGGGTTTCCTTAGCCAGTATAATAACATATCCTAGTTATAAGGATAGGTCTGCGTTATTTATAAATAATCTATCTGTAAAGATGTACATCTTTATATAAGTAAGATCTAGCAGGATGTAGTTAAGACCTCTGTCTAGGTAATTAATTTGCTATTAAAGTTATATATTTAGAGTTTTAATGTCCTTTTTCTCTGGCTACTTAGTCTAGGCAGTAACTAACAGATTATACAATGCTTTAGGCTAGCAGATAGATGTAAGGTATGTGCTTCTTACTCTCTGCAAGATATACTATTAATATGCATTGTATACATCAGTATTAACAGTATAAAGTTGTTTAACTTAGCCCTTCTGGGTAAAGGCGATTCCCTTATCATGCAAGTAAATGCGACTGCTATTAAAGTTAACATCTTAACTTTATAACATAATGGTTTTTAGCTTTACATAAAGCCCTTTTTATATAAGCTCCTCTTCCTCCTTCTAAGAGAAAGGTGCTATTATAAAGCTAAGGGTATCATCTGTCTGCATAGCCGTAATACCAAAGTTATCTAGTCCCTCTGTCGTATGTAGCAGACATAGGTCGTACGTAGACTCTGTTATACCTAGGTCATTCTTATAATGCTTTAAGTAGGTCTTATACTAGTAAAGTCCTAATTCTGCTAGGCCGTATAATGGTTTTATAATATAGAGAAGTATGTCCTTAGGATATTTGTTCTCTAATTCTTTTAGCAGTCGTGCGATGATTATGCGTGTCAGGCGATTATCTGACTAGGTGTAGGCCTGTGTAATATCTTAAAGTTCTCCCTGGCATTTAAAGTCTTATACAAGGGTAGGTCTAAGGGCAAGTAACAGCCTCTGGCTTATCCTCTAGATAGTAGGTGCCTAGGTAAAAAGGTCCTCCTTCTCCTAGTCTCTATACCCTTAGATTACCAGTCTGGATTTCTCGTACGGCTTAGCTAAGATGTTCTTTATCTTACGTACTATGCGCGTACAATAGATCCGTATGTAATCATGTTCCTAGGGGTTATATTGTATAAAACTGAATACTCCTTGTAAAATTAGGGCATCTATTTTAATACTGTCTGATTCTTTGTACAGTGCCCCTAGGGTAGTAATAACGTTGTCTAGGCGTAGCTTAATAGCTAAGTCCTAATAGTCCTTCTCCTTCTGAGATAGGTATGCAGTATTTGTACGTAGTAACTGTCGTACGGCAGTCCTCTGGCCTTTCTTAGGCCTTCCCCTCTTTCTTAGCTACGGTTAAGGGGTTAGTTATGTAACGTCTAGATTAGTTACCACTTATATAGTGTTATCTTAATAGTATGGCTTAATATGTGTCGCACGAAACTAGGTAGGACTATTCACCATTCTGACTGTAATAGTGTATCCTTCTATACCTTAGATCTCGTACGGTCTAGTCTAGCCCTTATTTTCTCTCTATACCAGGACTTTGCTCTAGATAGGGAGTAATAGGACTTTCTAAAGGTTAGGACCATTCCTAGTGTTAATCGCATAATTAATCTTAACCTCTGCCTAGATGCCTTAGAGCATCTTTATGGCTTTCTAAACAGCCTTAGCTTGTTATATAATATCAGGCGATAGGTGTAAGTCTTTATTAATCCGTAGGTATATCCTAAATACAAGAAGGGTTAGTATAATGCCGTGCAGACCAGCTGTATTATTCAGGGCTTTAACTGCTATCTAGAGGATGGTTTCCTTATCCGTATGATGTCCAATCTCATCATAAAGGATATCGTACGCACGCCTAAGGGGAGCATGTGCCCTTTCTACCTTACTAACTGCCTAGTGTGCTTCTACTAGCATTTAATTGCACAATATACCTATGATCTCTGCATGGTTCCTAAACTCTATAGATGTAAAGTTTGTGCCTAGGTTATATACGATGTAGTCTGGTAGGCCTACGTACGTACTAATCTAGTACTTACAGAGTGCATTCCAGGTGTCTTGTGCAGATAGGGATTTTAGAAACGTTACTCCCTAAAAGTTAGTTTCTGTGTTAATAACGTAGAGGGCGTTCCTATCCCTTAGTCGTATGACGTCTATAACTATCTTATAGTTAAAGTGGCTTTTATCTTTAAGTAAGAACTTAAACCTCCTTAGTGCTAGGTTATGTAATTAGTAATAATAACAGAACTTCTGGACCTTTTCTAGAATAGATATATCTACATTATTATGCCTAGCATTCTTTAGAAGTTAGTGTAGGCAGTCTGTATAAGGGTGACTGAATCACCTGTAAAGTCGTTTAAGTTATTCTTTTAAGAAGAACATGCTTGCCTTCATACGGCTGACGTTAAAGAATAAGTAACCCTATTTTTGTACAACTGGCACATGTATACCATCCTGTCAGATAATAACGTTTTTAACGTTATTAAAGTAGGCCTCTAACTTATCTACATTGTATAATAAGAATAAGAAGGGTGTAGGTATATCTAGGATGTAGTATGTAACTTATCTAATAGGGTTTTTTATCTCTATAGTCTCTATAGATATAATAGTGTTACTGCCTCTAAATTATATGTTTGCTAATCCTAGGTCCTAGGATATCTTTATACAGGGGTTTTCTTATAAGTATGCAAGGACTTAGGGCTTTCCTACGGTTAAGAATTTAGCTACGCCTGTATCCTAAAGTTCTCCCTAATAGACTGTGCTATAAGGATTGTGTAACACAAATTAGCTTACCTTAGATGTCTTTAGGGCTAAGAAGATGTCTTTCTCTGTTGTACGATAGAAGAATGCAGAGGACATTAGGAATGTAGATGCTTCCTTATCCCCTAAGTGTGCTTCCTCTTCATTATACAAGCTTTTATCTAGGTCCTCTCCCTTAAAGTTAAGAAGGTAGGAGGCAAAGTCTGTACAAGGGTCCTATCTAAGCATGTTACATGCCTGGAGGTATTGCCCTTTTGCATGCTTGCATTCTTCCTCTGTGTGGTTTGTAGACCAACAGCCCTCTTTCTTATAGATAAAGCACTTCTTGCCTGCATTCATACGATAGGGTTTAGACCTAAAGGGTGGTCCCCTGCCCTAGTTATATAGCTATCTAGGTAGTCCTCTGTTGTACAGTAACTTCTGGCGATCTTTATAGTTAGAAGTATACTGCCTATCCATAAAGTAAACGTTATGCAAAGGTGGTTTCCTATTAAGGGCAACTTAGAGAGAAGCCTGTAGATTAGAGAAGAACTCTTCGCACGTATGGTCTGCCTTAAGATTGCTAAGGGCAGTCTCTAGCTTAGGTATGCCTCTACAGGCCTAGGTGACCTGCGTATAAAGCATAATTTCCCCTTAGAATCCTAAACTAAGTACACGTTATACAAGAGGTATCTTATCTAGAAGTGCCTCTAGCACCTCTATAGGCGTCTTATCTAGATTCTCTCGTTTGACTTATGCAAAGGACATTGTGGTCTAATTAGCCTAATAGAGGCTGTAGTTAATGTTTATATTAAAATGCTTATCTAGTATGTTGTATATCTTATCCTATCTCCTGGTTAGGCCTATGTAGTGTAGGTAGAATTCTTCTGCATAATTAGCAAGAATATCTAGAAATACAGCATAGTATTAGTCTTCTGTAATCTAAAGTCTGTAATAAAAACTAATAAAGACCTTAGCTTTATTATACAGGATATCGTACGGCTTGCTAGTGTAGTTCCTGTCCTTTCTCTAGCCCTTCTAGAAGACTAATATAGTGCTTAGCTTGCATAGTCTATTTTGTATAATGTGTTTTAGTGGCAGGTTGTAGATATTATCCTCTTAGTTAGGGGGTGTTATATGGCCCTAGATTTAGGGAAAACTGTTAACTTTCTAGGTAAATCTGGTTCCTAAAGGGACATTTTGTGTAGCTAATTGTTGCTGTTATACAACCGGTCTCTAAGTTACCTGTGTGTCATACGGTTGTTTAATAAAAGCAACTGTTAGCCTAGCTAGATTCTGAGGTAGGTATATCTTAGGGTTTTAGACAGGTGTATAGGGGGTTATAGTTATATAACTAAGTACAGGAGTTGTATAAGATGTTGTCTGTCCATCCTGGGCATTAAACTCTTGTTTAATACCCTTAATAAGTATAATAAGTTAACCTAATACTGTATAAGTAGAAGAGATCCAGAAGCCCTTAAGTGTAAGGAGCCAGATAAGTTCCACGCGGTACAGACAATTAACTAAGTCCTATTAGTACGTAGTCTACTAATAGAAGTCTTTGTATAATAAAGTCTTTAGTTATTCTCTTCCTTAGTTAATGTAAAGCATTTCTATTATTATAAATCCTACGTACGTAGTAAGTTCTTTGTTAGATAGTCTTACTGTAATATCTGTTAGGTTCCCTTAAAAGATTAGGTCTATTAACTTCTTTTATACGCTAAGTAGGATCTTACTTCTAGCGCTTATTTCTTTATACAAAGGAAGGTAAGGCTTCTTTTCTTACTGTTATTAGCCTAGTTAGCTAACCTTAATTTCTTCTAAGGATGCCATAATGTTAGTAGTTATTTTATATCGTATAACGTTAAGTTGTTATTCTGGTTAGTGTTTAGTGCCATAGTACACACTACGTACTCTAAATATTATACAATAGAATCTCTGTCTAGTTCTCACTAGAAGGTAACAACAAAGATCTATCTTATATAATACTATAGCAGTAGTTATCTCTCTCCTATCTACCCGGTTCTCACTAGAAGGCAATAGTAGGTAGGATTAAGGATTTAGCACAAGATGTCTTTCCTCTATTTACCTAGTTCTTACTAGAAGGCAACAGTAGGTAGGATTAAGACTTTTAGCGTACGACGTTTAGTAAGCTAGGTCTTGTCTCTTTATTCTTGCTAATCTGTGATCGCACGATGTAATCACTTGTGATTACCTAAGCAACTACTGATTAGTGTTAAACGGACTCTTCTGTACACAAGAGAATCCTATATACGATCGTACTTAGGATAAATGTAGGGTAAACTAAAGATATTATTTTCTGTAACTATTCTTCCTAACTGTAAACTTGCCTTCCGTACGAGCAGATATACCTAGCTCGTACGCCATAAGTCAGTTCGGACCGAGCGTCTGTAAACCTTCTGGTTGAAACACCCTGAGTGCTGAGTATCCAGTCTGTGCACTCTCCCTTTTCCCTGGGTATCGTGCGGTCATGTGATAGTGCTATTCCAACAGCTTTAATTAATCATCGGTCTCTTTTTGCCGTTTATCCATCCAGACACAACAGCAAACCGCACCCGCTGTGATAGCGACCACGGCAAGGTTGCGATCACGATAGGGAAATGATGAACGACCGGCCGTTGCTGAATAGTGATGATATTGCGACGAGGACCGTCCGGGCCGAATTGTCCCGAGCGTGTGCTGTGTGGCAAACGCCTTTCTACGGGTATATATCCCTCTCCTTTCTATTCCATTTTGTATCTAGATTCCTACTGACAACCACACATTTCCAAGTCCTTCTTCTATACAACCGTGATCATCACGGATGATAAACACCCTAGACCCGTCATTCGCGCGACTGCCAGCTTGTTCGCCTTGAATTGATCTGTTTACAAGGCAATTTATTGGCTAATAGATTAGGGCACCGTAAATATGTCTTTACTGTTTAATATCCTCCGGTAATTTTAATATTGATTCATCTTCTCTGTGTGGTCGTCTTCAATGCATGTCCCGCTGAAAGTATTTCCTAGGTCTGGACTTGAACGGTGCAGCTAGACAGTCGTCTATACTGTTCATAGCGCTGGTGCTGGGCATTCTGACTTTGTCACGTTTTCCAGATTGAGACACTGCAGTGAACCCCTAAGACACTGACTTCTAGGCACCTCTTTATTCTGCTGGTGCGAGGCAGGAGTGATATATTAGTCACCTAAAGACTGGATCGCCCAAGTGACTGACGTTTGAATTGCTCATCTTGCAGAGTTCTCAAATGGATTCCTTGATCCTATCCATGTAGGAAACCACCTCACAAGGGATTTTCTTAAAATAACCGATGTGAATGAAATCTATCCAGTTTACGCTGATGAACCACTTAAATCCGTCATATCGGATTGAGCTTTAACGGTTCGTCTCTAGACAGGTGCCTTTCGAGCTGTTCAAAGAAGCCCTCGACTTATAGCTGCACCTTTATACGTCCATACGTTTTAAATTCTCCTAGCATTACGATTTGTACCAGTACGTACTTTTTCCCCATTCCTGTTCCTAGTCTCTCTATTCTGTTTTACTTCTCTCTCCCCTCTTTATATTCCTCTTCTCTGGTTGGGTAGTCATGTTGTGGCTGTGGAGAGGATTGTGGAAGACAAAAGTAAATGATTAAGTATTTATTCCTCTTTTGTGAGTTATGTAACTAGTTGTACAGCCAAGGACAGGCTTCTTCATCAATGTCCCCAAAGTTGGCATCAGGCATCCATTCCGCTCCAGGGTCCAGCATAGGTTCACTACCAACAAACCCCAAGTTCATATGCTCATAGTTGAAATTGGCGGAAGGTTGCTGCTTGCTCCACGCATCGAAATACCCTTCCATTTCTTTCAAAGGAGAAAAGTCGACATCCAAAAACTTGGAAAATGCATGAGAGTTCTCGAACTTCTCGCCATTGCCGAAGGGAACGCCCAGCCCATGAATACGGGTTTGCTCGTTATGAAGCTTTGCGGTTTCGGCCACGTTCAAGGCCCTCCATTTCTCAGTTAGTCCTTCTAGCTCCAAAAATGCCTTCTGGGCTACTGGGTAAGATTTTCCAATTTCGGAAAGTGCCTCTAAAGAGCTTTGGAGAAGAGTGTTATGAGTTTCAAGCTTGGTCGAGCGGAGATTGACCAAGTGGATGCTCCCAGCGATAAAAATGAAGTGAACCACTGAGGGTGGCATCTGGCGGATATTAAAATGTCGCCTGTAGTTTATAACAAGTTTGGTAATGTTTGCCGCGGCCGTGGCGCAGATAGTTGATGACTGCGAGGGCTTTTCGCTGGTCTTGAGGTCATCAGAGTCCCGGGGGGGCCGCATGAATGGCCGATGAAGGAGTATGAGGGCGAAATAGAAATTCATTCTGTGTCGGTTGTTAGCTGTGCTCTCTTGCGATACATCTCCGGTCAAGAGGCCGAAACATGGTACAAAGAAATATATTGCTGCGGGGAACTACTTACTGTAACATGAATACATGCGGCTGTGCTGCATTTTTCCCATCGCAGGACCATGTCAGGGCCTTGGGTAAATCCCGGTGCCATTTCCACAGTTCCTTGTGTAAATGGGAGGCCTTGGATCCAAGCTCGCCGGTTGTGGTCTGGCGTCTCTGCCGGTGAATACCAACCAGTATCTTGGAACACAAAACAGAGAGAGATGAGGTAGCACGCAGCAGGGCTGGAGACAAATCGTACTTGTCGTGTGCGAAAGTCTCAAGCGTTCTATCAGGGACAGCAACAGTGATGTCCCACTCCATAAAGGAATTTGGCCTTCCGCAATAAGCGCTGAAAAGGCTAGTTGGCGGCGGTCAGATTCTGTCATCTTTTCTCAAGGGTAAGAGGCTTGATCGCTCACAGAGCTACTCACTTGTCTTCAATATGACAGCCCCAGAATACCCGACGTCTAAGCTCGGCCATTTCGGGAGTCATTTGGCCAGACGCCACGGCCTTGGTGCTGTCCAAGTGAAGCCCTAATTTGCTGGCCATTCTGAAAGCAATACCTGCAGCACATACATCAGTCTCAAATTGCATCGATCGTGATGAATAGAGGGGCTCGTACCGCTGTACATCCATCCCAGGGAGTTGTCCTTCATGGACCCGTATCGACAGCCAAGAATCAATGCCGCCTGAACTGTTGTGATCTTGGGATGATCCAGTTCCAGGTCCAACAATGCGCGAGCCCGCTTTGCAAAGGCCTCGCCAGCAATGCCTTCTGGTGAAGCAGAGTATCGAGTGACCCCTTTGTCGAGGCTGATCATCGATGCCAGCGCAAGCAGCGCGTACAGCAAACATGGAGAGTAAAAGTCCCGGTCACCATGACCATCACTCCCATCCCAGATCTGTCTATGGCGGAGAAACAAGGTCCGGTCAATGACGAGCAAATGAGATGATTGCCATTGCCAGAAAAGGTCCAGCAGATAGGTCACAATAGGCTCGGGTTCAGGAAAAGTCTCGAGAGCCATTCGCGACCGTAGGTTTGATTCTTTTTCCGACGGACAATATTCTGCTTTTGGATTCTTCGGGTTCTTCGTGTTCTCGGAGTATGGAAACAGACTCGCCGAGTCTAAGAACTGATCGAAATCGTGCATGCTGCTTGGAGTGGCGACTTCCTCCAATGCCGCGGGAAAGTCGTCCGAGATAGTATCGAAATCTGGTCTGCTCGGAGCGGAGAAGGATGCGGATCGATTAGAGTCTGATGCAAGGCTATCGACTTTTGGCCTGTTTTGGCCCGAAAAGGACGCAGAACGAAGCGAGGTTGCTGTGGGTTCTAGATGTGTTGCTGACCAAACCTGTTGGTCTTCTGGCGGAGATATCGATATCGTCATATGCGCATCTGGACTCGATGTACACGCGGGGCTCGGAAACGCGCGTGCCTTGGAATTCTGAAAGTCTTCGAAAGCTTGCTGGGCCTGTTTCATGAGGCAGTCGGCGTCACTGTTGTCTCTGGATGCCGCAGGGGTTTTGCCGTCAGCCCTGGCAACGTTTCTCACGAACTCCTCCAGAGCTTGCATCCGCCTGTGCAAGACCTTGGTTTCGTTCGGCTGCCGTTGACTGCGCTTGTCCTCGCCGTACCGGACCTCGCATTTCTCGTTCTTGTTGCGGCATGCCGTGCATGACCGATCTGGTTGATCTCCTGCGCTAAGAATCTGTGAAATGTCGCATCGCCTCTTGTCCTTCTTGCAGCGGACGCATGCGAAGCTCGCGCGACTCGCGTGCCGGTCTCGGGTCATGGTAGCTATCGGTTTCCTTGTTCGAGGGTTTTGTTTTTCGAAATGAAGCCCGCCCAAGAAAAATAGTGAACGTGGCCGAGTTGTGTGCGTGTGTGGGCGGTGACCGAGGGTGCAAGTCATGGGGCGAGACACCAGAACAAATACAGGACGCCCACGAACTCTGTTCGTTGGTCACGATCTTTGCTATTATAAGATCAGAAACGGGGAACAAAAAAGTCTCCGGCATTACCCTTCTAGGACTAGGAGCTTCGTCCTTGCACATCGCACAACACACACCCCTAGGTAAGGATGATGGGAAGTGTGGCTCTCGCCCCTTGTCGATCCGGTGCAAAACGTCAGCCAATTGTCACAAACCAACAGCAATTGAGCTACACGCGGCTCGTGGGTGCTTGAAGTTGCTTTTCTCGAGCTGGGGCGCGGGACGAAGACCGGACAAGACGCGCCGGGCAGCCCGGGAATGAGCAGCAAAGAGGCGACGCCGGCCGAAACGAATGGTAGAGACAGACAGCCACGAGCCACTTTGCGGGGCAATGCTCTGGGAAACTCGGAACTCAGATGCAACCACGGGTTCGTCTCTGTGGGGGACTGTCATTCGGACACGATCGTGAAAATTCCATTTTCTTCCAAGACGGATCCGGATCTGAAAAGCGTATCAGTTTAGCTCAACTCCCGGTGTCAGTAGAAACTCGCAAGTGCTCACATAGTCCAGCGCGGAACGTCGTCCGGTCAGGGGAGCCTCAAGACGCCCCAACCTTGCCCCCGCGAACCCCCAGACTCCCGCATGTTGGACCCCCTTAGACTCGAAAATGATCTTCCCAGCCAACCCGCCACCACTCATGGCGCGTCTGTGCCTCGCCCTCGGGTTGCCCAAAACGGCAACCCGGCGCATGCGATTTCCCCAGGACCCTCACCTCCCCATGGTCCTGGTTCTAGTCTCATCCAACAAGAAACATCCGCGACGTTGAGGACGGGCGAGTCCCCGGTTTTTTTGGAATTTCCCAAAGTCTGGACCTCTGGAGATCCGGGTCGCATGACCGCAAGGAGGAACGGCCAAGAAGCAGCTGGGAACTTGGGCTGCTCGGGCTGCGTCAAAACGCTCGTCCGCCGGAGGGGTAAGCTCCACAGAACAGACACATGCTGTCTTCGCCCCAGGAGAAGGCCGTGGGGAGTGCGTAATAACTAATACGAAAGCTGCGGAAAATGTGGCAAGCCTACACATACCCTCCCGGAAGATGGCCCGTGGAGCGAGCCGAAGCCAATGCGGACGCTGCGGAGACGTGGGAAGCCCATTTCCGCAATCCTGGGGAAAGGGGGTTTCTCACCCGTGCCATCTTTTGCAGAAAGTCCAGCCGCCGAGCGTTGCTTGTCGTCTTCCATCCCCCCGGTCTTTTCCTGGCAGGTGACTGAATTGCTCTGGTCTTCGACGGGGGCGGTGCGATGGTCCGCCGAGTTTGCGGGCTCATCATGCTGGTGTCATCCTGTTGACCGTGACAACCTTTTGGAGCCGGCCCTGTGCGACTTCGGCATACGATTCTCGGACATCGATTATTGGGCATTAGCTTCTGGCGTGTTGAGACTTGACGGCCGCATCGTCCACCCCTGTATGTTTGCATGCTCCACTTCTGTTCTATTCTGCGTGTTTCGCTGACCGACAGGCTGGTGATTCTGGTACGCGTGTGAAATCAATCGATCTGTTGCCAATGGATATCGTTGCCGTTCCTGTATAGTAGTACTTCAGAAATTCGAAATAATTCTGGCAATTGCTCTCCGCTGGTTGAAACCAGTAGCAATCGGCGATGGCAACGACAAGTTCACCATCGGTCTCAGCGACAGTCTCAGCAGATACGTCAGCATGCAAAACCAGCCCCTTTGAGTTTGTGCAATATTGCAGTATAGGAATGATATAGACTACCGAGTGTTCGATGAAGATGTTCAACTGTATCAATCACACGCTGAAGTTGGGCAGAACCGCTCGAAAGCTGGCAGAAGCGACGATTTCTAACTTAGCCAGTACATGTTAATTTATCCAGTTCCAAGTACTATGGATTCAGTATAGCCATAAGGCAGACAAGGAGTCCATATGCCCGGAAAATCTGAAAATTGCAATGGTCCTCAGGACTCTGGTGTCAGATCATGGCTGATCTGCTTCGATTATAACTGTGTTAGGTCTCGCCACCAGATGCTCTGAGCAATGCCCAAATCGCATTGAAACAAAGTTTCTCAAGGTGTGTTAACGCATAGGTAGAGGATCATTTTATCTTGCTGACTGCTAAAATAAACATATTTGACAACGATTGCCATATCAAGATAGTTAGGTCAACGTCATTCCACCCTAGAGTTCACGATTCAAAATCCAAGTGACAAGATGAGAAGGATGTTCAGTAAATCATGCTGTATTCAAATCTAACACCAAACCAACAAAGCAACGCTGTGCACAACTCATTAATTTATGCCATGCCCGATTGCAAGCCCTTGATGGCTACCATCGCGCCCCAGGCACCAGGGTCAGGATGGAATGTGGTATCCTTCTCCGTCACAGCGATATACGTCGCCCGTCCAAGCTTCGCCTTCGTCTTTCTCGTGTACTCGGCACCCTGGACTGCCGCCTCGACAGCCTGTTCGAAACCTCCATCGCGGATAGCCGAGACAAAGGGGATCAACACGTCGAGGATCGTGCGATCTCCAATCTTGGCGGGCGTGTAGTGGCTCAGATGCTCCAAGGCGGATGTGAGGGCCAGCGTCCAGAGGGACAGGATGCTCTGGGATTTGGCGAGGTGCGCGTTTTCTTGGACAGAGTTGCTAAGCGAGACGAAGAAGATGCCCAGAATGCCGCCCAGAGTGCCACCCATCTTGCTCTCCACAATGTCTTCCAGCTCGTGAAGGACGGAGACGATGGAACCTTGGGAAGCAATTCCTTTGTGTTCCAGAGCCTCGAGGAGGTGTGATGCGCCCGTCTTCAAGGTCTCGCCGCAGTCTCCGTCGCCCATGACCATGTCCCACTTCGTAAGGTCAGGCTCGGCCTCGATGACGGCCAAGCAAGCCATGCGCAACATGGACTTGAGAGTCGCGGGGTCCATCCTCACGTCCCTGCTCGCCTCGATCTTTTTGGGCTCCTCGGGGGGTGAAACTACAAACTGCAACTTCCTGTCGCGTCTGACGGCTTGTGACCCGGCCATGGACTCCCAGTGTGTGTTGGTCTTGATATCAGCGAACTGCAGGATCTGGTCTGCCGAGAATGAGCACTTTTCAGCCGCCGTCGTAATGTTCATGAGGGATACTGAAAACGCCGGAGCATTAAGGGAGGTCTCGAGGGGGCCGGAAAACACCCTGGACGGACGAATGTTCCACTTCTCGTCGAGTTGCTCGAGAAGCTCGTCGACCAAGGCGCCCATCTCCAAGTAGGAGATGCCACCGAAGTTGCTGACCAGCAGGATCGTCTCGTCGTTGGGGCTGAACTTGACGTATGACCGCTCCGGATCGTTTTGGTCCAGGCAGTACCGCAACAGTTGGTCAATCAAAGCCTCGGGCGATGGGCTGGGGGAGACCTTTTTGTATCCGGGCTCGTTGTGCGGTCCAGTGCCCACCTCCACCTCATTAGCGTCAAGACGAGCGTGTTCTGAGCGACCCGGCACATGGCAGTGGTCCATCGTCGCCGCAATAGACACGATCTCAGACTCCACGGCGACACCAAGCTTGTGAATGTCGTCGAGCGACCCGGCACCGGCGCCAGACGCTCCGCTGATGATCTTAAGAACACCGACCTGTCCGGCAAGGCCTCTCCGGCCGACCAGGCTGCCACCCTTCTTGCCAACTGAAACATCATCGCCACAGATGATCATGCGGCAGTTGTGGCCGCGGCTCCGTGCCTTCTCGGCCGCGAGCCCGAAGTGGAGGCAGTCGCCGGTGTAGTTGGTGATGACGAGGATTGTGCCGACGTCCGACGGCACGCGCTCAATGGCGGCCAAGATTTGCTTTGCGGAAGGGCTGGCGAAGATGTCACCCGAGACGGAGGCAGCCAGCATGTTGTTGCCCACATAGCCGGCCCATGCTGGCTCGTGGCCTGAGCCTCCGCCAGAGATGATGCTGATCTTTGACTTGTCGTATGTTGTGTCGAAAACCACACGGTTGGACTGGTCTAGACCGAGGGAAGGGTTGTAAGAGATGAATCCCCTCAGGGACTTGTCGACAAGTCCCTCGGAGGATGTGAAGATGTGCCGGTCTGACATGGTTGTTGGAGCCAAAGGGTTGTGTGATTGTTGGCCAGCTGGACTTGGGATGAATGCTTGGAAGCAGTAATTCACACAAGTTGAAACTGAATTGAGCGGTCTTTATTTTACTTGCAATCAAGAAACATCACAACTTGCATGTTCAACGGGCAGCATCATATGGTGTGCGGGCGGGTGTTGGTTTGCGATTTTCCGGAGACCCGGTCAATCGGCCTCAGCTGCATGACACCCCCGGATTTCCGCAGCGGAAGATCGGCTAGGCACCACGCGACCCTGACATCTCTCGTGCACGTCGAAGCGCTTGACTGTCTTTCTATCCTGTATAAGTATTAGGGATGGGGCTGGAACCTCTGTCTCGTTCTCTTGCCATCCCGTAGATTCAAGTGTCCGACAGCTCACTGCCACATCTTCAGTCCCCAGCCTTAATCCCGATTCTGACTGCATCCCCCGCCTCTACTGACCCGTGCACCAATTCCCTCTCAACCACCAAGACCTTCAACATGGGCAGCAACCCAGTACCAAAGTACCGCATCGTCGTCGGAAGCGATGTAAGAACCACTCATCGGCTTGGCCTGAGACTGAACTGACACCATTACAGGAGGCCGGCATCAAGTACAAGGACGTAATCAAGGCAGATTTCCAGAAAGACTCCCGTGTGGAGTTCGTCGAGGACGTAGGGAGCCACGAGACCGCCGACAAGACGGCCTACCCACACAGAGCGGCGGCGGCAGCTCAACTGGTCGCCGACGGCAAAGCCGACCGCGCCCTGCTTATTTGCGGAACGGGGCTCGGCATGGCCATTGCCGCCAACAAAGTCAAGGGCATTCGGGCCGTGACAGCACACGACAGCTTCAGCGTGGAACGGTCGATCTTGAGCAACGATGCGCAAGTGCTGTGCATGGGCGAGAGAGTGATTGGCTTGGAGCTCGCAAGGAGACTCGCGAAAGACTGGCTCGGATACGTGTTCGATCCCACCAGCCAGAGTGCGGAGAAGGTCCATGTAATCAAAACTCTAGAAGCCGCCGCATGATTACGATGCAGCTTGAAGTAGAAGTAGTGGTCTAGCGAACAATAATTGATGATTTTGAATACCATTTCGGTTCCGTCTTGTACGCGAGTCATAGCACATCATCTATCGTGCTGTAGATGTCAGCTGTATGGTTCCCCGTTCATCATCGCCAAAAGAACAAGGACTGGACCCAGCGGCCTAGGTATGAAGGCCCGTACAGCAATGCCATTGCATCGGGTTCAGAACGATTCAAACACAGATTTCAAGGGGTTGGGTCCCGGAACTTGGAAATCAATCACCCTGGTGTGATACTTTGCGGTCCATGTATGTTTATGCGAGAAAGGCAGAAATTTAAAACATAATTAAATGAAAATTACTATCGAATTCGCATGTTTTTCTTTGCATGGAAGCTCATCATGTCGTGGGTGGCAAACGTTGTCCTTGAGAACGTGAATGCCTCCAGTCGTCTCTCCCCCACATGTTGGAAAACGCAGTGGGGAGGTCAGCCTGCCGATGCTTCTCACAATGAGAGACAATTACGCTTTGGGCTGATAGATCAATCGAGAAGATGATTGTTGTTGCTCTTAGAACGCATGGTATGAGAACGGACCGGATAATCGGTAAGTGTCAGTTCCTGGGGACTACGTTTCCGCACACACACGTGGGGGTGACGATACGCGTGCACGTCGAAGCGGAGAATGGCCCGATTTTCCGCAGTATAAGATGGATAGAAATACCACGACATGCGACGCAGTCTGCCTCTCGACAGACGTACGGACACGACGGACTCCACGAAACCAGAAGTTTACAGCATCGCAATATCCCCAACTTCAAAATGACGGCATCACCAAACCGGAGGCTCATTGGCCTGTCAACCAAGATGTACTTCCCGCTCCAACGCACGCTGGACTTCATCGCCGCCGTTCAAGCTGAGCTGAAGTCTCTCCCTCCTCACGCCCTCGACAACGTCGACATCTTCTTCATCCCCGACTTCATCTCCATTCAGCCCGTGAGTGAAGCCCTAAAGTCCTCGCCAGTTCCAATCCGGCTTGGGGCGCAAGACTGCCACTGGGTTGACTTCGGCGCCTTTACAGGAGAAGTCAGTCCAGCTGTCCTAAGCGAGACTGGGGTCACGATTGTTGAAGTTGGGCACGCCGAGAGAAGAAGGCTCTTTGGCGAGACCGATGAAGTTGTGGCGAGGAAAGCTGCGGCAGCAAGTCGGAACGGCATGGCTCCGTTGATTTGCATCGGTGAAAAGACGGAGGGAGATTTGGAGGTCGCATTGAGCGAGTGCAAAACCCAGATCGACCAATCTCTGGCCGGCGTCCCCGACTCTGCGGAGGTCATCATTGCGTATGAGCCGGTGTGGGCCATTGGTGCAAGCCAGCCGGCCAGCGAGGACCACGTTGTCAAGGTGGTAAAGGGAATCAGGTCATTCGGGAGCGTCAAGAAGAGGACAGGGACGACAAGAGTCATTTACGGTGGCAGCGCTGGGCCTGGTCTGTTCGAGAGGCTGGGGGAGGCTGTGGACGGGCTGTTCCTTGGGAGGTTTGGACATGACGTGCCGCGTTTCCTCAAGACGGTGTCGGAGGTGATTGCATTCCAGAAATCTTAAAAATTATGAATCCTGGACGAAATTGTTTCAGCAGTTCTGAACCATCTAGCAGCATCTTTTTTCCACTGTTGAGATTCCGTCCATGCCGCTGGCTGTTGAATAAACAAAAGTAAGTCGCAGCAAATAGCGTCCAACTTTAATCCAATATTTACCTATCGTGCTCCAGAAAGACACAATCTTGTTACAGGGGGGCGTCTGACTTGCATGACGGGACATTAACACGTCGCATCTTTGGTCACACGCGGGGCTCAGCTAGAGGGCACAGAGGCAAATACCAACCGCCTGTCTAGAACAGCCAAGGCAGACCGACCAAACATCCAACATCCAGTTCAGGTCAGCCCAATGCTCTGTTTTCATTGGGATGTAATCAAATGACATGCTATGACTGGACAGCCTGGTCTATAGATGGCACTTTGAGATGCAGGCCAAGCTGCACATGTTGCATTCGTCCCCTGACTGTCTCTGCCCAGTATACACCGCCTCTGCTGCGCCTCTTGTATGCATACACCTTCAGAAGAGCTAATGCCTTAACTATGAAAGCCACGACCACTACTAGATACATGGCCCAGGTTTCGGGCACTCAGCAGCCTCCCCTAATTGTCTGAACATTCTGTTGCGCAAGTAAGCTTGCGAATCTAGATCACTGGAACAGGAAAGACAGCTACTCTTCGGAATCTTCGCGCCCAAATCGCACTCAACTTCTCTATCTAATGCCCCTGTTCATCTTCTGTCATGTCGGATCCATTGTCAATCGCGGCGAGTATCGCAGGGCTGATCACCATCGCCGATATTGTCTTCGGCCGCCTAGTCAAGTACGGAAGATCAGCGAAAGGAGCAGAGAAAGAAATCCGGGAGCTTGCCAAGGAGATCAATCTTCTCGCCGGTGCTCTGAATAGCCTCTCTAGGCTAGCCAAGAACTTGGAGGATGAATCATTCGACAGGAACCTTCGCATGCACCACATCGAAGCATGCAACGAAACGCTCGCGGAGATTGACAAGAAGTTGAGCAAAACTGATAAAGACTCGATGAAGGACAAACTGAAGTGGCCCTTTTCAGCACGCCGCGTCAAAGAATGGCTCGAAGAACTGTCTCAGCACAAGGAAAACATCAATCTAGCTCTGTCTGCCAACACTATGGATGCCATGCTCCGACTTCTGGCGCAAGAAGGCCGTCATGCTGAGGAGATCCATACCGAGGTCAAAGAAACTCGTCAAATCGTCAGTCGAATCCATCAAGATTCGCAGCGTGCCAAAGTGCTCGAGTACTTCCTAAAGTACAACCCGCAACAAAACTACGAGATGAGTCGTCGCTTGCGACACCCAAGGACTGGACTCTGGCTCACACGTCTTCCCCAGTTTCAACATTGGCTTTCTACTCCCGATTCATGCCTCTGGTTGAAGGGAATACCGGGTGCCGGAAAGACGGTGCTAGCCGGCTCGATTATTGAGGCGGCGCTCGGACAGAGTACGGAGATGACCCCTTTGGCGTTCTTTTTCTGCGACTACAAGAACGCCAAGACTCATAGTCCTGAAATTATCCTCGGATCTTTGGTGTATCAACTTGCCATCCAGAAAGAAGCAGCATACAGAATGTTGGAGCAACTCTACCAAGAGCTTCATCCACCAAAGGGTTTACCCCGACCCGCCAGCACGAGAGCACTCGAGCGGCTCCTGAAAGACATGGTGAACATTTATGATCACGTTTACATGGTCGTTGATGGTCTTGATGAATGCGGGAAGCTCACTGAAGAGGTAGTTGAGGTGCTCTCTGACGTTTCTGAGGACACCAACAACGTCTCAATGGCTCTTCTAAGTCGAGATGAAAACCATATTCGAGATTGCCTAAACACCCAGTTCATTCCCGTGGAAATTGCCGCCCACAAGGAAGATATCACCGAATATGTCACGTCTGAGATTGAGGAAAGAATCCGTAATCGCAAGTTACGCATCGACAGCACCGAGTTGAAAGGAGAAATACTTCATGGGCTCATAGACGGAGCAAAGGGAATGTAAGTTTACTTACGAGTTGCCAACAATTGATCTTACTCCGCTGACACTCATCACACAGGTTTCGATGGGTGGCTTGTCAACTGGACCATCTTGGAGACTGCGACTCAGACCAGGAATGTCACAATGCGTTGAAGACCCTTCCTCCGACCCTGGACGAAACATATGTTCGTATTCTGGAGCGTGTTCCCAAAAACAAAGCTAGAGTCGTTCAACTAGCTCTCAACTGCATAGCATACTCTTCTCCAAAGCTCAACATCCAGGAGTTAAGACAGATTCTTTCAGTGCCCGATGCAGGGGCATGTTTGGATCGGCGAGCCGTTATACAAGAGGGAGCCATCATGAAGTACTGCAGTAGTTTCGTCCGCAAGTCGAACGACGGACTTTATCTCGAATTCTCACACTTTTCAGTTCAGGAATTTCTTGAGAATGGTTCGCTACCGAACTCAGAGTTGGAAAGCTTCCGAGTTTCGAAGTCACGTGCTTATTCATGCTTGGCGATCGAATGTCTAAAGTTTATCCTGCTCAAAAACTTCAGCTGCATAAGCACCAATCCTAGCGCAAAAGAATATTTCAAGAACAAGGAGGATGACAAAAATGAAGAAACTATCCCATTACAGACTGTTTCATTGAAGAGACGCAATGAAGACTTTGCAATGTATGAACACGCCGCGACACGGTGGCCCGTCTACGCAAAAGGAGAATGGGGAGATGCACGTGTTTTTGACTTGGCGAAGTCTCTCTTTCACCCAAGCAAAACAGTTTGTTTCACTTCTTGGGCAATTAATATGGCCAGTTCCCTGGACGTCTACGGATTGGAATCCACCGGAGACACCGCGGCAGCTATTGTTCATCCTCGTTTCAGTCCACTGCATCTGGCAGCGTCCCTCTCCTTGCCAGAAATTTGCTCCTTCTTGGTTCAGCAGAAGATAGACGTCAATCTCACAAGCCTTGTCGGAACTCCGATGCAATGCGCAGTCCAAGGATTCGCTGCTAATTGGGACTTAATTACGGACCATCAAATGGAATGGTGTCGAGTTACGATCAGCGATGAAGGTTGTGTTGAGATGACCTCTATGGCAGAGACCATCAGCTGCCTTCACCAAGCCGGGGCATCTTTCCCTACCAAATGTACCGCTCCATTTTCAGGCTCTACCTTGTACGGAATTGCATTCGAAATGGCATATATCACAGAGACATTGTTCCTTCCAAAGACTCTGCTTCACTTTGGTGTACCCCTCGAAGAATGCGATCTTACCAGTGCAGCCGAGTTTTTCCTGCGAATGAAAGAAGATGATGCTGATAGACACCATGCAAGCATCCTACCATTTATCGAATCACTGAATGTTTCTATCACCCAATCACCCTTGGAGATCAAGCTGCACAGGCTGGTGTGGATGGAAGCCGTACGTAACAACCTGGAGTTTACTCGTCATCCAACCACGATAGACACACGAGTAATATATCTGACGGAAGAAAGTCTGGGCGAAGAAGCTGTTGCAGCAGTCGAGGTAGGAAACCATTACGCCCTTCAGAGAGTTCTAGATGACACCCGCTTTAAAACGTCAGCTTTCGTTACCGAAGATGGACAATCGCTTTTACACCTGGCAATTAGTTTGGACACATGGGATGTAGAGTATGCCGAGGCTATCGAAACTGTCAATCTGCTGCTTGCCGCAGGATGCGACGTCTTGAAAACAAATCAGGCGGGAGAACAGCCAATTAACTCGTGGAGCTGTGATATGATCCACGACGACTCTAAAGAGAATATGGGCTATTTTGATGAGGTGATCCGGACGCTTGTGGAAAGTGGTGCGACTTGCTCATCCCAAGACTGGAACGGACGCAACGTTGTACATGCGCACGTTGCTTCGCCTCGACGACTGGAGGTTTTGTTGAAACACTTCGCAGCCAACGACATCACGGACGCCATGGAATCCGTGGACAATGACGGATACACGCCGTTTTCTCGATCTCTTGCTATTGAGGAGTTGCAATCTGCCTCAATCATGGCGAAACGAGTCTCCCTCACCCCCGAGATGACCCACAGTCCAACTCATATCTTGTTGCTTGCGGCAAGCGCCAATGCGAGCATGATTTTTGAAACCTTACTTCGTTTGGATATCGAAGCTGCATTTGCAAAGGGCGATAGCCCTCTGCATCATTTGAGCCGCCACGCAACAGTAGACTTTGTTCGACGCTTGAAGTCTATATACCCTGATGCTTGTAGCTTCCCTGATGAACTTCACGGTAGAATACCACTGGAATCGTATTTAAGAAAATGTTTAGAAGCTGGCGCGGCTGCCGAAGTCGATCCGGCTGTTCTGGATGAGCTATCCCCCCTGAATCCCCTGCAACGAACGCTCTTAAGGGCAAGATTTGGCAAGATTTCGCACAAAACCTGGTTCAGATCATGCGTAGTTCGTCAAGTACTATCAGCACGTTGGAAAAAGAAGCAACGACATTGGCATGTCAATCCTTGATACGACTTGGATACCTGCAATCCTATGAGTTGTGGGTCAGCAAGTCCAGCCTTATCCCGCTTTTGGAACCCCTTCAACGTAATTTTATCAGCAAGATGTCTGACCTTGCGCCAGCATCAAGCGGATTGTTCTGTCAGATTATCAAGCAGACGGGTCACTGGGCCGACATCGAAAGGTCTCAGCCACTCGTTCGCTTATTGAAAGCAGCTGTTCGATCTTGCGACTTGGACCTCGTAAACTTGCTTCTAAGCAAAGGTGTGAGTGTCCACCAGCGAGTTGATGATCTATCAGTACTGGAAAACGCATGCCGGTATCCTCCCGGTCATCCTGAAGTACAGAGGATGCTTGGTCTCGTTCTAGACCATGCAGACAAGTCTCGTTGGAATGAACCGAGCCCTGCCAGTAATGGACTAGCATTGATTCATCTACTTCAAGCCCCAGGGGCAGAGTGGATTATTGGCGAGCTCGTCCAACGAGGTGCAGACCCCGATGTGCGCGTTGACAGAACTCCCCATTATCCTGCTTTGGTCTATTATACAATCACCAAACGCATCGACTATGCCACTGCTCTTTTGAAAAATGGAGCAGACCCCAGTCATATATGCCTCCGTGGTTTCGATGCAGCTCTGGCTGCAACTCAGATCGGTTCAGTGTCCTTCTTATCTGAACTCTACGTCGCCGACAAGGGGAGCGCCAAGATCAACTGGAGTAGAACTTGCAAGTCAACTTTAAAACTGGGGAATGCGCAATACACCGTTTCTGGAGTCAACGCCCTTCATCTTGGCGCCATATTCGGACATGTCGACACGATGGTTTTTTACATAGATCATGGTCTCATCAACGATGTCGATACAAGGTCCGATGACGACTGCACACCTCTGCATTTTGCCGTCGCTCGAGGCAACGCGAGCGTTGTCAAATATTTGTGCGCTCGGGGGTGCGACATTGACGCTCGGACCGCGAACGGCAGCTCACCGCTACACCTCGCCGCAAGACACCGAAGATCTGAAGTTGCAAGATACCTCGTCGCATCTGGTTGCAGTGTTTCTCTAGATTCGGCGGGAATGAAGCCAAGCTTTTACGCCCTGCAGTCTAACGATGAAACGCTCATTGAGATATTCAAGTCTGCCGAGTCTGGCTCCCGAGAACACAGTTCCGAAGGCCACGAACAAGAGGCTATTTCTCAAAGAAAGCGTTACAGGGCTTTTTCGGCGGCCTTTGAAAATGCCATACTCGCTAACAATATGGACCGTTGTCAAGAGTTGGTTTCCAATGGCTGTGACCTCGAAGTTCCTCTGCACAGCTGCGGCGGGTGCTCACCTCTCATCAAAGCGATCAAGTATGGACGAATGGCAATTGTCAAGTGGCTACTAGATAATGGGGCATCCCTGGCAAGGGTCTCCTGCGGTGCCAAACCCGGTGTTTCTGCGATTCATTTGATATTTGCAGCCCCTAGACTAATCGAGGTCTTACCTCAGTGTTTAGATACTTACCTGAGAGCCGGGGGAACGGTCTTGGGCGAATCGCAAAGTCTGGTTATTACAGCCGCGGCTTCGAACAACACCGCAGGGTTGAAATTGCTGTTGGAGCATCTGGTACAGCACAAAGATCATTGCGCGTAAGTCACTGAGGCGGCTTGTTTTCACATTCTTTCATGAAAAAGCACCTAAGATTTTGTGGTAGAAATCATCTTCCGGGTGGCCCTGAAAGCTTTCTCACAGCGGCAGTCAATGAAATTGACGACGGGGGGTCTTCGGCCTTACATTGGGCATCTACCAAAGGAAACTTGGAAGCTGTCAACCTGTTGCTTGATTTTGGGGCTGACGTCAATGCGTTGACCTTGAAACTTCGAGACACACCATTGCATTGCGCGGTGGCGTTTGATGAAGACCCAAAGTTCCGTGTTGCGTTGCGCTTAATGGAAAAAGGCGCTTCACTCGAGTGCCGTAACCACAAAGGCACAACGCCTATACTAGAAGCAGCACGTAGGGGGCGTTTTGATTTGGTCAAGGCGTTGACTGATGCGAAGATAGACATCACAGCTTCGGACTCCAGATCTTCTTCTCTTCTGCTACATGCAGCACCTGGTCTCGACGGGACGGGTACTCCTAAGGGTGCTGTCAAAATCTTCGCAGAGTTTCTGTGTCTTGGGCAAGATCCCCATGCTGTGAACTCGAGCGGTCGCTCTGCATTTCATTCCGCTATCTGCGAACAGCCGTTTATTCCACTGGTACTCAATTCGGATATCCGGTTGGAAGATAGCACACCATTCCCCTGGAACATCAAGTCGCATCGAAATCTTTTCTGGCTTACCAACTCCTTTATATTCTTTCTAAGGAAGTACAGCCGCCGAACGCTCGGCCAATTCTTGAACCTGGCACCTCAAAATGCGTGGAGCCCGTTATGCAGGGCAGCGTCTCTAGGGCGGACGATAGTTATGGAGAACCTTATCGGCATGGGCGCCGCTCTGGATGTCGAGGGGAGTCCCTTGGGCTCAGCCCTCATTGTGGCCTGCGTGACTGGACGAAAGGAATCGGTCATTTTCCTAGTTCGTTGCAGAGCGGCTTTATCATATTGGGGGCCCGGCGGTTTCCGGTCTGCCTACGATGCCGCGAAGAGAAACACGCCGATTCTGGACTGGCTTCTGGTCGGTCGGTACGTCGATCAAGGAAAGCTGACGGCACCTTGCGATCGTGAGCCAGGAAACGAAAAATACCCTGCACCATTCGCTTGGGGCGGACCGGTGAGGGCTGAGTTGGTTATCTGCGGGACAATGGAACGTATGCCAAAAGAGTCAGCCAAGGGTTATTGGTCCCGCCTGATGCGCGAGAAGAGCAAATGGAGGGGAAAGGTTCTGCCGTTGGGTGCCGCACGCCGGACAAGTCGGCCCTCGAATCTGGTTGCTCAAGAGTACGTGCGAGTTCATGCAGGTGGCTATGAGCTCACAAAGATGTAAAGACGCAGGAGGAGACCGTTGAGACTTGTCGGTTCGATTCGTATAGCATTGATCACTCAGGTAGCAAGAAATCTGATGGTATAGCCACATGCCGGACACCTTACAAACTGTCTCGTCTTTCTTGCCCGATGCCCTCGACCTGTTTCACGACTGCGACCCTCCAAGTGCGCCTAGCATCCCCTCATTTCTCGACGGCCACACATTGCCAACATTTGGGATGGCCCGGAGGGTGTCTAGGTTATGGTTGCCAGTCTCGATAACAACGCCAGAGAAGATCGCGTGATCGAACCGCTTGACAACCTTGGTTCTCTCGTCGGCGGTCAACTTGTTGATCAGGTTCTCTCTGTCCTCCTCCTGCAGCGCCATCGTCAGGTCTAATTATGTCGTTCCATGCGTGGCATTTCAGGGGTTGAAAGAT
Organism: Colletotrichum tofieldiae; assembly: GCA_022836555.1. NCBI lineage: Eukaryota > Fungi > Ascomycota > Sordariomycetes > Glomerellales > Glomerellaceae > Colletotrichum > Colletotrichum tofieldiae. The sequence goes on from BQXV01000007.1 coordinate 3,992,131, forward strand.
GAGTGCATTTTGGTGAAATACCTTGTTACTGCCGAACTCAACGATGAACTTTTCACCCATGGCGGCTAAGATACGAGATGCCACGAACGCGAGAAGGAGCAGCCGCATTGGCTTAAGGTTGGCGAGTGATGATGGAATGTGATGATGCAGTGAGCGAAGTTGAGTGGGTTTTAGGCGTTTAATGGCGCTTATGACGGGTACGCATTGCCACGTGCAGCACGCTGTCATCCCATGCCAGGTGCAACATCACCTTCCTAAATGAGAACTCCAGCAAACCAGCTGTTTCCAGCTCAGTGTGACATTCACACGCGAGGAGAAGTTTGCAAAACTTGGGAAACTCTGGGATCCGAGAAGAACCGGCCTCATATAGTTGAGAAAACCCAAGTTTTATAACCGCAAGACAATTTTACAGTGGAGAGCGGAGGGGCAAACCCCGTGAAGGAAACAGACGGCTGCAGTGATCGCTTGCTACACGTTCCGCAAAAGAAGAGGGAAAATTATCCCCTCTATAAACAACATCAAAGAAGAACCTGCGAAAATTTCGCAGGACATGAATCGGATTTGTCTTTAACCCTAAGACAAGGGGAGAGGGGTCTGAATGGCGGGGCTTGGTCCAGCAACATATCAGAGAACCCAAGGACACAGGTGAGCCACAAACTAGTAACGACAAGTGTTGCTCAAAACCTTGAGGGAGCAGGATTATTGGTATTCGGGCATATAACAATGACCTGTTCATCAATCGTTATCGTATTATTTGTTGTTTTCTAGCTCGTCGATGGATCTTGGCTGGAAAATGGCACCACGCCTTGTGAACGCTTTATCCCACACCGCATAACAAAGCACATTTCAACATGGATATTATTAACCTCCTGGCTTATCGACCGAGGCTCACCGTTGCCAGATCTCTCCAATGATATCTGAACGTCCTAACCCCAAGGCGTCAAATGTGAAGTCCTTGACTCATGCTCAACGTGTGAGTCACCACGGCCACTATTACTTTACCTTCACCCATAGAACCTTTCTCGCTATGTTTCCTCTTCCAACTCACGCCGAACTTCTGCTCTGCCGCAAACGCTTTTATCCGCTAAAGGAAGAATATTCGGACGCAGTGCCAAGTGTTCATGGCCTGCTAAAGCATGACGACCTTGCTGTACCTGGCACTTGAGTGCGTGCCCTTTTGCCAGAAGCTTAGCCGCCGGGCCGAGTTCTATGAGACGTTTGCTGGAGCATTACAGTGTTTCTCATGACAGTGGCTTTCAGAGAGAAAATGCTCTGGAAGACCAATATTGCGTCCTCGTTATTAGCGTTCACTTGTGTTGAGTGAAGTCTGCTGTGTCCCGCACTGAGGGGAGAATGGGCTAAAGCAGCAAAGACACTAACCCGAATTCGCTAGGAGAGTTCGCCATGTCGCTGAGACAACCGCGAAGGTTGCAGTCTGTCGTTGACAGCTCTAGCAACAGAAATAGCTCCCGTCATCATTGCTAGTATGTCATTGCCCAAATGCCAAAGCTGCAACTGTCATTCTAGGTAAAATCAGAGGTACGTAAGAAACCGTCACAGGGCTTCCTAGAGGTCTGGAGTAAGCTCATTTGAGGGCTCACTTGCCTGGCGCCATGGTCAAATCATCGTGACCCACTGGCACTTAATTACAACTCTTCAGGGCTTGTTCCCATGTGTTGCATGCGACTAATAAGGCCGGCTTCAAAGAGATGCAGTAGTACAGGGTCCAAGGGTTATGTTTAACTATCCTGGGTCGGCATTACAATCAACCAAACCCCGAAGACCCGCCACGTCATAAGCGCAAATTATTACTCATACGTAAGGAAAGAAACCAAGTCTGCACCAGAGAATAGGCAAGGTCCACACGCAATTGCACGAGCCTCGTGAAGAACTCCTAGTGCAATTACGATTGGTAATCACTGTATGTGTCAAAAAGACGATTGAGCGATATACAATCTTCAACTTCAATACCACTCGGTTTTCCGCATTGTCGCATTCCAGCCATGTCGTACAGCGAGGAGCAGCTGGACCGGTACTTCCAGCACGTCAACTATCCCCGGGAGGAACATGCAGCAGATCGGTTGCAACTCCTTACGGAACTCCAGGCTCATCAGCTTGCGAGGGTTCCTTTCGAGAGTCTGACGCTGCACTACTCAAAGCATCGACTGGTTTCTCTGGACCTGGAAGACCTCTTTGACAAGGTGGTCGTGCAAGGCAAGGGCGGCTATTGCATGGAGCTCAACGCCCTGTTTGGCGCCGTTCTGAAAGGCCTTGGTTTCCAAGTCGTCAGCGTCGGCGGGAAGATCAAGGGAGAAGATCGCTTCGGCGGATGGTAAGCGATTACACCCCCCGTGACCCAAGTAGCCCTTCGCTCATAGCAACGAGGTCTCACATGCTTAACCTCGTCACCATTGACGGCCAGCGCTACATGGTAGACGTCGGTTTCGGAAAGGGCGCAACCATGATCCCCGTCCCCCTACACAAGGACTCCAGCCCCGAGTTCACCACCATAGCACCCCTCCGCGGCAAGCTCGTCTACGAAAAGCTGGAGCAAAACACCGACCCGGGCCAGCGCATGTGGGTGTACTACTCCACGGACAGCGCCGACGGGCCCTTTCGGCAGCGGAACTGCTTCACGGAGCAGGAGTTCTTCGCCGAGGACTTTGAGGTCATGAACTACGCCGTCATGAAGAGGCCCACGAGCTACTTTGTCAAGACCGTCCTGTGCATGCGGACGATTCTGAACCCCGAGACAAAGAAGGCCGAGGGAACGGTTGTGTTGCACAAGGACGAGGTTAAGCGGAAAATCGGTGACAAGGTCGAGCTTCTCGAGACTTTGAAGAACGAGGGGGAGCGGGTCAAGGCTATCGAGAAGTACTTCTATATCACGTTGACACCCGGAGAGCAGAAGGCGATCAAGGGAATGCCACAAGAGCTGTTGGAAGCGAAATAGATGTCAAGAGGTGTCAAGGCACTTTTTCATGGGCGTATGCAGATGAATCACCATCACTGCCACTACAAAATAACCCTAGTGAATCATGTGGTCCCTTTTGGTCAAAGGTCTGACACATGGATCTCAACACAATTAAAGCAGTTACTAAGACACGAGCAGTTTACTCTGGAGACAACATTCGTATCCCCGAGTACTGCTCAAGGCTACTTCATCTCCGCGTGCGCATTCTCGGTGTGCATGTCCGCGGAAACATTATGCTCCTTTTCCTGAAGTCTGTTCTCGAGATCCTGGCCGTCGTACCTCCTGCTGGTCTTCCCGGCAACGAACCAGCTCTTGCTACTGAACAGCTCGTTCATCTCCTCAAGAGGACGGCGGGCAGTTTCCGGCAGGAACATCCAGAAGAAGACGGCGTTTGTGATGTTGCACACGATGAAAAGGAAGTAGAATTGGTATCCCACGGACTCCATGCCCTCGGGCGTGACTTGGCCCTGTTTTGCAGTCAGATATACCGAGACGTAGAGAACAAAGTTCTTGGACCACTTACAATCATCGTGTTGAAGGCAAAGGATACCATCGTGGCGATACTGACTCCCTTTGAGCGGGTCCGCGTGTCAAAGACCTCGGCGACGATGATCCAGGACAGCGGGCCGCAGGTGGAGGAAAAGCTGAAGTTGTACAGCCAGGTGACGACGATGAACCCCCATTGCGCGCTGAGGTTGTTGGACTCTCCCGGCGGGAACAAGGCGAGAAGGATCGCGGCCACGATGAAGGTGATGGCGTTGAAGATGTTGCCGCCGATGAGGGGCCAGCGGCGACCGGTGCGGTCGATGAGCAGCATAGCGAGGGTCTGGGCGATGATGGCAAGCCCGTTGCTGATGCCTTGGTACTTCAAGGTGTCCTGCGTCGCGATGCCGATCTGCTCAAAGATACGAGGAGAGTAGTACTGGACTGCTGTTAGCCTGTGCCACTACATGTGCTCATTACGGGATGGTTGCGACATACCTGAATGGCTGAGACTCCGGTCATCTGGACGGATGCCTGAATGGCACAACACAGAAACAAGCGGCGGAATGAACTTCTCGACCGGAAGAGGTCCATGTACGATCTTGCTTCCTGCTGGTGCTCGAGTTCCACCGCGGTCTTGATTTGTTCATACTCGGCCCTGACGAAAGCGTCGTTGACGTCGTTGTTGGAGTGGAGGCGAGCCAACGTCTTCAGCATTTCTTGATCTCGTCCCTTGTCGCCGAGCCATCTGTTCGTAGGCAATCAGTGCTGGGTTCGGTGGGACGAAGCTTGCTTTGGCCTGGATATCGGCTTACCTGGGGCTCTCGGGGAACATGAAAGTCAACGCGGCAAGGATGATGGCTGGAATGTTCTGAATCGCCAAAGGGATACGCCACTGCGCGCTCGTGGTCGTGAGCTGGGTATAGCAACCCCAGCCAACCCAAGTTGCGACGAACGCCCCGATACCAATCATGAGCTGCTGCAAAGCCGTGACTGTGCCGCGGATGCTGGGGTGCGCTAGCTCCGCCTGGTACAACGGAACGATCATGCAGAGAGCGCCCACACCAAGGCCGGAGATCAAGCGGCCAACCCACATCATGTGGATGTCGCGGGCGCCAGTCTGCAGACCTCCGCCGAGAAGGAAGAACAGGGCCCCCGTTACAATAGTTCCGCGTCGTCCCAGGCGGTCTCCCAGGGGCCCAGCCGCACCGGCGCCGAAGAAAGCGCCGGCAGTGAACATGGAAACCACCAGTCCCTCCGTGGACGTGTCCGGGGAAAAGGCATCTTTGAATGTGTTTGATGCCACGACGGCGGCGATGACACCTACCACAGTGAGAATGCATACTGTTGGCCTCGTTTGGATCAGACTCACCGAGGTCATAACCGAAAAGAAAGGCTCCGAGAGACGCAAAGACTCCCACGAGCCACTGGTACACCTTTGGCGAAAGAAGCGCCATGTTTGACGAGGATTGTGTGTATGAGTCTCCTGGCTGAGAGTGCTCCCTGGAAGACGAGTTCGCGATGCCCCTATCGACTGTCGATATACACACTATCCCCATCTCCTCTTATATCCAGACGCTGATCCGGGGAAGCGCGTGCACCGGTGTGAGCCATGGTGCTGTGGGGCGGTGCTCCGTCTCCGCAATTTCGGTCGCTTCGGTGAGCCAAACGACGGGGACGGATTCTGGTTCGCGCGGTTGTGGGAGCGGGTTCTTGGTCTTTGCTTGGCCCAACATGGTGACGCAAACGGCCAAGAGTCGCCGAGCGGCGTTCTTGGTCGGGACCTTGCTGGGAAGGGCCACCTGACGAATCAGTCCACGCTGCGCTCAGCAAACAAAAGGACATCGCGCGCGAGACGTGACGTCGATACTTTCCTTGCTGGGACCTCTTTCCCGGGATGTCACCCGATCTGTAGAGCCCCTTGGGTGTAACATGGGACGAAGTTGGGCGGCCGCTCGGCAACGATACCAGGTTCCCATAGGAGGCTTGAATTAACAGAACCAATGTGAATCCAGGATGGTGCCAAGTTGTTCGAGAGTTTGACGGTGCATAGCTCGGGCATGTTGGGCACTCCTCTTTTCACCGGCAGGCATGCCTTCGCAAATTATTGCTCGAAGACCTGGCAGAATCCACGACCGTTCAGCTGCACGGTCTGAATCGGCACGGGTACGGGCGCGGCATGGGGAAATCCGACCCGAGGTCCACTTTTCCCGGGTTTCCAGTTCCGGCCGGGGGTTCCGGCGCAGCACTTCCTCTCGCAAGTCGACTGCTCCCACACGGGCCTCGGATGATACAGCGCCAGCCAATTGCTGTTCTATGTGATTGGGAGAGCATGATGCAAAGGGAAGGGCAACTTGCAAAAAGCAGCAAGCCACCTCTGACGCGTTACCACAGACAAATATTCATTACAATGGCTGATGGCTACTCAATAATACATACCTAGCTGGGAAAAGACAGAGAAGGCCAGTTCTTGTTCTCATACAACTGAATGATGTCTGCAAAGTGGTGCTTTAGGGAGACTCTGATCTGAATAAGGTAGTTATTGCCCTCGATAACTACCTGTCTGTGATCGAATCTACCTGCTTGAGATCGGACCCAAGACGGCTCGAGAAGATTACTACTCGGAGACGTCACAAGGTTTCACCGGCTTAGATCAGTCAAGTGAAGAACAAAAAGAAAAATTGAAAGGGACGAGACTCGAACTCGCGCGGGTTGCCCCACCAGGAAACAGATGTTAAGCTGACCTTAACCTGGCGCCATAACCAACTCGGCCACCCTTCCTATGATCTGAAGATCTGATTGGTTGACAAGTTGACTGGTTCCAGGAAATAAGTAGCAACAGCAAACTACGGCAACACTTGGAGAGCAATCCCGTTGGTCACCTTGTTTGATAGCCAAATGTTCTCGGTATGCTTTGAAGGCTCTCTCATGGCACTCTCCTCTCTTTAATTCACTATAGTCACTCACGTCTTTTCTGGAATGGAGTTTCTTTTGCAGCCTGACTGCCAGGGCCGTCAGGGCTCTTGCATTTCAAGCATTCGTTGCATACATCTTGCCTGGAAACCCAAACTTCCACCACCACCACCACCACCACCACCCCGTCGTGGTATCCTTCGCTTGGGCCAAGTTGTCCAGCTACCAAAGCCGGTGTAAGGCCCACTCGCCAACGCAACAGTAGGTTGTGGCCTTGCGCTTACAATCCATGAGCACAAAGTTTTCCTTCGGGGAGTGAGAACATGATGAAACCCCCAAGAGAAGATGTTTCCACGCAAGAAGCTCGAAATGTATTAGCGCACGATACTTGAGGGATTCCAAAATTGCCAAGGTTAACAAGGCCTTTTTTTAGCATAGAGTGATTGTTATCCTTCCGCCAAGGGCCATTAACAACCCAAGCCACAGGCCATGAACGCTATCAAGGCGTAGCGAATTCGACATCTTATTTGAAAGCTCTTTCCCACGAATGCCCGCATCTTTGAGGCGTTTCTCTACTCGAGTAGCGACAGAGAAGTGTTGCAAGATCTCAGCAACTAATGTTCTGTCTTCGTATTACCTTTGGGGCACTATATAGATTATAGTGAGTGGGACAATCAAGGTCACAGTCTTCAAGCTAATCACTACTAGAGTGACCAGACAACGTCTATTTACCGCCGTATACGGAACTGTACCCTCCACAAGAGATATACAACTTTTTACAAGTCTACATATCTAGTTCTCAAATGGCAACCCAATTCACATAGCTCTGTCGAGTGTTTACCTACTGCTGCGTCTCTACTACAGAAGCGAATCAGCTTTAACAGTACGATGCGAGAAAGTCGATCAGCCTTCCATTTGCGCCATTAGAATAGACAGACGAGACCTCCATGTGAAGCGTCAAAACTTGCCATTCCATCCTAACGGCAAATCAACTCTTCACATGGCTCTCGGGCAAGCTTCGTTGCGAACCCGAGTTAAGTCGGGAAGCGGAACCAGAGAAAACCATTCCTAGCCCCCATCTCGAGGCTGCCATGTCGCAGTCAAAGACGTGTTCATAATCCGTCCCGATAGAAGACATAACATCTTGCAAGGGCGCGAAATGCAGCAACACCCATCTTCAAACGAATAGAATGCTTCCAACCGAGTCCTTCTGGTGTTCGCGTCCAACAGCTCTACAAACATGCCCCAGGCTCTCTCTACGTTATATGCCCCTTTACAGCCTGCATATCCACCGCCGTCACCAATAGCTTCCCTAACTACAGATTGTTCGTTCCGCCCAGTCTAGATAATTCAACTACCGCGACGACAAGGCCTCGATTCTCCCCTCCTTTTGTCTCTTTGCACTGTCCCCTAAACCCATCCACCCACCCCTCCATCTCACACGCACACCTCAAATCGAGACTCCAACGGTATGCCACCTCCCACGCTACAGCGTCAAAATAGAACATGCAAGCTGCATGGGCCAACACAACAGACGGTCCGAGAAGACCTGCAACCTCAAAGTCCCTTCATCTCAACATCTACCATCGGCATCACAACCGTCCCTTTGCTACCTATACCGCTCTCCCGCTTCGAGCCATTCGCATCTCCTCGTAAAACCTCGCCCCAATCCAGCCGAGATACCCGAAATCGCCAAGAAAAAGACCACCCATCCATCGCGCACACCCTCGAACTCCCCCCATATCCCTTGCAAAGCCATGTAGGACCGACCCTATCAACCCCCCCGGCTCAGCCTGCCACAAACGCCTGGCGCGCGCCTCCCCCTCCCCCTTTTATCCTTCGTCCGATGTCATCCCAGTCTCACGTTTTACAAGAAGCGTCACGAAACGGAGGGCTCGTCATCCTGTGCTGGACCGGGGCCCGTCCGAGCGTTCTCGACCAACCGGCGGGTGGCGGAGAAGGGTCGAGAGGGTACAAACCGAGGACTGTTGCTCGACACGTCTCAGCTCCCTCGCTCGTGTATCCCGCAGCTGTGCATGCACAAGCGTCACGCAAAAGACGACCAAAGAGGACAGCACAAAGGTTGACTATGCAAGAGTCTTGCGCCTTGCTGCATCAAAAAAACTGTCTAAGTATACTGATGATGGCATCGCTAGGTACAATGTAAATGTCGGTAGTAGTAATAGTATATCCACAGGGGAGTGCGGGGATGACGCCTAAGATTATCATCATCCACCGATGCAAATCCTCACTCTCTCGCTCTCCAACCCCTTTCTTTTTTCTCCTCCCAACGGCAAGCCTCGATGCCGTCGACCCGTGTGTCCAAAAAAAGAAAAACCGCCGACCTCCTGATACTGGCGTCCGGCGCACCCACATGCAACCCAGTGGATCAGACTCCAACGTGACCGTGACAATCTATCCTGTAGCGTCTCTTGGAGATGGACCGAGACAGGACGATACAGGCAGGCAACGATGCTGATATTGTTGACAGATAATATGGTGGAAGAGGGAAACGAAATGAAGTTGTTGCCTTTTTGTCGCGACATGGCTTAGAAGTTCTCCTTGCCCCACACGAAAGAGAAGCTGCAGTGCCGTTAGCGATGAGCGAAAAAGCCAGGGGTCTCACAAAGTCACTTACCCAGGTTCACTGTACTTATTACAGTAGATGTGCAGCGAGCTACCCAGACCCTTGGGACCGCAGAAGAAGACACCGGCCTCGGCTGGCGAGTGCAGCTTGCGGATACCTCTGAAGATCATGTCCCAGTTGGGTCGGCCAAAGTTGGTCGGCGAACGGAGGCCGGTGATGGTGTCCTTGTCGGCGTTTGCGTCGTTAATCATAATGTTCGTCGCGTCATCTGCCTTGATCTTGGCCGTCAGGTAGGTGTGGATCTCGATGCGGTTGTCGACATCCTGAGCCTCAATGGCGAGGAGGAGGGATCGGAACCACTCGAAGGAGCCAAAGTCTCTGCAGATCCAGAAAAAGTACACCTTGCTGAGGCGGGTCTTCTGCTGGGGATAGTTCATGCGGTACCAGATGGACTTGAGAATGGAGGCGAAGGGCGTGACACCGATACCAGCACCGCAGAGAACGGAGACCTCGTACTTGAAGACGTCCTCGGAAGCCGAGCCGAAAGGTCCGTCAACATAGACACGGGGCAGAACGCGGCGGAGGGCGGGGTCGACCTCGCTCGAGTCGCTGTTGACACCGACAACCTTGCTGCCGTCGTCCTTCTTCTTGTCCCATTCGCAGCCGAGGGCAGTCGAGACGGCACGGGTGAAGTCGCCGACAACACGCATGTGGATGGAGATGTAATCCTCCTCCGGGGCGCTCGTCAAGGTGAAGGGGTGGTATTGCCACAGAGAGACGGCGGGGCAGCAGAAGAAGATGTACTGTCCAGCCCTGGTCTTTGTGTGCTCCTTCTTGATCTGAATCTCGCAGACGTTGCTGGGGTGCTGGATGACCTTGGAGATGTACGTCTTGTGGCGTCCGCGGACCTCACGGGCAACACGCTCGGCCAGGTAGACGAACCCGCCGTACATCCAGTACTGCCAGAAGACACCGATGGCAGAGGTGCCGATGCTGGTGCAGAAGGGCGCGAAATCGGGCTGAATCATGCAGAAGGCGCCGTGGATGGACCAGAAGAAGAAGAAGACGATGAACATGTGGTGGGTATACCAGAAGCGCTCGTAGTTGGCACGCCTGGGCTTCTCGACCGAGGTGAAGACCATGCCCATCAGGGCGATCAGCATGACATAGCCAGTCCAGCCGGGGCCGGAGACGAAGTTGGCCAGGAGCCAGCCGTAGATACCGAGGTTGTTCTTGGCGGCGATCTGAGCAAAGTTGTTCCAGTGGGCAATGGTGTGGACCCAGGAGAAGAAGACAATGGACCACGCAGTGGTGATGTGGAAGGTGATGTTCTTGTCGAACTGGATGATTCCGTTGAGGGGGTCTGACGGGCCAGAGAGATGAGGGTGCGGCAGACGGGGAAGAGAACCAGGGCGACGTCGACGTGGAGCACCAGGGCGGCGGAACGGGCGATGACGAAAGTCGGGCCAAAGGTGTCTCGTGCTATTTGCAGGTTGTCCTTGAGGGCGAAGTTGACGGAGGCGAAGGCAAAGACGAGGCCGTGGAGAACCAGGAACACGAAGACGAAGCTGGGTGGTGGTGGTTAGTGTCGTTGACAGGCACACGCCAGTGACAGTGAGAGGAGACGTACACTCTCCGGTATCCTTCGTTGATCATCCAACGGTCGAAACGCTCCCGCATCGTCAAGTCCTTCTGCTTCTCCTGCGTCATCTCTCCGGAGAGAAGCATGCGGGTGAGGGGCGTCCATCGCGAGCGCTCCGAGGGCTTCTCGGAGCCCGCGTAGTAGTAATCCATGGCAGGCGGGTGTGTCTGGCTGTCGCTAGCCAGGGGCTCGTCGGTGATCGGTCCCTTGCGAAGTTCCCTTCTGATCCGAACTGTCCCAGTGGGTGGTCTTCTTCTCGACTCTTTCTCGGATCTCCTATTAACGTCTCCTCGGTCTCGTTTGGACCTTCTTTGCTTCCTCCCTTGTCGGGTTGATATCTAGTCCGGGAGCAGTAGCGGTGGCAGACGGTGGTGCGATCGGTCGCGGGTATAATCGAGATTCGGGGTGGGTTGATTCAGATCCTGCTGAACGGGCGCAGAAAATAATGCATCTAAATGAGAGTGGACGAAGAGAAGTTGTCGATCTTGGAAGAGCGCGCGCGAACCCAGAAAAGAGCGGATATTGGAGCCTGCAATCCGACAGTCACTGGGTCAGCGAAACGACGGCTTCACGCACCAACGGACGGTGGAGAGAGAAGGAGGCGAAGCGGTGGAAGGGGAATAAAAAGGGCACGGCGGTGGAATGTGAATGGCAGAAGGTGGCGGAGGGGGGAGGAGGACTGAGGACGGGAGGATATGGCGCGCAAGAGAGTTTTGGAAGATGCAAGAGAAAGCGTCCGAGGGGGGGACGGAGGGCGCGGCCAGAGAAGGGGACGAGGGAGGGAGGGATGGATGGATGGGCAGCAGGGGAGTGCGGGAAACATAAGGTGATTTCTGTGTAGATCATACGGCGACAGACGCCGCCATTCGTGGCCACGCCGCCATTCGCATGCACGCACGCACTGGATGCTGGATGGATGGACGGGTTGACGGGCTTACCTGCACACAATGCCTGCACTCGAGCGGCTGGCCAGAAGTCTTGGTGTTCGCGGGTTGTGAATAGGGAGGAGTCGAGAGAAGAAGAATGCGGGTGGTATTATTCTTTCCCTGGTTGCAAGAGCGGAACGGGGCGTGGGAACGGGAGGATGGCAAAGCGAAGGGGGGAAAAGAGAGTCAAAAGGGCATCCGGGAGGTGGGCGATCGCAGCATGAAGAGGACGAGTGGGAGACAAGTCTCGAGTGTGAGAGATGGGCAGGGGAGCAGGGGGGGTGTGGGCAGGGGGCAAGGGGAGACGGGGGGTGGGGTAGGGATAGGGCCGCTTCCGTGACTGCCTCCTGTTCAAGACGGGAACACCTTACGAGTGCAGCACTGTGGTACATACGTAAGCACGCATGCCATAGAAGCAGTACTATACACACATGAACCAGCGAGGGCAGCAGGCACTGAGGATCGGAACCGCCTTGGGGGGCCAGGAAGCAGGGACGGCACCAGGAGACATCAAGCCTACGGCAGCTCTGGGTGACTGGGCAGCCCAGAGCCTACTGCGTACGGCAACGAGGCAAGGTGTCCGTGGCCAGCACCTCGGGGCCGTGTGAGATCAAGGGGGGTGTGAAGGGATGAGGAACCAAGGCCAGAGAGAGAGCAGATGGATGGATGCATGGCGAAGACGACGAACATGAGAAGACGCAGCCAAAGGGGCCCCGACGATGCAACACAGCGAGACCCGAGAGGGAACGGACGGGCCACGCAGCACGGAGACCCGCGATAGGGCAGTCATGCACTGCGACGAAGCGCCGTGCAGATACGGCAGTCAAGACTGCAGCGCGCGCGGGCTTGGGGAGATACGATATACAGGGAAGAGGAGAGAGAGAGAGAGAGCCACACACACAGAGAGACACTGAGAAATACGTGCGGATGGAAATGAAGGAGAAAGAGAGAAAAAACGTCTGAGCATGGCCCCAGAGCAGGGATGCCAAGCACCAAGAGCCTCAGGGGCGAGGCAACATTACGCTTACTTGGGTGGGCCCCTAGACCCTGTCGGCCAATCATTTCCGATCGGGGCCTGACGCCTGACCCACCAGGTACGAAGGGCTTTGTACCTTTTAGCCTGGGGCGTTTGCCGCGCTGCTTTCGCCGTAGCGTCTCTGTGCCTGTACTCCGTACATGCTCTGTACACGACCTCCGACCCTACTACGCCCCTTGGCGCCCTATTCTGCCGTCATGTCGGATTCCCGTTCAACCCGAGATGCGATTGTCACGACATGAATTCAGGTGAGGAGGGACGAGCCATGCGCGCCAGGTCGTGGGGAGATTCCTCGCCGACGTGGGGCCCAGTCGAAACCACCCATCGCTGCATCTCCATACGGACAAACGACCCTCAACCCCGTCCGCAGGAAACAAGCCCACTGGACCATCTCACCGACTCTGCCTGCCTTCCGAGTCTTGGCCCTCGTCTTGTCGGGCCTGGGCAAGTTGCGGCGGTCGAATGGGCTCGTCCTACCGACCAGGAGCCACAGAGAACAAGACGAGCAGGCAGTATCAACAACACGCCCCCTCGGCCATGATCCCGGCCACACCACGCGTTTCCAGCATCGTCGCCGCGCCCTCCTTTTGTGGGCCTGGCTCTTCCCGTTCCTGGGACACAAGGCCGTTGGAACGGGCTGGATGGACGGCAGCGCGCACCCACTAGGCAATATCCAGAGAAGCCTATTCGGACAGCCGCAGCCTGGGTTTCTCTGCGTCCAGCGGCCAATCATCGCTGCCGTGCCGGGCTCCAACAGTCCACCACTCCCGTCTGCCGCGCTTAGAGGCTGTCGACGTTGGACTGTCGATGCCCGTATGCGTACTCCGTACATCCATACTATTCAAGCCAAGTCACGTCGACAGTCGCCGGCCCCGTCGCCCATCACGGAGCGAACATGCCGAGACAACCCACTCTCACGGTTCACCTGTCGTTCGTGCCCTGTCGTGCCCTATCGCCCATGTTGCCATATCGGTCCATTCGGATACGCCGCCATGCTTCCCCTATCGACGAAGCAGACATCAGCACACAGATACGGGCACCATTTCCACGGGCACCACAGGCAGCCCACTGCAACAACAGACACAACCAGCAATGCAAGACCTCAGCCCCTTCCGCCTCATCACGGTCGCCTACGCCTCCGCCGCTGTTTGGGCCGCGTTTGGAACAAGGCTGCTCTCCCGCATCGCATGTGGGTAATGAGGCCATAACCCCGCGGCCCTACAGCCCCCAAACCGCCCAGTTGCACATCGAGACATCTTGGACGACCCCCAAGCCTGGCTGAGCTCGACTCTCTCGACGAGGAGGGCCAGCGGGCGGCCAATCCGCCACCTCCCACCCTCTTCCCGCCGCGTCGCCCCAAACCGCGGCCAGGGCCAGATTCAGAATTGCGATACGTACCCTTGGCTGGGGTCCGCCTGCCCGCGTCTCATTGGGCCAAGGGCGCCCATCTCACACCTGCGGGAGAGGGGCGTGCGTCTCGATTCGTCGCTTGAGCCCGTGTCGCAGCTTGTTTCGCCAGGGATGCTTTGACACAATCCAAGATTCGCATTTCACAAAAATGGTGCCCTCACCGTCCAGCGCTCATTGGCAGTCGATTTTGTGCTTTCTTCCCTCTCCGTGAAGCATGGAGAAACTGTTACTCAACCGAGCCAAAGTGGATGCAAAACCTAACACCTCGCCCGTCTTACTCAGCGGCCGCAACCACGTTGGTCTTCCCTCGGAAGCAGATTCGATGTACATTCTTGGGACGCGCGACGCCTTCATTGGCTCCCGTCCTCCCGTCTCGCAAACCACGAGCCGTCAAAAAAACACACACACACACACACCTCCCTCTTCCGCATCTCACTCCTCCGTCGCCCTTGCCGCCCTCCCCCCTCTTCAGTCCACTGCCGTCGGAATATTCTTGGCTCGCTTATTGGCTAGGATTCCTCGATTCGCCCTGCCCTTTTTTGCATCATCAGCCATACGACGTCGAGAGAGGCCCGGCGATAACGCCCACCATCTGTCACGGCGCGGCTGATTGCCAAACCTCTGGTCTGCCTCCCCTCCCATCTCGTCACCTCGCAGATTGATCCCCCGTCAACCACTCAACATCCCAGACGGAGATCATTCACGACCGACGCATTCGTGGCAGCTCAACGCGGCCAGCAGACGCAGAAATCAGTTCATATCTGAAGCTGCTCTGCCCCCTTTCCCACCGTCAACGTAGATCATCCATCGTCAGGTCCCCCCTTAGGCTTGCGTGTCTGGTTCGTTCGTCCGCCGTTCACGTAGGATTGGCCCTTCGTCTCCCCTTGCTCAAACTCGTCGAGACGCGGCCTTAGCAAGCGGCCGAAGACGCAATGATGGTTGGTTAGGCTGCCCACAAGCTCGCCTACACCTGACTTCCGAAGCGCTCGCAATCAACCCGCTGCATGCAAGTGAAGCCGGCAGCTGCACATTGGCTGCCGGTATCCAGCCCCCCAATCAACCATCCCGCCAATCAACCGTCCACACTGTCCAGATATTAACCTTGTTCCGTGATTGTTCTCGAGATTGGCGCGCACTCTGCACCTGCAGGTCATCACGAACTCGACGTCTGCGCTTCGCCATCCTAGAAGATGTTCCCACTTTACAACCTCGCCGTCATCAGCCTTATTCCATCTATCTGACACACCAGTGAACGACCTCGTGTCTCAACTATGCCCTCCCACGACGACGACATTGTCGACGGCAGATCTCGACTTGTCGATTCCGTTCTTATCTGTACGGCCTGTTTGTTGGAGTCTTCCGCAATTCCAATTGTCCCGGCACTCCATCGCTGGAACAATCCCTTGAAATGCAGACGATACAACCCCCTGCCTCTCAACAGCCTGTCCACCTTTACAAAACACGCGATCCTCGCCCGTCCTCGGTTCACCATGCCTCGAGTCGACCTACACGGCACATCTACCCGGAGCATTGAAGTCACTGTTCGCTCCCTCGCTGGCATCTCCGATCCTCCGAACGGCTCTCGACGAGGAAACTCGTCTCCTCCCGCGCCCCCATACCACGGGAAACGACTGTTCCCGACAGGAGGCCATCCCGTGTGCTACAGGCCTCTCAGCCTCAAAACACCAAGTTTCAAAACGTACCAGCCCTACCCCCTCTCCAAGACGTTTTCCCCCTTCTACCGTCGAAACCCTCGAAACCCAAGTGTAAAGGGCACCCACGCGCGCAGTGCGAAAGGAAAGACTCGAGCACGGTTTCCCGTCTATTCTTCCCCCATTCGCATCCATCCGCCGCTTCAAGTAATCACTCTCTCCCCGTCCTCAAACGAAACCACGTGCCCGCGCAGAGCCGCACATACCATCCTTTGTCACTCGTCCCCCCCCCCCCCCCCCCCCCGAGACCAATCGAACGCGCGCGATTCATGAATATGCCTTGCTCCAAAAACAGCATCCACCATCGTCACGCATCCATACCGCCGTGGTCCATCTCGTCTCCAGCTCTGCCCGCTTGGTGGTGAACGACGCTCCTTCTCACCTCGGCAAACGAACCACCACCACCCAGCATCATACCTAGCCCTTCTATTTGCCTCCTCCCTCACACGTTTCGTTTGGACTGATGTTCAAGCGGTCTTCCTGCCCTCCACCTTATTTTCAGACAGAGAAGAGTCCAAGCCACCGGCAAGCCCACGGCAAACACGGTCGCCAGAAACACGGTGCGGCAGTGAGCAAGCTGGCCGCTCCCGGCAAGTACGTGATGCGGTCCTTGGTCCGCCAAACATTCCGCCAAACATCCAGAACACCGGCACACCACACACGCGCGCACGCACGCATGCCTTTCGTGAACATCCCACGTCCTCAGCCTTAGTCGCATCGTGATATCGACTACTCCTAGCGGGAGAGTCCTCCTCCTCCGAAGAAGGAAAAGAGGGGCGGGAGATGAGCGTGCCAAGGATTCATCATCGTCCGGCCTCGCCTCGCCTCTCACCACCACAGCCGCACGCAGCTCTCCAGGTCGTCGAGAGACCACAACCGGCCATCCGGCCCATCCCAGTCCCTGTAGCCCATCTCCCCTTTCGAAGGCCAGCCCTACTCAGATCTTCCCCGGTGAAAGCCCTCCCGTCCAAGACAAACCTCGTCCGCCCACGCTCGCTCGATCAACCGCCGTTGTCGTCGTCCACCAAGACGAGGAGAAAACCGGGACGAAGCTTGACGCTCTCGGCCACTCCGGCTCCGTTCTCACATCCCCGTCCCCCTCACCCTCCCCTCCTTCCAGCCCCGGAGCGCGCCCAACCGTGCCTCCATCTCCGGCACATCGGAACCGGGCACGCCAAACCCATCTCCCTCAAAAACGTCCCTGGGGCCACCTCGTTCCGGGCCGCTGGATTTCGACCTCCCCTCGTCCCCCCCCTCAGATCACGATGCCCCAAGCCATGCCGTGTTACGCCCTTGGAGCGGGAGACATTCGTCCCGGAAAGAAGACATGGCTGGGTGGGCCTGCAAACAACCCCTCCCCCGCCCACAAAGGGTCGCCGGGGCCCTTGAAGGCGGCGTCCGGCTTGCCTGTCGAGACGCAACCCAGGAGCTGGCCGTGACCACCTCACAGGCCTCGGGTCTCGCCTCGCGACTCCCGGCGGGGAGAAAGGGAGGCCTTGGCCGCGAGACCCTTGGGGGCATGGTGCCGACGTTGGCCTCGGCATCGCCGACTAGTGAGGCCGAGGACTTTTGGGCATAACTAGTCGCTGGACCCTCGCCCAGTCCCGACGGCGGCCGAGAACACATGGAATCACCAAGCAACACATCACACGGGCGACCAAGTCACGAAAAAGACACAAAGAATGATGATGGCGACGCCTGCCGGTCGTCTCTTCTGTGGGTGTCAACCAAAACGCACGCATCAGAGCAGCCTCGATGCGGTAGAAACATGAAGCCTTGCCTATGATAACCCGTACGCGGTAGCTGTGCTGCTAACTGTCTGATCGGTCTGTCTTCTATCCACACCGCCCTCGCAACCTCTCTCAAGAATGCCAATCCCGCCGTCATCTTTGTGTGCCGACGGCAGAACCGCCTTCTTAGTGCTGGCCCACCGAAAGAGATCCCAAACCGCAACGCAGAGCAATGACCTTGACCTAATCGTACGCCAGAGCTGTCGAAGAGAGAGAGGAAAGCCGTCGCCCGTCATACTCGTCCAACCATCATGCCTCTAGTGCCGTCTAAATGGCGTACTTGCGGGTCCACTCGCGGGCCGTGGCCTCGTATCTGGCGCGGTCCGTCTTGTAGACGTGTGCAATCTCGGGCACAAGAGGGTCGTCGGGGTTGGGGTCCGTCAGCATCGAGCAGATGGAGAGCAGGACTGTTCCGTAGGTTAGTATCAAACAAAGACAGCACTATGGGGGAGTACGAAGCAGCCTACCCTTGGAAATGGTCAACGCCGGGCTCCACTGGTCACGCAGGATATCTAAGCAGATGCTGCCGTTGGAGTTGATATTGGGGTGGTAGATGCGAGTGGTGAAGTTGACCTTGGGAGGCTTGAAGGGGTAGTCGGTGGGGAAGTGAATGGCGAGGAAGAAGACACCGCCAGAGTAAGGAGAGTCGCCCTGGCATCATGTCAGTCATTTGTTCTGCTTCGTATTCAGCGTGGTTGCGTGTTGGACGGCGCTCGGCTGTCAGAGCCACGAACCAACAAAGCAACCCCGCGAGGGGTGAGAACTTACAGGTCCCATGATCGTCGCTTGCCAGTGGAACTATGCGAACGTCAGTAAATGTCCTTGTACCCATCACAGCCGCAGCGACCAAGTGGTCTCGTGCCCGGCTGAGTCATGATTTGAAGCATCACCACGACGGGCGCTTATCGGGAAAGATGCGGTCGACGTACCAAGTCCTCGCCAACGGGGCCGGCGGAGCAGGAAGAGGGCGGGTCACTGTCAAAGAATCCAGGTCAGCATATTGCGTCTCTCAGCAGCGGTCGTCGCCTCGATGCCCGCCGTCGTCGCCAGTGGCCGCCATGATTGAAAAAGGGTTGCAGCAAGACCTGTTGAAGAAGACCCCGCTCTCTCCGATGGCCCCACCAGACGTCACGGGCAGCGACAAAAAAGGCTGCGATGTGAAGAGCAAGAGGGAGGAAGAGGGGTTTGACATACCGGCCGAGGTCAGTGAGCTCCTTGTTAATTCTCTTAAGAGCCATTTTGGATGTGGTTTGTGGTGTGGGGGTATCTAGAGATGGTTGATCGCCGAAGCGCAAATGCTGTGTTCTGTTGTTGTGAGGGGCAAAAGTCAGCGAAAGCGGTCGGTGGTGGTGGGCTTTTTTTTCTGGATGCGGGATGCGGGAAGCGGGACAGAGAAAATGGGCTGCACTGGTGGTGGTTGGTGCTGCCGCTGCTGTCGCTGGCGGTGCTGGCTGGTGGAGGGGCTGTTGGACGGATCGGCACGGTAGCGAAGCGACGACGTGGTCAAAAAATGGCAGCAGCGTCGACGCAAAGCAAGCGACGCTTTGTTCGATGATCCGTCAATGATATCGTATCGTCCGAGGAGGGCACCTCTCTATCGGCGGTCGCAGATGATGTCGATGGCAGCGGCAGCAGCAGGTCGGCGGGCGGAGGGGAGCGAAGAGCGTTGATGTGTGGCAGTATTGAGTGCAATCAATGGGCGGGCGTACCTGAACGAGGAGTATTTATCCTCGTAGAGAAAATGCTGGATGTAGACGACTGGGTTCGCTTGTGTTGTTGTTTGTTCGTTCGTTTCGTGGCCCGCGTTGGGTTGAGAAGATTACGATAATCGCCGGAGGGAATGTTCGTGGAGAAATCGATTCGCTACGTACGGTCCCGTTACAGGTTGAAGTCGAGAACTGGTTTGGGGCGGAGGGAGAGGAAGAGAAGGGGAAGTCACGGTCGGGCCTGGCGAAAAATGACGGGAAGGGGCGAGTCGTGGGCTGGGCAGGCAGGCAGGAGCCACTTTGGAGGGGAAGGCAAGGGAAGGAGGGGCGGAGAGGAGACACCCAGGCACCCAAGCACCCAAGCACCATAGGGGCAGGAGGAGAGAGGGGGAGAAACCGGCGGTGGCAGCCAAACCTAAGGCTTGAAGACGGGGCAGGCACAGTGGCTGGCTTAGGCTGGAAGGCACCACTCTCAGTGAGGTGGTGGACAGGTCAGTGGCTGGGAAGGTACCACTCTCAGTGAGGTGGTGAGGCAGGAAGGCAAGTAGCCAGCCAGGCACGCACAGCAAAGGCCGGCCGGTGACATGACTGACGCTGACGCCCGACAACCGAACCGCTGTTTCCCATTTTCTTCCCATCATTTTGCCTCGGTCACCACTTTTCCCCCGACGAGTGGCCATGAAGTACCCGTTCTGACAACGGACATGTGTTTGGCCAAACCCGAGGGTTCCATCGTCCTTCGACTCGAGCTGACCGTCCACAGCGTCATCCAAACCAAACAAACAGTGGTTCTAGTGGTTGGCTGAGTGGTAGTGGTGCTGCTGGTGCTGCTGGTGCTGCTGTCAGTGACTGCGGCCATCGCCCAGCTGTAGTGGGAACCTTGAGAGTACCTCCCGCACCGCCACACCCTCGAGGCGAGGTACTTAGCCCACTAACAGCTGACAATTGCTGACCGGTGGCAGCATTGATAATGAGCGTCGGTTACTCAGCGGAAAACTCAGCCTCACTAATGTCCAGGCCTACCACGTCCTTC
Organism: Colletotrichum tofieldiae; assembly: GCA_022836555.1. NCBI lineage: Eukaryota > Fungi > Ascomycota > Sordariomycetes > Glomerellales > Glomerellaceae > Colletotrichum > Colletotrichum tofieldiae. The sequence continues at coordinate 4,012,343 of BQXV01000007.1, forward strand.
CCTGGTCTTCCACGCATGACTGCAGCCCGTCGGAACTGCAGCACCTGCCAGGCCAGCGATTCCCGTCTTTAGCAATTCCATGTACGAATACTCCCTGGTGGCATCTGCAAGTGCATCTATCTGCATCTGCTGCTGATGCGATGCGGCGCGACGCTTCTTGACCCCGGCAGCCTTCGTCCTGCGTCCAAGACCATGAATGTTCTTGCACCCTGACAACCTGGATGGGTGCTCGGCGGCCAGCAACACGATGGCGTCTCATTTCGCGAGCAACAAGGTGCACCTCACACGATCAGCTCATCCACAGGGGACGGCGCGCCCCGAAACACCAAGCATGTCTAGTTTGCCCGGGCGTCACTGAGGTGTCCTCTCGTCGGCGCTCATCAGGATGCGACCCCCCAAAGCCACACATCGACACGACGCCCAGGACGGCGTTTTGCATCTGTCATCCCATTGCAACTCCATCGCAGCCCGAGGCATGACATCCAGCTGTTTTCTGTGGACTGGACCCGGTACTTGCCTTGGGCACCGAGTGATGCCTGACGCCACATGTACCCTCCCGAGCGTCCCATCCCGAATCTGATCTCTCTGCCGGCTGTTGCCGAACAATGGGCCAAGGCATCTTCCCTGGCATGTTTCAACCTCCAACACGAACTCGCACGCCGCGCTCGCCCCTGTTCCTGTTCCTATTCCTGTTCCTGTTCCGGTGGTGCTGCTCCCGGCTTGTTCCACTGTCACTGTTGTCTTCCATGGCGGCACGTCCGTGTTGATCTTCCACGCTGCATATTGTGGCTGTGCTCCTCCAAAGAGCCTCATTCCACGGCACCGACAATTTGGATATCCATTATTCAGGATGCAGTCACTGATTAGCACTGATGACCGAGACTTACCACATGTGTAGGCACTAGACTGCGAACCCACCCCGCCTTAATAATGAAATTAAACCCGCCCAAGAAACAAAGGTTTCGCTGCAGCAAGTCAGCCTGCGACGACGTCATTCGCCGACGCCGACACCGGGTCTTACGTAATCATTCATCTCCAATCGCCAGCCAATGAGACGCTACCCCATTGTGCCTCGGATGCCGCTCGGGACGGTTACCGGCGGGGAAGACGCCGCTAGGCCGGCAGTTCGAAGGCATGCGTGGGCGCTCCCGCGCCATCATGTCTACACGATTCTGCTCCAAGCCGCCGTGAGGACGACCCAATTGATCAATTCTCAACATGTATCGACCCGCTCTGAGGATATGCGCAAGACGATGCGCTGCGGGGCCCTCCCGCGGTGCTGTGCGCGCCGCGAGGACCTTTGCCTCAGCTTCTGACGGCCCCGTCTTCAACTGGGAGGACCCCCTGAACTCCAAGAACCTCCTGACCGAGGAGGAGCTCGCCATCTCGGAGACCGCTGAGCGGTACTGCCAAGAGCGCATGCTGCCGCGCGTGCTCCGTATGTCTGACGTTTCCTCCATCTTCACAGCATGGACTGATTTGGGTACGCAGAGGCCTACCGAGACGAGCAATACGACAAGAAGATCCTCGAGGAGATGGGCGAGTTGGGGCTTCTCGGCGCAACGATCGAAGGCTACGGCTGCGCCGGCGTGTCGACTGTTGCCGGCGGCCTCATCACCAAGGCCGTTGAGAGAGTCGACAGCGGCTACCGCTCTGGCATGTCCGTACAGTCGTCGCTGGTCATGGGTGGTATCGCCGAGTTCGGTACACAGGAGCAAAAGGAGAAATACCTGCCCCAGATGGCCACGGGCAAGATGCTGGGCGCATTCGGTCTGACGGAGCCCAATCACGGCAGCGACCCCGGCTCGATGGAAACCGTTGCGAAGCCTCACCCGACCAAGAAGGGCTACTACTCCCTCTCCGGGTCCAAGACGTGGATCACAAACTCGCCCATCGCCGACGTGCTTCTCGTTTGGGCGAAGCTGCAGGAGACGGGCAAGATCAGGGGCTTCCTGGTCGAGCGGTCGCAGTGTCCCCCCGGCACCCTCGAGACGCCCCCGATCAAGAACAAGAACGGCCTTCGCGCCTCCATCACCGGCATGATCCAGCTCGACGACGCCCCTGTCCCTGCCGAGAACATGTTCCCTTCCGTCGAGGGTCTGCGCGGCCCCTTTTCGTGTCTCAACAGCGCGCGGTACGGCATCTCCCTGGGCGTCATCGGCGCCCTCGAGGACTGCATCGCCCGCGCGAGGACCTACGCCCTCGAGCGGCGGCAGTTCAAGAACAACCCAATCGCAAAGTACCAGTTGGTGCAGAAGAAGCTGGCCGACGCCGCGACCGATGCGGCGTACGGCACCGTTGCGGCGATCCAGGTCGGCAGGCTCAAGGACGAGGGCAAGGCGACGCCCGAGATGATTAGCATGGTGAAGCGCCAGAACTGCGACCGCGCGCTGCAAAACGCGCGTGTGCTGCAGGAGATCTTTGGCGGAAATGCCGTCAGTGACGAGTACGGTATCGGACGGCATGTTGCCAACCTGTTCGTGACGCAGACGTACGAGGGGCAAAGCGACATCCACAGTGAGTTTTCCCGCGGCTCTGCGGCACTGCTATTTGCTAACAAGCGTCACAGGTCTAATCCTCGGCCGTGCCATTACCGGCATCCAGGCCTTTGTGTAAGCGTACCTGGATGCAATACGTTAAGTGTATAAATACGGCCGGACAACGGGGACGGCTAGCCTGAATATATGACTACATGATCTTGCATTTAATGGCCTTCAATGATTCGTGTGAACATCTTGAGAAGCAATGATATGAATGTGATGTCACAGGGCTCTCGACACGGCAGTTAGCACGGGGCCCTCGCTGCTGTCTGTAGCTCAACGCTCGAAAGACTACAGTCAAGACTTTACAGTCGTGCTCAGGAGTCCGGGTTCTTGGTTTCTCTCGTGGCTCTTTTCCAGACTGGCAGTACGCACCGCCCACTGTCCGGGATGGGAGGGCCTCCGGAACATGCTCGGAGACTTCCGTTGTATTGAGGACTCATATTACCCCGTGAATGGAGTCCTTCTATCAGTCGTCCGAGCCAGTGGCGTTTCGGGGGTGTTTCCCTGGAACAATCCGATGATGACGATGCACGGAAGGCGATGCCCTTGTAACCGTCTTCGCCGATCAAGGCAGAACGTGATTCGCGGTCATGGCCTGCTCTGTCGATAAGCACGGATCGAACACAGCCTTCTGTGATGGCGGAGAGCCACAAACCAGGACGACACCACCAGGCCCGGCGCTACAATACTCTCGAGGTGCTCCCTCGCCGGCAAGCACTTTATTGATCCCGGTCTCAAATCCTCCACTTCATAAGTTCAGCGTCCGTGTTTTCTGCAAAGAGTTTACTGATCATTGCTTCAGAACGGGCAGGTGACTAAGACGCTGGATCCTGCCGTAGGTAAGTGCTGCATGAGTTCGTGGGTTAAGGAAATGTCACAGTCCGTCAGCAAACCCCCCAGGGGGAAGCGTTTTACAACATTAAAACGCCGGCAGCTAGTCGAGCCCCGATGTCGTCTCTGGTCTCTGGTTAAGCTCGTGTTGGTATTTTCTTGCAACACTCGGACGACGACACGGAACGGAGACATACTTGCCACTCGGTACATCATCAAGCGTGTCAGACTGGAGAACGTATCCCGTTAGCATACCGTGTTGGACAGACAGACCATCTTAGGCTGGCTAGAACATGAGATGTATTTCCGCCCGAAGCGATATAAATTTGCCGTGTCCTTTTCTGCTTCACAGCGATGGCGACGTTGATAGTCCCTTGTCACAACATCGCCGTTGTGAGGCATCTTCGGTGGCATTCAAGTACTACAAGATATCCAACTTGGTCTCTCACTTTGGTTTCTGGGGGTTTTCCAAGAGTTTTCCCAGAGTGATGCTGCAAAGGTCACGATTGGCTGCAAATTTCTCGGTACAAAGCGCCTGTTTCTGCTCATGTCTGTGGTTGCTGTGATCCGAGATGGCTGGGAAATGCCACGAATCTCCCTCAAGTGAAGGCTACCATGTCCACATTCTCCGGACTCTCTGGCGACTGTGGCACGTAAATAAATATGAAGACTTGTAACTACAGATTGACATACTCTTTGTATCATTGTAGAGTCGAGAGCGTGGGGAGATGTTGTGCATACTTGACACACCTATCGCTGGTGTATATGGGCCATTGCCACGCGGCAATCTCTGTTTGACTTGAATGAGGCCTAGTAACGGAAGCCATGCTCTTATATAGCCATGTGAGCGGGACGCCCTGGGCCCACGGCGACGTGTCCAAACCACAGGCTTCGGGAATCAAGTTGTTGGCCTCCCTGATAGGCAGTGATGACCTTACTTCCTCCATACTAAAGCCGAGGTGAAGAACCCTGATAGGGGCCCAGGACGAAATGATCGCACCAGTGTTTGAAGTGATACCGCACCCCCAAGTCTTTGGTAGCGGCGCAAGGCCGGAATCCAGCCCGAACGGCCACCTCGGCCACATGTCCTCAAGCCAACGGGGTCTATTGCCGTGTCTGAGCAGCCACGCAGACTATACAACACGCCCAGATCTTCTACTCGTACACCCGAAAACGCCTAGCAATGCCATGTCATACCCGCCCCGTCTCCGACGTCGAGCGCCCCCCCCCGGATCAGGAATCCCTCCTCTCGTGGTCCATCCCCACCATCTCGTATCCGCCCTCGCCGTCCCTCCCCCTCCCGCGCCCGCGGCCCCTCGAGAAGCCGATCCCGGCCTCCTCGTCGCCCGCGGCGCCCCCGTTCTGCGCATCACCGGCGCCGCTCGCGCCCGCGGCACCGGCACCGGCCGCGCCGCCGCCGCCGAACGAGATCGGCCTCAGCTCGCGGTACCTGGACCCCCAGATCGCCAGCGCGACGCAGACGGACGAGCTGGCGACCATGGCGCCCCACCACATGGTGTTCCGCGGCACGCGGCCGGTGTACAGGCTCGTGACGACGAGGTGGATGCCGTGCATCGTCAGCGCAAAGTCGGGGACGAGCTTCGAGCGGCCGATGAGGATGATGATGGCGACGGCCCTGCGTCCTGTTAGCCCCTCCGTCCTCGGCCGCCGAGCTTCTTGGAGACGGACGTCCTCCCGCGCCCCCGGGCATTTCCACAAGCCGACACCAAACGCAAGACACGGACACAAAAAGGACAACAAAAAAAAAACTCACATGCAAAGGCCCCCGTCCAGCACCCATACAAAGGCCCCCAACCACCCCTGCGTCGTGTCTCCGCGGACGGTCTCCCAGCCAAACACCAGGTCCAGCGTGAACCCCGTGCCGGCGACGAGGGCCGTGAAGAGCATCAGCACCAGCGCGGCGGCGTAGTACAGCCCCTGCAGCGCGGCGATCTGCGAGGCGATGCGCAGCGGCGGGAGGTCGGCGAGGGCGCCCGGCCGGGGCGGCTTGCGGCGGCGGGGCATCTTGGTCTGCTGCGGTCTCCGGCCACGGGGTGCGTGGTGTCCCCGTTCTCTCGAGCGCTTGTTTTCGGTTCGAGCCGCGCAGCCGATGTGAGTTGTTGGTGCGGTCTACGTCGTGGGGCTCGGGGAGAGGGATGCGGGAATTTGGCGAAAGGGGAGAAAAGAAGAAAAGGTGTACGTTCCGGAGGGTTTCCTGTGTCGAAGGGAGGGAAGGCTGAGATGCGCGCGCGCGGAGCCGGTTCGTGCTTTCTTTTCGAATCTCGCTACGGACGGCGCATTATCGAGCTTCCCTGTCGTAATCTGAGCTCCTTGACGGGGTGGTCTCCTCGGTGCAGGAAGGGTTTCCGAGGCGTCCCAAGGTCTGCCTTTTTTTTTTCTCTTTTCAAAAACAGAAAAGTCGTGATTCGTCTGCGTTGTTGTGGGCTCGTTCTTGTTGTGTCGAAGCGACCTTTACCTCACCGCAGGGCAGACCCGCGGGATGTTGACACGGATGGGCGGCGCAACAGTTGACGCCACACAATGCGTCTGCCTTGGGGGGGCTGGAGCTTCTGGCAACCGTAGCAGCAAAAGAGCTCCAACGCACCCCGTCCGCGCTAGGCACGAATGGGGCCAAGGCTGAGGCTGAAGCGGGAACCGTTCAGACCCATGTCCGGCACGCTAGTCCACTTCCACACGCCGCCCGGCTTTTTCTGCCGGCCCGAACTTCGACATTCGACGCATCTTCAACGCCCGAGAAAACCGTCATTGAAGACTATCCCACCGCCGTCCCACCCAACGCCTCCCTCCAGCACCAACCCGTTCGAGCCGAATTCACGCCCGCCCTCGATACCGGTCCGTCTCGAGTGCCACGCCGACTAGACCCGCCTCCCCCGAAACCACCCACCCGCCACACGCAATGGGCCTCTTTTCCTCCTTCCAGTCCGAGGAGACCCGCCGCGCCGAGGAGGTCCGCACGGGCGCCCGCGCCCCGGACCGCAGCGAGCGCCGCAAGTGCTGGGACGCCCGCGACGCCTACTTTGGCTGCCTCGACCGCAACACCATCGTCGACGCCGTCAAGGACGACGACAAGGCCCGCAAGGCCTGTCCCGCCGAGGACGCCGTCTTTGAGCGCGACTGCGCCACCGCCTGGGTGCGTTTCCCTCCTTCTCGTCCTTTCTTTCGCGACTTCCACGTACCGGGTTGGGGATCGGGATGGTGTCGTTCGTGATGGTCGTCCAACACGCGCCAGGAACAGTGCGACGTTTGGCGTTGGGAATGCGAATGGCTTGCAAGAAGCCATACCCAAACTCACACACACCCGACAACCCACTGCCCCTTCCCCGCCCCAACCCTCATTCCAGAACCCAAATGCCCAGTCCGGCTCAACTAACGCCCTCCCCGCGCGGCAGGTGAAATACTTCAAGCAATGGCGCGTCGCCGACATCCAAAAGAAGCAGCGCATAGCCCAGCTCGAGGCCGAGAACGCCATCAAGATGGACGTCACCACCACCTTCGCCGACCAGACCGCCGCCCCGCCGACCAAGGGCGCCACGAGCAAGGGCGACCTGCAAGACATGCTCGCCTCGAGGAGGAAGTGAAGAAGAGAAGAGAAAAAAAAAGGACAGAGTAAAAGTGAAAAAAAGGAACCATCCGAATCGATCTCGGCCTCCCGCCGCACCGCCCGACGACGGCAGCGACACAAAAGCACGCTTGTCGTTTTGATACCAACATCTCCCACTTCTTCCTCGTCTGCGGCCTTCCCATGTACAACAGCTGTTATAGATTCTCCCTCTCACTCGGAAGGCGGCGGCACGAGGATACACCTGTAGAATAATGTATTCATGAACAAACTATAGCCCCCCCCCATCGTGGGAACGTTGCCCCCATCTATCTACCTCTGAATCCTATACTACAACCGCATCCGCACATCACACACCTGTAACCCTGCCGACGTTTGAGAACTTGTCTTCTATTTATGCTACCTCGGACGAGCCAACCCGACAACTGGGGAAGGAAACCGCCGCTGAATACCGCAAGTTATCCACCGATTCCGCCATATACCCGATCTTGCCCGTCTTTTTCTCCCGTTTTCCCCCTTCCGGATCCGTCTCCGGCGCGTGTGGCCATCACCGAAAAGAACAATGATTTTTTTATAAATCGTGATGACCGGTATGTATGGGAGAGACTTTCTGTATTCGGCAAAAAAAAAAAAACCAACCCAGGAAACAAGAGAGGTTTGGTGAGAAAACCCAAGGAAAAGAAAAGGGAGAAAGAAGAGAAAGAAAAAAGTGTGAATAAAAAGAAGCATGCTCAATGCAATGGTGGTATCATCCATGTGAGAAAACACTAGTAAAAAGCTCTGTGGCTCGTCTCTCTCGGCTCTCTGTTGCCTCGGTCGCTGTGGGACCTCGTTGAACGAGCTTGCAGAATTTGTCATAGACCCCGTTGATGCGATTGTGGTTTGGTTTTCGTCGGCCCCTCCGCCGCTTCGGCCGTGTCTCCGTCCTCGTCCCCTGTATGGCTGCACCCTCCGCTCGTACTCGTGACAATGCGTATCCCTCGACTCCTCTTGCGCGTCAAGAGACTCGCTCTCTAGGCGAGACCCACGCGCAACTTGCTCTGCTCGCCTGCCTCTTTGGGGAGCGGCGGCAAGGCTTTATCCAGCGAGTCCCTGCTGAGGCGAGGCTTGAGGTTGATCGAGTCCTCCCTGCTCATGGCGGATCCATTGCCGTTCGGCAGCGCTCCGTAGCCGCTGTCCTGGCTCTCGGGCTTGAGATGGTGGCCCTTTGGCGGCGTGGGCGGCGCGTAGTCTCTCAGCCCCGCGAACCTGGCTTCCATCCCAGTTTTCGCTGGCGTAGCAGGTCGGTAGTCGTCGCCGTCTCGGCTGCCGCCGCCCCTGCTTCGCCCACCAAGCGACGACGCCTCCGCCGCCTCCTCGACCACCGGCAGAATCGGCGCTCCTTGGCCGCCAGACTCCCGTCGTTCCGTCATCTTGGCCGTGGAGAGGACCATGTCGGGAACGTTGGTCTCGGACGCCCCGTGCCGCTCCGACCTGCGGGCGTCCTGCTGCGCTCGCTCAACGGTTTCGCGTGCCTCGGGCGACATCGGGGCGCCAGGCGGTGTCGGCGGGGGCTGGTAGTTGGGCATCGGCGGGATGTTGTTCGCCGTCGACCTACGGCGCATGCTCGAGCTCCAGCTGGCCACGCGTTGCCTCTCGGCGGCCGCGGCGGCCTCGATCTGCTCCTGGTCCCTTCTCTGCTTCTCCCGTATCGCCTCCTCGGGAGACATGGTGATGCCCTCGACGAAGTTGTAGAAGCGATCCCCGTACTGTTCGGGCGGGAGCGCGGAGATCTTTGTCTTGTCGCTGGTCAGACCCTTCCAGAAATGCTCAATCTTCTTGATCATCCCGTACTGTGTGGATTGTCAGCAGTGCATCACCCGGAAGCGGCAGGCGGGTCATCTTACGTGGGTCAGGCAGTCGATGACGCCCAGGTAGTAAATCTCATCGGCGGGCGAGTTGTCCTCGTGGGTCGCCTGGAATCCGCCGTCGTCTTGGTTGAAGATGTATCCCGACCTGGTGTGTCCCTCGTCGAGCTCGTCTGGCATCTGGGTCGCCGTCTGGCCCATGGGCACGGGCCGCTCGTGCCTGATCATGTTCCTCAGCTCCCTCGCCTTGCGGGCATTCTCCAGCTTGGACGGGGTTCGCAGGAGCACCGACGGCGGCTCGCCGTCCTCTTGCGTGTTGTCGCCGCCGGGGCTGAAGACCTGCAGGGTCTTTCCGCGGAGATTCTCCTCGTTGCCGCGCTGCAGGTCATGGATACCAATCAACAGGGAGTAGTCCATGATCTTGAGCTTCTTCATCAGCACCACGTCCTTTTGCAGCTGCTCGAGGAAGAGCTTCTTCTTCTGGATGCCCAGCTCGAGGTGCCTTTGCCGCCGCATCCAGTTGAGGTCCTTGAGCGTCGCCCGCGGGTTCTTGTCCAGGTCGTCTTCCCTATAGTCGCGGCCAATCGTGGAACCCTTCAAGTCGAACGTGGTGTGGATGTCCCGGTGCGGGGGGAACAGGTTGTTCATGACGACGAAGTGAATCTTCTTGCCGTAGGGCATCTTGACGCGGTGGAGACCGTAGAACTGGGAGAGCAGCGTGTTGGGGTTCTCGGTGACGTGGTGGTAGTAGTCCTTGAGGATCTTGCGCAGGAACTTGTGCTCGGCGTGGTGGATCGTCTTGATGATGTACTTGTAGTCTCGGGAGAAGTAGAAGAAGCTGCCACTCTTGCCCGGGGAGCCCAGCTCGGAGAGGATATACTTGCCCGTCAACGACATGAGGTAATCGGCCGGGTCGAGACGAAAAAGATTGCGCAGATGTCGGAATACCCAGGGCGCGTAATCCTTAAACTTGAAATCGTACTTTGCCGAGGGCACCAACTCATTGCCGGCACTGGGAAAGTTAGTAAGCTTGACAAGCAAACGGGCCACGCGGGACTTGACGTACATGTCAAACGTCGACTTCTGCTTCGCCTCGAAGTCGGCATCGGTAAGGGGGCGGTCGAGCTTCGCGTTCGTGCGGGACACGGAGACGCGGATGCCGGTCAACATGTTGTAGGCCGTGACCCAATTGGCGTGGTGTTCGTCGACCTTGGTTCCCACCAGGACCCGGTCGTCGTCCTCCTCTTCCCTCCTCTTCCTCTTGCTTGCCCGCTTTTGCCGGTAGTGCTCGGCCCAGCGCAGAGCATCTTCGTCGGGGACGACCTCGTCACGCGGGGCGTCCGACTGCATGGAGCGGGTGTCTCTCCGGACCAGGTTGAGGGATGCCCTACGAACTCTCTGCGTGGTGCTCGTGGGGGAGAAGCGGCCGCTGGAGAAGGCCGTGTCGGAGCCGTCCTTGGAAGCGCGGTTCGACTGCGTCCCCGGGACCTCGAGCGTGTGTCGGTGCTTGAGCCCGCCGTTGGGCGGCTGCAGGCCCGTCGACGTCGACGCGTTGGGGGTCGCACCGGCAGAGTTGTACAAGGGCGGAGAGGAGAAACGGTGCGGCGACGAGGGTTGCTTGTGGGCGTTGGGGTCGGGGGATAGCGAGGTGGTGCTGGCGGCGGGCGCAGGCGTCGCGTGGCCGTTGGCAGCGTTGCTCTGGGAGGGTATCGCCGGCGGTGCGTAGTTGGGGCTGCCGGTGCCATTGGTCTTGATCGCGTGATCGATGGATCCTCCGGCAGGCGAGTTGATGGTCGGCGGCGTCAGGTAGTTGTCCGTCGGGCTCGACTGCTCGGTATCGGAGGTGGGCTTCTTGACGATGGTGATGGGCGGAGGCGGCGCCGTCCGGTCGGGCATTGTCACGGAGGCACCATTCTGGAAGGGATGCTTGTAACTCCTGTAGTCGTTGTGGTTGTTGTTATTGTTGTGGTGGTGGTGGTGGGCGTCCTGTTCGTGGTCGAGGTCGTGGTAATCAAAGTCGCCGCCTCCTCCGGCCCCTGCCGAGCCGTTGGGCAACGAGCTCATGCTCGTCGGCCTCGTCCCATTCATCTGCGTGGGGATGGAATCAGAGACGTCCGAGGCGTGGGTTGACGAGGTGGAGCTTTCGTCGAAGCTATCATGGAGGTTGTTTGAGCGCGAAGGACGGAGCGGCAGGGTATGGGCGAGCCCATTAATCGGGTGCTTGTGGCCCGAGAAGTCCAGCGTGTTGTTTGGGTCGAGGTCCAGTATGTCCGAGTTTGGCGAGTAGATGGGGGAGTTCTCGCGGGTGAGGTAGGTGGGCATGGTCGGTCGGCGGCCGGGGGTCGAGACGTCGGGGAGGTTGGACGCAGCTGGATGTGGGAGTGGATGTGACGGGGGGTAACAGCTACGACTATTCTGAGCGATGCCGTCGTTTTTTTCGGCACTCCCTCTCTTTCTCTCTCTCTCTCCTTTCCGATCGTCAGGGGTTTTTGGCTGGCAGCGAGAAGGAGGAAAGGAAAAAAAAAACAAAGTGTCCTGGAATACCGTCGTGTTTCGTGGGGGTAGAAAGACAGCAGGCCGAGCGAAGCCTCAGCGCATTCTTTGTGATAAGGAGACAAGAAACAATACGGAAAGAGTAGGATAAACTGCGGCCGTCGTTCGTATCGTTCGTGGACTTTTTTTTTCGGGTATCGTTTATCGCTGGGGGATTGCCGAATGCAATTGATGGGTAGTGCGTCGCCGTGCCGCGGTTCGATTACAAGGACGAGAGGACACGAAATGAGAGGTCGGAGATTAGGGAGGGGGGAGATGCTGTTGCTCCTGACGGGTGCCGTGTCGTCGTCGAAGGCGTCTCTATGTCGGGAGGGATCGGGCGACGAGAGCAGCGGCAGGGCCGGCGAGGATGGAGGGGATATCGAGTCGAGACGGAGGAGCAGGATTCAATGGCTCGGGCATGTCTCGAGGGCGACGTGAGGCATGGCTCTGGCGGCGGGCGTGGGCGTGGGCGGGTTGGTCGAGGAGAGGTGGTATTGGGAAGAAGAGCCGGGGAAGAGAGGTTTTGACGATGAGGGAGAGAGAAGCGCGTAGGTATGGATGCGTGGGCTACGGGGGAGCAGAACATGGCAGACACTGCAACAGCGGACGGTGGACACTGAAGCTGGACAGGGTGACAGTGCAGTGGGCTCCCGATAGCGACGGCGGCGGACAGGGCACCCGGGAGGGAGACAGGAACAGGGCCACGGTCCACTAAAGGAAAGCCACCAGCCGTCCCCCGTCACCAGCGTGGCCCCCCGGTGCGTTGCGCGTCGAACCTGGAAGGTGCGCTGCAGATTCCTGCGTGGGTGGGCAATTGGCAACGAAGACTGGCACAAACAACACACACACACACACACACACACACACACACACACACATACACTAGTACATAGCTGTATGCCGAACGACGGATGGGCTTGGATTTGGATTTGGATTTGGACTGGAGAGGGACTCGGGAGGCGGGCGTGGGCTGGGCTGGCAGGCCGGCGGAGGGCTGGTGGCAGATGCCCGAGGTACGTACCCGCGGTTGCCCTGCTGGCGACCTCAGGCTGCAAGGTTCCCGCACGAGGGAGGAGACGCGACCTGGCGGGCATGTACCTCGCCATACCGCCGGCGGTGCGAGTGTACTTGGAGACCCGCCGCGCCAAATGAAGGGGAGAGCGGGCGCCTCTGAGTGGCCGACGGCGGGGCGCTGCGGTGTGGACCAGCACCAAACGGGCTTGGCCATCCACTGGTTTTTGGGTCCTTTGCCGGGGGCAGGAAATGAGCCGGCGGCCTTTCTCGCCCTCTCTCAGTCTTGCCCTCCGTCGTCCTCTCGCTCTAGCTTGGTCTTTGGCTCTTTTTCCTTGTTCCGTCTCGTGTGTGTTGGTGTTTGTCCCCGTTGCGTCCTATGCACAGAGAGTACACTGCTTGCCGCCCATGCTTATGACCCCGACGTCAAAGAAAGCCCACCAGACCGGTCAACCAAGACAGAGAGAGACGGACCGGTCAGCCAAGACCAGAGAGAGAGAGAGAGAGAGAGAGAGAGAGAGAGAGGGAGAGAGAGAGCTGTCCCAACGGCCAGCGCCTGTCCTGTAGCTCCCAAACGTGCTCGACCAACGGACACGCCTCTCAAACCAACCAAACACTGGGGGTCTAACAGCGCAACGTAGCTCATCCTCCTTCACCCGCGGCCAAGTTCTCCCTCATCTCGCTTTCGCCGACACACCACCCGTCACTGGCCAGCCGCCGCAAGGGGACCACCAAGGACGAATCCCGTGGCCAGTCGTGTCCCGCCGAGCCCAGGCCCAAGACGTGCTCGACGCCGTGTTTCCGGCCGACTGGGTCCGACTCGGACGCACCAGCAAGACAAGCCACGACAGTCCCAATCTCGACGCATCTGGCGCACGCTCGCCGGTTATTTTCGAACCCGCGGAGGAGGGGGGACGAAGGGAGGGCTGCATCGTGACCCGCGAATGATGAACTCGGGATACATGGTGAGATCGTCCTCGCTCAAGGGCCGTGGGGGGGAAACTCTGGAGCAAATCTGCCGCTGCCTTCAGGAACGTGAGGTGCCGGCGCTGGGACGGGAGACCCCGCGGTCCATGCAGAAATATGCGGTCCCCTTTCCCGTCTTACTATTCATAGTACCACAGTGCCTCGGTGTGTGTTTTTTATGTTGTTGTTTTTCATTACGAAAAAGGTAAGTTGTCCTGGATATGCGCACGCCGAACTCCCCGGCCTCGGCGTGCCATCGACCGAGCCTCACTGCGCCATCTTTGTACCGCCCTGGTGCATCATATGTCAAGCCCATCCGAGTGGGAGGCGCTTCATGTCTTGGTACTATTGCTCGACATCAAAGCAGCCGCTCACCACGGCTTGCGCGGCTCTCACTCATGTCTAAGCCTGGGAATACACACGATGCATATGGTGGGCGTTGACAGCGGCTCAAATGGCGGTATACGTCTCATGCCCTTGAAGCCCCCCCTTCCAACCGCCATGTTGTGATATATCTGATTCGTCTCAGGGGCCAACATCACCGAGCAAAGGGAGCCGCACCCCCCGCCGTCCACCAGTCTTGGTCGTGCGCGTGATGCGATGCATGTCCTTCTTCCCCATCGACACCTTAATATCAACCACCTGCATACCGCCCCGTCGGCCCCCGCCTCGCCCGTCGCCCACGATGCGGAAACCCCTGCGCAGCTGGACATCCCTCCAGAAGAGCGGGGCCCGCTGACATTGCACCTTGCGCCGCCACCCCATCGACCCCCTTTGATGGCCGTGTTGTCAATGTCCGCATGTGTACATGGCGCTCGCCGCTGTGGGTATCTTCAACTGCCTGTGCCTTTGAAGACGAAGACGAAGATGATGATGGACGAGCAAAGGGGTTCCTGGCGTGCGGGAACATGCGCGTCACTCGTCGCTCGAAATAGCCCTCTTCCCTACCGAGACGGGGCCAGAAACGAGACAGAGTTTCCGGCAATTGGTGCCATGGCCATGGCCAAAGAACACAACGGCCCTAGAACCTCTCCGTGTCGGACCGCCTCGACTCAGCCTTCAGGTTCCCCATCAGTACCGCTAGTGTCGCGGGGGGGGGGGGGGGGGGGCGGTGATCCCGAGAACACCGCAGCCCGGTGGTCGTTGGTCGTCTTTTTACCCTTTTCAGGCTCGCCTCGGGGGGCATCTCAGGGGAACGGCAAGGCGAGGAAAGAAAGGATCGGTGAACCAGGGCCCCGTACTCCTGCACAACGACCCAATGCGGAACAACACGCCTCCCGCGTGCCGGGCGGGACGTACCCCGGCGCCCAGCAACACGGCAAGAGAAGAAGAAGAAGCTCGTTTCGACAACGGTGCCTCCCATCGCGCAATCCGGGGCGCCGCAGCGTCCAAAGACGCCCTGCGCCGACCCTGTCCCGCCGCCTCCACAGCGCAGTCGCATCGAGCACCAGCCCGTCGCAGCATCTCGGCCAACCTCGACACCCCGAGTCGTCGCTGTGCTCTGTACACTAGGTCCCAGGGCGTCGCGTTGTGTACGCTAGCGGCTGCCAGCTCATCAGCACCAAGATCGGCCGTGGTCACATCCCCCCGAGTCGCCTTCACCCCCGCCTCGCCCATCGCCCCCTCGGACCCTGACTTGGCCGCCCGCCCTCGAGTGCTGATGGTCAAAGAAATGACCCAGAGGACAAACGAAACAAGAGCACACCCGTCGGCTAGCAGCCAGCCCAACGCGGCGATCACGTCCAGCCCGAACGGCGGTGACGTCGTGACGGCTTCCAGACGCGCTGCATCCCCAGTCCCTGGTTTTCCTTGGATCGACAAAAAGGTTCGCTGGACACGAACGTCGTCCACCCCAAAACATGCCATGACCTCACAATCTCCCCTCCGGCCCAGTCGTCCGCCGCCCATGATTCAGGCCCGCACGTGTTTGGGGCGGCCGCTCATTTGTGCATCGTGGCCGGTGCCGATGCAACTAACGGTGATCCGGCTGGGCCATCGCACAAACAGGCCCAGCTTCTCTTTTCCAATCTCCTCCCTCGTTCCCGTCGTACTCACATACGACCGGCCATGTGATGCATCGAGCTGCACCCATTGGCGTATCCCCCAGCGCCCAGACGCCCGTCTCAACCCCCATCACAACGGGGTTTCCCCTCGAGAAACCAACCCCCCCTAATGCAATCTCCCGCGACATGACGTGGAAGGGATGCCCTCAACTGCCAACCCCCATCACCACCCCTATTCCCTATCCCCCCCCCCCCCTTCCGGCGTCCAGGCCGCGAGGCCCTCCGTTCCCTGACATTTTCCCAGCCGGCCCCTGGGATGAACCCCTCAATGCCACACGTGTAGCGTGACCTCTGGCATTCTCCGTCCCGGCCGCCCGCGCTCGCGCGCACACGCCCACGCCCTGTTTCTGCACCAGGTCACCGCAGTGGCAGCATACCTACACTAGCACAGCGAGTGCGCCACGGCGGCCTTGCCAAGCGCCATGCCGAGAAGCCCCCATCGCGGCACGGCACGGAAGGGGCGCGGCTTCCACTATGTTCGTTCATGCTCATGCTTCTCCAGCGCGGTGGCGGCGGGCCGCAAGAGATTTCCCAAGGGAAAAATTCTGCGCCTCGGATTGCATCCGAGTTAAACCTTAGTTTTACCCTCTTTTGTTTCTCGCTCTGATTTGGCAATCTCCCCTTCCGCGACCGCGTCCTACACTTCGTTTGGACAACTGGGGGGGGGGAGCCCGGAAGTTGGGCCCCGTATCACTCCTCACCCTTCCAACAGGCATGTCCAAGGCTGAAAACTCATCTCACCAACACGAGGCTCAGACGTGCCGTTCGCAATGTCGGCGGTCTCGGAACCGTGAGATACGACGACGGAGCTCATCTTCGTCCCGAACCCTCCCCAAAAATATGTGCCGCTCCTCATTCCATCATGCCCCCCCCAACGTGCATCACCGCGCTCCGTCCGAATCGTCCGTGACACGGCGCAAACCTACAATGCACCACCCCCCCGAGCTTCCATGCAAGATATTCCTAAAAGGCCAGACCAAACGAAAAGAAACCTGACTTTCTGCCGTGGCCTGCAGCCCGGCACTCCCCTCCGTGCCCTCCCCCAAGATGAACAGTCATGTTTGGTCGCCTGCCGGGATCAGCAGCCTTCGTGCTCGGACGAAGAGACACCGGACGATTGCCCTTGGCCAGGCAAGCCCTGGCATCTCATGCGCCTTTCACATGCAACCCCGCGAGGCGGCTCTGGAGCCGAAGATCTTGCCGTATGCGCCAGCTAGGTTCTTATGCGCAGCGTCTGAAATCCAGCACCTGTCGCCAGATGTCATGCTCCTCCCCCCCGGATTGGCTTCGCGGGCTTATGCTGCCAGAGTTCGTCTCATCGAGCCTTCAAGCCTTGCGAGGCACCGACGAGACCTCACATCACGGTACGCTTAGGCGGCTGCTTCTGAAAACCCGCGACATCAGACTGTGGTCTATATCGGCCTGCTCAAACAGGCTCGCGCGTCTCCTCCTCGCAGATAGTCCATCTTATGCTACAAACACAGTACATGTCCAACCCCCCCGCTGGACGGAAGCTGCTTGCACAACCCCCCAGACGGCGAATCCCATCCCTTATGCCCCAGCCACCACGGCTAGGCCATCGTAAATCATCCTCTTGACCTCGTAAAAGGTGCTGCGGTGCTGCATCATCGTCGCCGCGTCCGCGATGCCCACGCTCTCCACCTCCACCTTGCCCGTGCTCGTCTTCCGCACCGCCACCGCGCCGTTGATGACCAGCGTACCCTCGCCACGGAACTCGGCCGTGTAGCCCGCCGACTGCATCGCCCGTCGCAGGTCCGTGAGCCTCAGGTCGCCCACGTGGAGCGGCTGTGCTACGGAACGCACCGCGGACGCCATGTTGGAAGGCAAGAGGTCGAGTGTCGGGACCACCTCCATCTCGGCCTCTTCCTCCTCTTCCTCCTCATCCTCCTCCTCCTTGACAGCCTCGTCGGCACCGGCGTCTTCCGCCTCCGTCTTCTGCCTCTTGTTGGCCCCGTCGTCCTTTTCCGGAAGCTTGTCCTTGGCCAGAGCCTCCGCCACGAGCTGGCCCGTGACTGTCACGACACCCAGGCCGCGGACGTTCTGCCACTTGAGCTTCTTGACGAGGCTGTCCGCCAGCTTGACCACCCACGCGTTCGTGTCGACACTTGCGTCCACCCACGTGCCCATCGCAGGCGTGTACACGTCGATTCCGTTCTCCTCCGAGGCTCCCGTCTGCTGCGCAAGGAGCTTCTTGCAGTCCGCCGCAAGCGCTGTTGTCTCGTCCGGCGTGCCGCCCACCAAGATGAGCTTCCTCGGCTGAATCAACGGGATCAGCATGTTCAGACTCCTCTTGTCGTGCAACCCGCTAAAGTCGACAAACGCAATGCGCAGGTTGACCATGACCCTCTCTCTTGATACAACCAGCTTGGACGGGCCTTGGATCTCCTCCTCGACCGTGTCCTCCACATCGTCCAGCTCGTCGGCAACGTGATCGCCCGCGGCGTTGGCGTCCATGTCGTCTGCGGAGGCCGCCCTGTTGTTCTGGCGCTTGTTTGAGCCTCTGTTGTTGCCATCATCCCACTTGCGCTTCTTCCCGAGCCGGTCATCATCGTCGTCTCCTCGAAGACCGTCGTTCTCCGGCGCTTCCTCCTCCTTTTCTTCAGCTCGCAAGTAGTCTTCGGGCCGGATAACGTCTCCAAACTGGTCGTCGCGTCTCCGGCGCATGACGAGAGGGAAGGACCTCTCGCGACCTTTCTTGCCCCTGACGTCAAAGTCGTAGGCGCCCTTCTTCTTGGTCAGGATGTTGATGCCGAGGTCTTCGTCGGTGAGAACGACCTTCTTGCGGGTCGCTTGGCCCATGGTCGTGGAGATGTTGAGGGCTTTGCCTTGCTGTTCGTTGTCGGATTCGCCCGAGTCCGACGACGACTCTGATGAGACGTCGTCGGCGGCGTCGGCGGGCGCTTGCAACGATGCTCCGCCGCCACTTTGTAATGTAGCTTGGAGCTGGCGTTGTGTGGCGAGCCACTGTTGGTAGACGTTGAGTTCTTCTCCCTCCAGGGCCTGTCGCTTGGCCTCTTGAACCTCCAGTTCTCGTCCACCGCCATACACCAGCTCAAGGTTGTTGCCGTTGCTTGACTGCTCAACGGCAACGCCATCTCGACGCTCAGTCCACCAATCCCACAGCGTTCTTGCTATTGATGGCTGCTCAGCGCGTGATTTGGCCGGCTTGTCCGTCAAGATGACCAAGTTCCTGGAATCCTTTGCGAGACCGCGGATCAAGTCTTTCGAGAACCCCCACTCCAGAGTGTCGTCGCTTGCAAGAATGACTCTACCCTCTGCCTGGACATTGTCGCCGGACCCAGAGAGAAGCTTTTCAATCTGAGCTCGGCGCTCCACCAGCTTGAGATACCTAAAGTCAAACGGCACCCCTTCCTTGCTCTTGGCTTCTGTGCCGTTCGCTCTGCGCTGCCCGTCTGCAACCGATTCGAATTCACGAACAATGTTATCGTCCATCCACTCCAGCATGCTTCGTGCGTATCGCAGGGTGCTGGACATATTCCGTCCGGCCAGGTAAAGTTTTGCTGATTTGAGACTGCTGCTGTCCGATTCCGAGTCTACCCTCCAGGCATGCTCGAGCAGATAGGCAATCTCCAAAACCCGCGCACTGGAGTCTACGGGGATGAGGGCGGTACCTCCTCTGCTGACGCACGTCTTGATCATGTCGACTAGCTGCTCATCACGTTTCGCACGGCCACCAGCCTGGGCTACCTTCTCTGCGCCTCGACTACTGCAGACGAGAGCTGTCGGTTTGCGCAGTTGTTCGATGACCTCGGCGCCGCCGCCTCCAGCTCCGCCTAACCAGGCAGCTCCGGCAAAGACGTTTTCTTTGGCCTGGTTCCAATCGACGGCGTAGACGATCGATTCAAGACCGTGCTGAATGTGCCATATCGTTCCTCCGAGACTGTGACCGGCATTGTACGCCGTGATCATGAGTCCATTCAGCGGCGGGGAGAAGGGTGACGGGAGCGGCTCATGCGGCTGCGAGTATTTGAGGGGCTGAATGAGGGAGAAGTATCGGGTGATTTCTTCGGGAGATGGCGCTTGAAGAAGGAAATCGCTGTCGGCGGTGGGTTGCTGAGAAAAGGAATAGGCGGCTTCGGTTAGAGAGCCGTGGGGTATCTTCGTTGCGGCTAGAGGGGTTGAGGCATAGAGATCTTGAGTCAACGTGCGGCCCAAGTCGATGACGGGTCGCGTTGCGTAGACTGGGATTCGCGTGAATAGGGGGAAGTTCTTGCAGCAATGGGCAAAGGCAGCCAAATGCGATGTCGTGGCATGCGTCAGGAGAATGAGTGATAGCGTCGGGACCTGTCTGCGGGAGCGTTAGTCTCTAGGAGCGCATAGACTGTGGTAAAAGAACGGCTACTTTTCAAGTTCCTGTAGCTTCTCGACGTCAAAAGACTCGTCCCATCCGAGATCAATGAGGATCTTGACGCCTCCATCGAGCTCAAGGATCGATTGCGACGCCGACGACTCGGACAGAGCGCCCTGCAGAGGGCAAAAGGTAAACATGTTTGGTGTCTATGCAACAGGGCTGCGATGCATCGTCCAAGGGTCAACCTTTTAGAGATTTGATTCGGCACCAATTCGCTTCAAGATCCAGCGGTGTGGGCGATAACCATGGCGCGGGCGCAGTGAAAGGCGTCGGGGGGTCGGGTTCGACGTGACTTTGAAGTTCGGTTTGTCGCGTAAAAGAATCCAAGATCTAAAGTCGAGGATGCACCAGCAGCAGGTACGTACCGCTACCGCAGAGCTGCAGCAGAAAGTGCAGGGGCCAGCTGGAGCTCCAGGACCTGGAAGGACCGTCATCCGAGTGTGGGTCTACCAGGCTAGTCTCGGAGCGGCGATGACATTGTCCCGATCCCGAAACGGTCTAGCTCCGCCAGCCTGCAGGAAGTGGGGGACAGCCACGGCTCCGTTGGCTCCAAAGGGCAGAGGACAGCTGTAGGAGCTCCCGCATTGGCCAGGGTGGGGAAAAATTATCGGGACTGGAAAAACACACCGGAATGTTATCGTGTCAATTTGGTCCAGATCCCTGTCGATTCGTGGATTCGGTCGGTGGTGTTCGAAAGGGGACACAAGTCAAGCTGTTGCTCTCGAATAAGTTCGGCTGGTCGTCGAAACTGCTGCCAACAATTCCTCAAGATCCCGCCTGCCCAGAGAATGGCGCACTCTTAACTGCGTGCGCGCATGACGACGAATTTCCCTGCGAATTCCCATCTCGATAACCTACGGCGCACAAGAGCTACCACCTGTCTCTTCCACCTCATCTTGGAAGCTACCCGCATCTAATTCGAGCCTCTCCCCGACCATTCGAGAACGAGCCTCAGATCACTATCCCCGACCACCAACCAACTCTACAAGCATGTCTGACTTCAGCATGTATCACCAGTTGGGCCAGGGCGAGCAGGACCCCTCGAACCCGAACCGATCGACACAACCCGCGCCTCCGCAGTTCTCCCCTCCCATCGCGGGGCAGCAGTATCAGCAGGGAGCTGCATACGGGTCCCCTCCGCCCCCGGGACAACAGCAATACTATGGCGGCCAGCCCGGCTCGGTGCCGCCTCAGGGCCAGCCGTACGGTGCTCCTCCGGGTCAGGATTACGCGCAGAGCCCGGGATTCCAGTCTCAGGACAACTTGGCGGCGCAAATGGGAGGCATGTCGCTCGGTGACGGCCACGGGACGGCCAGAAGAAAGAAGAAAGACCGCCACGCATACCACCAAGTCGAAGCGACAGGCTCCTCGCAAGCCTTCAACGGCATCCCCGCCGCCGGCACGAACGCCACCGCTTTCCTGAACGACCCCTCGCAAGCCCAGTTCGCCCAGATGAACCAGTTCCCTGTTGCTGCTGGCCAAACCTTCACACCTGGTATTCCCGCGTCCCCTGCCGAATTCGCTACTCGGAACGGTGCCGACTCAGCAGGACCACCGGCAGTGGTCCAAACCTCTGGCCATCAGAAGCTGTCCCTTGATGACCTGCCTAGCGTGCCACTCTCCCGTGACGCTCTGCAACAACATTACTTTACCAACGTCTATCCTACCTTTGAGAAGCACCTGCCTCCTCCCTCGACGGTGTCATACGTTGCCTACGATCAGGGCAATGCCTCGCCCAAATTTGCGCGCCTGACGCTGAACAGTATCCCGTCCAATGCCGAGGGTCTGGCTCTTACCGGTCTTCCCATGGGTCTCCTCCTGCAGCCCCTAGCACCCCTACAGCCTGGCGAGCTCGAAATTCCGGTCCTCGACTTTGGCGACTCTGGTCCTCCAAGATGTCGCCGTTGCAGAGCTTACATCAACCCCTTTATGATGTTCCGGTCCGGCGGCAACAAGTTTGTTTGCAACCTGTGCACTTACCCCAATGATACCCCGTCCGAATACTTCTCCGCACTCACCCCCCAAGGTGTCAGAGTGGATCGCGATCAGCGGCCAGAGCTGACCAGGGGCACTGTGGAGTTTGTCGTGCCCAAGGAGTACTGGACGAAAGAGCCTACCGGCCTGCGCTGGCTGTTTGTAATTGATGTCACCCAGGAGTCCTTCAACAAGGGATTCATTGAATCGTTCTGTGAGGGCATCGTTGCCGCCTTGTATGGTGGTGAGGATGCCGAGAGGGATGAGAATGGCGAGCCCAAGAGGAGCATACCTCCTGGCGCCAAGGTCGGCTTCGTGACCTACGACAAGGACATTCACTTTTACAATGTCAACGTGAGTTTTTCATCACGACTGTCGAAGAGCGTGGACTGACAGACGCAGCCCGCCCTGGACCAGGCACAGATGATGATCATGCCTGATCTTGAAGATCCATTCGTCCCCCTGAGTGACGGCCTCTTTGTTGACCCTTACGAATCCAAGTAAGACTGCTCGGCACGTTGCAAGTGAAAGCTAGACTAACACGCACCAGGGACGTCATTACATCATTACTTACCATGTTGCCCACAATGTTCTCCAACATCAAGAACCCCGAACCGGCCCTCCTTGCCACTCTCAACTCTGCTGTGGCTGCGTTGGAGAAGACGGGTGGCAAGATTGTCTGCTCTCTGGCTGCGCTGCCTACCTGGGGCCCTGGCCGTCTGTTCCTTAGGGATGATGGAAAGCACCCCGGCGGCGAGATTGACAAGAAGCTCTTCTCCACGGAGCACCCGGCATGGAAGAAGGTGGCGGAGAAGATGGTGGCCACCGGTATCGGTGCTGACTTCTTCCTCGCCTCACCCTCTGGCGGCTACCTCGATATCGCTACCGTTGGCCACGTCGCAGCCTCTACCGGCGGTGAGACCTTTTACTACCCCAACTTTATCGGAGCCCGCGACAACACCAAGCTGTCCATGGAGATCAAGCATGCAGTCACGCGTGAGACGGGCTTCCAGGCCCTGATGAAGGTTCGCTGCTCCAACGGGTTGCAAATCAATGGCTACCACGGCAACTTCATACATCACACCTTTGGTGCTGACCTTGAGATCGGCGTCATTGACGCCGATAAGGCCATGGGTGTCACCTTCTCTTACGACGGCAAGCTTGACTCGAAACTCGACGCTCACTTCCAGTCCGCGCTGCTTTACACCACGGCCTCTGGCCAGCGCAGAGTGCGCTGCTCCAACATCATCGCAAGTGTCTGCGACAACCCGAGAGACAGTGTTAAGTTCATTGACCAAGATGCCGTGTTTACGATCCTTGCCAAGGAGGCGAGCACAAAACTGGCCACCACATCTGCGTCGCTGAAGGACGTCCGCAACCACTTGACCGAGCGCACAATCGACATCCTGTCGGCGTACCGTAAGAACTTCCTGACGTCCGCTCAACCTGACGGCCAGCTGGTCATGCCGGAGAGACTGAAGGAATTCTCAATGTACATGCTCGGTCTCCTCAAGTGTCGCGCGTTCAAGGGCGGCAACGAGAGCTCCGACCGCAGAGTCCACGAGATGCGGATGATCCGGTCCATGGGTGCCAAGGAGCTGAGCTTGTACCTATACCCGCGCATGATCCCCATTCACAACCTCGCGCCGGAAGACGGGTTCCCCGACGAGTCGGGCCACCTCAAGGTGCCCCCCGCGATCCGGACCTCCTTCTCCCGCGTCGAGCCCGGCGGCGTCTACCTCGTCGATAACGGCCAGCAGTGCCTCATGTGGTTCCACGCGCAGACGTCGCCGAACCTCATCGCCGACCTGTTCGGCGAAGACAAGATGACCCTGCAGAGCCTCGACGCGTACACTTCGTCGCTGCCCATGCTCCAGACCCACCTGAACGCGCAGGTGCGCAACATTGTCGAGTTCCTCAAGACAATGCGCGGATCCAAGGGGTTGGGAATCCAGCTCGCAAGACAGGGCATCGACGGTGCCGAGTACGAGTTCGCGCGGATGCTCGTCGAGGACAGAAACAACGAGGCGCAAAGCTACGTTGACTGGCTTGTGCACCTTCACAGGAGCGTCCAGCTAGAGGTATGATATCCTCTGCCCCTTCAGCCCCCGTCCATGCGGATTCATGCTAACCCATGCGCATAGTTGTCCGGCCAGAGGAAGAGGGACGACCCGTTGACGGACGCCAACGCACTAGCAGGTTTTGCCGGCCTGAGACCCAACTACTGGTAAGGCGTGGGGGGGAAAAGGCAAGCAAGCAATTCGGGGCAGGAGAGTGGGTGATGAGGGTGTGTGAATGAACTTTGAATGTTTTGAGCGTTGTCAGAACTGCATATACACTGGGTGTCGGGGGGGGCAATCGAAAGAGAAAAAAGCAAACAACTATGAAAGAATACCTCCAGCATACCCGCTGATCGAACCATTCTTTTCTCGCCGTCGTTGTTTTGGTGTTGTACGTGAGTCGAGCATCCACCATCGCATCAGGTTTTATTGGACTCCCATGTTTGGTCATCAAGAAGCAAGGGGTATGGCCTCGGAGCCCCCGGGGAGACCGTGGTACAGCTGAAAAGAGGCAGGCAACATGGCAGCCTACCGGACTGGTCACCCAAAAACGTCCGCAGCCGTCCCGCATCCTCCCGCCGTCATAATGGCTCAGTCCCGTCATTGATGGCGACGGGGGCCACGAGGGGGGCGGCAAGAAAAGCAACCTACACAAGAAGCCCTTCGCCTTCGGGACTGGGAGCAGGCCGCCGATGTCTCGGGAGGCGATAAACCCGTGACACTGTCCTGGACATTACGAGCCTGGAGAGGCGGCGAGTGGCGGTGCCGTAGCCCGCCGGCTCACAATTGAAGAACGGCGAGAGGACCCGGAATGGCAAAGCATGTACTTTGACAGCTATCAGTCCCGCAGGCCAATTTGCGGGGGGCATACGATCAAAGTGTGTGCACCAGTCGCTGCACATATCTACGCCTGCCGGCTTGCCAACCGCCTGACCCCTGCCATCACGTATCGTTCAACTACCCAGCGTCCCGAGCGGAATGTTCAGCCGGGCCCAAGACACAGAAACATCCGTCAACGGACCCCCTCTGCCCGGGCAGTGAACGGCGATGCTCTACGTCCCCACGTCCCAGGCGTCTCTCACTAAGCTCCTGGATCCAGTACACGGCATTATATTTCACTAGCCGGCTCCCCCTCAGCCCCCGAGGCACCTATCGTCGTCCTCCATTCTTCGCCCTTTGAGCTTTCGAAATGCCAGCTCTCGATGAGGAGCTGGGACGTGAGATGTGATAGCCTTTCGTACCAAGCTTGCTCAGCAGATGGAAAGCTCCGTGCCGGATAACGATGGAAAGGGGACCATCACGGGGAGGAATGAGGTCAACACGAGATGGAGCGACCCGTTTCTCTGTGCCAAGCTTTGCACGACATTCAGGCGGATGACTGGGTACAGCATACCCCGTTGCCTGTCCTCTCGTGTTAAGACATACCATTGGTGGGCCGTTGAGCGGAGAGACCTTCCTCTTTGCCAGCCCCATTCCTTGTCTGGGTGTATAGAATCTCTCGCCCGACTGTTGGTCCTGTCCATACCGGCGACTTGTCCAGGCCGCAATACAGCGATTGTGTGCGGGGAGCTCAGGGGAAAGGGGAATGTGAGAGTGGCCGTTGATGGTGGTCGAGTGAAACATGTGGTCTGCCGTGTGTGTGTGTGTTTGTACATCCCTCCGAACCCCCATCGCTCCCACCCCCCGCTAACCGACTCAATCCCAAGTTTCGAGGCAGCCTTGCAGAGTCAGGTTAGGTTGCTTTGCACCGTCTAAACAAGTTGACATGGGTAGAGGATCGGCCGGGTTGGGCACCTGCCTCCCGTTAGGCTTGGGGACCATTTGGTAGAACCTCAAGCCTTGCAAGGGGAAGGGGGGACAGGACAGTCGGATGTGGATTGGATGGAAGCGGGAAAAGATGCGCGTGGTGGGGGGACTTCGGATCTACGCAGGCGTACGTGATCCCTGACGGAGATCGCTGCGGCTTATTTTCGTACGAGAGGGCCTCTCGAAGCTCGCTTTGAGGCTTGCATGCATGCATGTCTCACAAACCAAATGAGCCCCTGCTCCCATCGTAGGGCGGG
This sequence comes from Colletotrichum tofieldiae, assembly GCA_022836555.1. Classification (NCBI taxonomy): domain Eukaryota; kingdom Fungi; phylum Ascomycota; class Sordariomycetes; order Glomerellales; family Glomerellaceae; genus Colletotrichum; species Colletotrichum tofieldiae. Next base: position 4,038,209 of record BQXV01000007.1, read on the forward strand.
ATCTCCATCCGGGAAACGCCTCGTTGGATACTAGGGCGCCTCGATATGCCAGTAGAGTTGAGCGATAGGGGCACGCTGTCTCTCTTTAGACGACCCCTCCCCGATCCTTTGCGATTGGCGGCAGACGGGCCCTCTTTGCCGGCTTTCCACGGGATGTTGTGCTTCGACTGAAAACACCCATCTCAAACAAGCTCCAAGGCGGTTTGCTGCTCCGTCCAAGATCTTCGTCCCGCCGAGTGTGGCACACGCCCGAGTTTAGTCCGAATGCAGTAGTGTAGAAGGTTGGTCGTACAGATCGTCAACCTCCCCTCCCCCTGTAGAACACATCAGATGGACAGCAGTTTGTCCGCGCTGTTCCTGGAAGAGCACATGACGACGATGCGCTAGCGACCATTGCTCTGCCAACCCTAAAGCGGGCACCACCTCATGGAGAGGCTTACAAGCAAGAATGCTCGCTTTTGTTGCCGAATCGCCCAAGCAATGGCCTGCATCCCTTGATTGTCACTTGAGGGTAAGTCATAGATCTCACGATGCACCCAACAGAGATAATCCTTGCGGTAAATGTTTCACGGGTCTTCACCTCGCAGTCCCTGCCGGTGGGCGGCCGTGTCTGGTGTAACCAACCACATCGGGGAATGGGCAGGGAGTCCGGCTCCGCAGCTTCGCGTGGAGGGTGATTGGATAGAGCAATGCAAGGGCTTGCACGAGGCTGCAGGCATCCATGGCCACGGAGTCGTCTCCGGTTCCGCGTGGTTGGGCTCCGGCGTCAGCCTAGCCCAGGGGTCGAAATATATTTCCTGTTTTGGCCCATGGTCCTCTTGCTCGTCCCTTGGAAGTTGATGCCGTGAGACCGGGAGGCAGTGGCCATTGCTTCTTGGAGCTTTGAAGGGCAGGAAGGAAAATCATAAATCCACGGGTTCCCGCAAGTAAAGGCCGTAACGGTGCTTCTGTGTCTCGGCCGTATGAGTGTCGCACAGGCAGATCACAGATGCCTCGCTGGGGAGTTGGCAAAGCTGACAACTGACAGAACCTCGCCATGGTCGTGGGTTTTCCGCCGCGGTGTCCATCTGGCTAGCCGCCCGAGTTATGCTATTTGTCGAAAGGCTATTGCTCAAAGTGGGGAGTGACGGCGGTAGAGGAGACGTTGTGATACCTGATCATCGAGGGGGATCGAGAGCCCCGGCCAAAGGTCTGACATGCGGACAGGGATAAGGTATTTGAATTCTGGACCCCTTTTCATTGTTGTGTCGAAATTTCATAATGACGAGGTAACTGCAGCTTTGGTTTGTGCCTAAAGTCATGCCAGCTGCCGAAAAAGCAAGCATGGATGTAAGATGTCTTCCAAGTTCTCCAATGGGTACTCAGCAACCCTACCGAAGATCACACACCTAGCAGGGCAGCGCTCGAGGTCCGTCGTGTTTCTTTAGGCTGGTACTCGACCGTCGCCATGAGATGGGGGGGGGGGGGGGGGGGGGGAGAGGCTTGCACGAAAGACTTGCTTCTCCCTTGGAAGGTGTCAAGTACCCGGCTCTTAGTTGAGGTGATAAAGGCTACCATTAGTGAACAAGTCGAGCCCATGCTTGCTTTTTCTTCTTCTTCTTCTCTGGTTGCACTGCGGCACGTGTCTAGACAGCATCCATCGTCCAATGGGACAAGTTGGATATGAATTCGACAGAGGGCGGGCAGGTATTCTGACCCATTCCACCGCTTCGGGCCTTGGGCTTGCCGTTGACACTAAGGTTCTTTTGGCGAGAGGCCGAGTAGTCGAGTCTCAGAAGGTCAAGCAGGTGACGACTATCGACTCGATATGTCGGCGCTGTCATGTTATTGCGAGGGATCTTGCCTGTGATATGACCTGGGCTGCCGCCTGGCTGCACTCAGGAGGTGTGCGTTCGACTTGGTTGGGCATCGGTATCTAGGGACTGTTGCCTGCGTAACCATCATGTCAGCACTGTGTATATCGTCTTGTGCTGCGCGTGTGAGACCATGTACCCTGAACATATTGGCTGCGATATGACAGAAACGAGGTGGGCGACCCAGGGCACATCATCGCCTTGGATCTCAAAAGGCCACTCACTAGTCCCCCCTCAACTCAGACGCCCTCGTTGCGTGCTTAAAAATAAGATGCCAACGGGGAGAGAAAAGCGCATAATGCTTGAATATTATATCCTGATTCGGAATCGGAGGGTGCGATTAAGACCAGGTGAAAACACCAAACGCCTGCGAAATATCCCGAATCCCAAGCCACCCGATGACATGGAACCTGACCCGACTATGCTTTCAATCCCAACGCCGCTGGTCACAAAGCGACCGCAAACAATACCCGTGATAGGAATACCCAGACCCTCTGAAGATTTGAAAAGAAAGAAAACGCAGCTCCATTGAAATCAAGGACAGCATCTGTCCCACGGGTCGAGGTTTTGTTATTAACGCCCGACGTTGTAGATCTGGGGTTCCATGAAATCGCAAGGAGCCTCAGCACGGCGTGTCCAAGGGCGAAAAAAGAAACGAGCGTGGGTCGCTAGTTTGAAGCTGATCAGACAGTGCAGGAATGAAGCTCCCTGACCGGCTAAAGCGAACCAATGGAATTTCAAGGACAGGGAGTCGGGAGAGCCTGGTGGTGTTGCATGGATGTGTTGCAAGACACAAACACCTTTTTTTTTTCTTTTTCTGCTGGCCAAAGTATTGACGTGACAGGTCGCACGGAAAGACACAAGTTTTCTCCAAAGGGTATACCGCCTCAGCCCGCTTGACGTACGTCCCCGTCTCACCGGTTCATACTGAGCGCCCAGGACTGAGACAACCCTCTGGTCCGTATGCGCTAAGAGAATGCCGGTCAAGAGCCGTCCATAATGGCCGAGAAGGCGTAGCGCGGGTCGGGCTGACTTCGGACCCTGGCGATTTCATTGGGCGCGAAGATCTCGCTGAAGATTTTGAAGTCGCTCTTGTGACTGGAGGAGCTGCCACTCGAGCTCGATGACGATGACGAACCCTTGGACTTGCTTTTGGAGGAGCTGCTACTGCTGCTCCCTTTCGACTTCTTGGCAATGTCGTCGAGAATGCACTTGGCTGTGCACTGTCTGTCGTCCTCGAAAGCAAACATGACAGCGAGGAACTGCCCCCTCAGCTCCGGGTCGTAGAGAAAGACGTCACGCCACAACTCCGCCAGCTCTTTGGGCGGGTTGCGGTACCCGTTGCCGAGACCAAAATCGCCAATGACAACATGGTTGTAGCCGTTGAAGACGCAGATTCGCAACGCGGCTCGCATCTTGTTCCGTACCAGCTCTCGCTCTTCCGAGAAGGAGTATTTCCGTCCCTGGTCTGTAAGCTTCGGCCATCTTGCTGGCGGCATAGAAATGACTGGGAGCGACCTCCAGTCCTTCATGTCCAGTGATTCGATTCGGTCCTGGAACTGGCGAAAGCGAACTTTGAGGTGCGAGTTAGCAATGTGCAACCAGAAAGCCCGAGACGCAAGACTGTGCTTACCAACATCGGGAGAGTATATGGCCCCTTCGATAGGAATCGGATAGTTGGTTGCCATGTAAGTATCTGGATGGGGCGTGCCGAGTGTTGCTGAAAGGTTACTGCGACGGCATAGTCTCTCCTGCAACGCATCGAGTCAGAGCTGTCGAACCTAGCCCCCCAGAGTCCGACATACCTCGTAGCCAACCACACCTGTCTCCCAATCGCCTCCAGGTCGTTTCTCGTTCGCTGCACAGATGAAGGGGATGCGGACCCCTTCGGTCTGAGCCCAACCAAGCGCGCAGTCGACAGGGTCACTGTGAACGACATCTGATGGTATTAGCTGCTGTATCTTCGTGTGGGCGGATCGTGGTGTTGCTCACAAAACTTGGGCAGGTCTGAGCTTATGAAACTCGGGCGAGTGAGAGGGAGTTGAAGCAGTGGCTGGGAGTAGAGAACGGAATACGGAGGCCATTCATCGCGGAAGTGCCTATTGACTTCTGGGATGAGTTTCTTCTTGGTATCGGCAGCCACCTCTGAAGGCTTGATCTTCAAAGGCTTTGAAGAAGGCATTGTGGGCTCGTCAAGGTTACCGACACTAGTATGAAAGAGTGACGGAGAAAGGCTGAATGATGGGAAGGCGTTGGTGAGTGGGAGGCTATGGCGGGTATGGCTTGGAAGTGAGGAACGGAGTAGGCTTGTTATGGGTGGTGCCTCTTGCGACCTTAAATATCTCCCTCGCATTGAAGAGCGAGTCCAAGGTTAAGATAGAATGCGGCGTGTAGGCCAGCCGCGTGGAGGGCAGGAAAAGAAACAATGGTATGGCATCTCAGTGCCCTTTGCAGAGGAATTGCTTCGCCTCTCCAGGAAGCGAGAGCGGTGAAGGCTGGACGAGGGGAGTGTAACCAATACTTGCCGGATCTCAGTCAAGTCTGCGACATCCCAGGGTCATGTATAGGAAGGGCGCGTAGAGGGTGGGTGGGTTTGCCGTGGTTGTGATGAGAGATGTCTTGCTTATACAGAAACCCGGGTCGTGTCACGTCAAGCTTCCCGTGGTCTTGGTAAGTGGAAACCGATCGAGATACTACTGCAATCTGCCGCAGTTATACGAGATCTTCCTGTCTCCCAAGATCTGACCTGAGGCGTCCTTGCCAGCCGGGGAAGTGCAATTGGCGACAAGTAGTGCAACAAGAGTCAGTGGCTCATGTCGACTGGGGTGGGGAGATACGTTGGCGGGGGCCGGGCCAAGGCAGGGAAAGGTGGCGAGGGAGAATAGGATGCGAGGGCCAGATCGGCCATGCCTTGCCTTGCCTTGCGCTTCCTTGGGGTTTGCTTGGTCTCTGCAATAATAAGCAATACGCTGGGTATGGAAGAAGCAAAAAACCCAGCATCATGGTTTTTAGTTACCCACTAGGGGAGACGATTTGCCAGGGGTTGGACGTGATGAAGAAAAGCATAGACATCTAGCTGGCGAGACACGACGCTTTTGGGAGATGACAAGGCCCCTTTGTTTGCCTGTTTGCCCTCCCGCGGGTCGAACCCAGGTCGATGTGGACAAATAATGTCTACTCAAGCGTCGGTCCGCAGCAGTTGCAATCCTGGGCTGCGCCGGCGGTCTTGATCCAACTTGGGGCCGGACGTCGGGCATCGCGGACGATGAGCAGGAAGGCGGAAACTTGTTTGGATTCCAAGGCCATGTTCTGGGGTTGCGTATCAATAACTGCATTACCCCGAAATCGTCGCTCGTCACCCGTCACCCGTGGCCGGTGTTTGGTGTCTCGGGAGTCAAAGGCGAAGCTGAGCAACAGCAATACTTCGACTCGGTCAGCCAGCCTGGACTCGGACCCGGGTTCCTGCAACAAGAAGTCGGACCGCAATGTGGAACATCCATGCTGTATGATGAATGATCTTATCACGGTCCTTTTGCTGGAGATGGAAGTGGAGAGGAGGAACAGAGATGGAGAGATGGAGGACTGGGGACATGGACTGGGGACATGGACCGGGGGTGAGGATGTTGTTTGTGGTGGATGCGATGCAGACGGGAGAGGAAGTGTGTGGCTGTCTTGGCCGGACAGAGGAGACAAGAGTCTCTGGCTGCCAGCCAGCCAGCGGTACGTACCGGCGATTGTTCTTTGCTCTTATCTGAGATAGGACGCTATCTAATCGAATGTGGAGCACCATCAAGTGGAGGTACTTTGATCGGCAAGCGATCTGCTGCGGCTCCGATGTACAACTACCTGCCGGTATCCACTCCTTCGGATTGAAGCTTCCCATTGGTGCATTCCGGCCGCGTTTTTCGAGCTCCTGGCTGACCTCAGTCATCGAATGTCGCCGCGATACTTCGTTCCTTGCGCCGCCATTCGCAACCCCACGCTATCTAACACCACGCCAAACCCCCTGCTGTGCTCGCAAGCTGGTCTCTTTTCTCCCTGACAACATGCGACGGTAGGTGAGGCAGTCGAATTCCGTCCCAAAAAAAAAAAAAAAAATGCGAATCCCGGCGACCATATCCCCCCGAAGGCTTGGGAGGTCCCTTCTCTCGACGCAACCCCTCGGTCGACGACAGCTCTCGACTGTGCCGCGAAAGACAGTTGCGCAGTTTTTAGACTGGAAACCCGAGACGGAAGTCAAAGATGTCGTCCTCAACGGATACGTCAGATCTGTCAGGAACATGAAGACGGAGCGCTTCGTCAACGTGGGTGATGGCTCTTCCCGGACGCCCATCCAGGCGCTGGTCTCGAGGAGCCACGACGAAAGGTGGGCTCATCTTGGATCTTGGAGCTTGCCTCTGTCTCGGCAATTCTGATTATTGACAACCTCCTAGCGCAAACTTGCGAGTCGGTGCTGCAGTCCGCCTACGAGGGTCGTGGGTTCCCTCCAAGACGGAAGGCCAGAGTCACGAGTTGAAAGTCGAGGACGTCGAGGTTCTGGGCCCCTCTGACGCCAAGGCAAGTCTGCTCAACCACTCCTGTTCTCCAACTTCGTTCTAACATGCCGCTCGAAACAGACGTTTCCCATTCAGAAAAAGTACCAAACACCCGACTACCTCCGCACCATGCCACACCTTCGACCCCGGATACCATTGAACGCGGCCATCTTGCGTCTGAGATCAGAAGCCGTCGCGGTCTTGACTCAGTTCTTCGCCTCTCGGTGCTTCGTACAGACCCACCCGCCTATAATTACGTCCTCGGACTGCGAAGGGGCAGGAGAGGTGTTTAATGTTACTACGGGCTCGGCCGAGACATCGACAGTCCCAACTACTAGCAAGGATAAGGCCTCAGACCTGTTCTTTCGTTCGCCCAAGTATCTGACTGTCTCGTCGCAGCTTCACCTCGAGGCATTGGCACAATCACTGGGCGACGTGTGGACCTTGTCTCCCACTTTCAGGGCGGAACGGAGCGACACCTCCAGGCACATGAGCGAATTTTACATGTTGGAAGCCGAGATGAGCTTCGTTGACGAGATGGATGAAGTCATGGACCTTGTCGAGGACATGCTCCGCAACTTGGCCACGGGCTTATACAAGACTCGGGCTGCACAGGAACTGCGCCAACGGCGAGCTCCTGGGACGACCCGCACAGCCGAAGACGATCTCGTGCCGAGAGAGGAAGTGGAGCGTCGATGGCTGGGGCTGATGCAGAATCCAGCCTCGAAATGGCCGCGCATTACTTATGCCGATGCTATCAAGCTACTCCAGGCAGAGGAAGGTCGTTTCGAGCTCAAGCCTACCTGGGAAGATGGCCTGCATTCAGAGCATGAAAAGTTCCTCGCCAAAACCCTTGGTGCCACCAACGATGCCGGCGCTTACACTCCCATCTTTGTTACCCACTACCCCAGGGAGATCAAAGCATTCTACATGCGAAGATCGGGCCCTTCAGCTAGCGTCTCTGAGGAGTCTGCTGACACGGTCGACTGTTTTGACCTGCTCGTGCCTGACTTGTGCGAGATTGCTGGTGGCTCTATGCGCGAGCATCGGCTGGATGACCTCTTGGAAACCATGAGAGCTCGCGGCATGGACTCTCCATCTATCAATGGACACGAGAGCCACACCGGCGCCGACCTGGATTGGTATGTTGACCTCCGCCGTTGGGGTTCCAACCCCCACGGGGGATTCGGCCTAGGCTTCGATAGACTGCTCAGCTACCTTGTGGGCGTTCCAAACGTCAGGGATGTTGTGGCCTTTCCACGCTGGTTCGGCCGGTGCGATTGCTGAGTTCTATCAGCCGGGGCCACGGATGATTTGCTCACACGCTATGCCATCTTACGACACAAACCCTCGGCAAGCTTTGCCTACCTGGGATTCTGGAAGCCGGGCTGGTCGAAACATCTACGGTCCACGTTGCACCACGATGGGTTCACTCGTCCTACCCAAGTGGCCGAGTCGAAACCGCAATCACCTCGTGCATGTGTACCATGCAACGACTCTTCTCCCAGGTGTTTGCCTCAGCCAGACTTGCCCCAAAATTTGAGTGTCTTGGGCTTCGGTGGCGTGCAGACAACGAACCGGGCAATCACGGATGTTGTACGACGGACGCGAGCAGACGTCTAGGGCCTTGGCCTTGTAGGCCTTGAGACGCGAAGAACACTATTACAGTCGACAGAATGAAGTCGACGATGGTCTCCTCGATGGAGCGGGATCATCATCATTTACGCTTTGTAGATTGACGTACGGCAAGCAAGACATTGCTCCTGTTACTCACCCAGACACGTCGACTTCCCGGCATCGTCCGCGCTACGAAGTACCTGTTCAACTACTCTGTACTTAACCTGTAGGCTGGTGTTCGTGTCACGTGTCACGACGCAAGACTCTGTATCAATACCCTGTACAATACAACACTATATGTCTCGATATCGCACGTCTGTTGACTCGGCATGCTTTGGTCCCAAGGCGGAGTGGAGAAGTGCCAACTATCGTCGCGAGGCACAGCAAGGACGAACGGTGTGCGAATTGGATGGGATGTTTGCTCAAAGTCCTCCTGATGCTTTGGAACACGGGGCTTCAACGGCAATGCATTAACAGCACACCAAAGAAAGACTAAAAGCCCATCCTACTTCCGGTAAATCGTACAAAGACAGCATCAAGGCCAGACAAATACTCTCTAACTCACACCATACTCGATATCCACCAGACAACAGGCTATTATAATAAACAAGGAAAATATCTCACAACGGCTAGTTATCAAAACCAGTGGTCTCTCACTCACTCAGCCAGGTCGACCTCAATGTTCGACTTGCCGTCAGATAAAGCTTCAACACTGGAACACGAAGCACAGGATAATTTACATTCAGGCAGCGCGATAGATCGGAGACTTGTGGCGGCCTTCACTTATTGGTCGATATCCATGACTGGAATAAACAATCGGTCGCTCTCTCTCCTCACGGTAAGGCCGCCATTAACTGGGAGTTCCTTCGACACCAACCTTTTTGATCAGTTTAGTTAAATTGATCAACTATCCTGCTTCTTCGGTCTGGAAGCTTGGCCGGCCCTTGGAAAGCTCGCACATCACCACACCTGATAGCCGGGCAGCACCTTGAGACTCTAAAAATTGCGGCTGCCTTCACTGAGACAGGATCAATGCCACAGGTCGCAAGGAGACAGGACGATAGTGCCCAATCCTTTTCACCTAGGATGTTGCGAGGCAAACACAATGAATGCGATTGAGGTCAAGAGGCCAACCGACCCTCAACCTCATTTCTCCGTAATAGTCCGCTTCAAGATGAGTAAACATGGAGGCCATAGATAGCCGTGCCAACGCAGAACATTGAATCTTTCCTCTCGTCTTCGACCAAACTCAGATTGATCGGTGTCCAAATGCATAGCCGAGTCGTAGTACGGAAACCGCTGCACAGCGGCAATACGCCGGATGACGAAGCCAGCGGGACGGTTGTACTCGGACAAGATGTCATGGGTGATCTCCACTATTTACGACATTCTAATGATGCCAAGGGATGAGCCTCTCTTGGACCACACGGTCATCTTCCTTCTTATTTCCGTGCATGTCGCACTGGTGTAGTGCGTCCTTGTGATGACTGGGCGCCGTGTATCAAAAATGCGCACACCAAATCTGCCAAGCGCCTTGGGCCATGCTTGGCAAAGGCCTTGAACCAAGGGCAGACACGAAGCCTGGGCACAGCATGTTCAACAACAGTAAGAAGCAACAAGACGGTCCAGTACCAGCCGCCCGAGCGGGGGAGGTTGGCAACAAGTAGAGCCACCACCCAACGATGAACTAACACGCGGTCACCAGCAAGGTCAAATCAACGCAACATCGGCGCTGTCTCTGGCTCACCTCCACCGCAGCAAAACAGCGTTTCGTCCACTTCTAGGTCGGGCCGCGAAGACATTGCCCTGCTTGGGGTGGGAACATGGAGAGGAGCCCGAACGCCGACGAGGAGTGTCATCCACCCGGGGTCTGAAAATAACAGAAGATCAGCAAAAGCTTCGCCTGAAGTGGAGAGTCGGAGCAAGGCCTTGATTGGCATTTGAGCCCAGATGTTCCATCTTTGTGGCGGCTGTCTGGCCAGGGATAGCGAGATATCCTCGCTCACGGCAATCGAGGACGGCATCTTCTTTCCGATTGCTGACTGGAGTCTTCACACTCGTCGACCAAACACAATCCCATAGCGCAGAGAGCCCGCTGCCCCAGTATCCGCTGCTCCCCACAACCCGAGCGACTATGGGAAGGGGGTTGGGGGGAGAAGAAAGATGCTGACGGCGAGTGACCGGCGTGCATACTGGTTGGCGATGGTGCGGGAATATACGAAGCTTGGAAACCGCTTTTCCCGATTTTGCCGGCGAGCATGCCACGCCACGAGGTATGCCAGGATGGCGCTATCGATGGCGCTCCGCCGTCAATGATTAGTGCGGAATTCCTAGTACATATCCTTTGGCTTTTGCTAAATTGTGCTTGGAGGGCCGCGTCAGCGAACCAACTGGGAGGGAGCTTCATCTGGAATGGAAACCCCTCAACCCCCTGGGCCTTGGTCCCATTATCCTTATTAAGACACAGGCAACTGGGTGTTTCTCCACCACGGAAGAAGCACTCGCTTTCGTACTCGAGCAGGGGGATGGGAGAAGCCCTTGTGGGGCGCGGTGGGCGCATCGAACGAATGAAGGCCGACATGGCGTGGTGCTGATAATGAGCATCGAATTAAGCTTAAGCACACCCTCGGGATCTTTGTGGGAAACCGGCCAAGGGCAGCAGCCAAGAGGGGGGCTAATTCGCGCCGAATCACGGCCTGTGCATGGTTTTCTCTTCGCATCCAGAGACACACGGCGGATCATACCCTCGTCAGGCTTGTTGCAACAGGCAGCCTCGAGAGGAAATCGATCAGAGGTCACAGGGTCTGGTGTTCTGGGTGGTCTGATAAGCAGACGTTCTGGGTCCCAAATCTGATCACGACTGGGATCCGGAAGTCCCTGTCGCCAAAGCAGCAGAAACAGTTTCATCCAGAAGAATGGACGACATCCATGGCCTGACAGCCAAGCTATGCAATGAGGAAAACGAAAAAGGCCCACTGGCCGGTAAACGGAACTTGCTCTCGATGGACGGGCGGCGCGTTGCTGGCCCAAGGACGACGCTTGTGCCAGCACGGGGAGATGGGACCACTCCGTGAACGCCGTCTGGGAACACTGGCGCTGAGTCTAAATGTCAACTCCCCGCCAAGTAGACGATGGCATCCAGTGATACTTTTAGAGTTCACGACAATATGACAAGACACATACGAAGAGCCTTGCGGGCCATCAGCAAAGGATCCTCGGCCAGTCCCCCCCTTCATGCTAGGGTACCGCGTGAAGAAAACCACACTAGGTCCGGTGTTGGTTTTAAAAAAGAAAAGAAAAAGAAAAAGACGGCCTTATCGGGACCGATTCGCTTATGGTGGAAATCCTTCTTCGCTCCAAGTCTCATCCCCGTCCAACGAGAAGCCCCGAAGGAGTTGGATTCGTCCCCGGCAGCACTGCCACAATGCCAATGCATCAATCCGGTGGCCACCTGCACTGGAATGGGTTGGGGCTCTATGGGGGCCACCCGATGTTCCGGGTCACTTTGGATGACCGTTGGTCAAAGGGGCCGACGTATCCGGGCACTCGTCGGCAAATGAAGGTCGTCCTCGACCGGCACCGTTTGTGGTGCCGCTTAAGCGGAACCCGCCCCATCTCATCCATGACGGCCGCCCGTCTCCAACTTCCATCCTGGCACCTGCCCGTTCAAGGCGTCAGCAAGCAGGGCCGAAAGGGCTTTTGTTGTTGTGTTGGGCTGTTGTTGTGTTGGGTGACGGGGATACAGTCGACCCCTTTACGCCGCAAATCCGATTGTCACGGAACGCCACCAGGCAACAGTCAAGAACCCGCTTGGCCTGGACTGGTCGGCGTCAACCGACGGTGTGGGTATCACCAAGGGGGGAGGGTTCCATCTGAGCGAGCATAGACAGAAGAAACCTGCAGGAAACTTTCCAGCAAGCATCACTTTCAAGGCTCCGTGTCTTGTTCCCAGGTTCTGCTTTGACACAGGAAACGATGCAGAAGCCCCATCCACGTTCGCGATACGAGCCGGGATTGCGAACGCTCCGAGAGGATAGAATAGAGTTGGGAGTACGAGCTTGTTTCTCGCTCCAGCTCGTCGTGTTCTGGTTGCCGCTAATGCACTCCACGCAAGGGTCCGGACACCCACATCTCGCGACCCCATGACGTTCTTCCGACTGGACGCCGCTTTCGAGTCAGAGGCTTGCAGTGCCTGGAAGGCACCCTCTGGAAGGACGCTGGGAGACCTGAAGAAGGCTACCACATGCGCGAATAATTCGTCCGCCTTGAGGAGTGACGGTGCCACGGTTGCTGTTGCGACTAGGCTCCCGCTATCAGGACAGCATACGCTGTCCCCATCTCGAATGCAGAAACGACATCTTAACAGTCTCCTACGGATCGCGCCCATAGGACGGCTCCCCCCACCGAGCAGCCAGGTCGTCGTCCGCGTCAGCCGATACGTGACAGCTCCCGTGGTTGACGGCCTAAGCCTGGCTAGGGTCGTCAATACATTTGTGCTCACGCGGCCCCCTCGAGTGAGGTGCCGCCCCGCGAACCCAGCAGACGGGTTCTGGCTAAAGTGATGGGGATCTGGTGCCATCTCGCCTATGAGCTCTAGCCGGGTGCTTTCCTCGCTCGAGGGCAGCTCGGGGGATGCTGCAAGCGCGGCACCGGGGCCCTGGACTTGTTCCAATGGGACCAACGGATTTGAATCCTTTCCATCCTGAGGAGGAGTAGATGCGCGGATGCTAGCGTAGTTGGACAACTCGCTTGGGGCAACGTCCACTGGGCGTGTGGCCAGCCGTCAGCTGCTTTCTCCTGGTCGAGCCCGAGTACACCGCTAGCTAGTATACGGCCGTCGACAGGCAAAAAGGAGGTTCTCATTGCAGCTCCCACAATGCACCGCCAAAGGGCTTTCAAGCCGCCCCTGATCCCCCCCCGGTAGGGTAATGCCTCCTGCTGGCCGGGCTCAGAGCGGCCAGATGCCTCATCTCGGCTGCGATGCTGAGATTCCCGGGGCTGGGGGCAACTTCAGGTTCCCGTGTGTACAACGCCGACAACCCGTTGACCCCGCTTGTGGGTGAGGTGAAGGCCAGTATCTCGGTCCTCAAAACGTCGGCCCGTCCTCGTACGCGGACGGGTCACGCATCGGACTGGAGCATGGAGCAAACATCGCCACCCATCAGCTGATCTGGCCGAAAAGCGCCAAAGGAGCATGGACAAACACACAAACGGGATGAACTAGGTCGAAGCCTCGCCGTGCCGTGTGACTGGAAGCGCCTGGCTGAAATTAGCACAAGTCTTGCGATTCTGGGAAGCACACCATAGGCACCTCGCACGCCTCTGCCTCTCGCATTCCTTTCTTAAGATTGCCATGCTTCGCGGATGCCGCCCGGGCGAAGAACAGCGATGGATACTCGCATCCCAGAGGAATGACCCGGGAAGCTTGGCGCCCTGTAGCGGCGCTGAGGTTAACTCTAAGACGGGCGCCGACATGCGATTTAGACGGATAGCACCGTCCAACGCAATCTTGTGCGCCACCGAGTCGGCGGTGCGGCTGGCTCGTTGGCCTCAGCAATCAGCCGGGGCAACCTGAAAGAGACTCGGCGACGAAACGGACCATCAAACGTAATGGGCATCGATGCGAGAGGCACACTTCCAGCTGACTTGCCCATCTCTGCACGCCGTCTGGCGATGCAAACGAGTTCCGACTAGGCTAGACACTCTGCTCCGCCGCTGACTGAGCGGTCAAAAGAAATGCCAATGTCGAGCCCGCGTCATCTGTCACCACTTGACCGTCACGTCACGGCTGTAACACCCCAGAGATCTATTTGGGGGAAGCGGCCAACTAGTCATTTGGAAACGGCTTCTCCAATTGTTTGGTCTTGTTTAAAGGGGATGGCTGATGGGGGGTTCTATTCTTGTTACGAATGCGAAGATGGGCAAACCCTGGATGACGTTTATCCTTATTTCCCCTCCCAAGGGTTGTCTCGTTTCATCTCTCTTCGGCTTGCCCTTTTACACTTTGGATTTAGGGTTTAGCTGTCACGGCACATCCTTTCTATGCGCCCGAGTCATGGAGGGGTGCGCGTTGTACTGTGCTTGAACGGACGACCCTGCACGGCAGCTCCTCGAGAGGTGTGTGTGGCCTTGGCTGGCGCTTGGTGGTGGACCAGGCCGGCGGCGGATGAGTCGGCGATAGGGAGGTGTCGAGACGGTCACTACCACTGGCACTCTGCACCTGGGCGTCTGGTTCCTTTTCAGGTTTCTGCCGCCCGACCTGAGCGATGCCGCGGCGGACACGGTGGAGAGCTGAAGCAACTCGCTGGAGCAGTTGCCACCTTGATCTTGTCGGCGGGCGGGGAGCGGGGTGGCAGGGTGTGTGCGCTGAGTCGGAGGCGGTTGTACTTCGTATTTTCTGCTGCTGCTCCCTTGGCTGGTTTTTATTTTATTTTTTATTTTTACGAATGTGTCTTTGAGATAAAGTCTTGGCCCCTGTTTGTGATGTGTCATCTTGTTGTCGCGCTGACGGGCGGAGACCATTAGACTTTATCGGCGTTGTTGGACGGGGTCATAGGCTGGGACAAGCAGCCATGACGGGGAGCGGCATGCTCGCAGGCTGGGAACCCCGAAGTTGCGGCCTGGAGGTTGGCAGAAGCCGTACGTAGTGTACAGAGTATCTGCTCGGAGGCGGAGATGCTCCTCATGCAGGATCGATCCCCCCCTCCAGGTGGTCGTATCTTCTGTGTCAACAACCATGGAAGCATGTCAGCCGTTGGGGATGTTGGAGCCTACGAAGTATGCTCTGTGTGGGACCTCAGAGATGGGACGGCGGGTTCGATTAAGGTAAGCCCGGGCGAGGCGGTCGCGCTGGAGGAGGGGGGGCAGGGCATTCGAGGCTTTCTGCTTGGTAAGAAAACATGGCTGACTGAACTTGGCCGGGCTGACGATGCTGTCATCTTTTGGATCTTACGACAGGGCGGCACAGTCATCGTCTCGGCGTTGGAGAGCCGCCTTGGGGCCGTGGCCTCTGCTTGGCCGAGGACGATGTGGAAGCCTCGTTGGTCGGGTCGGGTTGTTTGAAGCTTCGCGTCGCCTCATCTCATGGTTCTCCGGGCCCTGACTCAAGCCGTCAAAACCGGCCATCCACGCAGCGGCGAAAAGTGAGGCTCTCTGGACAGGCTCTAAGCCTCCCACCGGCTGTCTTGGCTGTACTATGTAGGTGGGACGCCGATCCATGGCCCCATCGAGTCTCTCGGTTTAGGCTTTGCAAGCGCTTCGAGAAAAAAGGACGAAGGAAAAATGAAAAAAAAAAATCCCCAAAGACGACGGGGCCAAGAACGGCCAAGCCGTGTCCTTAGCGAGAGGCCATCGAATTATCAACAAGCTTTCTGTCTATCGACTGTCCGTGATGGGATATCCCGTCGGGCAACCTGCGCAGCTCATGCCTCACCTCGCGCGAGAGCGAACGGGGCCCTTATTTGCAATCTTAACAACAAGCTTTTCCCACAGAGTTTGGCAATGTCACAGACGCACAGTTCACAGCGGAGGCCGAGAAGCAACGACAAATCACCCCGACCCCCGTCTGATTAAGCATCTCACCTTACTCGGGACGGATGCGAGGGTCAGTTGCGATGTTCTCTGTTCCTAGGCTCGAATGGGCGCACTTGGTCTGCTCCGGAGGAAAACCTTGGGAGACATCGAAGCATGGGCCGCCTAGGCCGCCCACCCATGCCAGCGAACAGCTATCCCGCTTCGTGGTTGCGCTGCCGCCTCGACTGGAGATGCCCCGACGGGGCGGACTGCACTATCATTCTTGGGCATGGTACGCAGTCTCGGACAAGCAAAGCAGCGTAGATCAGATGCCCATTCTTTGCCTTTTTATCTCCCTTGCTCACCGCGGATTCTGAACGCCTGTCCACCTTCCCCCCCCCCTTCCAGAATCGTTTCTCGGACCCGGCGCTCCCCCCCAAAGTCCGACTGGCTCCACGACTCTGAAAATGGCCAAGACACATCCGTCCTCTGCCAAGGGGGGCGTGGGTGTAGGCGACTTCCGGAGCACCAGTCGACTAGCCACACGCCTCCCCCCTTCTCGGTGGTGTTCGGCTAGCAGAGGAACATCGACAGATCCCAGAGCAGCTGTGAGGTATGCCAAGACCACCAAGACGACGCTAGAGACAGTGGCTGACAACGCTTAAATTCATGCTTAAAACTGCTCATGGCGCAGTGGCGGCGGCGAGCTGCTTGGCTTCAGTCGCCCTCTTCTCAGCAGCGCAGGCCAAGGAGCTTCCTTCAGCGATTCGTCGAGCCGACCATGCCGTCGAGCAGCCCCGACGCCAGTGCCAGTCCGCAGGCCTGCCAATCATCCAGCAGCAGCAGACAAGCGCGGCCGCCGCTCTGCGAGGGTCACTGGGCGAGCATCCCCCGGTTGCCTCGGACTAGGCTTGTCTTTGACTAATCTTGGATCGTGACTGGACGCAAGGATGCATCGGCGTCTTGCGGTCCCCCCTTTTTTTTTCCCGCCTAACCCACCGGAGCGACGACCTTGGCCCTCGGTTGAGTGATTGCTGTGCGCAGAACAACTTCGGCATCCGCGGGCGGTCCCACGCTCGCCCTCTTCGTCTTCCCTCGTATGCCTCGTCTATAATCCATGAGAACCACATGTTGCGAACTCCTCGAGGACGAACGCCTCCAGTCACAAAAGTTCTCGGTCCGTGGGCATGCTGCTTTCCACCCCCCTGTGCAGAGGACACGAATGGGCCCAACAGGTGCCATGGAATGCCTAGCGGCGCCAACCTCGCCTTGGCGGCCGCTCGTCTGTGTGTGTGTGTGTGTGCTTCGGCTCGGTGGGCGCACATTGTCGCTGCTGCGTTTGCCAAGGCCTGGAAAGCTCATCACAAGGAGGCCCATGAGGATCGCCGCCACGGTCGGATTGAGAAGCTCGGCCGGGCAGGCCAAGCAGTTGAATGGGCTATCCCCCTACCGTACGGGTGATACGGGGCCTGTTCAATGTGCAGCCAGTGCCAATGACGGACGATCAGCCGGCTTTTCCTCGTTTATCCCCCCCCTCTCGAGAGTCAAGGACACAGATCCGTCATTTTCGATGGTGGATACGCCAGCGTGCCGTAGGCCGAGGCGGCCCAGGCATCTATATCGCTCTGCAATACTATGTAGGCCCATGGTAGTCGCTGCCAGGGGGGCTGGCTTCCCGGTCCGCCTAAAGAAGATGGGGAGTCCTTTTTGGCTCGGCCGGGCTGGGGTCAGCAACCCATCCACACACCAACGGCCACTTTCGCGGTAATCAACCGCGGCTGCCAATCGTCGACGATCGGGTATGGGAGCAGGCAGCTCGGGGACGGAGACGGAGGCTTTCCAGCAAGAGAGATAGAGACGGGCAGCTACTGTTGAATGGGGTTTAGCTCCATCGACCAACATTCCTCTGGCTGGCCCTGCTGACTCGACGCAGCGCCGCGTGCCACATTCCTCGACTCCTCCTCGCGCGCTCCGTAGCGGCCTACAGGGCTGATGGCTCTGCAAACAAGCCTTTCCCCTCCCTTCGATGGTTCGCCTGATATGTATAGGACATGCTGGCGGCATCTTTGGGGGGTGGGGGTCGTCGACGAGAAGCCAAAGGAGCACCCCAAAGTCTATCTGGGCTCATCTCCGAGAGGATTCTGGCGCCGTCGGTCCCCCCCCAAAAAAAATGTGCACACCTCGCTTAGGCTGTCGGGCAACTTTCTTTCTTGCCCTGTTCAGCCGCTCTGCCGCGGGCCCAGCAGAGGGTTTTGGCTGGCAACCTAGACCAGCCTGGCGGAGCGAAGTTGCGCAATCCTGGCGAAGACGAGGCCGGCCGCGGCGGCAACCTCCGTGCCGGGCAGCGCTCTGGGTACGCCTCCGTGGTTGTCGTCGACCAGAGATTGCGTAGGTGGTTACGAGTATCCGGCTGCTCGGCGCGCTGGTGGTTGGCTCGTCGCGGTTGCTTTTCGACGACGCCAATTCTCTCCAGGTCAAACCACGTCCCGCCAAGCGGCGGAGGGAGACCTTGGGAAACCTTGTGAGCCACTGTTGATGGTGGTGGGACCTTGGGAGCCGGAAACCCGTTCGTCCAATTCGACTCTGGGGGACCGGGATGGGACTGGGGGCGAGGGGGTGGGCGCTCTGGACCAACCTTAATGGCGTTTGCTGGCACGTCGTGCCCGGCGCGGATGCAGATTGCGACAACCCTTTAGTGATACACCTTAATTTGTCAACGGTTAACTCTTGCCGTTGGTGCTGCCGTGTTCCCGTTATCTGGACGGAGACTCGGCAACGCGTAGCTGGGGCTGTTACTGGACTGGACTAGCGACTTCGGGGTCAGGCCAAAAGGTGGCTTGAAGGCCATCACGCGAGGGGGTATGTATTCTTGGGAAGTTATGTGTGTGTGTGTGTGTGTGTGAGAGAGAGTGTGAGTGTGGTGGCGGCGGTGGTGGTGGCCGCACACCCTTTGGCATCGTCCACATCGGTGACAAAAGCGCCCGATTCGCCGACCAGGCTGCTTTCGCATCCATGGATTCACCTGCGCATAGTCCCTCGCTGGATTCGCCCGCATCGTACAGGCAGCAGGGAGTTCGTTGGTCGGTTGGTTCGCAGCCAACCGACGCGTGTGCGCGTCCCATTCCGCATCGCCGCCGTTGGCCCAACTGCATCTCCTGTGCGTGGTCCTGCAGACGAGAGGTTTGCGGAAACGCTGCCAGGGGGGCTCTCGTCCGTCAGTGATGGTTCGCCGGTGCCTGGCCATGCTGGTGGTGGCCAGATCTCCGGGGGTTGGTACCCCAGACGCGACAGACATGTCAAGGTTTATCGGGGACGTCTCGCGAGAACCAGTTGAGCATCATCCCTAGCGCAGCAGAGGGAGACAAAGCCTCCAGAGTTGTTTCTTCAGGACCGTGCCCGTACCCTCCAGCTGCCACCTCTTGTACGGAGTACGTAAATCTGTCAACTTTCTTTCCAGTTGTGGAAGGCCGCCGGCCGTTTTGGGACACATCGAGATTGCCAGAGGCAGTCTGTGATTAGGAGTGTCACCGATCGTGGGCCGCTCAAATGATGCGGTGTGACGTCCCCCTGTGTCCGGTAATTTTGCTGCGGCTTGACATTTCTTGGCTCTCGGCTCTTGTGTGCTGCTGCTCAGGAGAAGCCCCGTCGGGGGTTGACGAGACCCAGAAACCGCCCGGGATCTTCCCTCGATGCCGGGTGTTTAAGCTCGAGGACAGCACAGCGGTTGAACTGTGAGAGAGGGGGGGGGGAGGCGAGATCTCGGATGGGACGGTCGACGTTGAGTTTAGGGGATGCCTGCTTTGGAATCCCCGGGGCTGGCGGAGTTTGCGGCACGCAGGTACGACGCTGCGGGCGGTTTGTTGGCGTTTGACGCCGATCGCTCGCGGACCTCATGGTTGAGATGAGCAAGCCATGGGGGTGACGACGCCATATGCAAGCAGACGGCCAAGTTGCCGTGGCTCCCCTGATGACAATGGCGCTCGCGGATTTTACTTTGCACTTTGCACGACTCACGTGTTGTACGAAGGGCCGCCCTGGGCTCGAGGCGTGCACGCAGCCTCTTGGCTTGCGGTGCGGCCGGCCTTGCGCGACGCCTGGCGCGGCGTACAGGACCTGCCAACGAATGTGCCAAAAGGTTAAACCCAACCGAATACGTGTCACGGAAGGGGCATCAAGCAAGGGTGCGGGAGCCGTCGGGTGGTGGGAGGGAGGATGAGGATGTCACGCTTGGAGTATCTGTAGGAGACGGTTCACTGAAGTCCCAACCCTCCCCTTGGAGATGTGCTAAGAGGGAGTTGCTTGGGAAGGTTTCAGCCTCGGCCGTCGAGGGTGCCAACGGTGTCCCACGATCGCCTACCCGTCTCGTGCTGCCGTGCTGTGCGTTTGTGTGCTCCCCGTCCGTGGCTGGCGGTGCTGCGTGTTTGCGTTGCAGGTGTCAGCCGGGCCTGTCTTACCCATTTCTTCTACACTTGGAACCGCGGGCTGCGGATGGTGTGACGGCAGCCTCGGCCTTGGTCTGACGGATGACTGACGGGACACCGATACACGACGTTGGACTCGGGGCGGTGTGGGCTGGGCTTGCTGGCTGTTTGGCACATGGTACGGACGCGGCGCCGTCTCGTGGGATGGCGTTTTTCTTTCTTTTTTTTTCTTTTTTGCGGTTTCAGAGTGGCTTTTTTTGGGGGGGGGGGCTCGTTTCTTCCGGCTACGCCTCCGATGGTGTGGTGTGAATGGTCGGTTCAGCCTCACGGTTGGGGGCGACGGGGGCTTGCACGGCTGGAGCAACTTTCCACCCCGTTCGCCGAAGCGGTGCCGCGAACGTGGCCGGGCGTCCTTCACGACTCTTGGAGATGCCGGGCACGGAGTCGAGGTCTCGATGCGAGGGCCCGCGTTGACGATGGTCTCGGTTTGACCATCGGCGCTCAACAGCTCGTGATGTGGCTGTTCCCGGATGCCGCCCAGACGTAAGCTGACGACGACGGGAGGCTGAGGCGGGACGCGGGGTGCGGGTGATGCGCGATCGCCGCTTACAACATCGTCTTACCACCTCGCTCGTCTCTCCATCCAACATGGTACGGGAAGGTTCACCGAGTCACAAACCTAGCCAGTTGTGTCTATCTTTGGGGTTGAAGAAAAAAACAGGTCGAGAGAGAGAGATGCCATTAAGTGGCACGGTATACCTCGGTGCTCAGGGTTTTCTTTGTTTTGTCTTGGGACGCGCTGGGTTGGCCACGGCCGCACAAGGGGGCCGATGCTGTAGTCGTCGAGGGCCTCCCCAATTCGGATTGATCCCAAGGCTCTGGGTTTTTCTTTGGAACGAGGTTGGCAGAGTTCGCTGGGCTGATCGACGGCCATTCATGCGAGGTCTGAAATCAGACGGGGGTGCTTGTTGAAAGGGGAGCCGTCCGAGCGGCGCGAGTGTGCTCATGTTGATAGGGGGGGGGGACGTCGCCCAACCACAAGGAGTTTCCGTCCAGAGACACAAAGACATGGCATGTTTTCCCGTCTCGTGCAATCTGTTTCAAACGTGACGAGGCTTGACGAGACAGCCTCCAGAAGGCCGTCTCGTTCGGCCGCGGGGCCGCGAGAGAAGCCGGCCGCCCGTCTACCTGCGCTACACGTCCACGCGGCGCCGCCGTCCAAGGGCCACGGTGGCTATATGTGCGGTTCTACACTAGGCTGGGGACAGACGGATCGCCTACGGCGAATTTCGCATGAAGCAAGGTGCTATTTCGGTTGAACGTATTCCTGGGCATACGCAACGCAACGCCTGGCCGGGGATTGCCGTTGCGACCGTTTCTCTCTGATTGTGACCTGCTTGCCTCAATTTAGGGTTTAACTTTTGCTTTGACAGGCCGACCTTAAACACAGCCTCAGCCACGTCCCGGTGGGCGCAGGGGGTTGGGATTAATGATTAATGGCGACGAGGGGCACACTGGCACGGCGGCCTCGGCGAGATGGCGGCGGGTCGGTGGGGGGGGGGCGGCGGTGGTGTTTCTTGAATCATTGCCGCTAGATTGAATGATTGGCGCTCCCTTATTGCTAATGTTATGGGGAACGCTGTTCAATCAGGGCAAAGATGCGCCCTGTCGATGATGTCGGCGGTGGGCCTTGAGCGAGGAGGGTGGAGGAGGTGGTGGTGGTGGTGGTGGTGGTGTACGAAGTAGTCTAATGGAGACCCGTTCGCCAAGACAGTGCGCTATTTGGCGGGACAATGAAGCAAGACGAGGGAAGCGAGATTTTGCATTTGTCCTCTGTGCCCGTCAACTTGGATGCGCACCCTGCGCCCCGTCGGGTCGATGGGCGGGATGCAAAGAGGGAAACGGTTTCTGACACCGCCGCAAGGTCCAAAGGGCCGTGAAGAGAGGATGCTGCTGCTGCTGCTGCTGTTGTTGCTGCTGCTGTAAACTCAAGATCCCAGGCATCTGGGGTTGCCCTCATGTTTGACCTGACCGTCAGGGAAGGGAAGCCGGAACCGGGAACCGAACGGCTGGATGGCGGTGGTCCGTTCGTCCAGGTGCCCTAAATGCTGACGACATCCACGGTGCAGTGTTTGTCCGATGTCTGGTGGTGTTACCGATGGCGAAAGCGTGTCGTGAAAGACTAACAGCACGACGGCCTTTGCTTGTTTTCTCCGACGGGGAAGGGGATAGATTCCATGGCGAGACCTCCGTCCCGGAAGCCTGGAATCCGACCGACTCTCGCCCATCGTTGGAATGGGGGGCATTCAACGTTGAGTCACAGGGATGGGGGAGCGACGAGAGAGAGGGAGAGAGAGGGAGAGACAGCTGATCGTGTCTCGTCGCTGGCGCCTTGTTTCCAGCTGCTGGGTGCTCAGCTCAGCGGCGTGTCGTCCGGGCGGCGGCGCGGGGCGTGCACAGTAAGCCGGATAGGCTTCAGCAGGGTCTCGCTCGATCTTTGGGATCGTTTAGGGTCTTTGGGACCTTTTGCAAACGACCCGAATGAACATGAAACCCCTGGCAGGGCCGGGCGCTGAGATACGATGGCCTGTCGACGGACGGATTGTTCTATTTGATTATGCGCGCTCACTTTCCGCATACGACCTAGTCGACCCGATAGACTCGGATCGTAACAAGGTCGTATCGTACGGGTATGCAAAGGACACGTTTTTCTCTCTCCTCCTCCTTATTGTTGCTGAGGCTAAAATATCGGGTAAGGGGGGGCGTGGGGGGGGGCGTGTCGATGTTTGGATCCGTTAGGTAACCTTGGAGAGCAAAAGGCTGGGCGCCGAGCCTTGATGACACCTATTTTGGTATGGCTTTTGCTTAGTTGACTTGCACGTAAGAGCAGGGCGTATGGCGACAGTGATGGGGGAGCCGGACTTGGCCAAGGTGGGATCTTGGTCGCGCACCCGTCTTCGCTGAGTTGACACTTTCCGTGCTAGCGTGCATCTGGCGGAGCCGTCGACGATGGGCACGATCCGTACGTGTTTGTGACGAAAGCTTGGTTTCGACGGCCACGGCTAACGGCAGCGAGACCAAGGGGCGGAACGGAATTCGGCGGCGAACGCGAGCTGGCCGTGGTGGGCTTGGAAGGGGTTCAAGGTCGGGAAATGCTGGGCTGGCGCCCGAGTCGGAAAACCCGGCGAGCAGCGCGAGATGCTTTTCGTCGCGCTGGAGCTAGTGGTGGACGGGATATCCCGACCGCCGCCTTTCACGTCCACGTCCAGCGAGAGAGACATGAACGACAGACAGCGAGACAATGTGCCAACGGAGGACTGAGTTTGTCGCTGGAATGAATCATGTGGTCTTGTCTCGCGTAGGCCACAAGGTTTTTCAGCCCGGCGTGTCCAATCTGTTCGAACCAACCCGGTGACGGTGAGTTCACGACTAGGGAGGGAAGAAAGCTACATCTGGGGGGAGACCTTGAAAGAAGCACTAAATTAACGTTGGTTTGACTTGGAGCTAAACCTGATGGCTTGGCGGTGCCGCGCACGCCCTTGTCCAAGGTTGGGAATTGGGTTGGATTGGAATGCCTCGTGCCTAGCTCGACCAAGCCGCTTCCTCCCCCCCCCCCCCCCCCCAGCCTGTTTTCCCCCTTCTTCCTTTCTCTCCGTCTCTCTGCTGCTGACCAGGCTCAGCCTGCCCAGACGGCCACCGTCGGCTTGCAGTGCAGCCCGCTGTTCGTCGATGGAAAGGTGCGCCTCGCCATTGGACACGGACGGCAAGCGGCACGGGGGGCGGCGGACAAGGGTCTGCGTTGGTGGTGTGGTTTTTCGAGATGCTTGGTTGCGGTTATGGTTAATTTCGCGTCTGCCAGACGGGGATTGGCGATGAAGGGTCGTTGGGGGTGGAATGATCGGCCAGGAGAGTTGATTGCCATCGGGGGGTTTTGATTGGCCGCGGGCGTGCGTTGGCGAATGATGTGCGTTGGGGTTGATATATCGTCGGAGTCTAGTTATTTCGCCTGCGCCGTGTGCAAAGTTTATGCTGTTAAGGGTTCCCTCCTCCCCCTAGCGGCTTGGGGCGATGCATCGATGCATCGATGCATCTCTGTTTGGGTTATGCTTTCCTGGGGATGCGAGTGGCTACGCATGTGTGGACTACATATACATGGGACTATACGCTGAGAGGCCGAGTATACTCTCGCAGCGCGTGCACCTGGATAATGTGCCAATCTCAGGGGCGCTTGGCGAGCGGTCGAAGGTGGTTGCATGCATGGCACACTCTGGGCATGCTGCCGTTAGTTTCTGATGGGCGGGTTTGGAATGTCTTGGGAGGGGTGGCTGAGTTCGACTTGGATGTCTGGATGTCTCTCCCCGTCG
The DNA here is from genome assembly GCA_022836555.1 of Colletotrichum tofieldiae. Classification (NCBI taxonomy): domain Eukaryota; kingdom Fungi; phylum Ascomycota; class Sordariomycetes; order Glomerellales; family Glomerellaceae; genus Colletotrichum; species Colletotrichum tofieldiae. The sequence continues at coordinate 4,062,511 of BQXV01000007.1, forward strand.
GGGTCGAGCCAAGCAAAGACCAAGCCCAGCAGAAGTCAAAGAGGGACCCTCCCCAGTCGTTTACGCGCGGAACTGGCATCCTGTGTGCTGTAGGCATCATACTGTCTTGCACTGCCAAAGGTTGCTGGGAGTACGGCCGGCCGAGGTGGCTCGACGTTGGTCTGTCGGGGTCTTGGAGCGTCCACATCGCCTTCTTGGTATGTGTCACTTCGCCAAGACCGGCCGATGGGCGCCAAAATGGCGGCCGGTGCCAGGCTTCGAGTCGGCTGCGAGGTCGGGAACGGGGAGAATCAGCCAGGCAACGCGGGGCGGCTTCATGTTTGGATTTTGCCTTTTCTAGTTTCCTTTGCAACTGACACTGGCTAGCGGCTACCGTTTGGGGTATAGCAGGCGGCAACCCTTCTTTTCTACTCCGACTTTCCTATTCGTATCCCTCCGGGTGGGTTTACTGGCTAAGAGAAAGTGCTTTGTCAAACAGTTGGGCCGATCCATCCCAGACAGGAAACTCTGGGCTCGGGCTTGGGAAGATTGGAGAAAGGCCCAGGTGGGATTTTGGGGGGGGAGGGTTGGTGATTAGGTACATATTAGGTGGACTGAAGCCAGCAACCAGTTACAGCCGGACGTCTGTTACGGATAGGTTGGAGAGTGGTATGCACACATAGTACGACGGAGAGAGGATGTGTGCCCTTAGCCCAGACCTCAGACGTCCCCCCTCCGATCCCACTCGGGCCATGATGGGTCTGGCGTGTACCCGTACCTATACGAGGGACCAGTATTAGTTCCTTTGTTGGAGTCGATATCGGGGTCGTCGTTATCTATTCGAGTGTGTCCAGGCGGTGCTTGTCCCAGCACGGGTTTCCCCATGTTGCGAAATGGTCAACAACGAAAAGACAACCCGCTTCGGAATGCCGTTCGTTGCGGACGGCACCGAATGGCTGGGGGTGCCCTTTTTCTTCTCTTCTTTTGTTTGATTATTCTTGTTTCACTTTTCGCTTTCTCTCGCGCGCGCGTTTTGTCTCTCTTTCCGCCTCAGGGTGCCCCAGGCCCCATCGCCAGTCAAAACGGAACGACGGAACAACGGAAGCTCGGAACCCGCGACGACACTTTATCGGCGATCGGCGTGGGTGCCCGCTTTTCTGGTTCCGGGTTGTCTGCCGGGGGGGGGAGGCGGGGCGGGGAGATGGACATGCGGTGGTCGAGAAACGATTCGTACACTAGGGAGCATGGCAAGTCACGCATGAAGAACATGATAAAAAGGCTCAGGGCTCCAGCTGACAAGAGCGTGAAACCCAGGAGGGGATGGGGCCGGCGGTGGGGACGCTCGATCTCGAATACAGTGGTGGTGACGTTGTGCCTTTTCTTCTGGCCCCCGCGGGAAGGACGGAACGAATAATGCAATCCTCATCAAAGGCGCAACTCAATTTGGTCAGCGAAATACCTTCTCTAGTGGGGCCGGCGGTGGCTGCGGGCCTATGTGGGCTTGGCTTCCTTTCCTTGAATTACGGTGGAGGGGCAGGGGTCGTGTCGGGGCCGGGCGTGGCTCTAGCCGATTACGGCGGACGAGGACGGGGACGACGACGAGACGGGGGGCTTGGCATTGGTGATGCGTGACGGCCGCTGAGGAAAGGAATGCCGTAGGTAGGTATTCCGGTGGAGAATCCGGGCCTCGGCGGCGCATCGTAATCGGTCCCTTTTGTTTTTTCTTCTTTTCCTCTTGGTCGTCGACCGCCCTCCATTTTTTTGGTCTTGGGGGGTTTTTTTTTTGTTTTTTTTTGGTTTCCTGCTGTTACAACATTGTCGTGTTTTTACCCTTTTCGTGCCCCCCCGGGTCTCACCCCCCTCCCTTTTCCCTCCTCACTAAGCCTACAGAGTAGCGTTATCCGCACACACCTACGCACTCGCACACCCCCTCCCTCGCTCGGCCGGACTTTTCCCAGCGACAAGGGACGATGCACCGACCGTCGAGAAGAAGGGGGTACGTACCTTTTCGGATACATCGTCCTCCACTGTAAAAAAGCTTGGTGCAGCGACTGTCGAAATAAGCTTGATTTTTTTTCGAGAAGGGGAAGGGAAGGAAGGTTAGGAAGGCTGGGGATACGTACCGGCCGCCCGTTTCCGCCTGTGCTCCTTCCACTCACACGGCCTTCCTCCCCTCCTTCCTCCCATCCTTCCCCCTCGGTCCTGGACTGGCACCAGTCAGTCGCACCTGCCACGAAAGGCGTGCTTCTGCCTGGGTGCACTCGGGCGACGATGCCTCCTTCCCATCCACGGTGAATGCAAGGTACCTGCTTCTCCACTCGGAAGGAGCAGACACGAGTGTACTGTCCAGCAGGACGAAACGTGAAATATCGATACCGTCGCAACGTTCGATTCTGTTCTACCACGCCGTCCGTGGCTTCCAGACAGCGGCAGACAGACTCTGGCTCGCTCCATCTCGCTCTCGCTATCTCTCTCCTCTCTCCCCGCTGCATCTCATCTCGTCTCGTCCCATCCCCCTTCAACCCAAATCAAACGCCGCAAACCCACTCAACCTTGGCCTGACATCTCCTTCGGTCCCCTTCCCGTTCTATTGCGCCTCGTTTCCTCCGTCCCAAGTGCTCGTATCCCGTGCGACGGCAATCGAGGCAGCCCAGACCGCCAACCTGCCAAAGGCGCGCCCGCATCGCCCGCGCGTTTGCTTCCTCGGCATCCAGCCTTTGGCATTGGCTGAGGGCGTGATGCTCGCTCTGTCTGTCTTGGACGGATCCCGGACGACGCACCATACGGCGGCACTCGACCTGCCGTTCACTGTCGGACGCCTTCTCAGCGGCATGCCTACCGCCTGACGGCCGCCGCTGGACTCTGCCTCTGGCTCTGACTCGACCTCCCACTTCCCACCACCATCATCCCGCTGCTTGTTTTCCTGCGACGGCCGATCTTTCTGCTGCGAAATAATCAAATCATCCATGCATGCATGCACCAGCCGCCGCCGCACTCACCTCGAAGGGCTGACGGATGCACGCCCTCCCCGTCATCCCCATCGGAAATCCCGCCTCTCGTCACACCGTATCGCCCTCACACGCCGTTTGTGCTGACGAATGTGCTTGGCCCGGCTTTCCATTATTACTCGCGGCCTCCTCCTCGCCCCTCGTCTGGACCTTGATCCAACGTCTCGTCGCTCCCCGCTTGTTTCCCTCCCTCACCAGTGTCGTGAAAATACAAGACTAGCATCTGCATCGAGGTTCGCGGCGCCACGCCGATCTCGCCCCTTGGCCGATCCCCGACGATAAGGCATCGGAAGGGACTTTGGGGGTTTCACCGCGGAGAATATCGCCATCAGACAGGAAGAGAGAGCGAGACGGTCGCCCTCAGGTTCCGGGATCCATACACTAGCAGCCCCAAATGCGAGACTGACTGCTGTGGAGGGAATCCGAGCACGAGTGACGACCAGCGCAAGCCACTACCTCGTTCCCCCTCCCCCCCCCCCCCCCCCCCCCCCCCCCCCCCCGGTTCGTTTGTTTCTGAATGGTCGGCTGGGGCTGAGGCACCGCAAACGCGCCATCTGGATCAGTCGGCACGCCAGAACCAGACCCTGAAGGCAATCAATCCCGCCCGAGCCAGCGCCAAAACTGAGTGCGAGCCAGTTGATTCGAGCTTATTCCCGGGTGTGTCCCCGTTACGCCCTTCGCTCGTCCTTCAACCTGTTCCGTCGCCGCTGCCGCAACTCCATAACTGCTATCCGGACCCGCGGGCTGCGGCCATCGGCCGACGAGAGGCTCGAAGCTTGCATCAATCTGAGGTGCTTAGCTCGGCAACAGTACGTCGCTTTCTCCCACCGACTCCGTGAGGGTACCGCCAACAAGAGGTCTGGCCTGCCTACCTACTACCCTTAATCAATCCTCGCCGACGACCACGTACGCCGCCCACACGCGAGTCGTCATCAGCCTCACTAGACCACGCTGCATTCCTCAAGTCCTCCATCTTCCCCCGGCGCCAAACCCCAAAAAAAGAATCGACCGTCCGTCAGGTACGTGGGAGGGCCATTGATACTATCCGAGAGAGGTTAAACCACTATGCCACACCAACAAGCCCGATTGCCCTTACGGCAACGGGTCATTTTCTGCATAGTTCATCCCCAGCATTGGCCTTGGTCCCCCAGACTCTCCCGCTTCCCGAAGACGTACGCAGCCCTCTTGCCCATTGATGGCCCTCCCCTGAACCCGTTCCCACGCTCTGCTGTTGGACCCGGACTAGGACAAACTCTTTTCGGGTGGCGTGGGACAGTTGGAGCTTGGGGTCCTGAGCAGGTCTTTCGGGGTACCCACCTCCCACATCCCGAGCCCGAATCCCTCGAGACTTGACGCAACCACGCTGGGCCTGGGCGTGTCGTCGACTCCTGTGGCCTCGCCTTGGGACGTGAGGGAGCCGCCTGCATTGACTGTCCCGGTTCCTCTGGCAGCGTACCCAACCAGGCCTCTCTCTCACCTTGACCTTAAAAATTCCCGCCCGTTAATCGTGGCCCATCATCTCAGCCCACATACGGGAGAACTCCCACTGGCATCCTGCCACACTCCCCATCACCGCAAGCTGCGCCCAACTGGCGTCGTCATCTTTCTTCTCCGTTGCCTGCACTACCACCACCGAGGGCTCCAAGAGAGTGGCGCTCCCTGCATATCAAGCACACCTGTCTTCAGTTGACGACTTGTGGGGTGTTTCGGGGGTTCCTGACTCTACTTGTGTGCAGTAAATTTCACCGTCGTTCAGCCTCTGGATCAGTGCCGTCCAACCAACAAACCCACCCGCCATCCCGTCCCCAAAGCTTGTCACCATTTACCGCAACCACCAACGGCCAGTCCGCGTAGACCAAGGTCGAGGGCACATCCCAGATACTGCCCTCCCTCGGCGCGGCGAGGAGCCCAGATAGCGAGTGACATTGCGTACGCTCAGCCTTTTCTGTCCTATGTCCCCTCCCCCTTGGGGCCTTGACTTGCAGCGGTAACCCTGATTTTATCGTTGATCTGGTGGTGGCCCCCGTCACTACTCAGTGGGCGCCCGGCCGAGAAGGTTGCCCTTTCGGCACTACATCAAGCATAAAGAGGCGGACGCAATCGGCACCTCCTAGGCCGCCGCAGCCAATCTCGACTGCCGCCCTGTCGTTCATCTCCCGCACGTCTCAATCTTATCACAAAGTGTCAAGACTCCCCCCATACGCCGTTGCTGAGGCCAGACTTTGGACGACGATCCGACACACGACCATCGACATACTGCGATCCACCACGCGCCCACAATTCGCTGCCGACGCCGCCGCCGCCATCATTGTGGCCCATTCGGTACCCATGAGCAGTCAACTTCGCCGGCAGGCAAGCTGGACGACCCCATCGCGAACCACTAGAGCAAATAGGTACGTACGCATTTCTCTGTTTCAAGCCTCGTTACCAATCCATCTACACTCTGCTCTTGCTCCGTTTTGCCCCCCTCCATTTCGGCCCCTCTCCATGCTTTTGTCGTAACCAAGCTTCGTCGTCGATCAGGCGCACAGTCTTTCTGTTTGAAAGGGGCTCCTCCAGCATCTGCGTCACCCTCTGTTCCCCTTCGAGTGTCTAGTGCAACCTTATGTCTGCTATCTTGGGGACATTTCTTTTGGGGGCCGCGACCTTGCAGGGAACAGACGGCACATTGACCAGATGCATCAGCGTCTCATGGTGCCATACCAGAGGGGGGAAAGTTGCAGTGCGAGTTTCTTTCGAGGATCCGTCATCCAGAAGGGCGCCCGTCAAGCGATGATGGCACACTCGACTGGCGGGCTTCCCGGTGCTCATCGGGATGCTGAATGGTTTGGACACTCCCCTTCCACGCACATTTCCTCCCATATGTGTATCTTCCACGGGCTCGATCGTCGTCCCAAGTCCCCACGCAACTCGCCCTGTCTGCCTCCCATCATTCATGCACATCGCCTGTTTTCCCTTGGGTTGGCCCCAAGTGCGACTCGGCCATCGGCCCTCTCGGCCTCTCTGCAGAGCCCGCTCAGGGATGGCCCAAGAGGCAATTTTAGTCGAAAAGAGGCCGTAACCCCCCGTCATCTTCTTCAGTGGATCGGCTGGGACGGCGCCGTGCGAGAGACAGAGAGAGAGAGAGAGACACACACACACACACAGAGAGAGAAAGAGAGTGTGTGTGTGTGTGCGTGTGCGTGAGCGCAGGGTAATTCCAGAAGGAATTTTGGGTCGCTCGGGTCGCCTCCACTTCCTCTCGCAGTCTTAGTCTTGTCCTCACAAGTCCCAAAGTCACTTTTATCCTCAAGTCTTGGCCACACTCCCCGACACCCCCTTTATTTCTTCACCCCCTCCCTTCATATCACATTCTCGCTGTCTCTTGCACACCCCCATTGCACTTGTGATACCCCTGCCTCCTTGGCTTGCCCTGGCCCCCCCCTCCCTTACCCAGACTCCCCTGTCGGAAAAAGCTTGGCCTGGCCGGGGGGTGCGACTGCTCCTGTGGGCTTGCGCGTGTTGTATCAGGATATATATGGTACAGGCGCTGCTCCAGCCAGTCTGGCGGCTTCGAACTCCATACCTGGCACGTCTCGCAAGCCTGCCACAAGTAGCTCTCTCTCTCTCTCACTCTCTCTCTCGCCAACTCCAACATCCCATTTACCCTCTGTCATCTCCACCCTTTCGAAGCTTGACGTGCGACTCAATGCGCCTCAACCCATCTCTTTATCCCGTTGTCAAGAAGCTCCTGTCGTCACCCATCGCCGCCTGCGAAACACCATCATCTCATCGAGAAGGCCGTCGTCGCCCTCACGCACCGAGGTTCTGAGGAGCTAACCCACACCGTTCTGCGTCATCTAGCCTACGCAACTCGTTTCCCCCAAGCGCTGGTCAGCATCTCCCCCGACCACGCGTCCGCTCCGGTTCACGGCCAACGCTCCCAAGGCGAGCAACCAAAGCTTGGACCCTCAAGCTTCCCGACGAGACGTCTCACCTCGACTTGCCTTTGGGTCATCTCTTGGCGTGACAGACGGACACCATCAGTCTGGTCACACGGGGTTTAACCATAGCAGCTCGGCTTAACCCAAAATCCTCCACCGTATTCTCCCGCGGATTTCCCGCCCGTACCCATAGGGCGCAACCCGGCCAAGCATCTCTTTTGGTTGAGAGCAACTTGTGCCGATTCCTCTGCAAGCCATCCCTGCCCCAAACGAACTCAGTGGGGCCGCAGTGGAGGACCACCGGAAGGTTACTTTCGTACACAAACCCGCTCCTCTTAAAAAAGGTTCCTCCCCCATCCATCAACCTCCTCGACTTGGAGGTTCTTGCGCAGCCTTAGTTTTCTTCTCTTCCTTGTCCCTCCCATTCTTCTCTTCACTCTTATCCACCTTACATCACACTTGATCCATCACAATGGAGACATATCACGGATTCGTGCGGACTCCCGCAGACGCCATCAAGCTCTTCGAGGCCTGCAGACTCGGCCTGTTGCCTCGTGTTCAGCGCAGACTATCCGAAAAGGAACGCCAATCTATCCGGTCAGGCTCCGTCTTTGTTTGGGACGAGCGGGAGGCGGGCATGCGGAGATGGACAGACGGAAAGTCGTGGAGCGCCAGCAGGGTGTCGGGAAGCTTCCTGACCTACCGCGAGATGGAGGGCAAGCGTGGCAGCGGCTTCGGCGGCGGCAGGCGCGGTGCCGGCAAGACGCCCGATTCCGGTCGCGGTAGCGACGAGGACCAGGAGGACGGCGAGCCCGAGGGCTACCGGTACAAGGCCGACGGCCTCATGAAGCAGTCTTTCAGCATCACCACCTCCACCGGCCAGCACCTCCACCTCATCTCCTACTACTCGAGGCCGCACCCCGGATCGCCAGAGCTTCAGCAGCCGAGCACCGACCCTCAGCTCAGGCACATCACCCCCATGAAGGGCATGTACCCCGAGTCGAGCCTCCACGACAGCAACCCCACGCCCGCCCTGACGAGAGGACCGATGCTGCAGCAGACCCCCTACATGCCGCAACAACACCCTCAACAGCCCATGCCGCCGCAGGCCTACCCTCCCCAATACGCCCAGCAGCAGGGCTACTCGTGGCCTCCCTCGCCGGTGGCCACTCCTCCCTACAGCCACTACACCACTTCTCCCTACCCGCCTCAACAACATCAGCCGCAGCACCAGCTGCCGCCTCCCCAGGTCTCGCACTCGCCCGCTCAACCTCCCCACTACGCCCACGCGCCTCCTCACCACCTCTCTCCCTACGACCGGGCGCCTCTGCCGCCGCCGACGGCCCAGAAGCCCCTGGCTCCCTACGCGCCCCAGCACCAGTCTCCCCGCCTGGCGCATGTCCAGCAGCCGCAGCAGCAGCACCAGTCGCCCCGCCTGGCCTCGATCCAACAGCCGCGTGCCTCGGAGTCTCCTCGCATCTCCCACCTGCAGGCCCAAGCCGCCCAGGCCGTCATGGACCCCAGACTCGGCCCTCGTAACAACAGCAATACCCTGCCGGGAATCAACGCCGTTTCCAGCGCTCCCTCCAACAGCCACCCGCTCACGCGCACCCCTCCCAACCGCGCGCTGTCCGTCTCGCCGCCGAGAAGCTCGCACTCGGAGGCCAACGGTGTTGCGCCTCTCCCGAACAAGGCCAGCTTGTCCGCGCTGCTGCTACACCCCACTCCCTCCAGCTCGGAGACCAGCAGCGTGAACCCCAACGGCATCAACAGCGCCAACAGCTCGCCGCGGACTGGCGGCGCCCTCAGCGGGCTGCCGCCGCCGGTCGACCGTCCGGCCAACATGAGCCACGACGTCAAGGCTCTCCAGGCCCTGGACCGCAAGTTCTGCATCTAGAAGGCTGGCCGGGCCGATGTCCAAAGTCGGATGGCAAGAGAGCGGGGGAGGAAGCGTCTACGAAAGACGCGCAGCCAATTGCATTGTCACATTAGCCAGGAATTTTTGTCTCGTTTGTTCTTCTTTCTTCAGCATCGCCACGGAGTTTTGGGAATCACAGTTAAAACCTGCCACCTTTGGGCGGTTTCCATCTTTGGGAATTCGGATCACAACAGATCATGATATCGGGTCTCGGGTTTGCATCACGGTACAAAAAGGGGGTGGTGATGGGTCACCACAGATTTGTGTTTACAACAGTCGTTACTTTCTCTTACTACCGTACATAGTCTTGAAAGACCGCCTTGTACCACGCATTCGGTTATCACCGAAGCGAAAATAGACTGGCACCTTTTTTTCTTCCAACACCCATTGACAACCTCTCTCTGTCTCGTGTGCGTGAATGTTCCTGATCAGAGTGCCATGGTGAGTGTCACGTTGCAGAGCCGTTTCGAACGGGTGGTTCTACGGATCGATGTTGCGACGGGTGAGCTCCGGACGGGGCAAGGCAAGGCAAGGCAAGACAAGACACGAGGGACCCAGGGGAGCGGTGATTTCGAACGGAGGATGAGCGGAGTCGGGGCTCCCTGCGAACTGACGGCGGCGTATGTCTTGGTGGGGATTTTGGCCATAAGCTTTCTGAGGCGGCGGGAAAGTATGCACATGGATACTCGGCCAACGAAGATGCGTGTGTTGAGTAATCGCGGGCTCTGCTTCGTCCATGGGGGCTCTCGATTTGCCATGTTTGGGTCAAAGTCGCGTTAAGCATCAGGCGGCTCGGCAGGGGCAGACCATGGGACGGAGGGCCAGAGGCTTTTTTGGCACGGCTGGCATGGGGCTTCTCGCGGGACGGTTCCCAGAAGGGGGAGGGGGAGAGCAGAATAGCTTCGGTGGCCGAGAGGATGTTGGCCCCGCGCGCGAGGACCCCCCCCCCCCCCCGGCGGGACGGTTCTGGCTGGTCCGGGCGTGAAGAGCACACGCAAGGGTAGAGCGTGGTCGGGTCGGCTGGTTTGGTGGTAGGGCGAGGCTGCGCTACCGAAGTCGACTGCCGATAGACGCGTGGATGAAACGGTCTCGTTCGAGGGTGTGTGTGGTGGGTGTGGATGGGATAAGGAGTTCGCGGGACGACGCGACCAGCTGGGCTGGGTACGTGTTCGTACTGGGACGTCCTCGATGACCATGGCACCGCAGTCTATCAGCAGTCCGCGTGTGGTCACGTCGGCATCTTGTGGGGAGGGGGGGTGGTCGTGGATGGCTGTCGGCAGGCAGAGACCGGGCCCGGGGGGGTTCGGTTTGCATTTGGTCGGTTTTCATCATTGTTGGAGGTTTGCTCCCTCCTGATGGGACAGGACGATCTACGGCATGGGGATTGGACGGGAGGATGGGATTTGCGCGCTGGACGCAAGCGCTTTTGGGGAGTTGGGACTGGGGGGGCCTGGAGGCTCGTTGGTGAGAGCACCGGTTGGCATCGCGAGGCGTGACCGTCCGTGTAAGCGGGCAGAAGACGGAGGACACGAACTCTACCTACCAAGGGCCGGGCTACGATTGGCGGCAACCTCCGCGGAACAACCCAACTCCGTACGGGCGAGAGAGGGGAGAGAGGGAGCTTGTCTGTCGTTCTAACTCTGCCACGCCGGTGCATGCCCGGGTTGCTGATCGACGCTGACAGGTTTCGGGTGGAGGACGTCAACGTTTAAGCGTAAGAGAAGAGCATCCACGATCGTCGTCCGAGGGTGTGAGTGGGTTCAGGGAACGTTATGCCATCGAATGGGGGGAGGTTTGGACGTGTAGCATGCCTCCCCTCCCCCCTCCCCCCCCCCAATGCGATGGTCGCGCCCATACCGACGACCTGAATGGATCTTGCTTGTTGCACGGGCTCGCTCGCCCCCAGGCCCTCTCTGCCTTCACCGGGGAGGTACTTTTTCTGGAAAGAATCAAAGCCCATCACGGGTCCCCGCTGTTGTATGAGGACCGGGGGGGAGGGGACGATCTCCCAAGACAAGATTGGCGCATTACAGCGTTGAGATTATGGAGCGGCTGACTGAGCTCGGAAGGGATGCTGCGTGATGCTGACAAAAAGCGGGAGACTTACGTGGGCCTCTCTGCAGCCGTCGCAGGTGAAGCAACGCGAGCCATGCGCGACACTCCCACTTCTTCGTCTTTCAGGGCAGCTTGAGCAGGTATTCGGCGGAAGGGGTCCTGTCTTGGCTCGAGCCGCACCCCCGTGTCGGCTGGGGAAACCGCCCAAGCTAGAATGCTGCTGGAATGCTGCTGGAATGCGGACGTGGATGTGTGGTGTGTCGTTGAACGGCATCCAGAGCCCGCTTCGACACGACGCCCCGGGACGGGAGTGCCGTGGCTAACACGGTGAGGCGCAGCCTATACGGCTCTTGCTGGCCCTACCTTATTTGCACGCATGCCGACGGGTCGTCCGTGCCGTTTCTGACGCGTGTGCACTATACCGACCGGCGCATCAAACATGCTTTGCCAGCACAAAAGTTGTTTCCCCCCTCGCCTCTAGACCTGAACGCTCCTCGCTCTGCCCCCCCCCCTCCCATACCGGAGACGGGCAATGACTCGGTGGCGTGTTGCCCGCGCGGCACAGTGATCCGCGCCTATGGGGCGCGACGGGGAAATAGACTTGAGATGGGCTCGAAGCTTAGCATCGCGATACGTTCGCGCTCAGTTGGGGGGGGGGAAGGTCGACGACGACGTTCGGTCCACTCGAGGATGCCGCTGTGCCGATCTCTCATTGCTGCTCGGAAAAGGGACGCGCAGTCTCGTCACATACGCTACTGAACAAGCGTGCGTAGTGTCAGTTTCATCGCCGGCGCCTACGCGGGCCAGGCAGAGATCCAAGAGTCCGAGCAGAACACGACGGCGCCGGGCCTAAAGAGAGGTTATTTTGCCCCTGCCGTCCCCCCCTTCTTTTTCCACTGAGGACCCGAACCGACGCTCGCGTCCGTACGCCCGTGCTGCACTGTCACGTCCGTCGGATTAATCAGACGTCGAGTGGCCAGGTTTTGCCGGAGCCCGTCTGAGCGCCGCTGTTGGGCTAGATGAATGGCGTCGCCTTCAAGGCCTGCGGTGAGACGGGCTTGTGGCCCCAGGAGGGCGAGGTACGGATCCAATGCGAGCCAAGCAGAACGTGCTCACGTCTCCTCGAGAACCTGGGCCTGCTGGTTAGGTCTGTTTCGAGGTCCAGATATCCCCCATCTCGACGGGGGTTTGGTCTCCTGTTGCCCCTTCACATATTCAGCGGGCAAGATCCAACGGCTGGACGTAGATGCATGGGTGCCAAGCCTCACGATGAGCAGGGCAAGGCCGAGTCGAGCGCGCTATGCCGTTGCAGTCGCATTCCGCGAGGGACGAAGCGAAGCAGGGTGCGCTAGTCGCCGTGGAGACTCCCTTCTCGATCATGTCGCCCGCCTGGTGTCTGCGCGTGCCCTTCCCCCGGGCCCGTGGTCCCAGCATCCAACGCGACGCTCTCGTTCTCCCCTCGGATTCTCAGTGTGACGCTGCCACAGGTGTGCTTTTCCGATCGCCACGGTGCACGCGGCACGCGGAGCACGGTCCTCACGACGGGAATACTCCAAACGCCAACGAGGCAGGCCTTGACGAATGCAGCGGCTCTCGTGGAGGCGGGACTGGGTAAACTTGCTTCAGGACGCAGTCGAGGAGACTTGGCTCGTCTTGGCGGACGGGATTGCATGGGAGATTGGGCAGGATTAGGAGATTTGGGATGTCTTGGCAACGATGGCGAGTCGCGAAAACTTGCTTCGTGACGGGGGGGGGGCTTGGGGGCTTGGACTATTCTTGTCGCCATCCCTGCCATGTCGGCCTCTCACGGCTACGGGAAGCGTGCTTGACGCGTCTTTGTTTGGTTTGCCCACCGAATACCCCGGGAACGACTCGCTGATGGCGATTTCACGGGGTTGAAATCTCCGCGTCACGCCGCCAACGCTTCGACTTGTGCCATTTGATCAAAGTTGGGGTGCCAAGGCCAGATTTACAGTTTCGTCTCCCGTGACGGGCGAGTCTATATGATGCTTCGTCCTTGACACTTTTACCACATCCCCCAACCCGCGAGCGAGTGTACCGTCGATCCGCAGTCTTTTGACAGAGCAGCACTCGGTACTTGGCCGGGTTTCCATATCCTCCCAAAGGTTTCTGCTACGTTCAGCGGCCAGGCAGGACAGAGAACCGAGAACGGCGTGTTGGTTGCCTGTTGAAGAAGCATAGCGGACTGCATAAAAAAGCTGTGAAATGCGACCAGCGGTACGGATCCGAGCTTGGCAAGGACGCGAAGTCGTCCACGTCTCCATGTCGGCATCGGCTCCCGATTGGAACCCATTCCGCAGTTGGCTTCACGACGGAGAAGCATTCACAATTAAACCCTTGGCCCTTTGGCGAGTTAGAGAAATATTGGCCATCGGGGCTGGAAGCGCGGGCACAGGTGTCGTCCCATTCCGAGTGCAACCGCCAGAATGGGACACGCAAGCTCGGCAGAGCCTTTCGAGCTTAGCACCGTGGCCAGCGGCAAGGTGGCCTACATTGTTTAAATCGTGTATCGACGGGCTCAGTGGGCAGCGCCCGATCAAGCCCAGCAGCCGTTCCGACTGTGGGCTCCGCTAAAGAAGCGTAATGGCAGAGATCTCAATGGCATGGGGGCCGAGTTCGAGATGAGGGACAAGAGGGCAAGTCGTGCCGAGGGTGGGCCGGTGAAAGGCCAGGAACGCCGTTCGTTTCGAAACCCTGTCTACGTGGTCCCATTTCCCATGTCCTCGGTCGATGTTTGGACAGCGAAGAGATAATGTCGGCGGGCGAGAGCCTCTCTCGCGACTTCGCTCCCTCGCCATCATGATCCTTGGCATGCCGCTGGCGAGATTTGGACGAGGTGGGCGCGATGGATTACGAGGCGCGGCGCTACGCTGCACTGCCTCCCCATCTCCATGGTACCTGCAGGCCATGGGGAGCTCTACCAGGGGTTCGAAAGAGGCAAACCGGCCCAACCCACGTGGGATGGGACTGAAGGGGGAGACGGTGCTCCTTCAAGCAGGGAATCAAACAATTCCAATCTACGGCCTCACTCCTTCTTCCAGACTTCCTATCCCACTTGGTTTACGATCTGGCCGGGCTAGCTAGCTGTCTTGGCTACACCAAGGGGGTGCGGCTGAAAGGGGCCACTTGTCCGGAATTTCCGGGCCTTGTCGGATTTTGAAGTGGGAACGTCTCGCCCACTCTTGAGCAGAGGCAGTAAGCGGCCCCGATCATGGAACAAAAGCAATGGGAGAACGGCCGGACCAATGTTTGGTGTGCGAAGGGCTGCTTGGATCCGCTGTCCACGCAGTCGAGGAGAAGGGATCGCCTTCGGAGCGGCGAAATGGGCCCCGGGGCCGGACGCGTACGGGCGGGTGGGGGTGGATCCCAACATGGCTCGATCATGGCTCCAGAACGGCGCCGAACTCGTCGCTCTATGAGCTTACGGCGTACGCGCGTCTTGACGGTTTAGCACGCGCCAGACAATGTGGCCTGGTGCCAGACGGTCGGAGAGGCCAACCCGATGTCCAAACGTCCCCGAGGGCAAGCAAGGACTTGTGCAGGGGCCATTGTCTCTGAGGCGGCCAAGATGCTCGGTGCAAAACGCAGCTTCTACTCATCCTATCTGGGGGCTCTTGTTCATCCACCGAGAGAACGAGGTGTACCTGGCAGTATTTTACTTCCGCGTCGCCGAAGTCAACGGTGGGCAGTCTATGCTCACACCCCGGGCCACGGACACACATCAAGAGCATCGGGGTTTGTCTGGTTCGATCCCAACCGCTGGGATGGCCATCCCAAGTTCAATGCGGGCGATCCTTTTAGAGTGCCGCGCAAGGCCCCCGAACGGCATGGATTCACGAAGCGAAAACCTACCACGGAGCAGGAAGGAAAACCTGAGAGGGCTAATTATAGAGGGCATGTGTAGACGAGACACCTGGAGTGCAGGTGCCCAGGTGGCAAGGGGCGAGCGTTGTGTCCGTTGGATCGTCAAGGGGAGGTCATGGGACACGGGAGTTTGATACTCTACCTACCTTTGGGCCTACGAAGTAGAAAAGCAGCAAAAAAGAAAAGGCAAACCGGTTTAAAGTGGCCAGAGAGACCTTTGGTCTTCCTTGCGTCACTTGAAAAGGAGAGAGGGGGCGGGTGCGAAGATGGGACGGGGGCGTGGCTTTTCTGAGACGACCGTTGTTCGGCACTGACTTCCCCCCCGTACAAGCCAACCTTGGGACCGATCGTGAGGGGGATGCTCGGTGCGAGTGTGCCGAAGGTGGAGGTGCAGAGCCTTTTCGAGGTTAATCTTGATGCGTCTAAGCTTTTGAAATGTCGGATTACAGTTGCGCGAAACCATACCTTGTTTTGGAACGACAGTCTCGTCCAAATTCTTGCGGAGAAGCAGAGTTTTATTGGCTCGTATGCGGAAAGTGTCGAACAGGCTTTCTTCGTCCAAATCTTCCAAGAGAAACTTCTCCGTCTTCGCGGATTTTCGTGTTAGCATTTAGGTTCCCGTTAAGGTTAAGCTCTAGACTTCTCTGTCAGGCCTCGTCGTCCGTCTCACAGTCGCGAGCAGGCGGTGGTCACATTCAAGGTTACAATTAAGGTGTTGAGGAAGAGCATGTCAGCAGTCAAAGAGACCTTCTTTCCGCGCTTTCCGCGGATACAGCGATCGGTTCTAACTGGCGTTCTCAGCGAGACAGATCGCCCCGGACACTGTTCCCCCAGCTCGTAGACGCCCTGCTCAGCATATGCGAGCTACCGGGTGCCATGGTATCACGGGTCCTCAACATGGGCCAAGCACCACTGGCCCGCGTCATGAAGTGGACGTGTACGCCCATCCTCTCGGTATCGCCAGGACCATGAATAGATGATCTCTTGTCGATATTCCACCGGGGAGGAGGCCGGGGAGAATGCTCTTGGCAGGTCGCAACAACGTCTGGCGGTCTCCAAGCAGTCCCTGGTGGACAGCGTACCAGAGCTAGGGGTTGCCTTGCCGTCAATATGCTTTCTTGCTATGCTGGGTCTAAAAGACATGGGAGCCGGGATCGCGACTCCGTGGAGCGTTCCTTGTGCCGCTCTTCTGGCGTCGGGGTTTGTCAAAACTCTCCAATTCACACCCCGGGCCCCGATGCTGGAGATTCCGGGGTTGAAAAAGTTTGACGAAAACGAAGCAATCGCATTGAACTACTCTAGTGCCAGGCGGAAATAACCCCCTCTTGTCGGGTGTGTTTGGCTTGAGCTGCCACTACCAGCACCGCAGCAATACTTTGCGATCCTAGTGAACTCTAAGCACAACCTTCGGTGGGTGTGGTGCGATGCACCCGTCCACGACCTAGCGAGGATTGTATACTTAACCCTGCCGCCGTAGTAAGTCACCAGTCGTATTGAACGGATGGGATGTTGTCAGGCATCCAAGAGCTTTAAAGTTTAGAGGCGCCATGTTTTTGAGTTAAGCAGTACACCAACCACGAAATGACCAAACTGATGGCATCATGCTTCACCTGTGATAGGCTCAGCATATTGACTTATGACAGGTTAACTTGGACGAAGTTGGTGTCTGTAGAAATTTTGCTTTCAGCAGTGCGGAGCCAAGATTGCTGAGATATTCGGGCGAAAATTAAACTCTCTTGTTGGGTGCATGTGGCTTGCGCTTCCACCACCAGCCCAACAGCCATACTTCGCGAACCTAGTAAACTCTGAGTGAATTCTAACTACTTAGCGTCACAGCCCTCAATGAGAGTGATGTAATCCATCCTTGTACTAGCCAGTAATGATTTGAAACTTGCTCCTAACTCCATAGTAGTGATATCCTGAGAGGTCTGGTTGACTCTAGCAGTCTCAGCCTTGTCTGCAATGAGTTGTCATGGAATGCTGCTGAACAAATCAGGCGCATAATCCAGACCTAAAACTCTGGTGTATCCTTGACGGTGAAAAGGGCCGATCCCTGACACAACGCGGTAGCACCTTTGATTTATCCACAATCCCCTCATTTCAGCACTTGTGCGTTGCAGCATAATTCAAAATTTCCGACCGTGCCCCGCAAATGAGCAAAACCGAGTATCCCAAAAGCACGGCGCCTTGGAGATGCTTGTAACCATGCGTCCCCATATGAAATTGAGGCCAAGGTTAAGCCTTTCAGAATATTGTAAGCGTACAGTTCTGTAACAAAGGAGGCAGGAGTTGGCGAGCTGTTGCACGTAGATCAAACAGATTTGTGGACTTGGCGAGCTTGAGACGAGACCCTCTGCAACTTGACACGAAGATCGTCCGTCAGATGCTGCTCTGCAAAAAGAAGAGCTGGCGACGTAGCATCGACAAGAATCTACCCATGACTGAAGCAGGCGGGATCGGTACGCCGTACGGGTGGGTACGAAAAGTCAAAAGATCAGCGTAAAGCATGGCTATGACTAGCTTGATGGTACGGTAAAAATGCGTCCAATTTAGGGAGGTTGGGCCGAGACCAGGAAGCTTCAGGGTAGCTCTAGTCATTCGGTTTCGTACTCTCTATCGGCACTATCTACTGGAATAGCTAGGGGGTATGAATGTCGGATTTGCTCTCCTTGGCATGCATCGGGTGCCGCCAGGAGCCCGTTGCGATATCCCGTTAGTGACGGCAGCGATACGGCCTAGGCTCTCTTTTCCTCATACAATGTTCAAATCATAATTGACCCAGAGACTAGAAAACTTGCGTCCTGACTCGATGGTCCAATGTTCAAACGGGAGCTGAGGTGCAAAGATTCGAAGCCCTGCCTTAGGGAGATTGTTTGTCATTGCCAGAATATGCCTCCTGTATCTGTTGCCATGCTAAACGCCTAGATAGCTTGTGAGTCGGAAGAGGACAACGACGAAGATGCTCCTTGTGGTTTAAATAAAACTGTTTTGTGTCACTTGCACTATCTCTTCAACACCGGTACCGATCCGCTTTTTCGCAAAAGGTTAAAAATCAAGGCAAACATGGTCGAGGTGAAATTTACGGCTTTTGGACTTTACTATGTCTGGGATGAGGGTGATGTCGGCCGTATAGCTAGCTGGTTTCATATCATATATCCTATGATATGACGGTGCATTGGTGATTGAGATTCCAATAGTCTAGGCCTAACAATCTCATTCCTTGTAGACACCAATTCAGCAAAGTTTCGGAGCTTGCATTCTGAGTTAAGTACCCAGATTCCAAGTTCAATGTTCCAACAGTAAGGCTTAGAATCAAGTTGTTAAACAACTTGATACCTCGTTTGTAACATGGGAAACATGGGAATTTAGCACTGCCTATTCCACGTTAGAGCCGGGCCAATAGCTAGTGCACCAGTGTTTGCCTGCTCTTTAGGCCTTCGCCAACGTCATCGTGAGTAGATACTTGCAACATTGCAGGTTTCCGTGACCTTGTGGGTGATTCGTACATTTACAAGTCCTCTAAAGGTTATTTTTCTTTTGTTTATTTGCTTCAGTCTTTGAGGGAGGAGCAACGAGTAGCCGCTCAACACGTCCAGACCCAGAATCGGGACATGTTCACGTGAATTCCCAGTACTGAGATCGCTGACTTCAAGATTGTTTTTGCTTGACGTTTTCCATTGGCCAACTAGGAGTGGGCATCAGTAGCACTCAACCGACTTACTTGCGCTTGGTTCTCAGGACTTCAAGTGCTTACACCGAAGCAGTGGCAAGCACACACAGACACGTTCACCTCCATCGCCGCTGTATTCACCGCGGCGACCACTTATACGGCAGCCGCCTTCGCTGGCTTTCACATGGAGCACTTGAAAGAATGCACCGTTGCTCCTGAACCTCCAAAATGTATGACCAACGCCAACGGCGGGATCCAAGCGGCAGCTCGCATCACCTCTGCCTGCTTTTGCATCGACGTCTCCGCCTAGGCTGAAATTGTTACTCACATTACAAACACTGTCACGGATGTAAGTCAT
The DNA here is from genome assembly GCA_022836555.1 of Colletotrichum tofieldiae. NCBI lineage: Eukaryota > Fungi > Ascomycota > Sordariomycetes > Glomerellales > Glomerellaceae > Colletotrichum > Colletotrichum tofieldiae. The sequence continues at coordinate 4,081,307 of BQXV01000007.1, forward strand.
GCTCGCAAAAAAAGGATTGAGAGTCTCAGATCTCACAAGATACTGTCAAAGAGCCCCCTCTCTCCTTGCGACTTCTGCCACCGAGACAGTCTGAGATATTTTCTGACGCGACCCCTGGTGGTGTCGTTACCATTACTTTCATCCTGTTATTGCCTCTAATCTGCACTTTGTGCGTGGCAACATCAACGGATGGCTCTACTACAACAACAATGATGATGGGTATGACGGTAACGCTGAATCCGTGTCTGAGGCTGCTAGTCAACCTACTGGGTTTCAGTGTGATCAGTGACGAGGACGCGGGCTATGTAGAATGCCTCATGGGCGACATTCCCCTTGACCAGGCCAGCATCGGCTGACATAGGGGAATTGACATCCCCTGGAGAAATTGATGGGCGAGGTAGAGAGGTAGATGGATACGGCTAACTGTATTGCGGGATGAGATGAGGGTAGTTGCTAGGATCATACACTGAAAAAGAAGCCGTTATACGTATTCAGTCATATTGCTGCGCAGACGTAGTATCTTGTCCTGCCTCGTTCTCTGCCAGAGAATGCTCGAAAGGCGTGCTGTCAACGTCATGCAACCCCCAGCCGATTATGTCTGCGCTAAGTTGCCGCCAAAGTCGTGCTGATGAAGATCTTTAGGATGTTCGTACTGAGGCCTAAACAATGGCTCAATCAGCGCCTTCTGGGGTTGACTCTGAGTATGACCACAGGGATCGGCTCGTTGTCCGCTAAAGGATGGACGAGGGTCACGAGAGACGGCAACTTGATCGATACCAGCAAACAGCTCAGACTCTGTAGCCAACGAGACGCCATTCCTAGTTATTCTGAAGGTAATGAATGTCGGAATCTTTAACTGCAGACAACGCACTTGAAGATCGCTCGGGGTTTGCTGAATTTCCGCGATCGAAGCCGCCGGCTCTTCTATGCGAGTGGCAGCATCTGCCTCGATGCTTGACAGAGCCTTCAGTATGGAAGCAGTCTGTTCCAGTTGAGAATCACTGCTTGAGCTATCCACCTCCATCATGAGGTCGATAATTTCATCGACCAAGGCGCGATTGATCAATCTCTGAGGGACGAGGAAATCCGCACCATCTGCACTGCGGTTCCATCTCTCGGTATGGGCAAGGAGTAGTCCTAGCGACGCAGTGAAGGCCGAGAAGTCAATACTTCGACAGTTGAATGCGATTCGGTTCGTACATCGAAACTTGATGTAGCGACCTGAAAGCTCGCGGCTTGAGTTCACGCAAGGAACCTTGCCGTACTCTACTTGCTTTCCGCCGGTTAGGCGTAGCATGTACTGCAGGTGACGTAGGATCAGGAGGTTGAAATGGGTGATTTGTAGAAGGATCCGAAGGACGCCTTTGAGCTTGTCGTCGTTCTCGGGGGCTGCGGCTTGGTTTCTCATTCTCGTGGATGGGATCAGCCACCAATTGGCCGGCATACTCTGCGCCGCCTTCTGTAGCATTTGGCCGATGGCCTTTGTGACTTCGTAGTCACGAGATTTGAGAGCATTGTCGTTGCGAGCTGCGATGCGGCCCACCGCTTAGCCGTGAATACGTTCAAGATGACCACGGGGCACTCCTCGGGAATGAGGTTGTCCGTCGTTGTAGTTGAACTTTCAAAACTCACGGCGGGTAGACCGAGCATGAGGGCGAGATATCTGTCCTAACACAAAAGTCTGTGCCACATTACTGACTGAGATGCCTTCGTTTGAGGATCGATAACGGCGAGATGTACTGCATGGCCGCGATGCAACCCAAACAGCTGTGATAGACCTATAGCTCGTCTCAATACAAGCCAGGCGCGGCGCAGATTGCCGGCATTGATGTAGTAGACGATCTCGAGAATCAAGCATTCGAGGCCTTCCTGGGAGCCAATAAGCTGGTCATTCCCCGTCACATACGCTGCAGCATGGAGGTATGTCTTCATGACTGCTAATACGAAATGGCCGAGTTCCAATGTGTGCGCGGTGGGAGTGGAAGCATGAAGATTCTGCAAGCCGTTGGCAAGGTATAAGTGTGTTCAGGCCAGAAGTACCGGATGAGCTGACGGACTGGGCAACGCAGAGCATTGTGGCCTTCCTGAGTTTGAGACGTTGGCACTTATTGTGAGGACGGCAACGGATACACGCGCATGATGCGCTGGGCACGCCGCATAGTGTGAGTATGTTGCAGTTCAGATAGGCAGCACTTGTGCTGGCCAGATCTAGTGGTTCCTTTGGTCAAGCGGGACGCTACCGATTGTCTAATAGATCTTGTACTGTGACGTTTACCGGAGGAATAGCCTAAACATGATGCGCTCTTTGACTGGGTATCTCTCACTAGCAGGATGCTTTCTTCATCCCGTCATTCGCGTCTAGAGTCCTTCGCATACTTCTATCCTCGATCCTTACCCCCCTCCTGTACCGTCTGTCTATCTCATCATTTATCATCTACTCAGATTGTGTACCGATAACGCGGACTTTCATCTCCCAACTCCGCCATTTCATCATCCGAAAGGTCAGCGTGCTTGCTCTGGATATGGCCGGCCTCGCGCTGCTTGTTCTCCCGCCAATACCAGAACCACAGGAAGCCGTACAGACACGTGGCCATGCCGACCATGCTCAGCGTCACCGCATGGCCGCGGATGTACCTGGGCCTGTCGATCGCTTGGCTGTGTCCTGCCGTCAGCCACGCGCACTCGAGAGGAGCAGCAGGGGTAGCAGGTGGAACTCACTAGATGAAGGACGACATGACACCGGAGCAGTTGCCGATGGTCAACTGCATACCGCTGGCGGTCGTCCGCTTGCCGTATCTCGGGGAGTTGTTCGGTAGCTGTGTCGAGCCCAGCGTCAGCACACCCACAATACCTCGTGAGTCAAAGAGATGCCAAAACTCACCCACGCCAACGGCAACCCCACAACGACGTAAAGTCCCGCCGCCACCAGGAAGCACCCAAAGTAATGCACCCCGTTCGACGTCGGCGAGATGAGCACGCCGTAGCCGATGACGCTGATGCTGCCGAAGATTACACAAAACAGGCCACGCTTTTGCGTGCGGTCCGAGAGGAAGGCCATGGACATGTACACCACGGCGCCGAGGAAGTAGCACGGCACGGTCAGCAGCTGCACCTGCGCCGGCGTCCAGGTCCCGAGCCCGTTGATGATGGTCGGGAGGAACGTCGAGAAGCCTATCATGGTTAGCAACACCGTCTCGGCGCAGCCTTTGGCCCGCAAGACTCACCGTAAAGCATCGTGTCGGCACCAAACTGCGCAACGCTAAACACCCACACCTTCCAGTCCTTGAACGCCTTGAACATGTCCTCCCTGCTGAACTCTTGCGCACTGCTCGTGTTGCCATACTCCCGCCCCCTCCGCCTCGCCATGATGGCCTTCTCCTCGTCCGTCAAGAAGTATGCGGTCCCCGCGTCGTTGGGCAACGCGAAATACGTCACCACCCCGAGAACGACCGTCGGCAAGCCTTCGATGATCATGATCCACCGCCACCCACTCAGGCCCGCGACGCCCTCCATGTGGCCAATGCCGTAGGCCAGCAGGCCGCCCAACCCGCCGGCGATGGCGGCGCTGACGAAGAGGTAGCCCACGCGCAGGGCGAGCTCGTGCTTGCTGTAGAAGAAGGTGAGGTAGACGTTGAGGCCGGGGAAGAGGCCGGCCTCGACGGCGCCGAGGAGGAGACGGCAGGCGATGAGGGCGCCGTAGGAGTTGACGAGGCCGGTGAGGGTGGCGATGATGCCCCATGCGACGGTAATGAAGGCGATCCAGCGGCGCGGGGTGAAGAGCTTCAGGACGAGGTTGGAGGGGACCTCGAAGATGATGTAGGTGACGAAGAGGATCGAGACCGCAACCTGGAACTGGTTGCCCTGGAGGTTGAGGTCGCGCTCGAGGTTGTACAGGCGGGCGTTGCCAATGTTGACGCTGGGTGTGTTTAGGGTGAATTGATAGAGGCTTGAGAAGGGAAGAGTAGACTCACCGGTCCAGGAAACTGAAGAGATAGAGGAGCATCACGAGCGGGATGATGTGCATGTCTAGCTTCCGGACGATCTTCTTCTCGGCGGCGGCGTCGACGGGCTCCAGGTCCCGGGCGTCCATGCCGGGGGAGCTCGCGCCGGGACCGAAGGCGGCGTCGGCTCCGTCAAGCCCGTGCTTTTTGGAGCTGTCCATGGTGTCGACGTTGCCGCTGATGCGACGGGGGCCGGAGTTGCGAAGTCTAGGATGTCCCCGGGATGAAGTCGGGGATGAGACGAGATGAGCTAGGTTTGTGAGATCTGCTGCGCAGATTGAAAACGTGAGTCTGAGCGAAAAGCGCAAGTGAGCGCTGGCGAGGAGATGGCGTCAATCGAAATGGAAACTGTCACGACTAGGTCGTACCGGCCACTAACTACTCCCTTGGATCCCCCTTTGCGATCTTCAGTCGATCGTGACGACGATGCGACGGCGTGGCGGTGGTTGCGGTTGAGATAGCGGGGTGTCTTTGGTGTGCCGTGCAGGTATTACATGCGGGATGCGCGATGATAAGAGTTTTTCCCTGTTCAGATGCTGGCCCCTCCAGTTCCTATGTCGGCGGGGTTTAGAAACGACAATGGCACGATGCTGACTAGTAGGTATGGGTTTGGCCGAAAAAGCTTGTGGCGGGAGTCCCAAAACAAAGTCAATTAGACAGAGGGCGCTTGTGTGAGTCAGGAAGAGACTGGCAGTCTAGAAAATCGAGGATCGGAGGTTGAGCCTGTCAGGAACCGAGTTGATGCGACAAAGAGACCAAAAGCCTCGAGTGAAGAAACAACAACCTCCGGAAGAGTCACAGGCAACGGAAACACAACGAGAGCGTCGCGCCAGCCGCCCCTCCCCCACGGCGGCGGGACTTTTTCTTCAGAAGGCATGGAGAATCCGCAGATAAGGGCGTCCAAAGTCTGGAACGATTCGGAGCTGCGGCTAAGACCCAAGCAGCAGGGTGGTTGGATTTTCGCCCTCGTCAAAGGGCCGCCGTTGCATCCAATTCGCCCGCATCGTAGGAGATACCCGACGTGGTGCCACCGCCCGGCGCGGGTGTCCGCAAGCTACTCCCCCTCCGCGGCTTTCCAAGATGGCACTTATCGTCCATTCTCTAAACACTGGAGCGGTTGCGTCGCAGTTGCAGTCTCGGCTGACACCGGGACAATGTCTTGGGCGGAGTTATCGCCGATGATGGTTGTGGCCGGAGCCATGGCTGACTGACAAATGATGCTGGGCGATTCGGAAGCGTTGCGCTTGCTGACAAAAGAGGTGAGTTTCTAAGCATCGAAAGCCCCATTCAGTCATGGATCAAAGTTGGGAGCTGTGACGTGTGTGTATAGGCCTCCAACGCTCTTTAGCCCGACGACGCCGTTCAGCTCCGGGAACGGCCCCCGTCTCCCAGGCGCTCGGAATCCAACCGCCTGCTTTACCTTTGCCATCTGCCGGCGTTCTAGCGTCTGTGTCTTGCGATTCTCCAGGGTTGAAGCGGTACGGTGACATCGCTAGTGATCCGTACCTCGCAGGATCGATGACGGCGTCGCTGATCTTCACAAGGTTACAACGAACCCGGGGGTTTTCACTGTCAGTCCGACCAGACCCTCGAATTAAAGCGTTGAAAGCCTTGGGATGAACAAATGGTCCCTGCCGTCGCCCGTGCTCCATCGCCGCAGCGGGGGGAAAACATGTGCTCAGTTACTCCTCATCTCACTCATCCAAAGTCGGAACCTCACCCTCCATTGACACTTGATAACTTTTTCTGACTTGGGGTCGTCCTTCAATAAACCCATCAAACCAGTGCTGATACACAATGCTTTGTGACGCCTCGAACCCTTGTGTGACGTGCGCCTTGTCGCCAATTCCACTCAGCAACGCCGAATCCGTCGCCAAGCCACGTTCTCGTAACTGGAAAGCTGGGAATGCACAACAGCTCTCATGGTGTCTCGGTGCCCCCCGTTTTGACACCGGGCTGGAGTGCGACGAGGCCTGGCGGGCTCGAGCAACTCTGTCAGGTGGTCTGACCGCTCGTTCTGATTTTCTCACAGCGGAAATATCGCACGGTTGGCTTGCAGCTTTCATCTCGTACACATTACGAAGATTATCTACCGGAAGGACTACGTCACCCTGGCAGTCGGGGTGTCTCCTTCTTCTACCGTTTCTCTGATAATGGTCTGCCAGCTCATCCACCAGCGCTGGGCCCGATGCTACGCTTTCTCGAAATATCCAGGTAAATGATGCCCCCCCCATAACTATATATGCAGTTTCGGCGACTTCTCTTTCCACTCTACACACACGTGACAAAAGAAATTACAACATTACCGATACCTCTCGGAGGGCATCTCGTACACGTCCGGGACCGGACCAGAGTTATACGCCATTCCTGGCGCCGGCCTGTGTTGCAACGGCTCCTGCGGTCTCGGCTGCGAGTCGCCCATCTCAACGACCTCGTCGCCGCCCATCTCCGCGGGCATGATCCTCGTTCCGCCGAGCTCCTGCGCGCCGCCCGCCGGCGGCCTGCCGTAGCCCGCGCCAAAGCCGCCCGTGGGCGACGCCGTCTGGTTCGAGAGCGGACTGACGCTCTGCGACGGCGGCGAGAGCTGGTGCTTCGGCACCGGTTGCCGTCTCGTGGTGCCGGCTCCCGCCGCTGCGAGTCCAGCGCCGCCGAATCCGCCGCCGGTCTCGGACATGCCCGCCGGCTCGTGCAGAGGCGAGGGGCCGTTGGGGTCGTAGGCGCGCATGTCGTCGAGGTCGCGGCGGCTGGGGCGGTTCGCCTTGCGGCGCCTGTAGGCCCACCATCCGATTCCGATGAGGGCCGCGAGGCCGACGATACCGACGCCCGCGCCAATACCGGCCTTTGCGCCGGTGGACAGGCCGTCTGAATCGCCGCCTCCGCCGCCGGCTCCGTTCGTGCTCTGCGCGCCGTCGGTCTGGGTGGCTGTGCCGAGGTTGCCGGTGGTGGGACCGCTCTCCAAGGTGCTGGGCGCGGCGGTGTCGATGGAGGTGGAGGTGACGGTCAGGGTGGACTCGACGGTGATTGTCGTCTGGGCGTTGTTGAACAGCGTCGAGGTGAGGACGGAGGTGATGGCGGTGTTGGAGGTGGTGGTGAAGACGACGGTGCTGGTGCGGGTGCTGAGGACGGTGGAGACGCCCGCGGCGGAGCCGGTGACGGTGACGACGACGGTGACAAGGGCGCGCTTCTCGACGAAGGCGTGCCTGCGGTAGTCGTCCGCGGCCGGCGTGATTTGGGCGGCGGGGACCGGGGCGTCGAGGGGGAGGACTTCGAGGCTGCGCTTCGCGAGGACGGTCGAGGTGACGTAGTTGGTGACGGTGGCCGTCGCGACGTCGTTGCTGGTCACGGTGGTGGTCTCGAAGCTGGTCGACGTGACAAGGATGGTGGTGGTGATGGTGCGGAGGACGACGGTGGTCGCGGTCGTCGTGCCGCCTCCGCCGCCGCCGACGGTCGTGGTTATCGTGACGGTGGTTGTGGCCTCTTCTTCTGGCGCGGAGGTCGGCGTCGCCGCTGTCGTCGCTGTCGTCGCTGCTGCTGTCGGGGTTGGCGTCGGCGTGACTCCGGTCCCCGTCTGTCGCGGACGGAGAACGGGCATGGGCCTGCCATCATTGTCGGCGATGGGGGAGGCTGTTGTGAGGGTGGTGATGGTGCTCCAGAGCAGGGCCGTGAGGCCGGCTGATCCGAGGCGCATTTTTGGCGATGCGGTCGCACCCTACGAGGTGTAGGGGACCAGACTGACTGACGTTTATGGTGTCGACAATGAATGAGGTGAGGTCGCAGGTATGTGGGAAGAAGGGGGGTTTAGTTCATACGGGGGAGGGGGGGAGGAGATTGGGGGTTGAGGGAGGATGAAGGATGTGACCCGAGCGATGTGACCTGAGGACTGAGGCTGTATGAGTGATGTGTGTATTGTGCCACCGCGGCGAAACACGGCGGAATGGATCGAGGCTCGTACAGTCGCAGAAACGGGCAACGGTACGAGCAGACGACGGATAAACGAGAGAGGAGAGAGGGAGCGAGAGAAGGAAGAGAAGGATAACGGTAGGTGAGGAGATCGGCTAGGCTAGGTTGATTACGAGAAACGAAGAAAAGAGGGTTGGCTGGACGTGGAGGAGGTGGACGGAGGGTGCGGGAAGAAGGGCACCAGATTGGATCGATGGATACGGATTGGATTGGATTACAGATCCGCGATGCTGCTGCTGGGTGCTGTCTGTCTCCCTCTCGAATCCATGACCGCCGACCACGCCCATGACCATGCAAAAATGCAGAGTGCAAATGCACCAATCTGCATACAACAAGACACTATGCAGAATCGGTCGAGCCTAGCGTCCCGGCCGCTGGGTGCTAACAGGAAAGCCACTCGTAATAGCGTCTCCAGTCGGAGGTGGCGCGGCAACTGTTTTTTCCTTTTCTGCAATGGGCTCGCATGGCGTGGATGGATAGCCCCTACCTCTCGGGTCACTCGCTGAACTCCGTCTCTGGAGAATCTGGCCCCAGTTCTTTTCTCTCTCTGTCTATATCCACCTTCGGAAACTGGAGAGGATGCCGATGGGACTAGGATAGAACGGGAACACCTGGAGGGGGAAAATGACTAGGAAAACAGTGGACGGGAGGGGCGTCGAGGAATTAACCCCCCCAAGAGGCAGATGGCCGAATCCTACCGTGGTCACGGACTTGCGGGACCGAGGGGACGAAAAGAGAGAGAAAGAAAAAGAGAAAAAGCCAATGCTTGGTCTAGACGTGCCCGAGTTGGGAAACACAGTGACACAACCGCATCAGGGGCACAAGCACCAAAAGGGACTGAGATGGCATTGAGGGTAGAGAGTCAACAGGGAGACCCGGCTGACGGCGACAAACCCTACCAATCCACGGGAGCAACAATTCTGACAGTGAATATTGACAGGGGCTCTCCCCGCCATCCCAACGTAGGCCTGCTTTGGTGGGATGATGATGTGCGCCGCCGCTCGGGTCTAATGCGGATGATTTGCTTTGCTGGCAGTGCTGGGGGAACAGCTGGCAACCCCCTCGCCACCAATCGTCAATTGACAATGGCAAATGGTAACAGGCGGTGGCCGAGTGCTCGCATCATGGTTTGGCCCGCCTGCCGGTTGATTGGGGGTGATTTGTCCTCTGGATAGACCCTTGGACCCCTGACCCTGGGGATGAGAACAGGAACCAGAGGCCCGGTGCGCGACTCCTCCTCGAGGGTTCGGGCGAAGACTGGAAAGACAACTTGCACGCTGGGAACAAATGTCCGACGATGGCGGAATTCCATTCGACAGGCAGGATGATGGAATACCAGGGGGGGCAAGCAAACACGAGGAAAACGGACGGCTCATCCACCCGCGGGAAGGGTCTTGTGACTGACGAGTCTCCCCGTCAACTCTGAGTACCTGTGGCCCCCCTTTCCTTCGCGCGGGTGAGAAAAGAGTGGGCAACATACGACGGCTGAGTAACAACGATGTCCGATGGCCGCGTGTGAAGAAGAAAGCATTGTCAAGCTGCGACGGAAGGGAGGCCTCGATGATGACGCATGAGCTGTGATTCGAGGCCATCGTCGCGAACGAGGAGCTTTTCGAGGACAGGGCACACGAGCCTGCCAAGTCCTCAATTGACATTCAGCCTGGGCCGAGGAAAGACAAGAGACCCTTGAATCAGTCTGCGCGTCCTCCCAGGCTTGACCCGACCCGGCGATAAACTTTGCGCTCCTCGCCGCCGTGGCGCAGGCCGTCCAGCCCCGCCAAGCAGCACGCTCGAAATGTTTGGCCACTTGCTCCAGGACTGAAATGGGAGACTGATGGCTGTGGAAGCGCGCACGTTGGGTGGCTGGCCGCCGCACCGCGCGAGGTTGACACGCACCACACGGGACCGAGGCGCGGTGTCAGAAAACAGGAAACAAAACATGGTGGGCGGGAGAGAAACGGCCGTGCTTTACGCGCTTTTCTCGAGTGTTGTTCGATGACTGCCCGTCATGCGATCGGCGCGTGGGCAGAGCGATATCAGTTCTGGGCAGACACACACACATATAACGGCACACACACCTGCAAGAACAGGAGGCGAAACGGTGGGAATACGAGCTGCACGCCTGCAGAGCCCGTCCATTGAAGGGAGGTGTGCTCGATGCACCGGCAGCCCAGAGAGATCGATGAAGACATGGCCTTTTCGAACAGTATCGTGCTCTCGCAGATCGACAACGTCTGCGACAGGACTGGGAGATTGGTAGGGCCTTTTCGAGCTTCGCAACGGTACGGGTGCCCGACCTCCCGGCCGCTTCGGCCGCGGCTTCTGAGCAATTTGCTGTCCACTCGATTCTAGACGTGGCCGTCTTCCTGGAAGTCTCAAGCACGCCCAGCTGCGCGTGAAAATACAAACAAGAGGACTGCACAAATCTCGCCGGGACCCTCGGACGCCCTACCCATAATTCCCGGAGATTGGCCAGAGACACAGCGTCCACCTGTCGGTGGTCGGTGAGTAATCGAGTCGAGCCACACCAAAAAGGCACCAGGCCGGGAGCTCAGCTTGTCAGCTCTCAACGTCTGTGCTTTTGGCTCAACCCGTCGCCACGTCATAGGCGCGGAATGGAGTTCATACTTTTGGTTTTGCAGGCTTGACTGTCGTGTGTTTTCCATTAGTCTCCCGTCAGGCCTTAGACATTGCCTGTGGCCATGAACCTAACAAAGGCGGAGTAGCTTCCTTTCCTGACTCTGTCACTCCTTACACAACTAGAGTCCAAATTGCATCTTGAAAATAAATGCGTAGCGAGTTCCGTCTGTCCTCCCGCGGTTGACCGGAACTGGTGAAGATTCTGAGTGAAACATGCTTGCCTAGATTTTGGCCTCGCACCACCGTATCAGACGACGGCCCTCTATTTATGTTTCAGTAAGTGCATAATAGTACCTGTCCAGCCAGAAGTATTTTGATCCCGAGTTCACAATGACATGTGTGTCTACCCCGTTCTTAAACCCAATAAGCTTCTGCATCATACACAAGGGGCTTAGCCACAGAGAAACGCGACTCCACCTCATTGTAAACAAGACCGAAATAAAGATTTCCAAATAGCCAGATGTACTGAATATACTCCGGAGATGTTTCAGAGGTTTCCAGACTCACGCATTGGAAGTGAGACGAGAGTGGCAAGGAGAAGGCGATGTAGCTGCTGCATCGCAAAGCCTCTGGGGTATCAGCTTGGAAATTTGAGATGAAATAGAGAAGGTCATGGTCGGATATTCGGCAGTAGTCTTCTCTGCGAACAGTGACCGAAGTGAAGAGTACATAGAGTGGGTAGAAGATAAGAAAGAAAGGTTAGTTATATATATTTGCGATCAACCCTTCGGTGCGGGTTATTCTGTTGTGGTGTCTGCGTGCTTCAGAAGGTCGTTGCGTCCTATGTATACAGCTAAAGACCATGGCCTTGGAATGCTCTCAATTAAGACACGGTGAAACAATCGCTGGGGGATGATCCACCTGGGGCCAGAGACGCCAGACGTTGGTTAAACTGAAGAAGCCCTACGCTAGCGTATCACACAAGGATTCGGGACAAAATGACAGTAGAAGATTGAGTAATCTCATTCTTGAAGGTGCTTATTTTGCAACATGATTAGTACGGCATGGGTTATTGATTGCTGCTGATGGATGAACCGCCGAACACTTGGGTTGACCAGTTGGCGATTGTCATTAAGCGCACAAGTGATCAGTTAGCAATAAGTACTAAGCACTGTGTACCAAGATGAGCATGGTAGTTGGGTACTAAGTATAGAATTAGAGAAATGAGCGCTGTTTACACCCTTCTCATGGCTCCTTGATAATCAACTTGTGATGTTCTCTTTTACGTATCCACTGGTCTTGTAAGCTCACAGCCCACCCTTCGTTGAGTATGCGACTGATCACCATACCTCTCAAGACCTTGCATCTATCATTACAATCACAGCACGTTCAGCATTGTTCCATGATATCAACATTGAATAAATATTAGCAGAAACAGCACTGGCCGATACTCAACAGTGACGAATGGTTTATGCTGTACTATCCTCTGTTGGACAATAATGTCGATTAAGGATGAAGTTGAAGCCGGGTACTAATGGATTCTGTATGCTTAGTAGAATAAATCCAATTACTAAGAAAGAAATCTGAACGATAGAGGCAAAGCATATTAGTTCTTGTTCAGAGAAGTTACACAGCCCTATCTTTATAAAGTAAGACTACAAAAAGAGAGAGGCAGATACGCACTTGAATATGTGCTCACATATATATGTATATGTAGTTATGTATAGCATGCCGCTTACAAAGACTTTGTGTACTGTGGTGCTTTGATGATGTTTGCAAATGGTTAAAAAGCAAACATGTGTGGGGGGCGGTCTCATATTCAGTTATCGCTGACGGCAAAGCGGCACGCCTAACAGCTGCAAAGTTAAAACGAAAAAAAAGCCTAGACGGTTTGTTAGACACTTTTTATTTGACTTTACACTAGCACGCCGCGTACATGCTCACTTTATCCTTATCAACAGACTAAGCGGACGGACTTCATCGAGCCCGTCGTTTGGCCGAATGGCGGGTCTTGACCAACTACTGGTATTTCTTTATAGGCTTCACTTCGCCTTCCTCGAGATACATAGTCATATACCAAGCCCTTGATCTTGATGATTTGCATGCCAAAACAATAACAAAGTCCGCTCACATCGCCTCGAAATGACTACTACAGATCACACCATTCTCCTTACCGCCGGTGGCGGCAACATTGGCTCACAGCTCATCCCTCATCTTCTGAAGGATCCCTCGAGTCCAAAGATCATCCTTCCTACCTCCAACTCGGCCAGCCTTTTACGCCGACTGCCCTTTGTCTCCAATGTGCAGGTTGTGGTGGAGGAAGGAGATATTCAGGACGCCCGATGGTTCCAGTCTCTCCTCTCGACCCACTCCGTGAACACCGTCTTCGTCTGTGTGACGGGGGAAAAGGAACTCATCACGACGTTCAACATCTTCGATGCCATGTTCAAGACCCCATCGATACAACACCTAGTCTACGTTTCAGCATGTGGAGACCTTACCCTCGAAGCGGCAGTCAACCGCGGTCGACTACTCAACATGTGTGCTGGCCACATCGCTGTCAAGATCATTTCCGAGGGCAAACTTCGGTACGGAATGCCCAAAGACAGCTTCACCTGGACGATTCTCGGTCCTGCTATGTTCACCAGCAACGACCTCCTTTACAAAACATCCCTGCTTGAAAAGGGCTTCTACGAAGAGCCGGTGGGCTCCAAAGGCGTAGCCAAGGTTGATACCGCCGACATCGCCCTGGGAGCATATAAAGCACTCATGGATCAAGGCCGCAAGTACAACCGCCAGAAGATCATGATTGGATCTTTGAAGACATACACCGCCAATGAAATCGCCGCGCTTTGGGCGAAGGCTCTAGGTAAGGAGATCAAGGCAGCCGAAAGCGACGTCGAGACCCTCGACGCCTTTGAGAATATCATGGGCAAATATACAAGTCCGGCCTGGGGTAGAGACTTGAGACTCTTGTACGAAAGCTTCGAGAAGGAGCGTTTTGGCATGACCGAGGAGGACTATGAACGTCAAGTCGAGTTCCTCGGCAAGGAGCCCCGTGACTATGTGCGCTTCATCGAGGAAACCGCGAAAAGCTGGTTGTAACGGTTGTTTGATCTATCGTAAACTCCCCACATTCAAGGTAAAATTTTTTGGAACTTTGTTACATATTTGGCACATCTCATTGTTTACCTAGGTCTGCCATACTTTGAAACGTGTATTTTGATGAATTCTTGTGTTATGAAAGCCCCAACTCATACCACGATAGGGGCTTCGCAATTTCGTCATGCGCCTACGTAATTCTACCTCACATGCGATATCCTACAATCTGACACTGGCAACATCGAGTACTTGCGGCCGTTTCAGTCAGCCGCGGAAGCGACAAAACTAAATTGGAGGCGGTGACAGAAAATCTCGATACAAATGGCAACCCTCACCTACTTGCGCACTTGCGCTTGCGACGAACGCACTCCGCAAAACTCCGCCCCCGCATCAAGTCCATAGTGGGGACCTGCAACTGGCAGCTAATCATCGAGAGTGACAGCCCACAATGCTAGATGTCCCTTCCTCCTGGTCATCACGTTCAATTCTGGACTCTTCCTTTTTGTGTATTTCAAACTTGGAGTACGATGACCAGAGTGTGTGAGAGTGCTCTGGTTCCAAATGAGCTCGCGGGTATTGATCGGTGTCCATGCTGTCTCGGCCAACAAGGAAGCCGAAGCAGTCCGAACGATCGCAGTCGACAATCGTCAAGACTTGGCAATGTGTAATACGAACAATCGGCCCCATGATACCCGAGGGACCGTAGAGCTTTCAAATTGTAAGTATAAGCCTAGGTGGGTGGTTTCGGCGGGAAGAACACCGACGGAAAAGAGCATACCAAGACATCTTTTCCGAGCCGGGTTTGTCGAATCCTTGCTGGTGCAACAGAAATGGCTGGTTCTATGAATGTTCAACCCCAACACAAGCCCTGCTAGTTCAATCCGCTTTTAACTCGAGGGATGCCAAGGCCTTGAGTCTTACAGAACTAATGAGGGGTAATCTGGGGAAGCCGTGGAGCCAGTTAATGACCCCGAGACGTGGACATAAGTATTCACAATGATGAAGGACCCGGCTGCGGTTCTCTGCTCCTGTACTTTGTCCAGCCCATGCTTCACCGTCCGTCAACGAGTAACGTCTGCGGCGCTTTACAGCTTTAGCCCACTGCACCATGGCCGCCAACAAATCTTCCGACGTTGGCGATATACCAGCCGGAGTCATGAGAGGAGATACGAACTCGATCAATCGTGTCGACACTGCGAACGATGACACCGAATTCCAGAAAATCCCCAAAATGGACAAGGTGGACGAATTCGGAGCGCACGCCAAGACGGACCCCAAAGAGATTGCACTTGTGAAGAAGCTCGACGCTTACATTATTGTGAGTAACCGGCGGACTATGGGAGCCCGGCTACGTACTTACACATGTTAGCCCATTCTATGGCTGATGTACCTGTTCAACTTTTTGGATCGAAACGCTATCATCAATGCCAGATTGAATGGACTAGAAGATGATCTTGGTTTAGTCGGAACTCAGTATAACACATGCGTATCCATTTTATTCGTAGGGTGAGTCTACCCTTCTCTATGCCGAAAACTCTCAGACATCTAAAGCATCGTCTAGATACATCTGTGGTCAAATCCCTTCCAACATGATTCTCAGCAGAGTGCGGCCATCTTGGTACATGGCCGGTAAGACCTTTAACATTTTTAAAGTCCCTTGTCGAAATTACCAAAGTTTTCCTCGCTTGTTGCTCACAGCCTATTTTTCGCAGGGTTTTGCATGGCATGGTCAGTCGTCAGCCTCTTGACGTTCAAAGTCAACAGTTTTGGGGGAATGATTGCCTGCCGATTCTTCCTAGGCATCACTGAAGCTCCTGTCAGTCAGCATCTACTTACGACCTTTGAGTATTACAGCCGTTGACACTCGAACCAGTTCTACCCAGGTGCTCTTTACATCATCAGCATGTTCTACACAAGAAAAGAAGTCGCAACCCGGATGTCCCTCTTTTATACGGGGAACATGCTGGCAAGCTCATTCTCGGGGCTCATCGCAGCCGGCATATTTGCCGGACTTGATGGGTCTATGGGCCTTGCCGGCTGGCAATGGTAAGTAAACTCCACGGGAAGGCACTTATAAAGACAGAAAGCATCTTATGGCTGAATAATGCTCTAGGCTGTTCATTATCCAAGGTGCCGTGTCAATCGCCGTCGCCGTCGCAGCTCTCTTCCTTCTTCCCGACCACCCGCTCACCACGCGTTGGTTGACGCCCGAACAGAGGCAGCTCGCGCACAACCGTATCTACATCGATACGACGGGCCGTCGCGAAGGGACGAGCGTATGGACCGGTCTTCGCGACGCGTGCGTCGACTGGCGCACGTGGGCATTCTGTCTCATGTACCACCTCCATCTCGCAGCAAACGGCTTCCAGAATTTCCTTCCCACCGTCATGCAGACCCTGGGCTACAGCACGACGGTCACCCTGGCCCTGACGTGTCCGCCGTACATCCTCGCTGCGCTGGTCGGCATCTTGGTCTCGTGGACGTCCGGCAGCTACAACGAACGAACCTGGCACATCTCAATCTTGAAAACCATTGTGATAGGCGGCTTCATCGTTGCTGTGGCCACACTGAACATCGCAGCGCGCTTGGTCGGCATTGTGTTCTTCGTAGGGGCCACTTTTGGGATAAACAACCTGATTCTGGGCTGGGCTTCCAGCACGCTCGGCCAGACGGATGAGAAAAAGGCCGTCGCTATCGCGATGTGTAACACTCTGGGAAGTATCGCCAGCATCTACACGCCGTACCTTTGGCCCAGCTCGGGGTCGCCCCGCTACCTGACGGCATGGATAGCGAGCATCGCCTTCTCGGTTGGGGTGATTGTCATTGCTTGGTGGCTGCGGGTCTCCTTGCAGCGCAAGAACAAGAAAACAAGGGAGCAACATCCGGAGGAAACGAACTTTTATGTCTACTGAGCGCTTGTTTAGTTCTTCAGGTGCACACCGGGGCATGTTTGATGGGTTCTTGCCTTTTCTCTGTGGTTATAGTCTCTCTGATAGCGCTTGTGTTGCCCTAATTAAGAAGCGTAGTCAATCGATCACAATCGAGTAGATCAATCTGGCCTCAACATAAGTGGCGTTGTTCTCTAGAAGTAGAAGCTGCCGAACCAACAAAAGTTCCCAAGCCAGTTGAATCCAGTTCTGTGCCGGAGATAATGTGTTTTGTTTTTCAACGTCTTATTAACGGCGAACAGCCTTGGAGGAAATGATCCAATGTTCATTTTTAAGCCTTTGGCCGGACAAGGGAGCAAGCACTCCAATATTTTACCTCGGAAACCTAACGTAGTAGCAGTCTGTCATAGAATCATAATTATCGCAAAGACAACTAGCAGACTTTGCGCCGACAATACCCAACTCCTAGCCGACCCTCCCCTATACACCAGAATCCTTACATGGCGAAATTCTCAAGTGTAGCAGCTACTGTGCCATGTCTCTGAAGTGGACAATGCAACAACGGTAACGTTCAGCGCTATAAGGGCAGCAGCAAATCACAAGCGAGTACAAAGGGGCTGTGATATATCTACTTCATAATGTCTAATGGTTTGTTCGACAAACAAAACTTGCGTTTAAATCAACGTTGTCCGCCCTTAAAGGTACGACACACAATAAGTGCCCCTCCTATCGTCCTGAGAGACCCTGCGTCCTTGGCAGCGACGAGAAAAGCTCTGATGGCCGGGAAAAGACCCCCAACTCTCGGTTGAGCTCTGCGGTCGTCAGAGGCATACTCGTCCTGTGTATGGTGAAGTTGATCCTCTAACGGTGCCAGGGAACATCCTCACAACCTTACGCCAGTCCATGTAATGCAGTTGATAATCTTGGGCCGTTTGACTTGTGTCTATTTCAGAGTGTGAACACAAAGTAGGTCGCGGACTCCTTTACTTATCAAGCAGCCTACCCCGACCAGAGCTTCGCTTGGCGGTCGATGAGGTACATTTCGCCATGAGACGACCACGACGAACTCTACAAAACACTCCCATGAAGCACCGCCAAGAACTCTGCCGCTTCTCCAGATCGCTCATTCGGCCCTTGTTTTTGTATGCCCAGCTCGTGTCGTATTCGAATGCAATATGGACAGGAGTCGAGGTTCCTGCCTTCATGTCGGGGTTTCCTTTGTGCCGGAGGTTGAACAGCGCTTTATCAATTGCTATGGATTTACGAAGTGCGACTTGGAGGTATATGATGTCTTGATGCGGGAGCACGCCGTGTGCCCAGTCGTTTTGTGCGGGTTCAGCAGTGAGTTGGCTGGCCGATTGGAGACGTAACGCCGTGTTCATACGGACCACTTCCCTCGACTCTCTCTGGGCAGCCCACAGCCCGGCGTCGACGAGATACGTTGAAGGGTTGTCCTCCCGCCACGGGCGTGGTGGGCCGTTGGTGAAGGTGGGAGATGCCAGGACGTACTTCGTCTCGACGTGCAACGAGGCCGGCGCGGGGCGACTGGGCGCCTGCGGAATGACGGGCCTCTCTTGCAGCGAGAAGAAATGAACGCCTGGGCCGGAGGGTCGGAGAGCGTTGTTCCAGAGCTGTAGCCGTTGCTCGGGGGCAGCGCCGAGAAGTTGTGAAACGTTGTTGCCATGGTGAGTTTATTGACGAGTTATTTGTTTGCGTGTTACTCAAAAGACGACAGATTGCGAAGGATTACAGTGTGATGCAGCTTCTAACAAGACTTGACGGGTGGCGGCCTTATATGAGAGTTGGCTGGGCCGTGAGCTGGTTGACTTTACGGGTACTAACGATACCATTCATCAAAAAACTTGTACCTGAATCTGCATGCTATCGATTGGTATGAGGCCGAGTAGGCTGACGTTTCCATAGTCAACTTCAACTCTAACTGTCTTCATCTCAACAAGGACTGGTCCTAACCAAGAAGCCAATGGTTCTTTCTGCGATCCCGAGTCTGCTCTCGTTGCGAGTCTACCACACCGGCCAGAAGATGGAACACGACTCTATCCCGCCTAGCCGGCCACGACAGCCTCGTCGTCCAGGGGGGAAGAGGGAGAACCGCCGCCGCTCATCAACTGCTCTCCAGCACATCCCACACCAGGTCCTCGTGCACAATGTGCGCGCCCACGCTCAGCGGCGCGCCCGTCTTCAAGAGGGCCTCGCAAGGCAGCTCCCTCTCCCCGATCCTCACCGTCCTCTTCCACCCCTCGTCGTCCCTCCACTCCCACCTCTGCGCCGCGACGTCGCCGCCGATCCTCGAGATGCCCTGGCAGAACCGGCCCAGCCACACGACCAGCCCGCGCGACCTGGTCGGCTCGTCCTCGAACCGGAGAACGATGCACTCGACGGCCTCGCCCGCGCCGGCGCCGCCCGCCGCGCCGGCGGGGACGGGCTCGACGTCCCTCCAGAGCTCCTCGTAGTCCGTCGCCTTGCCGGTGGCCGGGTTCACCATCCGCCCCTTCTCGAGCGTCAGCCCGTCGGGCTGCTCGTACATGTCGCCCTCGTCCGCGGCCTTCTCGGGCTCCGTCGTGCGCGAGTCGATCCAGTGCTCCCAGCGCGAGTGCCGCACCTGGCCGCCGTTGCCGTCGTCGCGCACGGCGGACGACGAGGTCCCCGCGATGCCCCATTCCAGACGCTCGATGCCGTGTGGCGCTGGCGGCGGTGTCAGTCTCGGGGTGTGGCGGTGTCTCCCTGGGCGAACGAAACCCTTGTTCATCCAGTTGCCGCGGGGTGTTGCCGTCGCGGGGACTCACCTTGGGCGCCCTCCGCTGTCGGCGCCGACTTGAGGATGCGGAGATCGACGAAGCGGCGCTGCGGGGACGTGAGCACGATCGTCGACGTCGGCTCGCTCGCCTCGTCGGGGATCCAGCGGATGTGCTCGCGGAATGAGATGCTGCTCATGGCGAATGCGTGGCGGGGGCAGATGTCTCGTAGTCGGATGAGCTGTCCTCAGACGAGGTTGCGAGACGGAGCGTGTTCTCACGAGGGCGAGAGGGGGGAGGCGTTGGGGATCCGCAGACGCCGGGCGCGGGCGTCCACGTCGCGCAGATGCTCCACTTTCAGCCGACCAAAAAAACCTCACGCCGCCATGCCCGCCGATCCGATCCGGACAACCGCGTGTATGCGTCCGCTGCACGCGTCCAAACGCGTCTATTACTGTAAGTGTATCGGTTTCTCGGTGTGAGATCTATCGTCTAGTTGAGAATCTATCGTCCAGGTCTATGCGCATCCCCTTCTATCCCATAATCCACCCCAACTCTATTCCGTGTCACGAACCCTCCCCCATTAACCTCACGCAGCCCTCTCCAGCCGCTCCACGGCCTCAACGAGCTCCTGCACCTTCTTTTCGCACTCGGCCTTGCTCCTGTCCTGCGCCTCGTACGTCTCCCGGAGCCGGTCGACCATGAAGGGCTTCAGCGGCGCCCTCTTGGCCGTCTTGTAGTCGTACACGACAATGTCCTCGAAGCAGCGCGCCGCGGGGCGGCGGTGGCCGTGGGAGACGAGGAGGGCCTCGAGGAGGATGTAGTCGGACTCGTACGTCGGCTTCGATACGAGCTTGTGCAGGACCGTGATGTGGTCCGGGTAGGCCATCGGCTGGGGTTGTCAGCCGTCCTGCGCCGAGGCGGGTGCAGGCGAAGGGCCTTTCTTTCTTTCTTCCTTTTCTTCTTCTTTCAAGGACGTGGAGGGAATGCACTCACAAACTTGTAGTCCGTCTTGATGCTCCTCATGATGAGCCCAACGTCCCGCGGCGTCATGAAGGCGTCCCACGCGTCCTTGTTCGCGGGGTCGATGGCCGTGGCGAAGTTGCGAAGCCAGTTGAACCGCGCCGACTCGGCGTACTTGTTGTAGACGACGTTGTTTACGTGACCTGCGACTGTGAGCTGCTGCTGTTCGTGCCGCGTTGGGCGAGGTGCGTCGTACCCTGCGCCGTGTTAGTGGGCGCTCACGCAGACGGCCGAGCTGCTGGGGGAGGGCCTCAACTCACCATTGCGTCCTGGAATCCGAGCCAAAGTCAGCATCTCACCCCCCGGGTCTCATCTCAACCTCGTGCAACATGGACGAACCTGGTCTCCCCACGTCACAGTGTGCCTGTCCAAGCCCCTCCACCCGGGGCCCGTGAGGAACCCTTCCCGCCCAGCGAGCAGCTCCAACCACCGCCCGTCAACGGCCTCCTGCAGCGCCTTCAGCTCCTCCTTCTGCTGGCCCTGCAGACCGAGACCGGCGCACCGCTTGATGCGCGCCTGCAGCTCGGACAGCCATCGCGGGTTCAGCGCGGCGCCGTCGCCGTTGGCGGGAGCGGGAGCGGGAGCAGCGAGACGCCGCGCCGAGGTCGCAAACGAGCGCCGGGGGACCGGGGCAGGGACGCGGGCCACACGGGCGCCGAGGGCGATTGGGGTGCGCATCATGGCTTGTTCTTTTTATAGGAGGGATATCTGGAACCGCTTCCCACGCAGAAATGCAGAGAAAGGAACAAACTGTCGGCGCTCGAAGCCAAGAGTGAAGAATTTGATAAGGGCCGGGCAAAGGTGGATGCCGGAATAGTGAGGGAACCCGGTTTCCGTCGGCTGCCCGCGAGTGGTGAGTCGGGCACCCTTGGATGCGCGACGAGGAGGGTCGCTGGCCAATTCCTTTTTTTTGTTTTTTTTTGTTTTATTTTAGGGGGGTTTGCGCCCGGTTTAATTCCCTGCGTTATTGCCGTTGGTTCGGTTCGGTAGTTGGCAGCCTTTGGGGGCCGCGACAGGGCGTGGGGGTCTCGGCCCGGACTCTCTCAGTGCTTTGGCTTGGTGAACTTGCTGCAGCCGGGGCCAGTTGAGCGAGTGTTTTTTCTTCCTTGTCTCTGCATGCTTTCGCATGCGCAAGGTAGCTAGAAAAGCGTCGCTGTGTGGACAAGTTACCGTGTTGGTGGTACATTGTCCACGGGCGGGAGATTGCTGTGTGCCTCCCAGACCAGCTCTGATAAGCGCGCAGCATCACTATATAGGCTCATAATCGGTCAGAAATGCCACACCGAGCAAGGCTTAGCCTTGAATCTCCCCTTGGTGTAGTTGGTTCATCACGTTCGACTGTAATGGTTACATTGTCATCGAAAGGTCTCTAGTTCGATTCTGGAAGGGGAGAACTTCTTTTTTCGCTTTTTAGGCTCTGCACCCTCGAGGGTGCTTTCGATCGCACATCAGCCCCTCCCGTCACTACATCGACCTTTTCATTTCTCTTTTTCGACCTAGATTCTGCTTGCTTCGAGTCGGCCGCGGCTTTGCATCTCGCCAAGGGGAGTTGAGTTTGCTGCGTGAGGCGGTGCAGCCTTATCGCGGCATTGGCATCAACTCTGTTGTCGCGAAAACGACGCGCCGGTGGACCAACCCATCGACAAGAAACTCGCAGGCCCTTTAAAAAAAAAAGAAGAAAAAAAGGAAGAAAAAAAAGACATTTTTCCGTCTTGCCTTTGTCGCGATGGAGAAGCACATCACGGGCCAGCCTCAACGCGCTGAAGATTTCCCGCGCCACGCCCACCTGACGGCTGAGCCAGTGACGCATGGCTCCACAGAAGAGGGGGATACATTCACCATGTACTACGTAGTGTAGTATGGAGGAAGCAGCAAGTCTCAGCCCGGTGGAGACGCCGACCGACAACCCCCGACACCTGTGACCCAGGACCAGACCTTGGGACTGCGTGCGCGCGAGCGGGGACCAGGCGGGAGCTCCGAGCTGCAACGGGAGCGGTGGTCATAGCTTCTTTTTTCTTGTCCGCTGCCCTTTGCCCCACCTGCCAGATCAGGGAAGACCCACACATCTGGACGACAACTGCAACTGGGCTGCACCCACTCACTGACTGCAGCCGCGACGCAGGTCCAGCGCAACTCGGCCGACGGCGGGCTGCGCGCGTCGCGCCTCGGTGCTTGTCCCGTTGGCAAAGCCACGGCTGTCCACGCCGGCCTCGAGGCTGTATGGCACATGTCCACTCAGTCTTCGACCTTCACGGACACCTTTCCCGGCTCTCCTGGCCAAAGGGTTCGGGGGTTGTCGGTCTGGCGGTCGCTGCGGAAAAGGGCCTTGGGTCGCACGCGTCGGCAGGTCAAAACAAGCACAGCCCCTAGGTTGAGCTGCTCGACACAACACCGCGACAGCCGGAAATGGAGAGCACCCGATGCGTACCTGGCCTGATTGAGGGCGACGAAGAACACGCAACTCATGGAAATTTCATATTCGGGCTGTAGCCCAGTTGCCCGCAGCATCGCAGCCGGGACCCTGTGTTGGGCTTCACCGGGCTCACAGGTCTGGCCTACGTCGAGGGATCGACCGCTGGGGATCCGTCACGCCGCAGCCCGGAAACGCTGCAGCCACGGATGCGACGACGTCGCTGGCATGGATGGCACGCCTATTGATGCTCTTTATTGACTTGCCCAACACATGCATGTTAGATCGTTGGATATGTTGCTTCAGGTGCCGTCCGGTTATAGAGTTGCGGCGCATGGGAGACCGGCACCACGTGACACGTAGCCTTCCCTCTTTTATGGTTGCCGCCGTTCGCACAATGCGGGTTTGGCAGCGGACTTGCCGATGGCATGGCTCTTGATGCCTCGAAATCCAATTAGTCCATCATCTCAGTGACGATGGACAGCGTTTTTGTTGATTCCAAGTCCGTTTCAAGGCGTTGGCGACGTGTCGGTAGCGACGAGTCGCGAGGCGGTGACGGACACACGTGTTCTCCTCCACCTTGGGCAGACATGCGTCATACTTGAAGTGGCAGCCACGAGGCCAACGACAACCGTGATGCACGGGAAAAGCGTGGACGATGGAACGGCAGGCATTGGAAAGTCGTTGCAAACCTTTTTGTGACCCGGAGCGCGCGTGAGGTGGTGGCAGTCGCCACTTGGTCAACTCGCTGGTTAAATGTGAATAGCTTCCATTGTGACTCCTCTCCCGGGAGCCCCCGTCGACGCTGGCAGCATGGCACCGACTTCAAAACGTTCAAAAACATGTCATTCAATAGGGACCATGGCCGCAAGCTCGTGCAAGAGGCGACGGAAGAGGCTGAGCAACGGCGTGGTCGTGGGCACGTGGAGAAGACGATGCACTGGTTTTGGCCGGTCGCGTGACGCGACCGCGACGGGGCAAGGGGCGATACTCGGTGTAAGTCAAATCGGGCGGGGAAAATGGGAGAAATCCAACAAAAATCCCCCCGACCAGATCGTCGACCTAGACGATGGAATGGGGTGTTTCCCAGATGTAGCGAGGGATGTTGGCGGTGATTGCGATGGGGGTGATGCACGATGTGCGGATAGCTTCAATTTGGACGAAGCGCGACCGAATCACAACAGACCGGTCGGCGCCCCGGAGCGCAGTGCGCCATGTCGGGGCCGCCACACGCGATGGACAAGAGAAAAACCCGCATCATACGATGGAGAAAACCCCAAGCAACAGAATGATGGAACTGGGCCGAGATGAAACCGGAAGTGCGAGGGAAGAAGCCGGATGCGACTGGCGGTGCTGGTGGCCGACGAGATGGGCGACGATGCGCAAAAATCGGCAACTCGGCGGGCGAAAGGGGTTGGGAGGCGAGCCAAATTGGGGCCGGGTCGGAGAGCGGTGGATCGGCGGGCGCAGGGCTCGAAAACGTGGCAATTGCGAGGAGTGAGTCATTTGTTTGTGATGGAGGGTGAGCAAACGGCATCGCGAGGGAAAAGAAGAGAAGGGGAAGAGGAGAGGGACGAGGAGGCGAGAGGGCGGTTGAGGTGGGCGATGAGGATGAGTTTGGTGGGATGGCGACGTGTGCCGTGCCAGAGCGAGCAGGAGCAGGTGAGAGGAACCCCGAACGCTGGGGAAGGAAGGACCAACGGCGACGGCGACGGGCTCCTGCTCGACGACTTCCCTCGACCGACGCAGATAATTCCGGCCAATCAGAAAAATCGGACGAGAGAGAAAGCATGAAAACGAAGAGGAAAAAAATTGCGACAGAGGGAAACAGACACAGGTACAAGTGGCATGTATCTTTTGGACGGTGGCAGAAACATGGCAGTTGCGATGGGAAAATGGGAAAGAGGGACGACGACGGGGGTGGGCACGGAAGCACAAGGAAGGAGGAGCCTAGGAGGCTGCGGCGGCGGCATGGCGGCGGCTGCACTGACGGGATGCGCTGATACTGATCTTTGATCTTGGGTTGATCTGAAGAAGGTGTGGGTGGGTGTGTCTGCCTTTGTTTGGTGGGCTCGCTGGGCGTCTGGCCCATGGGACTCGACGTGTGTGAGTCTTGAGAAGGTGGCAGCAGCGAGTGGCCTGTCCGGGGGATCATGTCGCTCTCATTCCCACGAACTCCCCAAGGTGCCTGGGAGCGAGCTGGCTAGCCAGTCAGTAGAACCCCCCAGAGGCCAGAGAGTAAGGGTAGGGCAGTGGAAGGGCACCAGAACAACAGATCCCGGCACGTTCCAGGCAGATGACTGGCCCGGGAGCTCTGGTCAAGGTTACAGCGTGGCATGGTGAGGTGTTCGAACCGGCTTGCAGGGGACAACAAGGGGACCGGCCCTGGGAGCCCAGGGTGTGACAGCAGACTGACTCCAGAGACGACAGAAGCTTCAGAAGCTTCATGCATTGCCATTGCCCGGAGCTTGGGGCGTGGATGGGGAGAGCTGGGCCCGGAGGGGAGTGAGAGTCTGGTCTTAAGAGGAGCTCGGCTGTGAGGGGACGAGGAGGGGATCGGCCGTTGGTTGGCGACTCGCTGTACACCACAACCACCATCATCCCCTTCCTGAGATCTGAGACAGATAGCCGACCACCATGAGTGACGGACATCGAGGCAGAGAACACGTTTGTGTGTGTATAGTGGGAAACCTGGACATATACGGGCTCTTGGAGGCGGCGTAGGTGGAAGTTATCATGAAAGGATCCGGGCACGAGCGAGGGCGGTCGTCAGACAGAGAAGAAGCGGCGGCCGTGCTGGACCTGGCTGGCACGGGACGATGGATGGTTTCTTGGAACACGGCCGCGCAGACCGGACACGTTCAAAATAGCGACGCACGTCCGTCTGTCACCGGGCCCAGCGCTAATCGGCGATTTAAGTTGAGGCAGGTGGACGGTGGACAAATGAGATGGGAGGGCCGAGAAAGAGAGCAAGTGAAGATGTGTGTGTGTGTTGAGGAGGGGGATCAGGGCGAGGGCGAGAGCGCAGGTGAGGTGAGGTCGAGTGTGAGGAGGGGACGTCGAGCCAGCGGCAGCACGGAAGCTGGGGCTCTGTCTGCCGTCTGTCCGTCCGCCTGCCTGGCTGTCCATCTGTCCGTCTGTCCACCCGCTCCTGCCTTAACATGCAACCTGCTGCATCTGCAGCTGCCACCTCGAGGTAGTTTAGCTACCCGGCTCGACGAGACCTAGCTAGACCCAACGGGAACCGGGGCGACGACATCCCAAACCGTTCGGGACTGCCATGGTCACACCTCGACTCGCGTGGGAAGAATTGGGAAAGTGCGGGAAGGAGAGAGAGAAAGGGAAAGAGAGAGAGGGAGGAGAGACGGGGGGCAGGCGCGAGGGTGTGTGGGAGACTGAGGTGGGCGAGAGGAGAGGGAAGGAGGTGGTGGAAGAGGGGGGGGAGGGACCCAAGGCGTCGCGCCCGTCCTCGTGGTTCACTGTCCAGCGTCCAGCGCCCATCACCCCCCCCAGAATCCCCGAATGGCACCCGCACCAGGACAGCACAAAAAAAAAAAAAAAAAAGAGGCAGACCCAACCCGCCCAGGGCCCAGGGCCAAAAGTTACTGATTGCGCACCGCGCCCAACGGCCCCCGCCCATTTATAAAAACATGCCCCGTCCCCTCCACGCACGCGCTCCCTCCCCCTTCTCGTTCCGGATCCCTTCCTCTCTTGTCTCTCTCAACAACCACCAACGCGTCGCCAGTTTATCTCTTCAACTCGTCTCTCTATCGACTTCAATCGCCCTTTCGATTGCATCCGCTCAAGCGCACAACTTTCCAACACCTAACCCGGTCTCACCCCACCCACAACAACACAATGCCTCCCAAGAAGACCGAGAGCGCTGCCGCCGCTCCCGCTACCAAGTCCAAGGCCAGCCACGCCAGTTACCAGGTTCGCACTCCACTACCCGGGGTTTTTTGCATGCCGCGTTCTTTTGCTAATGAGTTGCAGGACATGATCACCGATGCTATTGTTGCTGTATGTTTTGCCGCTCCTCTGCCTCCGGCGCAAAGGGTTACGCGACCCATGGGCCCACGGGTCACCTGCCTGGCGTCTTAGTACCTCGTGCCTTGCGCCTATGGCTTCTGCACCCGTGGTCCCCCCCTCGTTCGCTCCACCACCCTTCACCGCCGTTGCCCTCCAATAGCGAGTTACTGACGCGTCTCCCGTTGCAGCTCAAGGACCGCAATGGATCTTCCCGCCAGTCCCTGAAGAAGTACGTCAAGGCCAACAACCAGATCAACACCGTCAGCGACAACATGTTCGACTCTCTGTTCAACAAGGCCCTCCGCGCTGGTGTTGAGAAGGGTGTCTTTGAGCAGCCCAAGGGTACGTCGCCTTGCCGTTCATCGCCGCCACGCCATGTCACTGTACTAACTGCCCTAGGTCCCTCTGGCGGCACCAAGCTGGCCAAGAAGGCCCCCAAGCCCGCTGAGAAGAAGGAGAAGAAGCCCGTCGAGAAGAAGGCCCCTGCGAAGAAGGAGGCCAAGGAGCCCAAGGAGAAGAAGGCTGCCGCCCCCAAGAAGGCCGCCGCTAAGAAGGAGACCAAGGAGCCTAAGGAGAAGAAGGTCACCAAGGCCGCTGCCCCCAAGAAGGCTGCCGCTGAGAAGAAGGAGAAGAAGCCCGCCGCCAAGAAGGCTGCCGCCGTATGTTTCGACCCGCTCCGTCTACAAGTGCTTCGTTGACTAACGCGTGCGACAGGAGAAGCCCGCCAAGGAAGAGAAGCCTGCTGTTCTCAGCAAGACCAAGACTGGTCGCGTCACCAAGACTGAGAAGAAGGCCCCCGCCGCCAAGAAGGAGGCCAAGGAGCCCAAGGAGAAGAAGGCCGCCGCTCCCAAGAAGGCTGCCGCCCCGAAGAAGGCGGCGCCCAAGAAGACGGCCGCCGAGAAGAAGGAGGCCAAGGCTGA
The DNA here is from genome assembly GCA_022836555.1 of Colletotrichum tofieldiae. Lineage (NCBI taxonomy): Eukaryota > Fungi > Ascomycota > Sordariomycetes > Glomerellales > Glomerellaceae > Colletotrichum > Colletotrichum tofieldiae. The sequence goes on from BQXV01000007.1 coordinate 4,108,973, forward strand.
GGCTCCCGCTGCCGCCGCATAAACGGCATCCGTCCATCCAACCGTTACGATGATGCAATGTCGGATTTGCTCGGCTTTCACACAGCAAATGTTTGGTGTCACGAATCTTCAACGGCGTTCACGGGAGTCTCGATGTTTTACTGGGAAAGGGCAAAGGGCCGGGATGGTTGGTGGGAAACCGACCGGGGAGGGAAAACGCGACGCGTTTCTGTCTTGTTCTTTTTTATAACTTGCTACTATTGCGATGTGTGCGCGTGCACGTGTCCCGGGGTTCGGGGCGGAGAGGAAGGGACCGGTCGGATCGAGTTGATACTGGGCTTCCTGTCTTTTGAGATATTCGCGTCATGCGCGCGCCCCATGTTTGCATCTGACTTGGGTTCCGTCACGACATATCGTGGCGGCGTCCCGTCTGCTTCAGCGACGGGGACTCTTCCGACTACTGTAACTATAGCTCGCGCGATATACCAACGATGGGAGCCTTTTCACTGTTCACACGTTTCTCTCCAATTTCAACGCGTGAGTGGTCGGTGTGTGAGGACGGGGCTGATGGCTGAGTGGACTGGCTCAGGGGCACAGCACAGGTCGCAAAGTCGCGTGTTTGATTACATGCGTCGGACCCGGGAAATGATGAAAGGGATGGCATTTCGTTTATTGCGCACCTGGGGTCCGAGCAGGCGCCAGCCCATGGAAATGAAGCAAGAGACTGAGAGATTTGAGGCCCAAGAAGGGGGCGGCGAGGGGGGACTGGAGGGGGGATTGCCGGAGGGGAGGGAATGGTGCCCATGGTCAGCAACGCAGTGCCCCCCCGGAGGGATGTTGGAGAGTTTCGGGGTGGGGTCGAGACGCGGTTCGCTTTCCTGTTGTTTACATTCTGGCCAGCTCCCCGGGCGGCGGGCGGGCGGGCAGGCGGTCGGTCTTCAGCGCTGTTGGAGGCGTTGCAGGGGGGTGGAAAAGAGGTCTGAGCTGTCCTGCACCGCCGGCCGGTGCTGAAGACCAGGGCGTCACGTGTCCCCCGGGCGGATGGAGGGGGAAGGAGGGCAGGGGAGGGGCCGTCTTCTCTCCGACGTGCTGGAGCCGGCTTTCCTTTTCCTGTTCGTGGTGTCTGGAAAGAGTTTGTTCGGCCTTGAGCATTGTGCGTTCGCATGTCGATGGAAGGAATGCCGTACAGTCAGGGCTTTGGCTGTTCCGTCTAGAGAACCATGGCGACGACACCGTCCCTCGTCACGATGATTGCGTAGCTGGCTAGCTACCTAGTAGTCTGGAGGGTATCCTGGGCGACATGACTTGCGGCCGAGACTTGGACGCCCGCCCGGCTGACGTTATTAGACGGTGTATCATCGCCATAGGCCGCCGGAGTCGAGAGTGAGCTGGTTGCTTGGATGGATGGACGGGGGCACAGGCCGCTGGGCAGCTCGGTGTGGTGCAACTTACCAAGACTGTGGAAACTCGCGAGGGTTTGCCGCATGGGTCTGGGCGTCCAAGAATAAAGAGCAGGCGATTCAAGGCGTCCTTTCTCGACAAGGTTGATTGTTGTCTCGAGGGGGGAGAAACGCGGGTTACGGGCATCTCACTGCGCATTCGCGCGACGTAGAGCGGCGGCGGCGTTTGGCGCTGTAGACTGGACTGGGGCCGCGGGGGAAGTCGACGCTGCGGCGGTGCGGGTGCCGTGCCGCGACTTGCGAAGAGAACGAACGGGTTGACACGTGCAACGAGGACGGCGCCACACCGCACTCGCAGCTGTTGTTCCCCGTCCACACCAACCATCTGGATGACTCCTCACGGGGTTGGTGTTTGGCGTCTTGCGGGAAGCTTTGGCTGTTTATCGATGTCGACGTCTGCGAACGGAGTCGTCTGGAAGGGCACGCTTGGCCATCAAGTTTACGCCGCGCACCACGGGGGGACAGTGTTCTTTCGTTTTCCCCTCTTCCTGTTCGCGACGAACTACAAGGTGCGATATGGCGAAGAGCTTGGCAAGGCGGGCAAATACTCAAGTTATAGGTGTAGGGGTTACATCATGCTCGAACCAGCTCGCAAGGCCCCTTCCCCTACCTATAGCCGCCAATGATGTCCTCTCAGCTACCACTCGCCGTTCACCTCTGGACCGGTGAAAGAGCATGGCGTGGCGGTGCGGGGAACGCTTGCAAGATGATGAGGACGAGGGGGGAAGAGGGGGTCACGGGCCGGTGTGACGGTGTCATATGTTGAGCTCGCAGGTCCAGAAGTCGCAGTTCCAAACACCCACCCGCGGCTCTTCTTCTCCTTCCCCTCCGCAAGTCAGTTTGGTCAGTTACACACTAACAAGCAGCATCGCCGCCGTGCGCGCACAGTCGCACCCCAAGACGCTTCGGTGCGGTGCAGGACCTGACGTGCAAGGAGTGACGTGGATAGCTAGCCCCGAGCTTGCTTCCCATTGGTGTTCCTGAAACAAACCTTGATCGGTTTGGGGGTGCAAGATGAAGACATGCCATTTCATTGTCCGTCGGTCGCGGGTGCGTGTCTTGTACCGGGTACTTGGCTGCGTCGCGGGAGACACTGGCTCGACGAGTGAGGTGAGGGACGGAGGTGTAAGCGCTCAGAAGACGGTCGACGCAGACAGATGGCAGATGGGTTTGGGATGGGGACAATCCCATGGTTCTCGACCTGTTCTGTTTATGCTGCTGCTGCTGCTGCTGCCGGCCCCTCCTTTTCTTTCCCCTTCTCGCTCTCCCACTCTCTCTCGCGCGCGCGCGCGCCTTGAGGGGCTTTTGGAGAGTCATCCGTGTCCCGGGATCCCTGTTGTCAATCCGGAACGGCTTGGGCGACAGGTGCAGGGGGCAACCGTACAGTTGGGGGCGAAGGACGCTGGATCAGAGATGGAGTGGTGAAGGAAGCGGAGGGCCCTGCGCGTTGACGAAATGTCGTGAGGCTTGCAGGGTGCCGGGACGAGGCCATACGAGACGGTTGAAGGCTCGGCGGCTGGCGGGCTGTGGAACAGCAACGTGAGGCGAGAGATGAAGAGGAGAAAGGTGGCTGAAGAGCGGCAGGTGAGTGAGTGAGTTTACACAGGGCGTCATGAGGCAGGCAGAGCTTGCCTTCTGTGGCTCTGTGAGGCAGTCCCTGGACCGTCCAGCGCGTCCCTAGTCCAGGGCGCTAGTCGAGGCTGGCTCGTGCGCGCCTTCCCGTTCGTTTCGGGGTATGTGGGGAGCAGGATGTGAGGGAAGGGACCGCCGGTGCGCGCCTGTCGAGGGAAGGTACTCTGTACTTCGCACGAGGGCCTCCTTCCTTCTGCTGCTCACCCTCCTTCCTTTGCCTTCCTTTCCTCATGCTTGTCTCCCGTCACCTTCGTGCCGCTCCCGTTTGTTAATTCATGTGCCTTCCTCCCTCTCGCCCTGCCTCTGCCCTTCCTGCCGTACGTATTGGCAAGCGTCTCGTCTGCATCTGGAACAGGGAATCCGAGGGTGGAAACTGCAACGAGGCAAACGCCAGGCGGGACTAGGACGTGGACTTGGACTTGGCAGCACAGCACAGAACGGGCTCCTCTTTTTGCATCATCCTCCCCCGCCAGGTTCCATCGGCCCCCCCATCAAAAGTGTCGTCAATCACCTCCCACAGCGCAACCCAGACACCAGCATCATCAACCAGTACAGAGGACCACCACCGAATTCCCCTCCAGCACCCGCGCCGCCGACTCGCAGCGCATGCGATAAGCACGCCCGCCCGCCTTGTCCCGTATCATATGTACATATCGCTTCGCATCGCATCGCACACATCGCGTCGTATCGCACCGCACTGACCGTCCCCCCCGCTCCCCCTCCCCCTGGTTCATCGAAGTCGACCCAAACTGACTGACGTCTTGTTTCTGTCCAATCTCATCTCATCATCCTTCCTTCTACTGGCTGCCGCCGCCAACTTGATCGCGACCACGCACGCACTCGCATCCAATCCCTTCCAACCCAACATCCACCGCCTGCACTGCCACTACACCAACACAACACACCACCGCATCCGCATCCACTGCTGCTGCTTTTTCCCCTTTCTGTACCGTCAACTGCTTCTACCACTACCATACTAGACCAGCACCACCCATACGGACCATCTTCTAGACGCCTAGGACCTCTTCAGCTTCAGCAGCCCTTCGAATTGGGCACGCCGCTGTCCTCTTCCTCCTCTCGCCGCTCAGACGCCCCAGGTAAGCAACCAAACATGGCCCCCGTTTTCCCTATTAGGCTACCCGTCATCCCGACCCCAAAATCCCTCTGCCACCGCGCCCCTGGTCGCTGATGTGCGTCCCAACCGATTGTTCCGGCCGTCGAGACTGACCCTCGCCCGCAGTACCCGTACCCCGTAACCAATACTCATCACCCCTACCCCTCGATCGACCAACCCAGGGATCCAACATAGTCCGCCTGCCCAGCCTTCCTCCCATTGTTCGATCCTCGGGCGACTCCAACGACCTCGACCGTTGAAACATCGTCGCCGTCGCCGTCCTCGAACATCACGTTGATAGCGTCATCCGGCGATTACGACACCCGTCCACGTCTCTCTCCCGACGGGACATGGCCATGGCGGCTGCCTAACTGTTCCTTCTTCGACAGCCCTGCACCACGAGATAAAACCCCCGTCCAACCCGAGCCTGAGCCATTGCCCGCCGCAACCATGGCGTCCGAACACAACCCCTTCCGCAAGAAGTCCGCTTCCACCTCCTTGTCATCCTCGACGCCCCAGCCCGTGACGACCTCGGCCTTCCTCGAGTCCATCACATCCGGCATCTCCCGGCAGAACGTCCCTCCACCCCCCGAGCCGCGACCGGTGAAGCAAAAGGTCGTCAAGAAGGTCAGGGTGCTGTCGCCGCCGCCCTCGTCCCCTTCCTCTCCCGAATCCGTGCACAGCAGAGGCTTTGGGCGCCAAGACGACAGCAGCGACGACGATTCACAGGACGAGGACGACCACTTTTCAAAGAGGTTTCCCGAGCTTCCCGGCGGCCTACCCGAGGCTGCGCCGCTTCGTATTGCGAACGCAAGCGGCACCCCCGAAAACCCATTTGGCAAGACGCTGCAGGACTTGGAGGGCCTGACGGAGGGGAAGCCTTCGCCGGGCGCAGCCGGCAAGTCCATGGACGTCAATGCGTTCAAGATGCTGCTGCTCACTGGCCAGGCTGGTGCCGGAACACCGCCTCCGCAGAAGTCGCATTCGCAGCAGGACAGGTTTGCAGGTTTGCCAGCCGATGCATCTTATGCCGCCCCCGAGCTGGAGACACCTCGGACATCGCAAGATGCTGCGGACCGCCGTGCAGAGGATCAGCGCTCTTTGCTGACATCGCCCACGGCCGCGAAGAAGAAGCCCCCTCCACCAAGATCCAAGCATGGCAGGAAAATCAGCGTGCAAACACCGGAACGCCCGCACATCTCTTCCGAGACGGCGTCGCCCATATCGCCGTCCGACGTGAACAAGCCTCTCCCACCAGCTCCCACCAGCCATGGCGTGAATGACGCGGAAGATATCTTTGCCCGAGAGGCAGCTGGCAAGGTTCCGGAGCAGGACTCCCCCACTCCAAACACGACGCCTACCCCGGCTCTTCCGGCGACTGGCAAAAAGCCGACGCCTGCCCCTCCGCCACGGCGGGGCCACGCACGGAGCCAATCCCTGACTGCCTCTGCTGGGGCGAACGCTCCGACCACGGCGAGCTACGACGCCGACACGCCGCCTCGCTCGTCATTGGAGTCGCAGCGATCACGGTCAGAGAGCTTCCGGAGCATCAACGCCCCGGCCCCACCGCCTCCCCGGCGTCCGCATGCTTCGCACCGGCAGTCGTTCCAGCTAGCGTCGCCATCAAATGCATCTTTCAACGGCGCCAGTCCGGCCCCGTCTGATGTCGACAATCCTCTACATGCCGCGGGAAACAGCCCTCCCAAGATCTCCCCTCCACCACCGCCGCCGGCGCGTAACGCATCCACACGTCGGCCTCCAAGCCTGAGAAGTATTGAAGCCCCTAGCAGAAAGATCAGCGGCGGCAAGGAGAACGCCGCCCCTCCGCCGCCACCGCCGCGACAGAGAGGTAGCAGCCGCGGAAGCATGGACGGATACGGGATGAGGAGGACAAGTATCGACAGTACCAGGGCTATGGGTAGCAACGTACCAGAGGAGCCTGCGACCGAGGACAGCACACAGGACCACGCCGCAGCAGATGCTGGAAAGGCGGCGGACATCCTAGCCGACCTGGACGCGTTGCAGAGAGAGGTGGATGCCCTGAGGGCAGCACAGGGTAAATAGGGGGGAAACGATGAAGGCGCGACATAGATGATGGGTGGACTTGGTATAGAACCGGCCGACGAGCCCCTTGCTACGCCCTGGACGGGCCGCTGGATCATGTTAAACAGGCGCTTGTACATTTACGCACGTGCTGGGATGCGACATGAAGTAATGCAATGGTTATGAGTTGATGCTCATTTTTCAGTGGGCAACGGTGTCCGCAGTCCGGATGACCAGGTCGTTGAAGGTCTTTGGCCTTGTTGACACACGCTGAATGGGTTCAGGACAAAGTGCAAGTGATGAGGAACGGACAGTGATTCGAGGGGCAGCCCCAAAGGGTATACAGAGCGTGGTGGGGGAGCCGATGATATCTTGAAGGATAGAATGTCGCAGTGCAGGTGAAGTGGTTTCCCAATGAGGCATTGTGACGGACGTCGCTCGACGTGGCCTCGGTCCCCACGATGGGGAATCGATGCCAATTTCGGGACCCTTTCAGGCCGTTCAAACCAACCTGTCAACGGACCCCCCATCCCCCTCTTTCTCCAAGCGGCCTTCTTGGTGGTGATCTTTCTCCCGGCGAGTACCGAGCGACTGGTCTTGGCAGCGGGCGAGTTGAGTGATGCCAGGCGTGATTGGTTGGTTTCGAGGTGGCCTCGTAGGGACGAAGTAACCAGCACATGGAATTAAAGCATACGCGCACGCCCGGAGTTTGGTTGTCCAAGTTGGTGTGATGAACAGGCCGAGATGCGTCGCGGTTGGTGCGCGCCGCACCCCCCGCGGAAAGGTCCAAGGTTTTCATGGGTGGGAAGATCAAAAGCTTGGCTGGTGCGTTGGTTGTTTTTAAGTTGTGAAAGTTGTCCGATCGACGATGGGAAAAGAAGTCCGAGCAACCTCAACCTTGGTTCGTCGAGGTGTGAGTGGCCAATTGACGGGGTTTAGCCTGAGAAAGGCCGAGTTCGGTTTGCGGGCAGAGAGCAGACGGCGGTCCGGGGTTTAGCAAACTCTCCGAGGAGATTCGGGAGATTCGATAACGGCGACGGGGAGCGGACGCCACCAACTATGAGTAGATACGGTCGTCGATGTGATGGCGAATTGTTGGCCAGGGACATTCTTTCTATTCCACAGCCTCCTGCTCTGGTGAAGAAGCATCCTATAGTGGCGTGAAGTGGCCATGCTGCAAGCCTCTACTGACAGGTTTTCTCAAGGAGATGAAGAAGATAGGTTAGCGGCTTGATACCCCGAGCAGCAAAAGAAGCCGAGCGTCAGAGCACATCTCTGTAGTTGGATGGCAGCTCTGCGGAAGTAATACCACAACGTGTTGGTCAGTAGGCACACCCGAGAGCGCCAGGGATGAGCTCGGGACGAGAGCTGCGAACATGGGTGGCAGCCGTAAAGGCTCCTCAAACTCTCCAGCTGTCCGGTACGTATGGCACCGTCGTCAAGCGACGAATTGAATTGGTTGTAGACGTCCCCGGAACTTGTCATCACACGCGGACTTTACTACTCGCTGAGACGACCACGCAGAGGCGGCGTCAGCAGCCCAACGCTTCCTACACCATTCATTACACCGGGGGAAAAGGCGAGTTCCGTGAGCTTTGGCTGTCGAATCCCGGACTACCCCAACCCGGCTTTGGCATGCGTGTGATTGAGCTCTCGGTGGCCCTTTTCGCAAGCTCTATACATCCTTAGACGACCTCAGAGGTTCCATCTCCGTCTTGAGAACTCCGCGGGTGCGGCTTAGATCTGAGGCGGATCCGAGCCGACGGGAATCCTCACCCAGCTGAGTGTGATGGGCCCGAGCAGGGGCCTATTATTAGACGTCTTTCCTATCTTAGTTGTTCGTTTTCGAATTCCCGCTCGCCCCATTGCTTTGTCCTGGCTTTTCGGTCTTGTCCTGTCGTTCATGTGGTGCAAGAGTTCCTTTTCGAGCAGTGTTCCCAACCGATCGAGTAACCCGGAGTAACTACTATAGCCCGCCGGAGCAACTCCAAGTCCAGCTTCTTGTTACCGCAACTCGTGTCTGACTCGCTGTTGACTATGTCTCGCAGATCAGACGCGCAAAGTAGCTGCCACACCGGCACAGCTACTCGCACTCTATCGTCTAACCTAACCCATATCTGTTGTATGTTGTCCAGTCGCGATGCGCTTTACTCTTGGAATCGGCCCGGCCGCTGGTCACGAGCCTGGAGCTTCAAGGTTTCAATGACGCTATATCGGCCCGTCGGTGTTAACAATTGCCTCTACGGCCAGCAACTTTCGTACCTTTGTTCCGAACTCGCGCCAAACGGCGCGCCAATTCATCACGATGAACGGAGCCGGATATAGTAGAGGCATGGTTCCGTCGATTCTGGTACATGTGGGGAAGTCCTTCTAGGTTAGGTCTAACCTGAAAAGATGGTGTAGAATCGCTGGTTCATTTCGGCAGGGGTGAGATTGTATGACATGCTTCATCCCGATGGTGGGGACGGCCGAGGCCTTGAACGAGAATGCATGTAGTTCGCGTTTTAGAGAGTTCAAGATACGACGAAGCAACATTTATGGCGAACAACCTTTGTGGGACCCGGGCATCCATCTCGCATGGGGACCATCCGTGGAAGGAAAAGGGAACTCAAAAGTCAAAGACTGGGGAAGGCCACGGTGTGAGCAACGGCATCGTAGGGAGATATGCCAGTACGCATTCTCTTCTCTTGTGGTATATAAAGCTTGCAACTGGACACGTTCCTCAATGTCAAGGGAGCCTTTCTCGTATGCCTTTATCGGACTTCTTAAGAACATTAACATCGTTCCGACATTACCAAGCTTTTGTACCTCACGACCCACCAATATCAGAAAGCCAGAACGACAGAAAAAGTCATGGACAAGCCTACCAACGGAGCCACCAACGGAGCCGCCAACGGAGCCGCCAACGTGGCGCCGGATCTTTTGATCACTGGCAAGTCCCACGAGTACACGTCGCCAGAGAACACCAGCACCCTGGCCAACTTTTTCGCCGACACGAAGCTGAGCGCCGAGAACTTCTTCCAGGGCGTTGAGCGCGTCAGCGCCGTATGCGTGCCGCCCATGCTCCGGCGCGTCGGGCTGCATCTGCCGATACGCAAGAAGATGAACATCCTCGACATAGCGTGCGGTACTGGCGGCGTCACAAAGGTCATCCACGAGCTCCTCGAAGCCACGGACTCGCAGGAGTACGTGACGGTCACCTGTGTCGACATCAACCCCAACGTCGTCGAGCATCTGCAGAAACGCATCAAAAAGGAGGGTTGGCCGAACACGACGGCCATGGTGGGTGATGCGACGGTCAGTCTCCGTCCGTGACGTGAACTCGTCTACCCTAAGCTCACTGGTTTCGCAGCGCACTACGTTGCCCTCTGATACTTACGACGTTGTTGTTTGCGGCCTTGCCTTCTTGCTGATGAACCCCATAATGTCTGCCTTTTTGGGTGAGTTGATCTCAATGCGTTCATCTCTCTCTCTCTCTATTCCGTGTTAACAGCCATCAGAATGCCAACGCGTGGCCAAGCCCGGGGGCTTGGTTGCCGGCACCTTCCTCTCCCGCGAGGGCTGCATCGACGAGATCCACGAAGCCCTCTCCGCCCTTCCCGCCCCGTCGCTCCCGTGGTTCCGCACCTCGGAGGAGTTCATCATCTGGTACGCCACGGGCCCCACCCACCGCGCCGACTTCGCCGCCCATATCTTCCGCTGCGCCGGCTACAGTGAGGTGCAGGCCTCGTACGAGGAAGGCTGGGTGCGCGCCGCCAACGGCGAGGACTTTTGCCGTCTGTGTATCGGCCACATCCGTGGCGTCCCCGATGATCTGTGGACACCCGCCGCGCGAGCCAAGCATCGTGGGCTGCTATGGCCGACCATCCGTGACGGCTTGGACAGGAAGTACGGCAGGAAGCCGTTCTGCTTTGAGAGGTCGTGCGTGCTTGTCAGCGGGAGGAAGCCCCTGTAGGGCATCTAGCCCAAAGTATGTATTTGCAATTCTGAATGGTCATAACTTGACCGTGGTCTACCGTGATATGCCTAAAGTGAACAAACCCCTCCGCTACTTCGCGCCTCGCCTCGTCTTCTCTGAAACATCCAAACTGCGACAACCTATCACACGTTGAAGAGATGCCTTCCATATCATGCGCGTTTGGCGTTCGTCATGTGGGGGGACATTCTACAGCCAGATGTCCGACACGGGTGTCTTCTGCCAACAGAGTGCTCCGGTTAATACTTGTAAATGGTACAGCGCTTGTGACCAGAAGGCAAAAGAGAATGCGTTCTCAGCTTGTAGTTGCCCGAGCCGTTGTGCGAAAGGGGCCAGGCTACTATATCGGAAGTGGGTCACTCTTGGGTAAGGTATTGCTACCTCTCTAGGCGTCCTATCCCCTACGTTTGAGACCTGCGGAGACGACGCGGTGGCATGCCAGCTGACCAATAGGTTGATCAGATGAAAGATGGATAATGATGCATGTCTTGGCTTGGACCATCTACCTATTGCAACCTCGGTATGTCAACAAGGTGGTTACGTAATTGTAGCAGGAAGGCAGCTGACAGATTGACTGTGTAGTTACTAGTGACATAACGAAAATGGGGATAAGTGTAGTTATCTTGCTTTTAGTGATCTGCTGGGCCTGCAGTAGATCTATATAAACGAGTGGCATCTATCCCTTGTAGGGCAATCCTAGCCTGACTATGCCTTTTGGTGAGTAATGAATGTATTGGGTCGGTTTTACTAAAGCGAGGGTATCCCAGGTTCTGTCACACCCCCTTAGAGACTCTAGCGAAGCTGAGTCTCTGGATGAAGCTATTTTTATCCTACTCTTCACTCTTCCTGCTGCTAAATCTAAAGAATTTGCTGTTTAATGTTGGCCATTCTGAGTTGTGTAACAAACTTATTGTGCTTTTAAGTAGGTAGGGCCTTTGTGAATCTGTCTATAACTATTTAGTTAGTAGGAACCCATTTGTACTAAATTAGTCCTTTCTAAAGTTCCTGTTATAACCACAAGTTGTTAATGTTAATGTAACAGAGCTTGCTGGTTGCATAAGGTATTTCTGTGGTTAACAGCCTTAAGGTTTGTTAATTATCACACTAAAGGTTAAAGTTATCGTCTAGTGTAAGGTTAAGCTGTTCTATAAGTTAGGTAACTAATAAGTATTCCTTAGTTACAGCAGTAAGTGCTATAAGTTTGGCTTCTGTGCTTAATGTAACAACTCTTTGTTGCTTTGTGGATTTCTAAGCAATAGGTCCTCTAAAGAGCATTATGGCGTATCCTTATGTGCTCTTCCTTATAACAGTATCGTTAGTAAATAAGGCATCTAAGGCATAGAATAGAACTCCTTTTTCTTTGCAGTTAAACTTAATAGTAAGGAATTAGTAATGCTAACAGTACAGAAGACAGCTTTGTGCTACTTTTATATATTCTGCTAAGGGATTAGCTAAGACTTCTGATAGCCTGGCTGCTGTTCTTGCTATATCTGGTCTGCTAAATATTAATGCCTACAGCAGAGATCTAACAAGGCTCTAATACTAGTAGATCTCTTGTGGTGTAGCTTGTTACTTGTTTAGCATAAGGCTGTTAGTAGCCATTAGGGTTCCTAGTGGTCTCCCTTTCTTATTAACCTTAAACTCCTTGCAGATTTTGCTGATGTAGTTGTTAAGGCTGAGCTATAGCTTATGCTTCTTGCGGTCTCTGATGATCCTAATGCCTAGGAAAACGTTAAGTTCTCCTAACTTCTTTATCTCATATGCTGCTTTAAGGCTGTTAACAATGTCTTTTGCTGTGTAGGTGTGTCTTTTCCTGTAAACAATAGCTATATCGTCTATAAAGATAAAGACTATAATTCTGTTACCAATATAGACACAGTCGTCCTTGTTAAGAGGGGCTAGTCTAAGGAACTTAAGGGTGGTATTAATGCTCTTTTGCCATAGTAGTAGGCTTCTCCTGAGACCGTAGAAGGCCTTATGAAGATTAAGGCAGTATCTAGGTCTGCTAAATCCAGGTGGGAACTAGATATAGACAGTCTTATTAAGTGTTACGTTCGTAAAAGCGTTAACAGCGTCTAATTATAAAGTCTTAAGGTTAAATCTGGTAACTATTGCTATTAGACTGCAGAATAACCTTCTAGTAAGTGTTAAGGCATATGTTTCTATTCCGTTAAGTGGCTGGAGGTCTCTGTAAACACAGATCCTTACTTTAAATCTCTAGAGGTATCTGTGTTTATTAGTCTTGTAAGTAAAAACCTACTTAAGAGGAAGTATTCTGAACAGGTCTCTGTTAACATCCTTAAGTTAAGATAGTTTAAAGGTTCCTTTTTACTAAACTGTTCTATTCTCTATGTTTATTGCTGCTAGCCACTTAGGCCAGTATTAATGTGTCTTTGCTTTGTTTTAGTTACTTAGCAGCTTTAGTAGATCTTTCTAATAGATTACTCTTATTCCTTAGGCAGAACTGTCTTACTAATCCTTCTCTTTAATAAAGTCTGTAGATTAAAAGAACGAGGTTGATTTCTATGTTAACTCTCTAAGCTAACAAGAAGACCTTATTACTAATTCTGGTTAATAGTTAACTTAGCTAATAGAAACTTCTCTACTGTAGATATTGTTGTTCCTTTGTCCTAAGGGTCTTCTACTTCTTTATTCTTAGGTTAAGACTAGTGTATCCTCTTGTACTATAACCTCTATTATGGGAAGTACTTCCTCTTCTTCCTCTTTATAAGTATAAAAGTTATCTAAATTTAGGGTTAGCTCTTGTTTAAAGTCTTGGTCTTAGATTCTAGTCTCTTAATCTTCCTCTTAATCTTCTACCCCCTTAGCTGCTAGTAATGTCTAAGGTAGCAGCTAGTTTAATCCTAGTGCAGGGGACTTATCTGGCGTCACCATTCTTATTAGTCTTATTTCTTTGTAAAGCTAACCAGTATTAAGAGGCACTAGTGGTTGGTGAGGGTCTTTGCTTTCCTAGATTGCTGAGTCTATAGGTAATTCCTCTCTAATAGGATCTGGAAAAGGAATCTCAAGCTAGTTAAACTGCTTCTTAAGTTTGAACTTATAGAGCATTAAGGTATCTTCTTCTCTAGAATTATATAGCTTTAACTTATTAAAAGTTACATCTCTAGTCCTTATAACCTTGTTAAGGGCCGGTATCTAGATCCAGTAGATGTTAGTACTGTTATATCTACAGAGATAGCTAACATAAGCTCTTAGCTCTGTCTTATTAGACTTCTGCTGTCTACTTTTGTAAGTAGTGGTTAGAGGATAGGCCCTGCAGCTGTATCTCCTTAAGTGTGCCATCTGTGGCATCTCGGATCTCTTATAAGTGGCCTCCGGCCTGCTGTTCAGCCAGGAGTTAACCACCCCCTTAGGTGTCTGCTATTAGTAGCGCTTCTGAGGCATTCTGTTGCTAAGGTAGACAGCTGCTCTAATAAGTTCAGGCCCTAGCTTCTTAGGGAATCTTAACTAGAATCTAAGTGCCCTAACTATCATAAAGATGATTCCTCCAGCCCTCTCGGCTGGGTTCTGTGCTCCAGTATAGTCTGCAGAGCGTTAAATAAGGTAGCCTTCTGTAGCCACCTAAAGATCAAATGCGCTTCGTAAGGCTGTATCCTAATTAAGTCTGATGATTAAGACTCTAAAGCCGTACTGTCGTTTAAGAAAAGCAACAATCTAGGACAAGGCTTATAGTCCCTCTTTTCTGGCTCTAAGGCCTTAAATCCAAGTGAATCCGCTTTATTCGTCTCTAACTAGAATGATGACTTTCTCGTTATTGTATGCTTTGCTAATCACGAAGAAATCCATAGAAATGTAGTCTCCTGGGGCGGTCGGATTATGGTCAGGCTTCCTTTAAGATATCTTCTGCATTGCCTTGCCTGTTAAGCATGCCATGCATTTATCCTTAGAAATGCCTTCTATTTAAATGCCTTTTGTTGTTTTTATCATCCTGGTTAGAGCTTAAGAACTTAGGTAACCTAATCTCTTATGCTAAAGCATTACTTCTGCCTTTAAAGGTCTAAGAGGTTCAGCTGTAGAGGGTCAACCTGGTCTAGCTATGGCTTGCTTAGGTAATTCAAACCTGACTTGTTTTTTGCTTACTGGAGTGTTATTAAACAAGCTGGTGGTTTCCTTAGCTGTAACGTACTTTAGTAGGTACTGCCCTTAGTCCTACGGAGTCGTAAAGAGAAGTTCTCCTTTTAAGTTTTTAAGACCTAGGTGTCTAACTATAAAGAACAAGCCGATCTTCTTCAGAGGCTTAGTCCCTACTAGGCTAACTAAATAGTCTGGGATGTATAAGACTAATCTAACAAGAAAACCCTTCTTTTGCAGACCACCTTAGTTAGGCTTAATAATCATAGTGCCCGTCGCAATAGCAGTAACGTGTCCTCCTCCTGTAAGGATCTGTTACCTAAAAGAGTAGTCAAGGTCTCTTATCCTTATTAAATCATTATAAATGTGACAAGGGCTTCTGGAGTTAATAATCACGCTGCTCTTCAATAGAGATCCAGAGAATAGACTAGCTGCTGGGATCCTTGGTTCTTTATTAAAGAAAGATGACGAAATTAATCCGTCTAACTCTTCTCTCTCCTGTGTAAAGTAGGATGATGTTGGACGGTCTGTTTTCTGGCTAGTCTTTTCGTTAAATTTGTTAATCCTTGTTTAAACCCTTAGGTTTTCCTTAAGGAAGTTTTAGGCTTGTTCAATTGCTCTCTTGTTACTATTAACACTTAGATCGTAGGTCGACTTTCTTATGGCGGGGTTGAAATGATGGTAAGTCTTAGCAAAGTATTTCTAACCTAGACAAGCTGGACATTCTGGCTTCTAGTTTGAGTCTCTTTTTCCTTCTCTTTTGTCTTCTTTGTTACGGCCTTGCTATGTAGCAAAGCTTGTTGTCTTAGTCTTTCCTTCTAGCCAGTCTGGTTGCTTAGTTCAAATCCAGTTTCTGAACTTGCTTGCAACGATGGCTCTATGCCACCTTTCTCCCTTTTTTGGCTGTTCCAGAGTCTTCTTCGCCATCTGGTAGGCTTCTGGGGTTGCCCAGTCTGGAGCGACTGTCTTGATAGCTTGTAAGAGGTCTCTAACCTGTTCTCTTGGGTCACTTATTAAGATTATTTCTAGGACCCTGGCTTCCTCCATGATGTCTAGGTAGGTGTTTAGCTAGTCCATAATGTTCTGTCTCTTGATGGACCTAAGGTGGAGGGTATACCTCCTTTTGACAAGTTCTTGTCTTGCCTAACTGCTTAGAGCTAGATTCTCTTTTAGGGACTTAACTATCTCCCTGAGATTGCCGTGTCTGCTGACTTGGTTCATGTGCTAAGCGTTAACGGTTGAAATCATCCACTTGAGGACATCGTTAAGGCTCTGCTAAACCCTTCTGTATTCCCTTTCTCAGATGTCAAACTTAGCTTTCTTAAGGTTAAGAAGATTGCTAAAGTTCGCTAGAGAAACTTCGTCTAGGTAGTTAGGTTGTGGCTTAGTGTTTACCACTGTCTGATCTAGGTCAATGTAGTCCCAGACATTGTGAACTATGGCTACCATCCTAAGACTGTTAAACCATTTAGTCTAGTCAGAATCATTCTGGAGCCTCTGAATGTACTTAGCTGTATCCATCTTGGATAAAGCCTTGTGAAGTTGCTCTACACTCGTTGTTAAGCTTAAGCCGAAATCTTTCTGATTCTTCTCGTGCGCTAACAGAGGATCGAAAGCTAGTTAAGACTGTCGTAATCTCTAGGGCTAGTCTAGGGCTGGCAATAGCTTTAATCAGTGTTCTTTTGCTCTCTTTAAGCTACCTTTGTCTCTTAACTAAAAGGTTCTAACTAAAGCTATATTGCCTGAGTCTACTGGGCTCATAACTGACAGATTGACTATGTAGTTACTAGTGACATAACGAAAATGGGGATAAGTGTAGTTATCTTGCTTTTAGTGATCTGCTGGGCCTGCAGTAGATCTATATAAACGAGTGGCATCTATCCCTTGTAGGGCAATCCTAGCCCGACTATGCCTTTTGGCGAGTAATGAATGTATCGGGTCGGTTTTACTAAAGCGAGGGTATCCCAGGTTCTGTCAGCAGCCCAAACCAGAAGGCTTCTAATGAAACGGCATTTATGAAGAGTGTTAGTCACAAGATATCCATGCCACGGAGACTGGGAATGACGACAACGCTGGACAGATGTGTCCAAGAAACGGTTGAGGCCTTCTCCCGCGCTGCTGATGAAGTTGTACCATATAAGCCTAGGTGCTTAAGTTGAGAGCAGGCGGAAACGACAAATGCGCAGAGATACGAGCGGGAACTAAAATGCTGCGCTTCTCAAGTCTCGAGTTTGTATTATCGGCCCGTCATACTTATTATGAGTTGAGCCGAGATGTATGGTTTCGCCCAATAAGACATCATTCATCCGACATGAGGTGGATAGATCGATCCTTATTTCATGGCCTTGACCATGCCATGAGATGGAGACCCTGGCGTCGTACAATGCCAAACGTGTCTTCGTCAGTTGTCCTCAGGAAGTTACGCGGTGTTGAAGCAAGAATCACTCGTATGAGAAGTCTCTGTTTCGAGGTCTTGAAAGATAGTGTAGTAGTAAAGCCCTCCTGGGCAATAGAGTAACATTAACTGGGCGGTAAATAAATTATCTCAGCGATACCCCCCTTTGACTCTGTAAATGCCCTCAAGATACATCTTCAGCGACGATGAGAAACAAAACCAATCTCGCGAGCGCGTTTTCCGAGGGAGCTTTCCAACCATAGCCTAACGTACGGAACCGTATTCCGAGCATGCAGAGGCAGCTATCGTCACTTACGAGAGGGGTGGAGGGTAAGACCTGATTGGCGGTTCCGGGGGCTGGACTAGGAAGGTGTGATGTGACAAGCGGGGAAGCCAAGACGACTAACCATGCGTCTTGACAGCGGTTTCCAGATGTTGCTCTGCGGGCGCCTCTGAACGGTTGCGTTGTCTTGCATTCATGCCACAAGATCTGGTCATCTCGGCCGGCTCGCAATTCCTCCGCGCGATAACCTCACTCCATCTGAGCGAGAAAAGGTGCATTGGCTACCGGGGTTTGGGCCAATAAGCAGAAACCATGGAATAGCAACACTGCTTCAATGCCCTGATTTGCGGTTCCATTGCAGCTGCTACGTTACGTCGGGATCTTTCTTCGGGCAGGAGAAGACACAGGCAGACTTATTCGTAGTCTGTCTTGCTTCATCTTACAACGGGCAGTTGGCCTCTTTTAAAAGAAGGACCTAGCACTTGTGAGGGCGTGCGGTCTGTCTCGGCTAACTACTCTTTCGAAACACTACCACGTCCGTAATGAAGCGCTGGGCGAACCTCAACTTCCTTGCCATAACGGTGGTATTGCTGCTCCATGGACCGCTTTTCGTCTATGCAGCAGCCAATACCAATGTGAAATCCATTTTCCTCTTCAAGGACGTCCTGCAGTCAAATACAACGGCTCTCAAGACTTCTGGGTTTAATAGTCTAGTCATCTTCCGGATCGGTGTCCTCAACAACGGCGACCTGGTTTATTACTCAACCGGAGACGCTGGCGAGGCAGTTGACGCTCCTGTCGTAGCCAACGGCACATATGTCGGCGGAACAGCGCTGGCCGACAAGATACAATCCTTCAAGACTGGCACGACGAACATCAACAGAGTGGAAGTATCGCTTGTGTCGCACGACACGACCTTCCAGAACATCCGTGACCTGATCAACGCAGATGGTACGGGCCCCGGCACGGTCTTGTACAGGAACTTTGAAATCCTCAAGACCGAATGGGGCCTCGATGCCTTCAACAACGATGATGAAGGGGTTTATGATGTGTCAAGTACAGTCAAGTTTGCCCAGTTGCTCGGCACGATAGGATACCAGTATTCCATCGCGCCGTACACCAACAGCCGATTCTGGGCGAACATCAAGACCCAAATTGATGCTGCGGTTCCTGGTCTGTTCGATCGGGTGTACTTACAGGTATACGACGGTGGAGCTGGTAACAACCCAGGGACGTGGCAGAACGCCCTTGGCATCAAGGTCATCCCGCTTGTGTGGGTGATCAACGATGCGAAGCCATCGCAGGGTATCACGGCGGCTCAGGCCCAGCAACGGTTCGGGAGTTGGTCCTCGCAGTACGCTGTGGCTGGAGGTGGATACTGGAATGACTACGATATTGAGAAAATGGACTCGTCATACACAGAGTATGGTGCCGCACTCACAAGCGTCTTTCAATAAGAAATTTGTGCACGGGTTTGCGAAACCATCACAATCGTTGATGCTTGGAGGACTGAGACGCCGGAACACCGATCAGACCTCGTAGTTAATACTAAGCTCGATGATCTGATTCGATTCCGCGTTTGCCGAGGTCGCTTCGTTGATGTATAGTTCGTTCAGGCGATCCCGAATTCTTTCTCCAGACACATAGCTATAGTGGTTGGATGGCGAAGTTCATAACCACTGCGTCCATTACTGCCTCAACAATGCAGAAGACATTAGAGGCGTTATCGACTATTCTGGAATGTCGGGTTGAAAAGTGCGTGTTGCCAATGGTTGATCACTTAAAACCTGTTTCCTTGCTGTCTTGAGTCATCTGATTCATCACCAAAACAACATTCCAAGTGTACTGGTTGTCTTATCAAACATGGTAAGCTGGGGTATCTCGTTGCACAATAACTACGTCAAAACACATGAAGGAACGAGACTCGATGATGACGAAAAGATCAGCAAACGTATCGTCATCAGCAAGGTTCCATCAAAGTAGCCACATCGATAAACTTGGGCGTGAACCCTCCATCGATGCATCGACACTATAATGCCGTCTACTTCCGGCACGCTTATCGTGCTTGACGATTTGGGTCCTGTAGCCTCGCTAGTTCTAGCAGAAGCCTGTATGTATAAATGGCCAGGTCGACTTCTCGGAACGCATTAGAATACCAGTCTTTCCCTTGCTCCGCTATCTCCCGGGCTCTCCGCTGGCCGGATTCAGTCGTGGTGAGGTAAGTGACCAGCTCAGGGAGCTCCCCCATGCCGAGACTGACAGGCACATAATGTACCCACGGGACAAGTCTATCGTCATGCCACTCCCGGAGCAGGGTCTGCTTTAGGGGCGTCGACTTCGAAGCCAGGAGCTTGTAGTATCGACCGCTGATGCCGTTTCCGTCAAGGTCGAAGACGAGTCGAGATCGAAGTGCTTCATTCTTATCAACCCATGACCTGACGTTAAAGTATGATTTCTGGTCTCTGCATTGCGTTCTCTCGCACTGGAAGATGCGCGTGAAGGCAACATCGTATAGTCTGCTGTTTAAGAAAGACGACGCCACTCGTTCAATGACGCCGTTAATCTGCCGCAGATATATGTGCTTCTGTTGTTCAGGCTTCTGCAAGTTTTGTGCAAGCGCCACAAACCTTTGGCGCTGATACTTTTGCCACCGCTCATCAGAGGCAAGACCACCAGTGCTAGAACCCGCCCAATACACATTGTTGTTCTTCTTGGACCATTCGACGTCGCTGTGTTCGTCGTATATAAACTCGTCCTCCATGTAGGCTGGGCTCGGGAACAGGATATCACCCATTGTCGCGAGCGACCCCGTTGAGAGCACTGGCACCAATCCCTCAATGAGCCTGAAGGATTTTGGTCGTGCAATGAGGCCATGTAAAGTCATTTGACTGGGGTGCTGACATATATGAGCTGCCGATACTGGATCTGTGACAAAGGGAAGACCATATGTTTCGACATTGGCGCTGCCGGCTGCAGCCATGCCGTTACCGTTTTGTAATAAAACATGCTTTTGGGAATCGCAGTACTTCATGATCTCATGACCAACTGGCCGTCCTGACATGTTTTTCAAACGAAACCGTTCGTTGCCAAAGGCGTCTTTTCCTCTGCTACCCCTTGTCGATGGAGGCGGCACCAACACCCGTGGTTCATCAATATGGTTTACTAGAAATTTGATATCGGGGACAAAGTCTCCACCAAGTCCTTTCAACCTGTTGTTGAATGAAGTTGCAATGTGTCTATCGAAAGTACGATAGACGTGCTCGCAACGAGTCTTAGCTTGTGCTCCCGAGAACGAGCAGAACCAGAGGTCGCTGCCTGGTGCATGGTATGCATCCCGAATCGTTTTGGCGACCTCTCCACCGCTGATATTCAGAAATGGTGATATAGCGTTGAATATCGAGTCGAAGTCATCGATTACGGGGGATCGGTTGGCCACGGCGAACTCGTACCATGCCTCGAAGCCTGGGGGCGGCTCCAGCCCATATCGCCGCTCGTATTCGTCGCGGGCTGCTGTGTAATTCTTCGATTGTGATTTCATCATGTTTTCGAACCTGATGCTCGCAACACGACTAAGAAGTTCAACGGGATGCCCCTGGCTGTGGCTGGAGAACGTTTGTGCCGCAGATCTTGCGCTAGCGATGGCGATGATGTTGGCCAAATAGGGCCCTAGAGGCGCAAGAGCCAGAACCCAAAGCGTTGATCTTCTTTTTGGCGCCTTGGGAATCATATGAACAACCGAACCTAGAGTTAAAAGTGAAGCTGCAACATGTGATAATGCTTGAAATTCCGAGGGTTGCGAGAACGGGTCGCGGGTGGACATCACGCTGAAAGTTCCTATGGCTGGCGCGATGCGCCAGGACGTGTCGTTGGCCTAGGGATGTTAGATTCAGTAGTTATGAAATGTTTTTCAATGACGCAGGTCACGCCTAACTTACCGCTCTTGCTGCGAAGTACCATGCGAGAGCTTTGGCAAAGCCCAAAGCAACCGTGGTTGGGATGTTGACCTTTCGGAAGCCAAATAGGATAGTATCGATTACGAGGCAGGCGACCAGCAGAACTACAACCCGAGATGCTAGCGGCAATATTGATTGTTCAAAGTCTACACGTGGAAGAAAACGCGTACGCCCAATGATGCTACCATGCTCGAATGCGACGTAAACGACCAGCATCGCAGCAACTGGAACGATTGACAGTGCACATGTCTGAAGGTCCCAGCCTGACAACGTGAGTGTGGAAAACGCCCCAGTCAAAAGCGCCCCTAGTATCGTATCAAAGGTACAGGAAGTATATCTCGAATGGCTCGGCTGCGGAATAGTGGGAGAAACGGGCTCGGATCGAAAGGCATGTTTCTGAACAGCTAGGAGAAGGGAGGGCAGAAGTGGCTGTAGCGGTTTGTCAGTTTAAAGACCAGAACATGTTGCCAAAAGAGAAACAACGCTGTGTCGAAAGGCTTACAAAGAAGGATATAAAGCTCTTGCACTCGGCTTTGTAGACCGAGGCCGTAGCGACTCCTATCGCAACTATCCACAGCGATGCTGGATAGGACACAGGCTTGGGGTCTTGGTTGACATTGCGCGGGAGACCAGCTGTCGAGGATGCCGAGTCGTCAATACCTGAATTCCTTGAATGAGCGCCTCGAAAGAGTATCGGCAGAATGAGCCAACAAAAGAGCTCAGACGGTATCTCGGCCTGCTCAGAAGAAAGGAAGTGCGTTAGGACCGCATAAATTGTAGCTGCCCCGATTGGTCCGGCGATGGAGCCAATGTCTTGTGTATACGGCGGTTTCCACATTGTCGCTTCAACGACAGCCTTCAAATCACACAAGACTAGAAGGCCAAGAGACCGGCATTGGTGTGAACTCAAGACAAAGAACGAGATCGCTGGCTGTACGTTCCCAGAGGCGCAAGAAAGTGTCGTGTGGAGACTATCTTCAGGATGATTCATCGATTTCTCAGAAAAGGATTTGGCGTACGGAGAAAAGAGCAAAGCAGACATACTGCCCTACTACAGAAAATGTGGCTTGCCATGCTGGGCAAGGACACGCTGCGGCTTGTTAGCTTGGACCCAGAGAGGGGTCGGCATTGTTGAGAACTTCTGGGTTACAGACAGTTTCAATTGTAGGCGCTTCCATGACGGAATTAGCTTACGAGACTAGAATGACAGTGGCCCGTCCACTTGAATCCAAGCCATACGATCCAGTTATTTCCAGGTTGGCACGTTGCCAGCGAGTCGGTACTCCCTCCAGTTGATGTCGGTGGGTGGAGCGGCATCACCGTTCCCCACTTGCCGAGTCTTGTGAAATTACCCCAAGCAGCACCAAAGTCTAGGCAGCAGCATTTGCTGCTAGTTAGCCGGGCAGAATACGGGGTTTGGCACGGAGCCGAGTTTTCAGGGGCTTGTGGTTGGCCAATATTTTGGCAAATACCAGAGGGAAGATGATCCTTGTGGCAGAGACATGACGTCCATTTACTTGGCCCGGCGGGAGACGGGAGATGATGCCAAGAGCCTCGCAGCACCCGTCCACGATCCGGATGCGCTCTTCTGTTTGGAGCGACTCGTAAACCGACGGACGAGCACCTCGATGCATCCATGAAAAGATCTAAGGTAGTGCTTACCACTGTAGTAGCCCGGTGAAACTAGTTAGCTGGCATTCATCAGATTAAGCCAATTCTCAAACTGATGCTCAACCAGCCAACCAGAGCCAATCAAACAATGAATAGAAGGCGGAGTTTATGCAGCGATAGTTCTGGATGATACTGCGTAACTGACTGAGAACCACGATGGCGATGCAAGCCAGAACAATGTCCCAGCACCACGGGATTGGTCAACATTAGAGTCCCTATTCCTGAGTTTTGCTTGGGTTTGACTACGCTTCTCATGACATCCGCGCTGGCACGTCCAAACCTTTGAGTTTTATTATATAATCGAACTAGATGATTTGGGGTATGATCGGCAATGCCAGCCAGTACGGTTCGGGTCTTGGATAAGACGCCCAAACGACTAACTAGTCAGAAACTTATTTTGTAATGAACTAAGCCTGGTTGGGCGGCTTCTAAGCACTTACTTTAATTTCTATCCAGACAGACGAGGTGATGTGTTACGGGAATCTTTGGAAAAAGGTGGGGAATATATGGAGGTACATATCTTGTACTGTAGTCCGGCCACAGCCGCATGGACACCTCAATTACTCACGACCATTCCCCACGGGGTTATACAACATCCTTACCGGAAATTT
Source organism: Colletotrichum tofieldiae (assembly GCA_022836555.1). Classification (NCBI taxonomy): domain Eukaryota; kingdom Fungi; phylum Ascomycota; class Sordariomycetes; order Glomerellales; family Glomerellaceae; genus Colletotrichum; species Colletotrichum tofieldiae. The sequence continues at coordinate 4,132,182 of BQXV01000007.1, forward strand.
GTATCACCGCACAACAAATCCAGTACCGTCAAAGTCTCCTCGAGGAGCACGCCTTGATGTACTGGAGTTGCTATCCAAGGTTCAGCTAATTGCCAGCAGCCCTTTTACAACAGACTTCGCCATACCAACGGCAGCAAACGAGGCTAATTTCACGAGCAGTTTCTCCGTAATCTTCAAAAACTAGGTCAACAACAACAGCATTGTCCTCAAAATAGAGGTCCTCTGCTTGTTGTCAGCTACGCCTCTTATTTATCACTATATACAATCAACAGTACCAAGTAGCAGGTATCTTGATACCCCGCGATCAGCAACGAGGGAAAATAATAGGCCATTACCTAGGAGTCGCGTATGTAGGCAGTAGGAAGGCGGTGAAGGTAAGTGAAAGTCAGGGATGGCAGCGGTACGTCACACGTTCACAAACCACGGTGTGCGCCGATTATCTAATCAATACATCGCTATTCAGTTAACTTACCCAAGATCCTTCCCAAACTGGAGTTGCCGATCACACCCTTAGATTGCTAGTGATTTGAACTGCCCCCACCGATCAAACTGAGTTTGTGTCAACCATTGAAGGAATGATGCGACTTGGCAATCCACTTGGCAATATGGCAGTGCTGTTACCTTCAACCGCCCAGATTTAGGTCAGGCCTCCTCATTGCTCGCAAGGGATGCCACCAGCTAGTCTGTTTGGCCCGCCTGAATACAAATTTTTTTTTGGGAAGAAAACGTCTTGTAGATGATAGATATCTGAGTGCCGGCTATGCCTTTCAGGTAAGGTAATGCCAGTTCTCTGTTTGAGCTCCAATTTGAGTAAAGCTTATGGGAATGACTGCAATGACAGCTACTATGCATATGATTTGATAGCTCCTTTGGAGAATGTTGATTGGACATCTAGCAAAACCTGTTACGTTAGATCACGACACGTCGTAGACAGTTGGTGTGGCAATATATTCTCTGTATAGTGAGATTCTCGCCTGTCACCACATTGATAAATGAGAAGCATTTAAACTAAGGCCAACTTCTCACATTTTCCACGTGAAAGCCTCGCGCACGCCTTGAAATTTCGCAACTCGCAGCATGCGGCATGCCATTGGGCAGGGTTACTTGGCATTTTCTCCCAACGTGCCACCCATTATGCTACTCACCCATATCTAATGCGGCTAAAGCAGTCCTGATTGCTACTCTAGATGCCGGTCGAAGAGGTGAGCCGGAGTAAAAGATACAACATATTGTAATTAGACTTCAAAAGCCGCTAAAATGCCATCTGCAGTCTTCCCAATCAGCCAATTTCAGAAGGTATATGCCATAACAACTTTAACTAGGTTTGGACGCGCTTCGAAATGCCATCCATCCACAACCTTATCTCACTGGAACATCATTATGGAAACAGCCCGATCCACAAACAAATCGGCCCCTTACTCAAGAATTGGAGAAGTGACAGGTTAAAGCTTTTCTAAATAAGGCTTCGGACGGATTTTCATAGATAAACAGCTGGTTCAGTACGACATCGTAATTGGTGTTTGACATGATCCAGTGGCTCAGACAGAAGCATAAAGGCAATGCAAAGCTGGAAATACATTGTAAGTTAGGATCATTGGTAGCTTCCTTGGCTGCGTAGGTTCTGTACTTATCTATCTTTATCTCTCTGAGCCTTTTTATTTCCCTGTGACTACCTAGGAATAATACCTTAACTATTCTAAGTTGACCTAAGACCTGTGAAAGAGACTCTGGATATTGTTAGAAGTAGCGAGGACTTACAGACTTAATCTAAGAGGATCTTTTATAGAAACCTGTACCTTACAGGCCTCCAGCAGCAGAAAAGTCCACTATGAAACAAAAATCTATGAATAAGGATTCAAATTATTACTATGTAGTCAATAAAACCAATTTGCAAATAGTAAATCATGTCTAGGAAGGGTGGCCGAGTTGGTTATGGCGCCAGGTTAAGGTCAGCTTAACATCTGTTTCCTGGTGGGGCAACCCGCGCGAGTTCGAGTCTCGTCCCTTTCATTTTTGACGTATTAATTTTATAACGTCATTTCAGTTAGTCTATGAAAAACCACGAACATATTTTTAGTGTTTGGATTAAAATTGAACATTGTCACCTTGCAAACGGAACAAATTTTGGCACTATATGCAATGATTGGCAAAATCATTCTTTATTCTTACAATGTCGGACGCTAGACAACTTTACGCTTCCTCTTTGGAACGGCTAGGCTTGGTCGCGAAGCCCCCCGTAGTTGCTCTGATATCTTCAGATCCCTGAGTTCCACCCCGACCCCCCGGCTTCCCCGTAACTGATTGAGGAATATCATGGCCGGTGGCTGTGATACCTTCACCCACACCCGAAGGTCTACCCTCGTCGTCGTGAATCGGGTTGTCGGCGGCGCCATGCAATGTCGTTGAACCTAATCCACCGGCGGCAGACGGGTCCTTTTGATGAGGGTTGGGGACAGACTTCAGAACATTTTGCTTGCCCGCATCACCAGGCACTATGTACTGAGTTAGCATGGACTACTATTAGATAACGTCTCACACCCTAGACAACGAACCTTTCGTGCCGTCCTTTGCCATGTCAAACAGATCGCCTCCTTGTCTTGCGTCGGCCATGTTGTATGTCAAGATTTTGTATGTTGAGTTGTGTTGCGTCTTCGGAATGGTCAAGTTGTTTACTTCAAGAAAAACTTCCAATCGTGATTGACCGAGTAAAGTAGATGATAAACTAAGGTTTAATACGGCTACCAGCGGATCCCAAACATGAGGACGCAACTGTTTTATGGTGATGTTGAGCTAGGCACGAACAATTATGTGGAGGGCTGATATCATGATGTCATCATGAGTTGAAACGCACCTCGAGATGATCGCATCTCCAATGTGACGTCAAAGCAATACGCCAAAGACCATTAATGGTTCAGACGGGACACTTAATTCAATTGCATCATGATGAGCAATGCCTGCGTCGTTGGTTCATCGCGTGGGTATTTGGCAAAACAATTGAGACGCATTGGATCATTTACGCAGTTGCTGGCCACCGATCGCTGCAGGCAAACTCCACCAAGCTTTATTATGTTCAAATGGAAGTTTAGTTGGCAGAATTGTATGGATGATTGAACACTCCTGTCTTCGTGTTTTCTACAGCGTAATCTAGGGACTCTCAGGACGTAATAGACCGCATCTCTATCTCGCACTGCCTATGTGAAAACTGAATGGACAGTCTACCATAAACAAATCAGTGGTAGCGACACAAAAAGCTGTGCCAACTACGTCATGAGACGCCATATGAAAGATACTGTAACATCCATATCAGGGTATCTTATTACAATAACGAACGATTTATGTTTCCTCAAACCCTCCGCACCCGTTATCATACATCTTAATTATTCGTAATATACATATGCATATCATGTCCATCTTCGCTCAGTTTGTTACCTGCAGCTATTGGCTAGCAGATTAGTCGTCGTTATCAACCTGTTTGATGCCCTCGTTGTTCAGAACGGGCTGATCACGGTCCAATTCGTACATCTTGTCTTCCTCATCGTCATAATGACGGAAGGTGAAGTAGAAGATAAACCCAACCACGAACGAGGAGCATGCCACACCAGTGTACATCCACAAGAACTTGGGATCGATCGCGACAGAGACCAGAGCCTCGGAAATGGCGGAACCAAAGGCGTTGGTGAAGAGATAAATACTCTGGACGAAGGACTTCATGTTGGGAGGGGCCTTGGTGTATGCGTACTCGAGGCCCGTAACTGAGATAAAAATCTCGGACAATCCAATGAAGACGTAGGCAGGAGTCTGGACGGCGATGTGAACATGATTGGGTAGAGAGGTACCTCCGCTCATGCCTTCAGGGCAGTTGCCAGGGGATTCGTAACAAGGTCCGGCGCTGTAAATGAGGTGCTGGACAATGGCTGCGTAAGCAAGGCAGATGGCTCCAAGCCAGAAACCAATGGTGATGCGCATGATGGGCTTGAGCTCGATGCCGAACTTGCGCAAAAGCGGGTAGAGGACTTTTTCGAGGATCGGGGTGAAGACCAAAATCGAGATGGGGTCGAAGTTCTGCATGAAATCGTTTGGCATGCCGTGTCCCTCCATCTGCCCGGCTTGGGTGACAAAGTTGGTCGAGAACTGGCCGTAGCAAACCCAGAAAATAGGGTCTTACCCCATGTATGTTAGCTTGTGTGATTGAACATGGTGACAATTTGCAGTCCTGACTCAAGCCCAGTGCCCTGAACTAGATTGAAAGCTGGTTCACTTACAGAACAAGAAGACCTTGCAGGCCCTGAGGGCACGCTTAAGCTCCTCGACAAAGTGATCGTTCCAGGGAACGGGCTTCTCCTTGCCGTTGGCGGCACGCCATGAGGGCTTGGCAGCATCCATGTTGCGAGATGCAATCATCAGACCAAGTGCCTTGAAGGCATCGGTAATGACGGATCCCTGCGGCGGACGGTTGACGAAGGTCTTGCGACGAAGGACTAGTGTGGCGATACCAATGTTGAAGACACAGAAACACATCAGGTACGCGGTCCAGAAGCCCTTGTACTTCTCCATGAATGGGGTAGCCATCAGGGACAGAGATCCCAAGTTGATGCACCAGTAGAAAATCATGTAGATGCGCTGATACGTGATGGCAGGGTCTATGATGACACGCTCGCCGTTGGACTCCGTCTTGACGGCCATGACGCGGCGTTGATACTGGTCAGCGATCAAGGGGGCGATGTTGGACTTGATGCCTCCAGTGCCGAGACCAATCACGATGATGGCGACAATGTACCCAGCCTTGCCAGCACCATTCTCCATAGCTACTGGCAGAGACGTAGTCCAAAGAATCACCAGGCCGACCCAGTAAAAGGCGCAGAAGACCAAAATAGTCTTGTACTTGCCAAGGTACTGGTCAGCAATGATGGCACCCAAAATTGGCGTAACTGAATGAATATATTAGTTTCCCTCTCTTCGACTTCCGATGTCAAAGACCATAACGGTGAGACGACATACCATAGCAAAACCATTGAAAGAACAAGTTCAGACCAGTTGCGGCCTGATGTCCCATTCCAAGACCCTTAGGGCCATCGGCCCCATTGGGGTCATTGTTGATGTAGTTCTGGAACAGACCCTGAGCGCCATAGTAGGTGAAACGCTCAGTGAGCTCAACAACAGCAATGAGGAAGGCTGAGGCGGGAAGGTTCTCTCCGATGCGGCGGAGAGAGCCCTTCTCGTACTCATTGGGCTCAGCACCATCGGGCGTCGGGCCGGACTCCGAGTCTGCGTTGCTAGGGGACACCAGCTGCTTCTTCTCAGCATTGGCTGGCATGATGTAGCCTCCTGCGAGATCAGTTATCTCCTTCTTTGGCAGACGTTCACCCAACGTCTCGTGGAGCCTGCGGATACGAGTTGTCAGTGACAGGTTCTTTTGTGAACCGACGGTATGCGCATGTTACGTACTCGGCGGCCGTGTCCTCGTGGTTCTGGGCCATTTTTACGCAATGGATATCTCGATTCGGGCCCAAAAGAGAAGCTGAACCAGGAGAAGGTATGAGGAGAGGGAGAAGATGAAGAAAATTTCAAAGAAAAGGCCCAAAGGCAGGCTGAGTGGGGAGAATGGAGACTGCGTGGTATCACCACTAGAAAAAGCATGCCCTTACCCTCGGTGTCGGTCGACTCCGAGCTGTTCGCCGCTCATCTTCATGGTTTATTGGTTCTTGTTTCCACTAGAAAACTTTTGTCTGAGTCGGGATCTCGCCCCAGGGACTTTTGCAGCTTCACGCCACAAACCGAAGGCCGAATTGGCTGGCGTACTCCACTCGGCCGAGTGAGCCGATCTTTTTGATTGATAATTACGGACACATCGGGTGGTATACGAGGATAAAATGTGGAGATCTTGGCAAAAGGCCCGAACGGGTGGCGCCAAGCGAGGTTAAGGGGAATAAAGCGGCCATAAATTCGACGGTCTCATTGGTCTTGAACCTCACTCTCGACATTAGTCAATGCTAGTTAATGCCGAGGTCCAGCACTTAAGAAGGCTTTCCAATCCGGGGTTTGGGGCCTTTGCCATGTCTCTCCGCAAATTCCACGATGCGAACGAGGGAGAATGTCTGCAGATGCTAAAGAAGCTACTACTAGTTGCATGGGCCGTTTGTGATCGTCGACGGAATCATATGTGACCTTCCCTTCTCGGGAATGATTGGCATGAAGATAGTATGGGTGAATGCCGTAGAACCGTTGGCAACCTCACCGTATGGAGCCCTCGTCTTCTCTTCGCCTGTCATGTTTTGTTTATCTCTTGCCCTCGGACTCATTCGAGCCAGGAGATATACTCGCAACTGTGAGAGGGTGCGCCTACAAGGCCTCTCGGCCCTGAGATGGACTTGTAACACGGAAATCGTTCTGTGAATGTGTGCGAATTCCAATAATCATGGGATACACCTTGCAAAGCCGCTACTTCGACCTCTGACTCTCAGCAGCTCCACGAACATGTTTGTGAAGTGGACCCGATGCCAAATTTCGTTGCATGACACGAACGGAACCGCAATTACGAACACGTGCCGAGTGGACCACCATGCCGTGAGCTTGATTCTCATCAATGCGCAGCCAAAATACATCGGGAAGACCGTTACTCATCAACGGGAGCACTGGAACCAATCACAGTATGTGCAATCATGGCATCAATAGCAGGCCTACTGAATGGCCTTTCATTCAGTGTCTCGAATTTGGGTCGGTGATCATCTTGTTAGCGGATGCTCAAGAAAACTGACCGCTGCTTAGATCGATTCTTGATTGTAGAGCAATGAGGTCATCGCTGTGCGATGACAAACTGAGGTTTGCATTCCAAATTTGATAGGACCCAACAATACTGATGTGGAAATTGATCGATTAAGAAACTGTGTGATTTGCCCAAAATGAAGATATCTGTCTCATTGGTTGCTAGGAGGCATCACTATAAGAAAACCTTCAAGTAACAGGATTCGCACGTCCGACTTCATAATCTGCAATCTATAGTGCGGGAGCAATTAAGAATGTCTAACTTTGGTTGACATACTCGTCGCTTCATCGCAGTGACGCTGGCACTCGGCATTAAGATGTAGCTTCGTTTGCTGTTCTTTCGAAGAAGCAACCAACCCATTATATGGTTTCGCACCAAAAACTCGTCACTACCTGAATGATATTACGAAAAAAGAAAAGACGACAGAATCAGTGGCCATCCGCAAACTAGTTACTAAAGAAGTCGCCTGCTAGCAGAAACTCGAGTTTCAGCTATCTCAGCAAGGTCTTGCGGACCATTGAAGACCTCCAGTGACTGGAGAAGCAAACAATATTAAATTTCCGAATGCGAGAATGTGATGAACCGGTGCCTTTACGAAATAGAGTGGGAAAGTAGTAAACCTTTGAAATCTAGGAGGCGATGAGACAATTCAGCACGGTCTATAATTCGGTACGAGTCGTGCTGGTTGTGGCTTTCCAGATGTGGTGTCACGCGACAGGCGCCACGCCGAAACATCCTTGCTTAACGACAGAGAATAACGTAGCAGAATCTTCGGTTGTCAAAAGTAGCCCAAATTGTGGATGAGACTACAACAGTATACGGTGGTTAAAGGGATAAGTAATATACCCTTGGTCAGGTACTGTTGCCACACGGCAGCCCTCCTCAGTACATCTAGCTGCCAGGCCCTTCACTATGTCAGCCATAGAATTTTGCTTGTGGGCGAGTGAGTAAGCAACCCATCCTGGGGCATCTAATTTACCCCTATGGACCAGTAAGTCACTTTTGCAAACCCAGGAACGACACAGGCGGGGCATACGGGCCTACCGAGATCTCATGCAAGACCCATATGATCATTGAAATAGTTCGCCCACCCTCCGCACCATGAACACAAACGCGGGGAACCGCTGGGGAACAGTGCCAATGCAAGTTTCGTCTTGGCTGGCAAAGACTGATGTAGCAACTTGTTTCAGTCGGACATGATCACGAAAAGGCCAAAATCACCCTCACTTTCCCCCAGGGGTTATCCAGAAGACCCTCTTACAAAACTATGATTCAGAAAAGAAACCCCATTGAATACACAGGAAATAACTGGACACTTCCCAATAGCTTGATAGCCTTTTCTGATTGTGTTGCTTTTTGTGATTATACTAAGTAGAAGACAGGATGGTCAGCTTGACGAAACGTCGACGAATTTTGACTCTCGCGTGCCGATCAAGGTGATATGGTGTCGTATGCTTTCCAAACCCAAATGCACCAATGAATTACATTGAACTGATATTTAGTCTGCCGCCACGGCTGTACAGGCTTCTGCTCCAGGGACTCAGAATTCTACTTCTTGTGCTCAGCATCAACGGAACTCAACTGTGAATTGACTGGTTGTGCAATCCTAATTAATTCAATCGAAGCAACGTATATCTAACGGTAGTTATTACATACGCGGAACGGCGCTGCGCGTAAATGAATTGTTATGTCATAGTACGTACAAAAACTGTTTTATGGTCTTTAAGGCTATTGCGAAGACATCTTCAGTATTTATTTCATGTGTGATAGGTCATAGGGGGTCACGAATTGATCAATTGACGGGAAGTAAAGCACTACAGTTACGCAATCAAACTCTTTTAGCTTTATGTAGATGCTATAAAAGGTTTAAGAGGTCTAAGCGAGTTGGCAACTTCTGAAACCCACCGGAAATTTACATCTTTACATTTACATCAAGAGTTTCACAGTGGCAAAGAGGGCTGAAGTGCCCTGGGTTGGTAATACATTGGCCACCATTTAGTACATACACAGGGGCAACCTACCTGTCTCAATATGGCTGTACTAATTGGATGATACCAACTCACATCTACCAACCAACGAGTAATATATCTTGAGATATATCGCCAAGTCTTTTAGATCGTTTCGTAACATTGTGAATTTCCATAGTCTTTTAACCTGTTATTAATTAATCCCAACACCGGGAAATCTTAACAAGAACGTAACTAGTAATAACTGAACCGAAATTTAGGTTTTGTCCACGAATGTGGATGGTGTCTTGTTCTGTAATTCATACAAGTTTCTAAGCTCTGAGTTCTTGACAAGCACCAAAAACTTTACTTTCGAATGATGGGAGAGACGTAAAGAGCGGCGGCGGCACAAGAACGTCTGGGTTACTGATTTGATCAAATAGTATAATCGGATTCTCGGCGTAGAAGAGATGTTCATATCATCAACCGATGTCGTGACTATTTCAAGCATGTTTATGGACGGAAATCTTGGCTTTCAAAGATCATTGGACTATGCAACACATCGGCATGCTTCTTCCAGGCACCGGGAGGCGAACAAGTCTTGACGCTACGGGCTCAAATAGCTAACTACGTCCGCTAATGCTGCAATTAAGTGGAACGTTGGAGGGCTTCCGAACATACACGATACGGGTTTCCCACCAAGAGTCAAAAGAGCTTCCCTGCTCGCCTGGAATACAAGGGCCGCGAGCGCTTCACATCTAGTGGACCAGCTACAAATGATCAAGCATCCAAAAGCAATCATGAAATCCTTGAGGTCCGTTAAAGCGGAAAGGTGGGGTTATTGCGATCCGATGGTGTTTGGGTGCGTTACAGAAATCCCCGCGTGGGCAGTACAAATGTGAATGACTCGTGGCGTTACCTCGAATGGAAGCCGGCACAAAGGTGATCCATTAAGTAAATGAGAAGACTTTTGAACTGGCCAATGAAGCCTTCAATTCGACTTGGGACGAAAATAAAATCTCTGCCAGTCGTTTTGTTTGATGCTCTTAAAGGTGTTTTACAGCTCGAAAACAGGCAGGGAAGGGAAGCCTCAAGTCTTACACCAAGACGATATGACACAGCATGGATTAATGAGATGTTCTTTCCTCTGATTGAAATCTCTAAAGTTCGACCAGACTAGCTACTCATCGGACGCATTAAAGTTCACGAGCAGCCCTCTTCAACGACAGCTTGCTATGTTGGCCGCAAAGTATTCTGCAATTCCCACTCTATGAGTCCATTCAGCATGTTGTCCCTGGTGCCGATGCGCCCAGTTTTCTCTCAACTCATTCATACTATGTAGAGGATCAAACCCTGGACAATCGATGGCCCCCATGTCACACTGTCATGGAAGGCTATACAACGTCGATTAGGAGTCACTACATGTGAATGCCAGTTCCAGATTGTTCCGTTGTGCGTGAGTCTGTGATCGACGAACAAGGATAGAACACTCGTACGATGACTTCGTCGATCGCCAGTGATGCGGGTTTCTGAGAGCTACAAGATAGGAGTATCTTAATCCACCATAAGGGTTCTGATGAGCTAGAACTGCCTAATTGAGCCGTGTGTGGCATGTCAACTTAAACATCACGGGTGGCGCCGTAGCCACCCACCCCTACGTTCTCAGCAGACGACAGAAAAGGGGTGTAGACAGCCCTAGACCATCGCTTAAGCGACGTTGAAGGACTCGCTAGGGCCATAATGCCGGCATTTCGTTTCGCCAATCATAACCCCTGCTTCAAGGAACAAGGAAGGTTTCCATTAGTCCAATATTGGTTGATGCTCCGACAATTTCCCCATGCAATTTGCACAACCGGTTGGTTTCCTGGGTTGACACCGTCGTCCGTTGATGGTTCTTTTGATCGAAAGACCTTGAGGCTGTTCGTGTTCATTTCTTTGTCAACCTTGTAAAAATATGCCTGAATTATAAGAAAATCCTCGCTCCGAACACCCAGCGATGCAATACACCATGATCATGCCGCTTAACGAACAAAAGCACCACCTCCGCTAGCACCAACAAGGTTGCCCGTCATCCATCCACTCTCCGGCAAGCAGCAAACTCCCACAACACCCGCAACTTCCTCCAGGTAGCCAGGGCGACCGCCAATGCTCTGGGCCAAGTCAAGAACCTCTTGGCTGTCGACACCTGGCCTGGCCTTGGCAAGGGGCGTAAGGATGTTCAACGGGCGCAGAGCCTCACGGGGCTCGTCAGGCAGACTGGAGTACAATCCAGTGTCCATGGGACCGGGGGCAACAGCGTTGACCGTCGCTCTCTCAGCAAGCTCACGGGCCCAGACACGGGTCATGGCCTCAATGGCACCCTTTGTTCCCGCATAAGACGTCTGCCACCAAACACCCCAGGTGGTGGTGGCGCTGGAAATGTTGACGATCCGGCCAGAGCGGTCGGTAGGCAGGTAGGGAAACGAAGCCTTCACGAGCAGGGCGGGCGCCTTGCAGTTCAGATTAAAGGTGGCGTCGAAAAGGTCGAGGTCCAACTGATCAATTCCCTGAGCGTTCACGGTGGCGGCGTTATTAATGATGATGTCGATTTGGAAGCGTCCGTTGGCGTCAGTGAAATGGGCCTTCGCGGCGTCAACAAGCTGCTGAGGAGCCTCAGGCTTGCTCAGATCGGCCTTGACGGGGAGAGCCTTGACGTTGTACTTGGTCTCGAAGTCCCTAGCGAGCGCCTCAGCCTTCTCCGTTGAGCCGTCGGTGGCGTAGTTGATGACAACGTTGGCGCCTCTGCTGGCGAAATGCTCAGCGACAACGGCACCGAAGCCTTAAGAATCAGTCAGTTCAGTGTCATATCTGAGCACGGCCTCGTATCCGTCCAGGAATATTCTCAAGAATTAAGTACATACTTCGCGAAGCACCAGTAATAATGGCAAGCTTGCCCTCGAAAACCCTGAAAGGAGCCATTTTTCCACAGGTATCAGAAGAAGCAAAATAATCAAGGTGACGTGACGGCGGGGAGGATGTTGTCCTTCTCTCCACGTGATGAAATGTGCGCCTTATATATTATCACTCGCCGCCGTGGCCGCTGTTCTGTTGTTCATATGCTTTATCCACCTTGTGATCTAGTTAACTGGTCTATGCCTCCGGGCCGCATGCTGAGTGGATTCCGAACAGGAGTCCAGACCAGGGGTTGAGCAGGATCACCCGGCTTTGGACTCCACACAGCCACGTCAACTACCCAAAGCTTCTGCCGATCTCAATATGCATAAGCCGTTCGTGAAACTCGTCAGTATCAACTTCTTGGCACCGGTTACAGGGCCGGACAAAAATTCCCGCAGTGATGGAGGTGCACTTGATACTTCCATGTCTTGGCTTGAAGTTTCGCGATCAAAAGTCTCGTTTTGAATTCAAAGAAAAAGAATAGGATGGTGCGAGTGTACTTGGCTCTGCAACTCGTATTAAGTCAAGTGGCGCACTCTGATTTGCTCTTGGACGTGCTCCAGAGAGGAGTTTCTCTGGGAACGGTGAATGCAGCCAAGATTCATAACTCCATAAATATCTGTACAGTGTTGAAGAATTTAACCCACAAGTATGGGCTAAGACAAGGATATACGCTGCTTGACACCGCCAGAAGCCGTTGAATGACGCCCCAATCTTCGGAAAGGATATATGCCAGAAGCGGCAGTGATCTACTCAATATGGGGGCCATACGTTTCGAGAAAGTGGGATGGATGCTACACTGCGTGGAATGACGACGTTGGTATTTGGGGGAACCACCGATCTCGCAAAGCATCGAATGCGACGCTGGATAGAATGCCGAGCAGCAATGTTGTTGCATTTCTTGGATGCATCGTGATGAGCTTCGAGTGGACGGCCTAGGACAGAGTATGCAGGTACAAGTCTCGCTGGAACATCGCGAAGATGAACAACCTGAGATCGCATTACTCTTCAGCGGAAATACATAAGAACGATAACCTTGTCGTGAAATGTGGAAGAACTGAAGCACGTGAGCTGGCACGGAGCTGACTCCGTCATAGCTTGACTCTTTTGCCGACTGCTCTTAAGACACTGAAAGAGAGTTCTGATATGAAGCTTTTGAAATTAAACAGCCTGACCAAGGCAAGGGGGTTGAATTCTCTTCCCATGCTCGTCCCCTTTGTGGCAAGGAAGACCACAGTGCCACACGGCAGAGATCCCGTGCTGGGGTTTGGTGGATCCCATCTTGCACTTTGGTTGCTAAAACAATCGGGCCGCTTTTAAGTAATCGATAGCCCCGTGCTGAATGTTATGTTCCTGCTTCTTTTATAAGTTTTCTGGGTCGGTAAGGTCTTGTTATTTTCAATCGTTTTTGTGGTGCTTCTATTCCCCAGAGACGAACGCGTGGAGGGCGAAGCCGGTTCTTCAGTCATCGTATCACTGCAATTCAGGCAAGATGGGTGCGGCTACGTCGAAAGATATGGCCGCCGCGGTCCTAGCGCCGCTGCCGTTCAACCTTGTCACCATGGCGCTACGATTTTGGATTCGAACGCAAAGGAAGGCTTGGGGACCGGACGATTGGGCCATGGTAGCCACCATCGTAGGTTCTAACGCCTCAGACACTCGAATAAGTTTGAAGCTGACAAACCGAAGCCCGTCTGGGCTATCTCCCAAGTTGGGCTGATAGGCATGGCCTGGAGCGGAGTAGGCCAACTTGACGCCACTTTGACTGCAGAGCAGAAGGCCAACTCCTACTTTGTGAGCTCCCTTCCCGAAATGAATGATTTTACCAGCCTCTGACGAAGACTGTGTAGTGGTTCTACGTTTTCCAGGAATTCTGGTGCTTTACCTTGGTCACCGTGAAATGGTCTCTAGGGTTCACTTTGTTGCGCATTGGCAATGGGCAACGTTGGGTGCAGATTGTTATCTACACTTGTCTTGCGCTAGTCACTTTTTGCACCGGAGGTACTGGCATGTACCTCTTTTTTCAATGTTCGCCGGTTGAGTAAGTAATCTATGCAATGCACTCTGAATAGGCCCTTACTGACTGCGCAGGAAAAATTGGCATCAAGAAATCCAAGGGACATGCAAGTCCCGAGAGATACAAACCGCACTTTCCTTCCTTGTTGCTGCTGTATCCATCTCTACTGATTGGATATTCGCCATTATGCCATTTGCGCTTATATGGAGACTACAAATGGCCAACAAGGTCAAGGCATCTGTCATCGGACTTTTGGGATTGGGTTTCTTGTGAGTTTCTGCCAGAGACCGCTTACAACTTCGCTTTCTTGCTAACGACAAATGCTAGTGCGTCCATTGCCCCGATCGTTCGACTCAAATATCTCCTCCTGTTGAACGACTCCACCAAGTTTCTCCAGGGCCTGAGCATCATCCTCGCTTGGGCCCAGGCAGAAGTCGGCATCGGAATGCTTGTCGCGAACCTCCCCGCGTGCCGACCCCTTCTTGAACGAGCACTTTCGCGCCTTACATCCTTCACCAACTCGAAGAACAAATCCACGAAAGACCCTGCAGCATCGGCGGGAGTGAAAAGCAGTTATCTCGAGCTGGGCGAGAGGGATACTACCAAGAAGAATATCAGTGCCAACCGATCCGGAGTCGAGACGAGAGTGTACGGCAGAGATCTGGGCGATGTCAGTAGCGAGAGCCTGCCTGATGACCACAGCCAGAAGAGAATTGTAAGCAAGGGCGGATTTGGCGCCATTAGAGTGCAGAGGGAATTCGATATGGAGGTTGAGAAGAAACCAGGCGACAACGTGGTGTGAGCGACACGATGCGGTGGTAATATTGACGAGTGTACGAGGGACAAAGGAAACATGGATGTAATCAATTGTATTCGAAAACGCGCTCGAGATGCTCGACGATGCTGACTGGTCAGCCACAAAATATTTTTCTCCGTCCATTGTTGGTTTCGATTGTTTAATGACAATGCTTGCCTCTTCACCGTACCGCAATCAACTCAAGCAGCATCATTGCCGAACTTCAATCAACCTATTCTATCGGATGCTGGGCCCTGCTCCCAAAAGGATTGCTATGCCCCTGTTCTCCCGCTCTTCAGTTCAAGAGGTGTTTGTGGCGAACCAGACTATTTCTCTCTGGTGCTGGAGCTGCACCATGCGAACCCCTTTTGGTGCACGAAGCGGAGTTCATTAATTAACGGCAGCTAGCGTCCCGCAATGTCCATGACCGCCAAAGCGGCCCGTTAGCTTCGCCTACGGTAGTACACAGCCGGGTTCAGCGTATGCACATGGTTCTTATGGAGTAAGGTTGAAATGTGAAGTAACTGGAGGTGTGATCGTGGGCCAGCCAAACAAGCTCAATCGTGGTTACAATTGTAATTCGAAATTCGAATGTATTGACGACAGATCATATCTCGAACTTTTATCAATGAGTTTTCCACGTCAGTCACCAAAGACTTCATTTGCGTCATCTTACCCTTAAGGACAAAGTCACTTCGTTTAACCCAATACTGTTCTCACGCCATGCTCGTGGCCGTAAACATTGTCACATGAATGCTGGATTATGTCCATACGCCCCATTTGCGGACTAATACTGCTCTCAACCACGCACAACATGGCGACTTTCGATTCGCATCTTGCAGGCAGGGGTTGAAGCTCGAGTGCACGTTTGGGGAAAACCACCTCTTCACTCCAATGCCGTCATAATCTGACGAACGATGTCTGTTAGCAGCCCGAAGTACCCTTGTCACGAAATGGGCAGTAATTGCATCCTGAATCCAATCTGGCAGTGCTTTCTTCCGGTCGGCTATTTCCATCCCCGACTCCGCTTATCTCCATCTCCGGCGGGCAATTCGGCCCCGCATTCCTCCCAAGTGTAAGCGGCGCCTTTCCTTAACATCATGAACGATTGAGATGGCTTGGAAAGCTCGACTATTGGATAGAGTTTGCAACTAATCGTGCACTGTGATTGGAAGCTTCCCCGCCTACTCGGGCATCTTCTAGTGAAACGGATATCTCCTTGACCTTCTCGGTAGCCGAGATGCGCCGAGCTGCTGCCCAAAAAGTAAGATTTGTTGTTCTGGTCCAATTGAAGAAGTTGACTTGCGCTACGAAAACGAAAGTCCCTGGAAGTCTCATATACTCAAGCAACGGGTTTCGAATTCCGAGCTCATGATTATGTCCGACGCCATGGCCGCGGGTCGCTCGCAATCACACGTGCGCCAGAGAACCTTGGATTTCTTATAAAGGATGAAGCCAAAGACGGAGAACATACTGATAACCCATCGAAAAACAATCTTGATTCGAACAACTGAGACCAAAAAATTTGACTATTCTCATACAATGTCCACCTCGGAGAAAGACACCGTCGCAGCCGCCGTCGCAGTCGAGGGCATCGCCCGCAACAACCTCCTCTCGCCAAACCCGAAATTAGACAATGCTATTGCGAACTCTCAGAAGAACAATTTGCCGGAAATCGCAGTCTCTCCTCTGCAAGGCCAGTTTCTCGCCATCCAATGCCAACTGATCGGCGCCAAGACCGTGCTCGAGATCGGCACGCTCGGCGGGTACTCGACTATCTGGCTCGCACAGACAGGCGCAAAGGTCACCAGTATCGAGATCAACCCCAAGCACCGCGATGTCGCACTGGAGAATGTGGCAGGCCTCGACACTGAGATCATACTCGGCGCCGCTCTGGATGTTCTTTCGAAGCTGGCTGCCGAGGGTCGCAAATTTGACATGGTGTTCTGCGATGCTTCTTGGAGCGAGCAAGAGAAATACTTCGACTGGGCGGTCAAGCTGACAAGACCGAAGGGGTGCATATATGTTGACAATGTTGTTTGGAATATGCTTGACAGTGGCGCTGCGGAGACAGGTAAGGACTCGCTCTTGTCTCATGTGGGCAAGGACAAGAGAGTTAAGGCTACGCTGGTTCCTATGTTATCGACAGCGCACACGGCCTCTAGGGGACGAACTATCCTTGATGGTTTCCTGTTGGCGGTGGTAAATTGAAAAGTTTTTGGTCGAGATGATGACTCTGATAGCGTGGATATGACCATCTTGTATCTGGAATTTGTTTTTGATGAGACTGTATTGGCTAGGGTAGAATGATAACGGAAACACGAAAACCAGCTATGCGACTGAAAACGATGCTATTAGACGCTTCTACATACGGTGGCCATTGAATCAAAATGAAGCTCATGAAAGGGCCACTACACTCGGGTGCTTTCTAGTAGTCTGCACATCTAGTATCTATAAACCAAGTCCATTATACGCTCTCTACATAGTCTGCCTCTTTGGCTGGTGCTTGCTTCTTCTCAAAAAGCTTTTGCCCCATCTTGTCCGTCATTTGGTCTGCCTTGTCCCCCAGGAATGTCTTAATGCAACCATAAACGCCGGAAACAAACCAAAAGATGGCATTCACCAGATCAATCCAGACGGCAACCTTCATCACACCAGTCTTGCTGCCCTTGTACGAGTCTTCGCTGTCCCTCTTGAGAAATATCGCCGCAAATATGCCAAAGATCACGATCCAAGCGATGAAGAGAATCAGATCCCAGGCAAAGGCACGATACGTCTTGAATATCTTGATCCTGCTGCCGATGAAAGGAAGGGCCCCGAGTGGTGTGGCGGCAACAAACAGAACAGCTGTGACAGCTGAGGCTCCGGCAACAGTTATGGCGAGAATCCACTCGGGCGAGAAACCGTCGTCATCCTTGCTGTCTGCGTCGACACGATTTCCGTAAAAGCCGCAGGCGATGAGGGCGAAGAGGAACTGCAACCCGCGGCACACGAGGCGTGGTACGACTTCGAACGTCTTGAGCCACGTCTTTCCCATCGTTTTGCCCGTCTCAGCACCTTCGTTGAAGACGCCGCGGCCGGCTTTGCGGCCCATCTCCCCCTTGTCGGCGGCGCGGAACTCGGATGCGGCGCCAGCGAGGCCTTGAACGTTGCGGCCCAGCTCAACGACTGTCTGGCCAGCCTTGAGAGCGTTTCCGAATTTACTCATTGTCGCGTGGTAACAGAACAAAGTAACGAGTGTTTCCAAGCTGCCACGGGGAAAGTGGTAAAGCGATGAGGTTAAATGCTTTACGAGACCGGCCAGCGATGTGAGATGTTTCAAACGTTGATGTGATAATAAAACAATGCAGTTATGCGAGACCGGCTGGCAATGCGAACGAGGGAAAAAAAATACTCCAAGAAAACACAGGCGTCAAGTGATGGGGAAGAGAGAGAAAGAAAGCACAGAGTGATGAGGTATGATTACGGTATGGCTCACTCGCTTCTTTATAAAGTCTAGCAGACAAACAATCATTCACCGTGACAGACACAATAATGGATGAATCACGCCAAGTTGTATGCACACAAAGAGTATCGGCAAGTCTTTGCGCGTTGGTGCTGGCACCGGCGCAATGACTGAACGACGACGACCAATCATTCCAGAATTGGTTGTCTGTCGAACCCCTGAATGTGAACAGACATTGGGGGCAGCG
Source organism: Colletotrichum tofieldiae (assembly GCA_022836555.1). Taxonomy (NCBI): domain Eukaryota; kingdom Fungi; phylum Ascomycota; class Sordariomycetes; order Glomerellales; family Glomerellaceae; genus Colletotrichum; species Colletotrichum tofieldiae. Next base: position 4,150,330 of record BQXV01000007.1, read on the forward strand.
GGGCTCAGACGTCTGAACTGCTGTCAGTTAACCCCCAATCATTTTTCACTGCCGCCCTGAACGGGGCGCTTATCGAAACCTGACGCTTCAATACGCGCCGACAAAAACATTTATGTTGAACGAGAGGACCTATAGGACCCTGGCATATTTGGCGAATCTTCCGACTGATTGTCAGCCGAGCGGAGAATTTGTCAATGGAAGAGGGCCCGGTCGACGCGCTTGGTTGACTATGGATGCATGTGCCCAAGTGTGTTGCAACAAAGGTCATGGATCTCTGGCCACTTTTCCAAAGGGACGTTGGCAACATACTTGTCTGATCAACCTTGCACGAGCGATCATATTTCTTCCTTACTTCGGATTTTGGCAGTTCTGGTTACACCCTAACATGATATTTCGCAGCTGTCATCAACAGTTAGTCAGGGTTGGAGAGGTACCTAACAGCCAGCCATTTTGAGTTCGTCCAACGGCTCTGCACCGTTTGCACAGGGCAGGCTTGAGTGTAGGAAACCCCTATGGGGTTACAGGCCAACAGCCCGGACCAGCGAATAGGCCAGCCCTATGGCGGCGATCTCGCCTAACAGCTTACAGCCCCCACCCCTCATCGATCGGGATGTCAGAGAGGTCATCAGCAGAATCCTTGAAACATCAGTCAAAAGGCACTCCAATGATTCAACACCGAATGGTCCGCTGTATTAAAACGCTTGGCGGCCTTATTTAAATATAGCCAGGGAGTTGTTGTCAAGCAGAGCGAGACTGAACCACGCGTTGTCGGGACCAGTACGAAGAACGGGGTCTCTGCGGAGTTGTGCTGGACAGGCGAGCTGCTCTACATGGTGTCAACTGAGATTGCAACGGCGATGGGTCGTTTCGCATCGTGGACGGAAACCCGTGCCGCAGCTCGACATCTGGATGCGGAGATGACGACTTCGACAATGAGCCATTGAGCTTTAGCTGTGGAGATACTTGATAATAGAGTCAGGATCGACGTTTGCCACCACAGTGACGTTTACTGAGCAAACGGGCAACGATTACACTATTTGGGCCAAGTAATCCCCAGCTAGTGTGAGGAGAGATTACTGGATTGAGATGTTTCGTGAATACACCAATGCCGTTGCTCCTTGTAGCCATACAATGCAAGTTCTGTTCGCAGCGATGCGCCACGCCCATGCGGTTTCACGTGGCCGTGATCTTTTAGCCAATTTCTACTTCAGACACTGGACGAGACTGCTTCACAGTGATCGACGTCAGCCTCGGTACACATGAAACAAGGACCTGAGCGATGTTGAACCTTCAATGGTTGTCATTGCCGACTATTCCGTGACGGCTTCTCATACCATCCTACTAGGAGCATGGGTATATGGCAATGTTGAACATTCTGTGCAGGACGTACATGTACAGTCATAACCACCTTATTATTCTTGTTGACGTGCTTTCCAAACTGCCCCCTCATCACTCCGCATCATCCCTAATTCAACGTTTCGTGATCACCCTATGAGGCGCTCATCAACACTCCAACCGCAATGTCTACCAAGTCAACTAGTCTGTCGGCAGAAGAACTCCAACAACACCCTGCCTTCAGCACGACCCGGTGGGATTTGAAGCCAACTTCCTCGGGCTACGTTAATGTCGCCGAGTCTCGTCCTGGTGGACCGTTCCCCATGTGGTACGAAGTCCACGGAAATGGCCCCAAAAAGATTGTTTGGATTATGGGCCTCGGCGCTAGTCGGAACCTCTGGAAACGCCAAACCCGCTATTTTGGACACCAGCATGCCGAACAATACAGTTCCTTAGTCTTCGATAACCGCGGCGTCAGCAAGTCAGCTAAGCCCAACTGTAGATACACTACTTCGGAAATGGCCAAAGACCTGGTTGAGCTTCTCAGACAGATCGGCTGGCTCGACACCGACTCTCAATACTATCCCCGGGATCTGAACATCGCAGGCATTAGCTTGGGCGGCATGATTGCGCAAGAGCTTGCCCTTCTCATACCTCAGCGCATTCAGTCGTTGATACTCATATCTACTGCACCTCGCCTAATTCGGACGGTTCATACACTGGAGCACATGAAACAACGGGTTACGATGTTTTTCCCATCTGGAGTTGACGCCGAGCTCAATAACAAAGCACACAGAATTTTCACGGAAAAGTTTCTCGACTCGCCTGACACCGGGTCTCTGGATCCTCAAAAGACGTTCCCCACCAACCTTGATCGATTCGTGGCGGAGGAGCTAATCGAGCGTATGGAGGATACCGACTTTTCCCGTCGAAAAGGCGTCATCTTGCAAGCTATTGCCGCTGGGTGGCACCATAAGAGCGATGCAGACCTTGCGAAGATAAGAGATAATGTCGGAGGATCTCGAGTTATGGTGATGCATGGAACATTCGACGAGACCATTACGTTTCCACACTTCGAGATGATAAAAGCTGCTTTGGGCGACGGGCCGGAATACATTGCTTGGAAGGATTGCGGCCACGTCCCACCATGGGAGAGAGAAGCAGAGTTTAATGAGGCAGTAAAGGATTTTATTAATAAGGCAGCAGCCCTTCCGGACCACTCATAGCTGATACTTTCATCTCCAATATTCCTTACCAGCGGTTTGATGGTGATTTAAGCCGTATTACGGAACACGTTGAGCAAGCGTGGCTTGTTGTAGAAAGTCATGAAGAACTTCAAGAATCGCAATTCATCCTTTGTACTATCAAGTATTACTATGCGAAGTCCCCTGCCGAATATGCACCTATGACCACATGGACTCTTACGTCGTTGATATTATCAACACCATACCCTCCAAAGTTGAGGCAAAAAAACCACCAAAAAAGAACCAACAGATACAGACTGCAATTGCGTGTCACTACTACTTGTAGTCAATCTCGCCAACTGCTGAAGGCTCTGTGTCTATCTCAAACGGCACATTCTGAGTCCGCTTTATCGTGCCGTGGCTCATTGTGGCAAATCTGCTGCATGAGGTTTAAGAGGTCTTTCATAAACCAAATTTGGATCATGGTGCCAAAAAAAATAAGTTTTATAGCTGCTGCATACACGTACTCGATTAGATTATGTTCTGAGCTTCCCTAGTTTGCTATGCGAAGGCTTCCTTCTAGTGATTCCCAAGATAGACCGCAATGCGCAAACCACCTTGGTAAGGAACTGTAGTCGTCTTGAACCCGTTTCTAGCATTGTCCAGGTGTTCTGTTAACTCCTTGTAGCCTGTCTGACTGGCAATGATGTTGTCCACAACGATCAATGCACCTTTTCTAAGCCGCGGCTTCACCACAGCCAACGTGGGCATAGCAAGAGCCGACCAGACTGCGAACAATTAAGCTATTAGTAACTTGAACGAAAAAAGTCATTGGATCCAAGGGAGTCTGCAATACTTACTGTCTAGCAGCAGGAAGTCGATTTGCTCGGGTAAGCCGGTTTTCAGTGTCTCTCGCAAATCGCCTTCTCTGAGTTCAATATGCTGATTAACCTCAGCACCAGCTCTCCTCCAGTGTTCTCGAGCCTTTTTGGCTTTGGTTGGCTCATTTTCCGTGGCTATCACTTTGCCACCGGAACCTTTGGCTGCAGCATTTTGTGCTACAGCGAGGGCGAGCCAGATGGTGCTGACGCCGAAGGACGTTCCGGCCTCAACAACATATGTCGCTCCTGTGGCCCGAAGAAGCAGATACACCAAGGCGCATTTGTCCGGCTCCAATGCCACGAATCTCTCCAACGCAACTGAAGAAGGCTGGCTATCGGTGCTCACATATGGTGGCTCGGTTAGAGCTTGGGTGTGGAGGTCCTTGAGCACAGCAAGAGTCTCGGGGCCTGCTTCCAAGGTGGCAAGATGCTTGTCAAGATCTTCAAGGCCGCCCATGGTGTGTAGTTATCACAGAGGATCACTGCTATAAGGATGTCTAAGGTGAGTTCTCGGTGAGTTCTCGAAGTAGCTGGTGTTGAGCGATGGTGGGAAGCTAGTTGCTGCTGTTATGGTGAATATATTTGATAGAAGCAGGCAATGAGTCAGGGTCAACCCATCTGCTCCAAAGCATTCAGCCGGAATGATGAGTATATGCTTGGTTGTGTCACCCCATTCAGTGCGGCAAGGTAAAATCCATACCATTCTGTTATGTGAGAGATGGCTAAGAGCGGGGTTGCTTGAGCAGATGCTGTCGCCGGCTATCGTTGACCGGCCAAAAGGGTCGTGTGGACTTATCCAATCAGCATCTCCTTTGTCTTTCATTGGCCAGGGGAAAGACGGAATAACGGATTTGTTGTCGACTTTGGATGGCCAATAGCTGATCGGGAGACAGCTGCGCCAGGCCGAATCAAAGGCTTGCTGACTTGCAACATGTCTTACCCACCAAAGTGAGTTATGAACGCCTCGAAAATCCAGGAATTGTTGCAGCTTCAATTGAAAATTGGTCTAGACCCGGCCATGGACTCGTTCTGGACAACCTACTTGAAGATTCCCAAAGAAATTCAGCTCTTCGCCCCCGCCGCAAGCCACGTTGCTAAAGGCGAGCTAAAATCCGCCTCGAGCCCAACGCTGAGGGGATGAACGTTGGCCAAGAAACGCTTAGCCCCATACGCCATGGCCCTTTTGCAACAACTTTTACAAACTTGAGTTCGGCTTCTACCGTTAGGACACCTGAGTCAAGCGCCAGAGTGACATTAACTACTGCCTGTAGGGGAACGGCCGTTGTTGTATCTGTGAGAAACAGAGGATTCACAAGACTTGTAGCAGCCCGAAAGGTGCCCGACCTACAACAGCACCAGCGAGACCCTCAAATCGCCTATAGAAAGCCTCCACTTGGCCATAGTTCTATCCCATGATGTGTATAAAACACTGTAGTAGGGATTGATGTGATGACAGCAATCACAATCTCAGACACATGATTGATTCCTGGACTAAGTACCTAACTGTGTGTAATTGCTACCAAACGACAAAACAGTCTCTTGGCTGTTATCACCATTACAAAGACTGGGCATCACAATACGTATTCAGTAGTGGGTTTAGTGATGATGGATACCTCCAAGGTGCCACTTCGGCTACTATTGGGCTTCGAATGGCACAATCGATGCATTCAATATTGAGTTCTGAACTCTGTAACGAAATTCCTCACACCCTCCACGTACTACCGAGTGTCCACCACAAAGTTCACATACGCTCTCTCTTGTGGAATGGGGGTCCAAGACGGGAAACGGATTTGCAAGGGTGATGAAATGCACCTGGGTGGAGTCTGGCGTGGCTTCAAAAGCATGCAATCGAAACCCAGCCGGTAAGACGCTCAAATCACACCTTGTGCAACACCAATATCAGCCCCAGCCACGGATGACAGGCGTTTATGATAGTTGAGCGAATCACGCAAGGGATGGTTAGATATACTCTCAACATTCCGGCAGTCAAAGTGCATCGAATTCATGCCTCAGCTGAAAGGTGTCGCTGATATTTGGAATCATTCAAGTCTGAAAATACATTATGTTTTAAACAGTTCACCACAGTTTGTGGATGAACATGTAATCGTTTGGTCACAGATGACGATATCGCTTGGCTGACACGAGAACACCACCCCGAATGACCGCCACAGGTTGGGCTATTTTGATGTTATTTGCTTTTTATCGTACTGGGATGGATGAATGAACCAATAATCCAAGACATGACAACCTATCCGAGAATGACGGGATGCCTTCCGGACAGCTGAGGGGCGGAGAGACATACCAAGACCGCAGGCCTGGAAATGAAGGAGCCCGATGAACAGCGGCCCGATTACAACACCGTGCTCTGGAGAGAGAAAAGAGAAAACTTCTTGGCACCTGGCTCAGCTATAAGAACCTCAACATGGATGGATCTGGTTTCTATATTGGAACTCATTCCCGAACCTTGAAGTACACACAACACTGCAGACGTCTGGACGACGTTACTTATTTTCTTGACGCCTTTTCAATCTCAACTAAGTACGGTTGGTCTGAACCTCCATTGACATTTATGCTTTTTCACACGTGTGTGTGTTTGTGTATTCTGTATCCCATATTGTTTACCAAAAAGCATTTCTTAACCCCAACTTCGTTGACCACACAGTGACTAATCCTTTCTGCAGCAATATGGTAACCTCAGGCGCCCAGTCCGCGGTTGCTTTGTACCTTTCACAACAGCATATCGTCAATTTGGGAATGCCAATCGAATACGACAGTCACCCTGGCTGCAGCTTTGGCAAAACTTGCGCCCTAGGCCAAGGAACATCTTGCCCCATGGCGATGCTACTCGCAACCTACCAGGAGAGTGGTCTTTGGGATGCCAGTGATCCCAAACATCGCGCTTGCTACTTTGGTCAGCCTTGTTTGGTGACCGGAGACAAGTTATGCGCTCGCATCCTGTACCTCGCCAAGCACAGTCACGTTTATGGCTCTTGCTCTGCCTTTAGCGGATCAGAGCATGAGTATTGTCCTCCGATCTCGGATCTCGAGCGGCGTTGGCTATTTCCGAACTGCTCGGCATGTGGTGTCTTAACCGAAGCAAGAGGCCTTGTTCTTATCCACCGACGGATGCTGGACGAGTGTGCCGTGAATGAAAAGTTCACCGACACTGACGTCAATTGCATCAAGAAAAGTCTGGCTGGGTACATGCGGGCCTACGAAATCAGAAGGAGTATGCATCTTCAGGAGCTACGCGAACAGGGACAAGCAGCGTATGAGCTGGAGATGAGATACGCTAGGGGCGACAATGCCACTCAGTCGACTTTGGGACAAAAGGCTGGACGCGACGGATGGTGGAGGAAGACTGCGGTACGTGTCATCAAAACTATAGTCCGTGTCTTCTCCATTTGATGCTGTCCAGTGTTGCTAGACTAGATTCAGGTGCTTCGATATTATACTAGTTATTTGCTCAAGTCGAAAATGGCCCAAAAGCACCCACAGGTTTCATTTTCTGTGCGGGCTGCAGCGTAAGATGAATATATCAAGCAATACTGGAACAATCATCGATATTATGCCAGCAAATTTGTGTTTCATATCGATGTGCAGTAAATGATAGCACTATATGTTCCATTGTGCCCTGTGAGTTTCTCTTTTGAGAGATTGAGGGTTGCTTTGAATTGGTGTTGTAATGCAGCCCTCACTCATTGGCTAAATTCCTTTACCGGCATTCCTGGTCAGCGGACGAATTGATGATGACTCCGCATGTCTCAGCCAAGAATTTTTACCATCGTCATTGATTGTCGTAGGGGTGAGGCTTCAGCTTGAGGAACCAGACTGGCTGGAAGACAAAGCATGGCTCATGAATAGGGACATGGTTTCCTGTCATATCTCAATAATACTGGGGAGATTGATCTCAGAGGACATTGTCATCAACATTTGCAATGATCGCATGATGACCGTTGGCGTGTGTTAGTCGAAATACCATCATATCACTATCATGCTGTCGTTAACATACAATCACTAATTAAGCCTAATCGAGTCCAAGCCCCCTTTGGAAAAGATTACAGTAGCCAGTGATGAATCAGCGGCCGCCCCTGATGCTTCCCTCGCATAGTTGAAAATGCCAGTTTAGCGTGTCCCACGTAGTTATTTCGACCCGGCAGATCGTTCCTTTGATGGGTCAGGTCGTGCAGGTGAGACAGCCAAACGACACCGATTGCATGGGCTATTTCGATAAACCTCGGGGAATAAGCCTCATTTGTGACACCTGCAACCTGGAATAGGCCTGGCAGCTTGGAATTTGGAAGGTTGGGCCCCTTGTTTACAACGTAATTATTATTTCTGTTAGCTGTTCGGACTGCGAGTGGAGCGAGTGCTGTTACGATGCTGTGGAGTGTTGTTTTGGTGAAATGGGGAGGGGCCGTGGTTGGGACAAGAAAAATGCGGTATCAAGGCAAAAAAGGAGAAAAGGTGCAAAAAGTGCGAGAGGAAGCAAAGATTTAGAAAAAGGACAACCCATTCGACAGCACGACCCCTAAAAAACAAGGTGGTTTTGACACTTTCCTACCTTGGGATCTTCCGTAAGTAGCAGGGTATGCAGCGTGCTTCTGTTGGCTCGCATCCTCCCAAGTCTTCACGGATCCTCCCGAAGTATGGAGAAGGCTGGGGGGAGGGGCTGGTGGACCAATATCGTTGTAGGCAGCACAGCAACTGTGAGCTTGACAGGGGCAACGAATATACCCATGTGCTGGAGCCTGGAGAAGGCAAAAGGCTCTGTTGGTCTGTTGGTTGATACATGAAGTGAAAATACACCACCTCACGCCATTACAGCTGTGTCGCTGCAAGGGTATCTCCGAGCAGAGATTTTTAGATGCGGCCAGACGAACGCTCCCTCCAAACTGTGATTTTACTCCACTCTCAACCCTTCAACCAGTGCACATCTTCTGCCGGTTGTTGCCTAATTTGTGGCCGGGCGTGATACGAGAAGGAGACGGAGATTGCTTAACATCTTATCCGGTATAGCAAAACAAAAAGAACATGTGTTGATGTTAGTTACCGCGAGTGCCACCGCATTATGGTACGAATGACATGACTTCAGACACCCTTACTGGCTTTACTCCTGCTGGATTGGCTTTCCAACCGTCTGGCCGATTTGAAGTAGGCATGGAAAAAACACGAGAGACATCGTTGATGGCATGAAGCCTGGACAACTGGGTGTTGCAGCTAAGGGCAGCAAAGCGATATTCTAAATTTGGTGGAGGGCTGACGGCCAAGCATGTAATCAGCTGTGGTGTCGCCCTTTCTCGGGCCGACATGCTCAAGTGCTACCTTTTGCAAATGAGGTGCTGTGCCGCCCTCAGCAGACGACGAACATTGGTAACGGATCTTTGGGGCCGCCCTCCACATCAAATATCAGGGGGGCGTGGTCTGGGACTTTTGTCTGGCGCCCAACTGTGAACATGACTCCGATCAATTGCTGCAAAACTCCATCGCTACGGGGGCACCCCACATTATAAGTTGACTATTGCCTGAGTGTTCTGTTGGTTGCTGTTCGTACTAGATGTGTCATGTATTCGTTGGTTAGTCAAGCTGCAAAGTGCAGCCGGAGGAGGGGACCGATCCGGATAAGCTTCTACCGGCTCGCTTCCGCCGGATGTGTATTGGGCCCAGAACATCAACCGTTTAATCCTTGTATAACGTTTAGCAAGACCCTCTCTCTTGTATATGCTTATCTTGGCGGTGTTTCCCCTGAGTGACGAACCAGATCACAGCATGCAAGGGTCGTTTGCCAAAACGCAAACCCGCTGTTTCATGTTCATTCTCCGCAGGAATTGACACCTTGTTCCAACGGTCACTGTCAGTCTTGACCTCAGACTCAACAGGGCTCACAAGTCAGATGCAGTCCTGGCAAGACTCAAGACGACTAGCGCAGCTCATTTGACCAAGACAGGTGTGCCTTCGGGCCTCTCTTCCATCCGCTAACCGAGGCCCGACTCTGTCTGTTCAGACTGGCCTCGTTCTATTGAGACTTTGGGAAAAGCGAATGCTGGTTTTGATTCTCATAGTTTCAAGGGTCCAGTGGTCTAGGGGCCCAGGCCATCATGGCCGAAAGAACTTTGAAATGAGAGGAAGCGGGCCAGGTCGACGGGCCCAGAAGCGTTGATTGAGATGATAAATAAGTAGGCATCATGTAGATTGTTTTCTCCGTGCCTGGAGCTGGAGCATATGCATGTTATTCGTTGGTTATTTCCTCACAGCAGGTTTCATAGACTCACAATGAAACTATTGATTCTTTTTCTAACAGTCTTGTCGTGGACATCCCAAGTCCTGGGAAGGGCTGTGTTTGCCCACTTCATGGTAAGCCGGCCGTGATTATTCTGGCTGGAGAAAATACTCTGCGGCAGTGTATCGCTAACATATTGTTCCCTCATAGGTTGGAAATACTGAGCACTGTTCAGCATCTGACTGGATTGATGACATCAAACTGGCTCAAGAAGCCCATACCGATGCCTTCGCCCTTAACATGGCCAAGGGGGAGCCGATGAACGCCAAAGCCATCGCGGATGCCTTCTCAAACTCCGAGGTATTGGGTTTCAAGCTCTTCTTCTCCTTTGACTACGCCGGCCCTGGCCCCTTCTCCAAGCACGAGGTACTCTCATGAATCTACCAGTGCGCCCCCAGCAGTGCCTACTTCCGGCATCAGGGAAAGCCCTTTGTCTCGACTTTCGAAGACCCTGATCAGGCTGAAGATTGGCACGACATCAAGGTAGGCATAGACCTGTCGCCGCAAGGATAAATAGCAGGTGGGCGAAAAAAGGAATACTCGTCATCCAAGCCGTGCATCCCGTGAAGCTGTTCGTACAACCCCCCCACGCAACAAGCGCTGCAGTACACCCACCCAACATACCTGCGATCGCTACCATCAATAATGGGATAGCCGCGTTCGTACTCATCCTCTTCGTCGTCATCCTCCTCGTCGTCATCTTCCTCGTCTTCATCCTCTTCATCGTCATCCTGCTCTTCGTCACCTTGCTCTTTGCGATCCTCTTCCTTTTTTTTCATCAAAGCCTTGTAGATGTCAAATTGATCCTCGGTACCATTCGGTGTCCAGGTTCGATCAATGATGGCAAAAACCATCGGCGGTAGTTGCGATAAGAACAACGCTGTGCCGTCGTTTGCTTCCTGGAACTGGGTGACGGTGTTGAGGCACTGCTTGTCGACGTATAGACAGTATCGGAAGCGGGGCAGCTCGATGGGGGACGTGTTTGTGTAGGCCTTGGCTGGGAACGTAGGGATGTTCTGCCCCGACAGCCATTGATTAAAGTGTTTCCTCACTTCAAACCGGGAGGCGTTGTCAAGGGTGGCGCGGTCCTCGATAACGACCCAATCGAGGTATTGCTCCAGCAGCTCGGCGCGTCGTTCCTCAACGAGTTCATCATGACAGAAGCTCTTGAGCTGCGCAAGGTAGCGGTTCCAGAGTTCATCGTCGTCATATGTGCAGCGGTAGATGACGAAGCCCCATTTGTGGACGCCGGTGCTGAGCATGTTGAGGCAGGTGCGTTTGTAAGCGTCTCGGTCGTAGTCGGCGTCGTCCGCCATGGCGCCTGCACTCAGCGGGTTGTACCTACGCAAGCGTCTGGTACCATACGAGTCTGATGTCAGGCCCAACAGCAAACAGAAGGCTTGCCCTGCCAAGGGTGGTGCAAAGGACCCTGTTAAGTGTGAGGACATCAGTGGCTTCGACGTCTTCTACGAAGGAATCGAGGATTCGTGGGGTGGTTCGGGTTTGGCCAGACGCGGCATTAATGCTGAAAATGGAGGCAACCTGACTTCAGACTCCCACTTATTCGAGCGAGAGTTGGTGAAGAGGGGCGCGAAGGATCTGAATATCTGCAAAGGTGTTAGGAAGTATAATGTCAGATGGCTTCCATGGTCCAGCTTAGATCGTGGGTCAATGTTCATCTTTGACAATGCAGACTGGAGTGACTGCACGAACCGTAAGTCATCTCAACCTTTGCTCTTACAAGAATGTATCTCAGCGATCTTTCACGATTGTTCAGGTGCTAAGAACCATGGCTTCAATGGAATCCTGGTGCTGATGCAAAATGATTTGATAGTAAAATGCGGATTTCGCAACGAGGAGAACAGGTTCTCAAAAATAGGAAGGGAAACAACGAGCAATACGTCATTCAGCACGTCCTCGAGAGCCAAGCATTCCAACGATGGTTGAGCGTCGAAGGTGACGATAGTCGCGGCGTAAGAGACCTCTGCAGGGCTTTGAAAGACGGCGGCTGGATGGGCTATACATCGAACCCGGAGGGTTCCTCGCTCCTGAGAGTTCACCCTCTGGATTAAGTCGTTCAGCAGGCCTACCTCTCTTCCACATACCACCCAGATGAATTCATATCCGTCATCGAGTCACTGTGAACTGGCAGAAGGAAAGGGCGTTTCACTACAGCGGCTTGCTTCAAGAGAAGTTGTACTTGGAGGATGAGGGCTCCTGGACGGAGGGAGAGAAGCTGAATACGAACCTGTGGATGTTGAAGTTCACTGTCATTGTCTACGCATACCTGGTTCATTCCGAGATTCGAGAGATGTACGTGCAGCAAGTGAATCGCGTGGGTGATAAGCTGATTAGATGGAAGACCACACGGTGAGAAACAACGGCTGGACGCCAAATGCGTCGAGAAGACTGTATCGTCGAACTTGGTGCGCCACGAAAACCGAGGGATGTTACCGGCCTCTTTCTCCCATTCGTGCTCCGGCATGAAGTCTGACGTATCCGAGTCCTCCGAGTCGAAGGCGGCTTCTGAGGCCTCCGAGTCCGTGTCGGGCAGGTCTTCGTCCAAATCGCCCTCATCCTCGTCGCCTGTGCTGAGCCATCTTCCATCTGGCGTGACCCCACTGCCCTCCATCTTGACAGACTTCAGCGCCGGCCCGAAGGTTCTCACTTCGCCGAAGGCTTTCGGGGCGAGGATCCAGGATCCATTTAAGTTGATTTTGGTGATTGCCGGTAGCTGTAGGATCCGGCCGACAGCCAAGCTCAGGTCATCCTCCTCGTTCTTCTCGCAGAAGTTTCCGGGATCGAAGCTCTCATTCAGGGGGTGTGAATCTTCTAGGTATATACCCAGGGTATTGAGATGGTTGAATGGGCCGTTCTGGAGGGCGTCGGCAAGCGCGGACCGAATCTCTTTTCTGAAGGGCATCAGGCGGCGCGAGGGCATCATGCATGCGCATTTCACCTCCTTCAGGTTGGGTAAAGCACTAGCCAGAACTGAAATGGCGTGGGGATGTAATCGCCGACCGGAGACGCTCAGCTCCCTTTCCAGGTCAATGCTAGAAATGCCGCGTACGAAAGGTATTCCTGCAGCGGGGAGCAAGCTGTGGTCAAAGTCGACGTACTTGAAGTGATTCCGCACCTCCCAGATCGGATCGCCTGCGTGTTTATTCCGAATACGGGCGATAGAATCCCTGTCAGAGTCTGTCGGCGACGCGACTGACAGAACCAATTTAATGTTCGCCGCCTCCAAATTGGTCAGTCTCTCGAATAGGGCCAAGATGGCTTTCGTGAACACGGCATTATTGGCAGCGGCCTCACTTTTGCTCTGAAGCTTCTTCATGCGCTTTGCGCTAACGGGTGGCAAGACCCCTTCAAACCGGAGGTTTATGAGGCACTCGCGGCGACCGATGTGCTGAGCAGAAAAGTTCTCGTCGAATTGCCACAAATCGTTGGGCTCGCTATTGATCTTGATCAACCCAAAGGAGCTATCGCCTGCAGTGCTTGACTGTTCGGCCATGCTGGTTCCAGCTAAATCGTTCGATGACGTGGTGCGCGAGAAGCCGTGGACTGATTACCAAGGTTGAAACCGCCGACGTGAAGATTGATCTAAGTCCAATGCAGCAGAGAGTGTGCAAGAGAACCAAATGAGATGACCGAGACCCCCCAAGAAGGGCTCACAGCGCACAGATGGGACAAAGCTAAGCGACGCCTTATTTTATTCTGCATCGCCAAGGAACAGGGATGCAGAATTTACTGCGGGAAGCTCAGTTGTCAGCGTGCCACTGTTGAAGTGGGCAATGCGGCAGCCTAACTCAGATGAAAGTAGGGCAGTCTGGAAGAATGACGAATACACTTCTTGGACAGATTTCGCCAGGCATTTTGCCAAAGGCAAAATGACACTAGATAGATGAGAGGATTTTCCTAGATGCACATGACATTAAACAATAGGGATACCCTATCAATTGATGTGCTTCAACAGCTTGTGGCTAGGAATCCTAAGAGAAGCTATGTCGGCTTTGTGACGATTTCTGAATCTTAAGGGAGCGGTCATTACTGTTTTGACGTTGGCATCGATGTTTTATTGAGAGGCATGTATTGCGAAGAAGCACTGCTAAGACGGCAGAAGAAGGCTGTGTGATAAAACCACGCCAGCTCTCCCCATTTAAATTCTCTTGTCTGTATATGAGATTTATACGTAATTTCTAGGAGACTGCATTTTTTTGACCTCTCTTATGTTGAACATGATACTATATCGGAAACATAAAATGTCTTCACTAAACCCAATCCCGTGACACAGTTGACTACCTCGGACAGCAGAACAAAGTCACCCTCAAGTATGTGACTCTGCTTTGCTTGAATTTGTAGTGAAAAGTCCTCCTTCCGTGGGGGTTTTAGCTGAGTCAGCAGTCCCTGAGTGACTGTGTTGCAGTTGCTCACACGATACAGTAGGTGACTGGCTGTTACCGGGTGGTGGAAATCTGTTGCTTAAGATTTTATGCCACATACCCTTGGTAGTATCTTGAACTATTCTGAGAGCATTGGGGACCCTTTTGATCAACGGTAGCAGTGCGGGAAGATTGCCACACGTGATGATCGCGTTTACCTCTATGCCGGACCACAGAGCAGCGTCGAAACTGTCCCCTAAACGAAACGATTTAGCCTGAAGCCAATCACCTTCCGCCTGCACAAACTCACAAGTAGGGTCGTAACTGCGAGAATACGTGACTAAGTATCTGAGTCGGATTATGCTTGCAATGGTTGCGCTGTGGTCTGATGTTAGCTCAGATGTCTCCAGAAACTCTTAGGGTATCCACCCAAGCCACTTACAAAGACCCTAAACCGAATATTAAAGATAAGGCCAGCTTCTTCTCTGGCTTTAGCTGCAACTTCATGAGCTCTGGAACTGGCATGATTATAAGAACGATATCCTCCAGAATGACCCCAGCCGCTCCCGTGTACCCAATCATTAGCACGTTTAGACAGCGGCTATCGATTGATCGATCCCATATCCCACGAATTGGCACGCACTGAAACACGATAAGAAAAAGGTGCAAAAGGCCATGTATCATCATGACCATGAAGAAAAGATAAGTAACCAGGCGGAACTTTCGGTCTATGAATATTCGAAGGTAAAAAGCACAGATGGAGGATTTAGCGCTGATACTGAGCGACATGGTCAGCAAACATGCCCAGGTTGGGTTCAGCAGGAAGGACGTACAGCATGAGAACGTAAAGGATCTGTGTAACATATAAAACCTGAACCACCTTATCAGTAACCAAAGTTTCATATAAAAATAACGGAGGCCCTTCAGACCTGCACAATTGGTTTTGCGTTGCTAGGGTCGATATCCCAATAGTGACGTTGGAGACCCATCTTAGAAGCTGATAGAAGGTCTAAATTAACCATGATTCCGATACGAGAGATTGTCTCAGAAAGCCCTACCAATATTGTCAATTATGTAAGCCACTGTGACCAAACACTGTCCATTGTTAGAGTCCTTGCAACAGATCGAAAGCGAAGAAGACCTGCCGCAGATATTATCGCACTCCAATCGTCCCACCACAGGGTTTTGGCAATCGAGAGCCTCGATATGCACCTCAATACGACGCTAAATACGGAGATAACAGGTAACACGATATAGATGACTTGGATCTGGTTTCGTCGGTCTGGAACCGGGTACGAGTAGCATAGGTCTTGCGATGTCCGGGCTATAGCTAAAGCGTGAATATTGGCGTCAGTTAGTAATTCCTGAGGGTGTTCTTTCAATTGGGAAAGACCATTTTTCACGTACTCATTTGGTCTTCATACGCACAGGATGCCTGGGCGCATTGTGACATCTGAGCTCGGAGGGTGGTGTTGGTGCACACGCAGCCCGCCAACCCAGCGAGAGAGCAGCCACCGTCATAGAATCCCTCAACGAGGCATGAAACCTAGAAAGTAGTACGACAAGTTTCAGTCAGCAAACAAAATTACGACACGGCAGCCAGTGCGCCGCAAGCGGTGGGAAGGTAGCAGAAACGTGCGGCTGCTCAAGGCTAGAAAGCTCGCCCAAGCGAAGATGCACGCAATAATCTCAGGGATAACTTACAGCGCAATTAGGAGTTTGTGAAAGTACCATTGATGGCAACGTTGGGTTTGAGTTCGGATTGGTGGCTGCCTGATTTGCCGCCGTGGCCACCAGCAGTAGCAGCGACAAGGGAGCCGACCTCGATGCCTTCATCTTTGGTCGAGTTTAGACGGAAAAGAAAAATTTCCCAATGAAACCCTCACTCTGGCGGCATCACTTGGGAAGATCAGTCTATGAGTGCACCCCGGCACTGGATGCATTTTAAGGGCTGGAAAAACGAAAGATTGGCTGCCACTAAGTGCGAAGGGCATTGAGGGCACCCTTCACCAGAAGCGGAGAGAAGTGGCATTATAGTTTCCCACTACCGCATTCATTCGATAGTTTCTTTATTGGAGACAGCGCCGCTAAGGTGACTGCCTCTCACTCTTCCCAGGGGTCTTGCTCCCCTTGGGGCCTAGGAGCTAGAAAATCTAGACTGTTGGTAGATACACTCAAGCTGATATCACAAAGCAGGTTCACCGAGCGGAAGATATTTAGGTTGAGAGTGGCTTGTTCTATCCAAGACAGTCATCTAACACGAATTTAGCTAATACTAACATAGGCCAGTTTCGTGTGGGGTGACTGGCTTCGTGCGAGATGACCGGTCTCTCGGAGCGACGTCGGTCCGGAAGGCGTTTAGTTGTGGCAAGCCACTGGGCGAAGCCTCGCGTTGCCTCGTGACACCACACTATTAGGGGATTGTTACCTAATCAATGATGCATATTTCCCTACATAAACTGGACTGTGTAGACACTTCATAACTCTAGTTAGGTAACCCTGGAGCAAGAATTGTGCGGGAAGAAACCTCCCTACATCAAATGCGATGGAGCCCACGAGATTGTCTACGCCAGCGAGTTCCTTGGAGTGAACTAAACCTGGCGAACTATGGAAAGAATGCTGCAACTGCTTTATTGACAAGACACTTAACTTGAAGAATACTGCTCAATGTGCACTAATCTGAAATATTTCATTATATGCCCACCGCTTTCTTGGTTTCCGCGGTGGATCAAGGTTTTTGGAAATCACAGCTGGTCTAAATTGATTCGGAAATTACCCTCGGTCGCTTTGTGCAAAAGAGCCTGAGTACTCTTTTCTGTTGTACATAACGGATTGCAATGCCCTCACTGTGGGCGATCTGGATCCAATAACTGTTTTCGCGAGAAGTGAAGCCTTTCATCAGAGCCAGGCAGCCGCGTGTTTATGGTGAAGCGGCTCGATAATTCTCAAACTGATGCGCTTTTGTCGCTCCTATCATGTTGGCTCACATCGACGACCGCAAATCTGCTGACTGTATCCCGGTTGGCTGGAACGCGAGAGAAATGCTAATTTCTGTTAGAATCCGGATGAATATGGATAAAGGATAACGACTACAGAGCCGGGAGGATGTAGAATCGCAACAAGAATAAGACAAGTCTGGTGCGTGGAGGACGATCGGTGGCCCCGGAAATCGACTCCCGTGTCCCGCGCACTGCCCCTTCTCCTCCCCCGGGAAACTCCTCATCATGCATGGCGAAGGTTTGGTGCTTGGAAATCTGTTGGTTGCAACTCTGCATATATTGGCCCGAGGGGCTTGTGAAGTGAGGTCAGGGCCCTGGTTGGTGCTCATCACTAGGAGCAGGAAACGGAGGAACTTTGCCGTCGATTGCCAAAGTTCTGCCTGGGTTAACATGAACCTGCAGCTTTGCGGAGACCCTAAACCCATCCGAGAGTGCTATCTGAAAAGGCTTGTTGGAACTTATGGAAGACGACAAAGGCCCAGCCGATCGCTTCGCTAAACCCACAATACCTGTTTTAGTGTACTCGAGACCCAAGGTCACTTATGCAGCTGCATCAAAAGATCATGTCGGTATATCATGTTGGGAGGCCAAGCAAGTCGTCTTTCATCACGCGAAACTCATGGTTGCGCCAATGAATGGCGTGGAAGAAGTTCAATTGAAGTCTGCGTCCACGACACTACTGCCACACATGGGGGATTGTAAAAGCCGTAGCATATACAATCTATCCAAAGATAAAACACGGTAAAGTAGTCTGGCTATTACTTCGTGTTTCCCGGTTCCAATGACTCTTGTCGTTCCAGGTCATTCGTTTTCATTTTATGCGTTGGTCGAGGTCGAATGGCGTTGGTTGATGCGATCCCCGGTCCTGTGGGCCGGTTGTAATGACTCTAGCGAGCATGGTCCATGGCAACCCTTCGCTTTCGCGCCTTGCGGAGGCATTCCTTCCACATCCTTATTGACTACCTTCTCGAGACTCCAGTGAATCGATCGTGCCACCACTGAAAACGACTCTTCTTGCTTAGTTTTGACTATGGGAGTATGAGTGGGCTGATCCGCTGCTTCTTCAGTTGCCAGATGTAGCCGGGACATCCGGCTGCTCGAGGATGCGTGATTAATGCGAAGTAAAACCCCAGGTATGGTTGGTAAGAGCCAACCGTTGGAAATGAGACGGAGTCTACATCCACACCACTGCGTACGACCGTTGTCTTCCAACCGAGATCCGGACGCCTTAGCCGAATTCATCGTCTCCGTGTTGAAACAAGGTTTAGATTCCGAAAGCAAGGGTGGCTGCATACAGCCACCAGACACAACGGATATGCTAGCGCCAATCTCCGCCGGAGTGGCAGACGCTCTGCAAGCCGAGGAGTAACCACCCCAGTGTTCTTGCCTCTCAATTAGCCCTACCGACCCATATGAAGAGGCAGAACATTGCGTGATTTTCGGCCGCGAGTGCAGACGTTCTTCAAACCCCTGTTCGGTCTGGCACAGACTTTTGCCCTTTCTTAACTCGCACACCCCCTCCCACTTGCTGGTCATCCGCCCGGTATACAGATCTTTTGATGAGAGCAGTGAATGGGATGCAGTGCCGCCTCCTTGCATTTGCAGTCTTCGTAGTTCCCTGAGAGGGCTTTTAGTGTCTTCTCCCGCTCCAGTGTGCCTGCATCTAGGTTGCATCGTAAGTTGTGTCAGCTTGAGGATGGATGAGGATGGGAGAAGTCGTTCGTGGATTTGTGTGCCGGCAGTGGCCTACCTGGAAACCGATCTAGGCTAGCTGGCGAAATTGCTTTTTCCTTCTTCCTTGAGGACCATAATTGCACATATCTATCTTGATCCCGTTGGCGCATCGACCGAATGCAATTTGTTCTATTTCTTTATTATATTTGTTTTCTTTCGTCGAGAATCCATGACTGGTCCCAATGCGTAGGCCATAGTCTGTAGTTTCAAAACCAGAAGACGTCGACACTCGTTCAACTTTCAATCCGCACGCTATGGTGGGCGTAGCCAAAGAGGCCGTTGTGGTGAGTAAGAAATGGGTTCACTTGGTTCTGTCCTTGGCAACTTCATACACGTTCCCGCTCGGCTGACATACAACACCAAAAAGCCCATCGAGGCCGTGCTGCTTGGGCTTGCATTCTCTCTAGTTTTGGCGCGGTTGTACCTTCGCCTGATTCGGCAGCGCCAGAAGCTCACCATCAGCGACTGGATTCTCATTATTTCGATGCTCGACGCCCTAGCGCTGTTCTCAACCGACACTATGGCGTATACCTTAGGCGGAATGGACGAATACGATCCCAATGCTCCAGAGGCACCGGGGGACGAGCAGATCAGGCTCATGAAAGTTGCCTTTGCTGGCAACTACTTCTATGATACTGGCATCTACTTCCCGAAGCTGGCCTTGCTTGCCTTTTACTTCAAGCTAGTCCCACCAACCATGCCTCTGTTGCGAAAGGTGCTTTACGGGACGTGTGGATTGACACTGGCGTTTGCCGTAACTACTTGCTTCCTGGACACATTCTGGTGCGGTCCTAATGTTTCTGTAAACTGGGACTTGGAGAGTACCTGCTCAACCTTCGACTCTAAAGCGGTTTTCCGCATCGATTGGGGAATGAACTTTGTGTCAGACTTGCTGAGTATGTCTTTTCGCTATAACGTTGACTTGTAATTTTGAGCTAACAACTTCGAAGTTTTTGCCATCCCTTTCCCGCTTCTCTTCGGCCTCCAACTCAGTAAAAGGTACATCGTTGGCCTTGCAGCTACGTTCTCCACAGGTATGATTACGATAGGAGCTAGTGTAGGTAGATTTGCCACTGTCGAGGCCATCAGCGCGTGGACCAACGTTTGTGAGTAACTCAAGAATCATTGCCATTTCAATAAACTGACCGAAAACCAGATGTGCTATCCATGACAGAAATGGCAGCCGCCATCATCGTGGTATCGCTTCCCGCTCTCAAGTCGCTTCTCCATCGTCGTGGGCTGGCCACTTCGAAATATGGGACTGGCCAGACAGAATCGGACGGGCTCGCTTACAAGAAACATCCAACAGCGTCCAGTCATAGCCACTTCAAACTCTCTTCGGGAAGAGACCCATATGAAGCGACGACGCGAGTGGTTGCCGAGAATGAGTCGGGCAGCGAGGTGGAACTGAACAATCTCAAACGATCGGATGTGATTTACAAATCGGCTCGCGTGAGCGTAACATATCATCGGCGAGAGGATGTTGACAAAGAGGGAGGCCCCTCGAAGCCCGCGTATTAGGTGGTTGATCCCTGCAAGAGGCAAGGGGAGGGGTGTGCATTGTGCAGAGGAATAGACCGCAGGGTTTGCGGCCCCGGCCCGGACGGCGAGCGGCCGAGGGGCCGGCCAATCATGCCCAGCCGGGTTAAATAGAAGCTCTGCTCGTCTGCGGCGCGGTTGCAGGAAAAGATTGAGCAATACCACCTTAGTAGACCACTCATTACTGATACGAAGCAGAGCGGGAAAAAATTCGCCATTCTCTGGCACAGTGCAGGAGGCGCAGGAGTGAAATAAGAAAATAAAAAAGGGTCCTGGGCTGATTTGCGCACCAACATGCCATTCCTACATCCGTGCAGATTCTGCGGCCTCGCTTCTGCAATGCTAGTCCCAACAGTCACATCAACCCGCTTGACCGGGGATCAAACTGGAGCGTTGGCTTGAGGAAATTCTGATGGAGGTCGGTTCGAATCCAGCCAATAGAGATTTCACCGTTCACAATTCCCTGCAGGCGTGCCCTGCTTCTCCTGGTGTGCGAGACAATTTTCCGTTGCGTGCATGTTTATATGATTTGAGATGTTGTCCCATTAGTTGCAGCCATTGTACCAACGCACTTTCTTTCTTCTTCATCCGCAGACCGCAGTTTCTCAGACTCCAGTCAAGATGGCGTACTTCATCGACGGAAAGGATTGCATGGTTGGTTACCCTGCTAGTGTCGGGTGGCTTCTTCCACTAACTTTCTATCTAGATATCTGAATGGATTCTGCTGGCAGTTTCGTATGTCTTTGTCGGGCTGCGGGTGTATACACGCCTCTTCCGCTTGCGTGAAAAGCTGGCATTGTCGGACTACCTTCTCATCCTGTCGGCTTTCAACGCCCTCGCCTTGATCATATGCGACACCTTGACATACCAGCTCGGTGTGATGGACAACTGGGAATCATCCGTTACGCTGTCCAAGGTAGCCCTGATTCACACATGAACTTACTTTGAAAGCGACTAATTCTGTTTTTAGATATCGTTCGCATCCAATTATTTCTATGACGTTGGAATGGGTTTCCCGAAGATGAGCATGCTGGCCTTCTACTGGGCTTACTTCCCCGCGGACACTAGCCCCACGATGCGCAAGGCGTTATGGGGTATCACTGCGTTTGTTGGCCTTTCGTACATGGCAATCCTCTGGGATGACACGTTCTTCTGCGGCAAGAACGTCTCCGTTCAGTGGTCTCAAGAGGAGGGTGCTTGCAGTGTCTTCTATGCGCCTGAACCTTTCATCCTCAACTTCACTCTCAACTTAGCGTGTTACATCTTTGGTACGAGCTCCTGTCTTCTGGGGTCTTACCAGACCACAACGACGACGCTTTCCATACTGACCATGTAATGTACAGTCTACGTGCTCCCTCTCACCCTCTTGGCTCAAGGTGTTCTGAAGCCTTCCAAAGGTCTCACAATTGCTTTTGTTCTTGGTCTGTTGACCATCTTCACTACCATCGTCCGCTTTATCACCCTCAAGGTTGGAACGGGACAGGAGAACCTTGTCTGTAAGTAAAATCGCTTTCTCTCGTTCACTGCGCTACTTCAATAATCTAATATACGCGCATTAGATCCTCTCAGCATCCTCGAAATGACACTCGCAATCACCGTCGTCGCTCTGCCTGGCCTGAAACCGCTGTTGGACCGATCATCGAAGAGCCCCTCCATTGAGACGGTCGAAGTTGAAAACCAGAACAAGAACTTCTCATAAATAAGATACAGAATCAAAGGCACACTCTTGGATGTGGATATGGATATCATTTCGGTGAATGCGCGTCACGACCTAGTCAGTTTGTGACCTTTCATGGTCAACCATATTGTCTACAACACCGTCTCCTCGAAATGATTGGTCAGTGTAAATGTATTGGTTGAAGCGAATAATGCTTTTCTTGAAGGAACAATTCAATTTAGAAAGACCATTTTCAGGCAATTCGGCATAGATCAATGATAAACACAGACTGTTCAACACCTTGCCTTCGCGATAGCTTTGGGGAAAGCTCCTGCTACTGACTGAATATGCTTAAACTCCATCGTTTCGTACCCCATTCCATGTTTTAGTTTTCGAATCCTTCATGGCCTATGGACTCTGAGAGGCGCAGCAGCGTGCTCAATTTGCTTTATGTATGTCTTCCCGAGAAAACTACACACACAAGTCATTGCCATTTATCAAAGCTGTTGATTACAGCGGATTCTTGCCCTGGAGTTATTTTGTACGTTCAAGGAATAAAGGGCACGGACAGAAGATTGACATGGTTCGATTTACAGGGTGCGTTGAGCACAAAAGACAAGCTTCATGGACTACATTCATGATCATGCGATCATTGATTATCGAGATGAATATATTTACAAGAAACAGCCCAATGGTAGAACCCCATCATATGCAGAGGGCTAATAAGCCTGACCGTCTTTGAAGTAGACCGAAAAGTGATTGATTCCTCCAAACTATCTAAGGGTTGGTTGAGCGGTGATTGAATAAGCGTTCAACAAGCCCTTAGATGTTTGGTCATTTTCAATCGTGGCTAATCAAAATCACACTACGCCAGAGGCCACACAAAGTGGTCGTGCTTCACAACAAGAACCCCATGGTCCATGGACATAATCATGTTAGCAATATAGAAATGTCGTTGTGGACAGAAATCAATGAATGAGATGGCCGTTCTGTTCAAGAAGTATGATCGAAATTGGGAAAGCCTTATTAAATCAATCCCTGAGCAGTGGACGCCAACTATGGCATCAATTCTTCCTCTCGAGATTGACTAGCGCCACAGGCAGTTTTAAAGCTGCGAAGACTAATAGAAATTGTACAAAACTCGTAGTTTTCGCTTTGGTATTTCTTACCCCCTTACTCGCATTGACAGATGGCTAGCATAGACCAATTGCCACACTGTATAAACACTGATAGTGTTTTGAGAAATAACGTGATAGTTGTCGCATGTAAAAACAGAGACGCCAACACTATCATCATTGGTGTCATCGACGGGTCGTTTCTTGCGCAAAACGAAGGCAGCACCGCCATAATTTCTTCCGATCAGGTCAGCCATGTGTCTTTGCGCATAGACAAAGATAAATTCCATGGAGCTTACACCACTGCCGACGATACGGTAATTAGCTACAGGGACAAGAATATGTAGATGAATGGAAACTTTCAAACTAATATTCTTGCGTGAAATTAGGGAGTCCATCTTGATCACGAATAAAAGGCGACTTGATGTGATTGTCTTGTATGATATTCGCCAATTAGAGCAGAAGAGGCTCAAAGAAATAAAAAGGGTGACAAACACACAGTTATCTGCAAGCACACAAAGGATGGAGCGCAAATTGTTTCTTGAGCTAGTCTTCCGCAGAAGTCGTCTTGACGAAAAACCTCTCCCAAGGATGGCCGATTTTCGATAAGGTGGAGGTTGGCGAGAATCAAAAGTAAGTCCATTACTCGGCACCTACTTAAGTTAATCCCTTCAATAACTTCAGGCTGGCGAAGTCTAGGCGTTTCAAGACTGGGCGGATAAAAAGCCCAAGTATCAGAGCATGAATATTGTAGAGACATAACTTTGAAGTTATGTTTCTCGACGACCTGGAAAATCACCAGTTGCGGCTTTGTAGCTCGTCGATGTCATACAGGCGAGCCACATCGCTGAAGGTCCAATTCTCGTCTGGTAGCCTTTACCCAGGAGACCCACGATCCTTCATTATCATCTCGCCAGCAAAACAAGTCGCAAACTCAGTCTTAATTGATGAATTCTGCAATAACAAGCTTAGACTGCCGGCTCTGACCTTCGCCTTGTCTTCATATTCTGCAGTCCAGCCATCTCGCATCGGAAAGCCTAACACATCGGCCACATCCTTTCAATGCTTCAGCAAACCCTTTCTTAGTCTGTAAATTTTTAGACAAAGTACTGCCGTAGATCTGAAAGAGCCCATGACAATCTCCCTATGCAATTCTTTCTGGACTCCAGAGCTGTACTAAGTCATGCAAAATTTCCACAATCAGTTGTGATTAAAGGGTTCAACATGGAAAATGGCGTAAGCCTGATTATCGGCTCTTCAGAGACGAAGTCCAGATGAAGAAAAGGCATGAATGGATTAGGTCTCTGCATCCACATTAGCCGGCCCGAATGAGATACTCACCTGGGCCCAATGGTTGATAAAGTCAACATCGGCTTGCAGTTGACCGCTAATCTTTCCAGATATACCCGTGCGCGAGACCACTTCTCATAGATGCCGAGGGGTGTTCTTGGCTCACCAGTTTGGGTCGAATGCCGCGTGTTGTTACAGTTTACCGGGCTCCTGTGTGGGCTGAGGATGCGCGGGTTAACGTCAGAGTCCGACGGCATCAAATTGCTGCCGGGGGCCATTTCATACTGACTCGTAATTCATCATACGTACAAGCGCGGTTTCCGTCCTCCTCATTGTCGACCAGCTCCTGGAGGAGCCACTTCTGCTTTCCAGGGTATGTCACAAGCGACCAAGGCGATACAGAGAAGGCAGTAACGCTCTAGTAGAAAAGTAGGCGTTTGCAAGAACCATACATTGCTAAGCCGGATGGCTCGCAACGTGCTTCTACCCTTCTCATGGAAAAAGCTACTTATAAAAATCACCAAAGGGGTGCTGAGATATGCCATTGAGTGAAGACAATAGCAACCTGAGTGGATAGTTAGATGTACTCATCGCACGAGAAACTCGCCCTGGCTTGTACTTTGCAATTGGCTCCTCAAAATTCTTGCAGTGAGAATAGATTGGTCAATGACACAAACAAGACATTATTGAGGCACTAAGCCTAGATGCATCAATCTGCCAAGCCTGAGCCGAACCCACTGCCCCACGCTCTTTCGTGAATTGGTTACTCTCTCCGCAACATAAATTACCTTTCTCTTAATCACTGACTCAAACATCAAGCTGGGGTGGGCACGCAGCAGGGCCTCTGGAGCAGCATTTCAAAAACCAACAAGACCTACTGCCCACAGACGTATGAGGGCTCGCGTGAATGCACCTGTGATAGCAACGAAAGAATTTATCTGGAGACAATGGGTCGTTGAATATAACCTCACGCGGGGAAAGTCGGGGGTCTCAAATGCCTCGATTGCTGCTAGGTCCAATTCTCGAGTCTTTATCCCCAGCCGGCTGGAGAAAATAAGCCAAACTCGGAACCGTGGCTGACTCCGTGTCTCCACCTTTCCTGCCACGTGGTGCAAAGTCCGTGTTGCAATGGAGTACGTATGGAGGCAATGGTTGCGGCCCGGCGAATTGCTCTTAAAGTAATCAAATGGGCTTTGCGAAGGGCGGCTTTGAGGCTACATGGTCCCCTGCCCTGGAAGGATCGTTGCTAGATAAATCTTGTTTACAGTGGTAGCGAGAGTCAGTCGTCCAAACGCCATCTCGTGCGGGGACAAACTTAGTTTGTCAGCTTCCCAGTTGAGCCCCGCTGCTCCACATTCACGGCAACAATAGTAGTGTACGACATACCGCGCAGATCATCTTCACACTGCCCAAGAGCTTCTTGAAAGAGGATTCCCAGGCCGGTGTGTAAGGTTTGCGGCCCCGCTGCATGGCGTGCATCCGGGTGTGCAGGCCATACAATAGATACCTTGCAAGATAAGCAATTTGCAGCACTTAAAGAGGGTTCATCCCAGCAACCCACGCGTGTTGTTAGAACTTGGCGAGACAGTGGTCTCGAATCTCGCGACATCTTCCAACGTCAAGATCGACTATTCGTCCAATTAGACCGTCATCAGGCTCAACAACCCAACAAAACGTTTTTCTTTCGGTCGGCACAATGGCCTCCAATGACGACCTTTGGCAGCCTGTTGAGCCCCAAGGCCTCGCGTTAGCCATAGTGGTCACCGGCACAATCTTCCTTGCCCTCACAACCGTCGTGGTCGCGATGCGAAGCTGGGTTCGGTTCCGAATGAAAAACGCCGGCTTAGATGATCTAGCCATGATATCTGGATACGTAAGGCTGTTCTCTCGCTGTTTTCCTTATTTTGAAGGGACGTGAGTTGTTGACTGACTTTATATCTTACTTTTGTAGATGGTTAACATAGTTCATACTTCGGTTGTTGTCCGCGGATGTTTTACAGGTGTAGGGACCAAGGACGCTATCCTGAACGCGGCGACCCGTATGGAAGGTTTGAAAGTAAGCTTGAAATGGCAGAGAGCGTGACTTGTTCCTTGCTAATCAAATGACTTCTACTCTCTAGTCACTGCTGATTTGGCAAGCGTCATACTCCGCGGGTTTATGCTTCATCAAAGCCAGTATCAGTATTACACTCATGCGTATCACGAAACAAAAGGTGTATCACCGCATCTTATCCGGGCTTGTCATTCTTTGTGCTATTGTGAGCTTAACAAGCATAATTGTGGTTCTAAATCAGTGTCACCCTCTCGATAGGTATTGGGACAAAACAGTGCCGGGTACTTGCTTGACACCTGCGAGCGCCACAGCAATGTCCTATATCTCCTCTGCTGTCAATGTCATCACTGACATCAGTGTGGCGACTATCCCTATCTTTCTTCTCCGTCACATTCAGATGCGCCCGCAGCTCAAGCTTTACATTCAACTAATTTTCGGACTGGGTCTCATGTATGTTCCCCCCCCCCCCCCTAGTATACATTGGCTCAGGCTCTCCTCCACCAATGAATCCATCACTCGGTTGAGAAGGATACAGAGCTGACAAAAGTCAAACAATAGGGCTGGTGTTGCCAGCATTGTTCGGCTCGGTTTCACTGATGCATACATGGACACCACCGACTTCCTACGTAAGTAACCTTACCTCCAACCCGGCATGATGATTTTTCTTCAATAGAAAAAGTCGTGTTCCATGTTACCTAACTTTCCGTGTTCAAATCAGATGACACAGGCAAAGTTGTATTGTGTACCGTCCTCGAGTGTGGCCTAGGCATTATTGCTGGTTCCCTTCCCATACTGCGAACCTTCTTCGCGCGTCTGGCAAAGGATTACAGCACGGACGCAGAAAAGGGCCACCACAGTGGTGGGGATGATACCAAGCTGGTTACTTTCAGTCACTACAACCTCCAAAAACAATCCGGGTGCGAAAGCAACACGTACGTAACCATCACTGAGGGGGGAAATGAGAACGACAGCGATAGCAATGAGAGTGCAGACAACAACGCCAAGAGTAGCGCAGCCGCCAACCAGCAAGCGATTACGGTTACAACGGACTTGCATCAGACCTCTAACAGAGTGGATGAACTAAAGCCTGAAGAAACAAGGACAACGACAGAGGTCAGAGTAAGGGCTACTTCAACGTAGAAACGGGAACTAGGCCGGAGGAGAGCTAGGCAAGAAAGTTGCAAACGCAGTCAGTCAATACACATTCATTGCGAAGTAAAAGCTGTACTGGGCAAACAAGCTATCGGCTTCTTACACAGAACTACAGGGCCTCCGGAGTTCCAACATAGTCATAGTGGTGGGAAATATTCGACCATAGTAATTAACTCAGTGATTCGGGAAACTTAGCAATCCAAGGTACTTGTCAACCTCACAATAATCCAATTGTATCTGAGTAATACGAGAGCAAGGAATGTAAGACAGCCTTAATACACTAGCAACAGCAGCCCAATAGCTGCATAACATACGTAGAGTATGATTTAAGCTGGCGCTAAGTAAATTTGCTCAATGTCAAAAGTATAAGCCCTGATACTCGTCTGGCACCTAGGCGACAGGAAAGGGTAAACGAAAAAGCGAACCATTCTCGCTGACTGTTCAAACCACAGGAAGAAGATAGATCAGTGGCGGTCTGTTGGAGGTTCTCCAAGCGGCATACGTCTGGTATCTGAGCATCTTATCATCCTCCTGTGTATGCGCGGCCATCGAATACGCACCAGCCTCTTGGAGGCAGTTCACTTTGTTGTTCGGGTGCGATTACCTCACCGTAAAGTTGCTGCTTTTGAATGGTAATATGATACATAATGTGAGCTTGGAGTGAGCAAGGCCACAGCTCGCAGTTTCAACAGCTACTTACTACCCGATCAGTAAGCTGACCGCTATTTAGGATCTGTAAACTAACCCCTGATAAGGATAACTCCCCCGTGTTCCTAGGAATAGCGGTTAGCTTAGGGACCATGTTACCGATTCTAGGACAGGAACAGTAGCTACTCCCCGCCCTGAATCCTGGGATCAGTTGACTGTCTATGCTGACAGCCCCTAAATCCCACGTGTCGAGTGGTCTGCTCTACAGGGGCCTGAATCGTGATGCGTAAGATGCCTGCATTCTAAGGTGGCGGCGACGCTTTTTCAAGAGACTGGCTCAGCGCACTGGCTGCGCGCGTCGTCACATCAACCTTGACAACAGCACTAAAAGCCTTGACAAGTCACGCGTCGACATGATGGATGGCCCCGTGAAAGAGTCTGCAGATGACCTTGATGGAGTCAATTCGATTTCCTACAAAAAGCCGAACAGCCGCCCTCCCACCTCTTCCTCGTCCATCCCTCCTCCTTCATCCCTCCTGGCGGGGTTAGCGATAGGACCGCCAGGTCCGTTATGCCCACACTCTCTTGAAGAGCGTGCGACACGCGACCTTTGTCGAAGACTGACAAGAAATGTGTAACAAGACCAAGATGAAGAGGAGAAGAAATTTCAAGATGTTGGGAGGATTGGATGACCTTCGTCCAAGAGCCAACTCAACAGTACGTTCTCTCTAGTCTTCGTACCAGTTTCTCAGAGACTCTGGAGTTGCCGTCTGGGCATTCTTAGAACACCCTCACCTTCCATCCCCCCCTACCCAAACCCGGGCGTCTCCTTCTTTCCCTGTCATCGCCCGTTCACATCTAACCACTCGGAGCAGCCCCTTCGGTTTCCATCGCAAAGACAAACAACAATAAGAACGTTCACGGAAGGAATACCTCCTGCTGTCATCAGTTCCAAGTAGCAACCGACCTCAGTCACGCCACCTCACATCTCGGCCCTCACGCACCTGCCTAGGCCGGGCGATACAATGCAAGAGCAGCCCCCCAACCGACCGGGTCTAGAAGCTCAGTGACGTACTGATTGGGCATCCCGGGAGTTTTCGATGGTCTCGACAACGTTGGAGGAAGGTATAGGAGACACAACCGGGCTCACGGTGCATTCCGACAGACACACTACCCAACTAGGTAATAGACAAAAGGGAATCCAGGGCATTGCGAACTAAACAGATGGAGCAGATCAGCCTTCAGCATCTCTCATCGGTGGCAAGGTTCGGTCCCCTGCCTCGGCCGAGGGAGACTGCCATGGGCAAGCACACGGACCATTCCATGACTGAGACGTTGTTGCCAAAATTCCTTTTAGGTAGCTATGCCTCCAAAGTATCATTGACCCCTTCCACCCGTCTCCTTCCCTTCACAGACAGGGCACCGTTTCATGCCCTTCTTTCCAACGCAAGCCACCATTTAAGCCCCACGCAGGCCGCGAACCAATAACGACAGAGACGGCCTCGTCCATCAAGGTCGGTACCTAGGTACCTGAGGTATTTGTCAGTGGCCCTCATGGGCCGTTCCAGGGCTCTTCCCGTGCTTGGGGGCGGAAGGTTCCCACGTATCGCTCTTTGGGCTCCCTCCTCGTTCATTCATCAAGTCCCACACAGGAACGCAAGATCCGGACCATGGTGGTGGCGGCCGCTTCGCCAAAGACCCTACGATAGGGCCTGGCCGTCCCCTCGAGAATGCCTTCCACGCCGTGCGTCGACAAGACGCGGATCATGTTCCTAGTAGGACATCCAGTGACGCCCTGGAATAAGTAGACACCCTCCCACTCCGAACAGGGAGAGAGCTATTGCCCGGGACGATTTTAACGATGCCCACGATACCCGGAGTGACACCCGGACCTTCGCTCCGCCTCTCATTCTCTCCACTGCTAATTTCGAATTACATCACACGTGCCAGCTAAGGACCTGGTGCCGGCTGGCGGGAATGAGGGCATCCAGGTCGGAATTGTTCAAACGCTGCAGCAAGAAGGCCGGGGAAGGGATCCCTGCGAATGATTCGTGTCCTCCATACTCAGCGTCCTCACGGCGGGCACCTCGTCCACTCTTTTTTCCCCTCGTCACGTAGCGAAAACAACACATGATTCCGCAATAGTCAGCTTCTTGCTAGAAGATCCCCAGATTATTCGGAGGGAAATATATCGACAGATTTCTTCAAACAAAGTTGGCTAGCATTTCCTTCCAACGACAGTTTCTTATCTCCAGCTTGGTGCCCGTGGGCGCCCTGGCACCTGTTCCTAAGGCATGTCAACTTTGGAGGTCTCTCATGTGCCCCAAATTTCTTGCGATATCGACTTTACATGCCTGTGATCTGGAAAATGCGTTCGGTGAAGGTGAGGGCACCCCCAAGCCTACAGCTCAGCTTACCAACTGTCAAGTTCCTTCGCAAGACACGAAGACAGGGTAGAAGACATCATTAGCACAAATACTGGCGTTCGATGACAGTACTCCAAACGTTGTGCTAAATAACAAAACGAAATTCTCGAGACACACATTCGGGCGACATCAAATTCCTTCATTCATGATACGAGCCGACATAATATCTCACCGGAGAGCTGAAAAATATGGCTTGAAAATTTTAGGTTTCACGTGCTCATCCCTATCATAGGTAGTCTGTCATATAACTATGCCAAAGAACCAATGAGGTCGCGCCCAAGTACACTTCTCGCGTTGTTCCTGCGCACCAAAAGAGTTAACATGACTTTTTAGCTTGTTTAATCTGTATCACCAGAGTCAGCTTTTTCTTAAAACTTGAAAGATATGCTGAGCGCATAGAAGTGTCCTGGGATGCCCGGTACAGTGAACAATTCTTTTGTCACCGTACCTGGACTGGTCATCTGTGTTCAGACATCGGCTGAAAACAAACAATTTTCATTTCGTCTAATTTACAATTCCAACTGTTACTAGCCTTAAATAAAAGTGCAATCCTCTTGTCTGGTACCAAGCACTCGCGCCTTTGAGCATAACGTAAACCTATCAGCTTTCCTACACTACATCGGAGGGGGCATTGAAACATCTTGCAGGCCAAGAAGCACATCAAGATGTCAACAAATCAATCAATACACCAGTCAGGTACATTCCCGTAACAAGAAGACTTACCATGTTGCTTCTATCCCGGCAATGGGTCTGCGTCATTCTCATCTCAAAACTGTCGTGACAGGGACCGCCCGGGCCGAGGGGTCCCGAGTGCGTCCCATGCGGCAGACCCCTTTCCACGGGTATATACACCCGTCACGCCTATTTACTATCGTGTCTAAGGTTCCTATATACAACCACAAACATCATGTCCTGCTTCCATGCAGCTGTAATCACCACAAAGGTCCATGTTGAAGCCCCATCAATCACTGTATACGTTCAAGCACCCGACGAGTAGATCAGTGTGAAAGAATCTCTGCAGGCAGTTTATCGCCTTGCTATCTTACACGATGCTTGCAAATGATACTAGGAGCCCTGTTGTGGAGCACTTTGCTGGTAACCCAACCGGAATGATCCCTCCGCGACTTGGAGGCATTTGGCAACAACCAATGCGGAGGGCGCCCTCAAAACTAGTAAGTACCTACTTCTATATCCTCTATCATATCACCGTCACGCCGGCGGTTTACCACTCGATAGCTTTTAGCTGTGTGACTAGTAAGGACGACTGAAGACGTGAAAACTTCTCTGGCGAAACACCAATGGCTTCCTTAGCCCAATCGCAAAATTTAGCCCGTTAGAAAAGAGACAGCCGGATCAGACAAGCCATTAAAATGTCTGAGAACTGCGTTCATTTGCCCCCTCGCCAGCAAGGATTCCTCGAAGTCCTAAGGGACGATTGTACACATGCTTGGCAAGATGTAGTTGTTATCTTTGTAGAACCTGTCAAGGTCAAGTGGCCACTCTGTCACTCTCGGAAAGGGATTTAAGTCCGGCGACTCATGAGTAAGGGCATCATCAACCCTTGTAGTTTGCTCAAATTTAGCAATAATACTTTTGACTGAAATAACTCGCGTACCGCCGACATCAAGATAAATCATTCTCTTATCTTACGTGATCGTCTACATACTTGCCTGAATTATCCGTCTCCAAGGTCGGTCCAAGCCAGTAATCAGAGATGCTGATAGCCTAGCACACAATTTCGATGAGCGCATAGGTTGCTGGGCTCAGCGCCTTGGATGGGCATACCTGTGGACTGGTACCCAATTTTTGATATTCGGCAATTTATATGTCGTTTGATTATTTTGTTGTCAAACAACAGTGACTTGGCTCCCGAAAATGCCATGGACAGAGAGAGACATTGCAGGCTTTGGGGGGTTCAGGTGAGGAAGGAGGAATGGTTGATCTATTTCAACCGAATCGCTGACAGCGCTGATCTCCTCGCACTGACTAGTACATCAGAGTTCCACGACAATCATGTCGTCTGTTTTCACATGGACAGTCTGAAAGATTGCCGCATACTGGAGTTGCGTAAACAGCGGCCGCACTCTGCAATAAAAACACAGGTCCAAAGTCACCCCATCAACAGAACTGGGTCAAGAAGCACAATTTTTTGCGACGTGAAAGTAAGATGATGCACGGATCATTCAATTTTTGGCAGGTACTTAATTCTTAAATCGAGCTAGGGATGTCAGGTGGTCTGTGAGCGGAAGTAAAAGCGTCGCATCTCGTTGCTTCTACACGATACACGATATGCCAAGAAGCCAAGAGGGCCTCTTACACAGCCATGTATGGCGCATCAAGGACGTACACCTGCCCGTGTTTCATGCACCGGCAAGTGTTATATCCCAGTGTAAATTCAATATGCGAAGGGTGAAGCGGAGACCCTGAGGAAGTGGTACCAGAAGAGATGTCTAAAACATGATAGGTAGGCGCAATGCAAGTTTTGTTTATTCTGGCCTGGTCGAACCCCGAAGCCACCATTGAGACTTGTAAATTTTCAGCAGTGACACACCTGTATTGAGGTTTCTTTAAGAAGACGATCTTTATTTGCACTTCAATACTCTCTGCGATTCCTAAATGACAGGCGCGATTATCGTATCTTTTGCGTGTGAATCACTGACAAGGAACATTGACAAGAAACCTTGGGCACTGACTTACGACTTCACATTACGGGAAGAAACTAGGAAGGATGTACCAACATCAGCAGTGCTCACGGAGGTCGGGTAAGTTTGATTCAAGCAGCATACATCCATACTCTCCTATTTCAACATGATGCTCTGGTTTTTCTGGGCGTCGTGCCAAGAGTGGCAGTGCCCAGAGTCTTGGCGATAGACTGGGAAACGATCGTCCTATTGCCCCGATGTCCGGCCCCGGGAATATCCCAATCGGCGGTGATCTTGTCCGGTTCTTGTACGCGGTGTCCGATCTTGGCACGTTTCGAAACGGGTTCCTACCGATTTTCCACGTGTAATATGAGTTTAGATTAAAAATTGACGAACATACTCGCAGATTGATTGCACCGGTGCTCTATGTGACGAATGGCGTGGCACGGGTCTCCCCAATGGCTACTACCGAGCCTTGACAAGACGAAATCATGGATGAAAATCAGTGGGCCTGTAAAGCGCTATGAGTTGCGGTTTATGGGAGAAGCTGCAAAATCCGCTCGTTAGCCAAGACCTCCTTAATTCGGCTTCTGGTCTTAGTTGTGAGACTCGATGGATGTACAGAGAGAAGGATTATCCACCACTCATCTGGTTGTGTGTGGTTGAAAACAAGATATAAAGAATAGAGCCATCTTCCACAAAAGTTCATGCAGAAACAAGTTGCAATATCAAAGCTTAATCACGACATTCTTTACGCATCATACTCGCTCTTCGACACCTTTCGTTCTCCAGGAACAAAAATTAGTCATCATGCGTACCGAAGCTTTCAAGTTGCTTGCGGCTCTTGCGGTTGCCTTCCCTACCGTCTCCGCCTGCGTTGGAAAGGACGCCCTACCTACTGCAACCGAGACCATCAGCAACTCTGAGCCTATTGAGGTTGCGGCCGGCGAGTCGTACGACGGAAAGCTGGCCCGTTTCGATAGAGGATCTGGTGCCTGCAAAGCCCAAACCGAGGGAGGCCAGAAGGACGCCGTATTTATCCTGCGCAAGGGCGCCACTCTGAAGAATGCCATTATCGGAAAGGACCAGATGGAGGGTGTCTACTGCCTCGGTGGTGGTTGCACCATCGAGAACGTTTGGTTCGAGGATGTCTGCGAAGACGCAATCTCCATGTAAGCTGCGCCCACTCTGTCATATGGCCGACACAACATCGTACTAACTTCCTGTACAGCAAGGAGGATGAGGCTGGCACTGAGACTCGCATCATTGGCGGTGGTGCGTACAAAGCCAGCGACAAGGTCGTCCAGCACAACGGCTGCGGTAGCGTTAGCGTAAGTCAAATGACTCCAGGCAGCCTCTATTGTTATTTTCCAGCCTGGGGATATATCCTAACATGATCAGATCTCGAACTTCTATGCTGAGGACTACGGCAAGGTCTACAGAGCTTGCGGCACTGTAAGTGACTACAAGATTAATGCAACCACATTGACCATTAACTAACAGATGTGTAGTGTGATGCATGCAAGCGCACCGTCACCATCGAGGGTGTCTCTGCCTACGGTGGCGGTGAGGTCGCTGGTATCAACGAGGAGACCGGCGACGAGGCCACCCTCGTCAACATCTGCACTGACGCCAAGACCCCTTGCCAGCTTTACAACGGCCCTGGCGAGAAGTCCGGCTCTTGCTAAGCAAAACAAAATTAGCAGCTTTGTCCATTCTCAATAAATCCCTTGATGCCTCTTCGGCAATTGGGTACCAGGCCACTGGGTAGCCTTGGCTTCTTGACTGAAGCGAGGATGGACGGCCGATTCGTGTATATACTTCTTTCCACCATGTTTATAAAAGTTTTCACAGCCAGCGAGGAATGTTTTGTGTATACCTACAGGGCCTCACACCACAAATTGAACTACCAAGTGACTTTCGTCAGTGATCTGGTGCCAGGTAGTTGTATATCGGTAAAATTTCCCTCAAGACCGTAATTGTCTCGGGCTAATCGTACATAGTGCGAGGTCAACTGCACAGTAAGTACGAGAAGGGGCCTGCGTTCATGTGACCTCTCTATTCCTAATAGGAACTGTGTGGCCAGCATACAAGGGCCACTAGGCTCTAGTGCCACACTGTTTCCTATAGGGTTCAGGCTTTGTATGTAAGCTCTGAATAATCTGTGTTTTCAGGAGAAGTCTGCTTGTTTTGTTATCTCGGCCCCTACTTGAGTCTTGAGGCCATCGTGGTATAAGGTCTGTAGGTCAGTCTCGTGACAGTAATTTTGCTCCCTACAGTTTCCAACATCCTTAGGGTCTGTCAGAAAATTAAGACTATACCAAGAAAAGAAAAGGCTTTTCACGCATTGAGGGTTGGGCTTAGGGAGTTGCAAAGATGCTCCCATTTGCAAATGTGAGCGTGGATGCAGGAAGGCTTTAACAGTACTTCCCAGAAAAGCCTACCTTTCTATGGATAAGCATGCATCCTTCTTACCAATTAAACATAAGTCCATTGGTTTTCCCGCTTTCTATACACGCAAAGCAACGCATCAAAAGGCGACCTCTATCCGGGCACAGGCCATGTGTTGTTGGGTTTCAGCAAGTAACGACTGTAAGACGGCGTCTAGAAAGGCAGCAGATGCAACGAGTCTCAAGGGCTGGTATTCTTACGCCTCTTTACCATCCCGTACTGGTTGTACATCCTTTCTTGGGTCGCAAGACGCGGATACTATCAAAATGTGATGTTGTAAAGCACAGCATTGTTCATGGTGCACGAGAACGGAAGGATGCAGCAGTATACTTGATATAATGTTCTCTTGATGTCATTAAAAAGAAGCTAGTCATTATCCCCATCACATACGCCGAAACAAAGCAAAACTCTAGGTATCATGTCTATCACCAAGTCTACAAATAAAAGGCTCCAATGCTGACTGCCAAACTCCACGCAATGCAAGTGTAAATGCCCTTCCCAGACGCCAAGCCTGCGGCGCCCGAATCATCATCATTTCCGTTGTCCGAAGAGGAGTTGCTCGGGTCTCCCGAGGACCCCGGCGTGGAACTTGTCGCTGAGCCGACACCCTGCGATGAGGTGGCGAGCGTGTTGCACGCCGTGCTGTCGGGCTCTCCGCTGCCGACCTTGCCGCCGATGTTGGCGACGACGGCTTCGGAGTCGCGGACGGGGATGCTCGCTTTTCCGTCGCTACCGACCTTGACGGTGACGTCCTCGTTGGAGACTTGGGTCAGCTTTCCATCATTGCCCTGCTCGAAGCTGATGCCGTTCCAAGTTGTGCCGCTAGTTGCATCGGCGCCGTCGCTGGTCAAGTACGACAGGTGCAGTGTCTCCCCGGCAAGGGAGGTGGGCAGAGTCACGTCAACGGTGATGCTGCCCTTGTCGGCCTCTGAGACGTTAGCGACCTTGCCGTTGAGGACGACGAGAGAGGCAAGCGAGTCGCCCTGGTACACCGACCAGGCCTTAATGTACTCGTTGTGGTCAGATGGGTAGTCGGAGATCTCGGCCTGCGCGACGCGGGCAGTGCACGAGCGGCCGATGGTTTGACTGAAGGCGGCCATGCCGTAGTAGAGGGGTCGGACGAACCGGTCGCGCCCGAACATGGCAGTCGGCTGCCAGGCGCTGGCGTTGCTATCAAACGTCATGTGGAACTGAACAGACGAGATATTGATCGTGGCAGCGTAGAATAGGAAGTTTAGGGTCCAAAGGGCGGAGGCGAAGGTGTCGCTGAGTCCCTCGACACCCAGAGGCCCGACGACTGACATCTCTCGCAGCGCGAACGGGTGAGTCGTCTGCTCGGCTTGGGTAATCTGGGCTTCGATGGCCGAGTCGAACTGGGCCTTGGTCGTGTCAAAACGCATCATGTAGTCGAGCGTCAGCGGGTAAGGGAAGGACCCGACAAAATAATAGTAGTTGTGCTGATTCCAACTGGTGATGTAGCCGACGTCCGAGTTGTTGGCCTTGTCGTCGATCCCGTAGCCCACCAGGTCCTTGATCTCGAAGCCGGTGCCGGCGACCCAGGCCGTCGACGCAGAGGCCTCGAAAAAGTTGCTGTGCAGCCCACGCGGCTCCAGGACTTCCTCCCATACGGCGTCGGCACGTTCCCGCCACTCTTTGACGTACTCGGACCCCGACCACGAGCTCTCTGTCCGGAAGCCGTTGTTACCGTAGAGGTCTGGCTCATTTCCGAATTCGAAGGACATGAGGTTGAGATTTGTGCAACGGTCAATGATCTGGGAGGCCATGGTGGTGAGCTGGTCGAGGTAGTCGGACTCGGCGTATCCCATGTTCAGACCCCAGGTGATGGGCGTGCCTTTGGGCATTCGGTTGGCGATCTCCATGAAGCGGGGGCCGATGATGAAGTTGTCCGCAGGGACATTGCCGGATGCGGCCGGCCGAGGGTTGGCTTTGATGAGCCATTCGTCCTGCGACTCGTCGTAGATGACGTAGTCTTGTGTGTTTCCTCCCAATCGCACGTACGGTGGCCGGCCGGTGAAGTTGGCCAGGTTGTTGAGGAGGTTGATGGAGAGGTCGTTTGGTGTCTCGTCGCCCATGAAGTAATAGAGGTGGTCGAGCTCAATGCCGAAGCCGGCGAAGGAGGGGTCGATGATTGCTGAGACATTATTGGGGACGTCTTCTGGGATCGTCAGGGATAAAACGTTATCGGCGGCGAGGGCGGCGGAGATAAGACCGCAGCCCACGAGGAGGCGACTCTGCAACGGCGCCATGTCGAACAGCTGCCGGTAGTTGAGAGTGGCTTATATTAAGGTGAGCAGGCTTGGTCGAGGCAGCAGGGTGGTCTCCAGAACATCGTTAGAATCGAGTGAGAAGCAGGACGGCCAAACGACTTTAAAGAATGTTCGGTCGTGGGAACTGGACACAAGCGGTTTCATTGACCACACACACCCATTTCATCATTGCAGTGGATCGCAGAGCCGAAGCATTTGGGGCGTCGTGCGTCAGTCGAAAACCCTTGTTGGTAGCTGGCACCAAGACTGGCCGTTTGCTCCAGTCTGACGCGTACTTCGTACGTGAATTGGCAATGGGCGGTGTTGGGAGGGAAGAGACTGAATGATGCCGGTTAACCCAGTTTTCTTGCCGCACCGCGTAGCAGATCTGTTTTGGGGACTCCTCACCGAGTCCATTAGAGAGAGTCACGGCGCCACGAGAGCCTAGACCACGCGCCGCGAGAATGCCATGCCCCTCTAGGCGCCTTCGATGCCGTTGGTACCGTGATTGCGTCGGCCGTTTGGTGGGTTGATGACATCAGGGATGGATTGCATACCCTGTTGGCTCAGTGGGCCAAGCGTTGGCAGAATTCACGCTAGCAGATTTGTACGTGCCCCGCAGGATGTGCGTGGGTAGCAGGGGCCGCGAGCGGTGATGTCAAACAGACGTTGGTTTGTGGTTTGCGCAGAGACGACGGACAACTTCACAGAGAAGAGAAGTTTACAAGGATGGGGATGACGCTTGGCCCGTTTGAGTGTGGTTTGGGGGTTGACAAGTCCTCCAGCCAGGTGCGGTTAGGAAACGTGCCAGCGGCCAAGCGCAACAACTCGGGACCAGATAGGTAGCGTGATGCACCACAATGTCCACGGGGAATTTGACAACCAGTGGCCTCTTCGCTGCTCGCCGCCGTGGTATTGGACCGAGTCTCTGGCTTCTCCCGTTTCCTGCAGGAACAATGGAACAGCATGTCGATTACTGTCGATCGTTTTGGCTGTTCCAAAACGAAATTAGAAACCACATGCTCCACCGCCTACTGAGGCAGTACAGCTCTTTGATGGAGACTTTCAATGGACTGGACTTCAGGAGAGAATCGAGACTCTTTGCGCTGGCGTGCCCAGGCTGGAGCACACGCCAGAACAACGAAGTTTGCGACTCCTCCGGCCGGCGACGAGATTGCTGGGAAGAAGAGAACGATTGGTAACGATGCTGCGGGGATTGAGCGGGAACCCAAGGCCGAATTGGCTGACGTCAACTTGATGCAGGGGACGGGGCGTATGTGGTCACCGGGCTGTCCCGGTTTTGCAGTCGCCAAGTTGTGTATCGTCACGAACGATGAATGCACACCCCACGAAACGCCAATACCCGTTTCTTTGGCCGACAAGGCGACAAGTCGTTGGCCAAATTGCTCTAGGTGCAAACATCCAACGCCAACTCCTGGGCCAATAAGCTTGAGCTGGAGACGTGCAAATGGCGCTCATGTGAGAAAAACCGACTGTTGGCTGCAAAGAGCGACATACAAGGCGGATGTATGCCTTTTCCCTCTCTTTCCGCTTCCATTTAGAAAAACCCTGCTAGAAACAAACCAAAAACATCTCGGGTTCAGTCGTCTATATTATCTTCTGTGGTCAGCACTCAAGTCCTGAGATCCCTACGTTCTACAGCATCAATACACCATGTTGTAACGAGCCTTCACTCAGCATCCCGGCAATCGCTATGAAGCCGGAAAGATGACCGGGAACTTGAAGAATGGCATGGCCAGCCTAAGGTCTGCTGGTCCCCACAGCCATGACTCTGTCCTCCCCGCTGCCGTACCAACGTAATCGCAGCCTCCGCTCCCAGCTCCGTTGCTCCCGCCCCAAAGAGTTTCTCCCGCGTCACCTTTACCTCGCCGTCTTGTGAACCTTTCTCCGGGTTTGTTTTCTTGCGTGATCGCCCG
This sequence comes from Colletotrichum tofieldiae, assembly GCA_022836555.1. Lineage (NCBI taxonomy): Eukaryota > Fungi > Ascomycota > Sordariomycetes > Glomerellales > Glomerellaceae > Colletotrichum > Colletotrichum tofieldiae. The sequence goes on from BQXV01000007.1 coordinate 4,190,302, forward strand.
TGATCCACTCATGGTTCCGTTCCTTGGCAGGCCGGTTTGTGCTGCATCCCGATGATCGGGAGCTCCGTGCTCACCCGGAGTTGCCATCATGTTTCTTCACTGTCTGCCTGCAGACAACCCAATCTGGCGAAGAGCGGCCGGCTGTCGGATGTGCCGGCAGTGTGCGCCAGCCCGGCAGGCGACGGAATATTCGCGACTGGATCGGTCCCGCTGCCGGACATGGCCTGTGCATGGATGGTCAATGTTGAAATCGGGTTACAGCGTCAAACTGAGGTCAATCCGTTGTTGATTGATTCTTGAAAGAAACATGACATCTTGCTGGGCTGATTGAGGAGCAATGACGCGCCTTTGGACGAAGCCCGGCCCAACCCTGCTGGCTGTCACTACACAGTGTCTGCCACAGCTAGATATAAGCTTGTCAGCTTCCGCTCTCTGCACGTCATTCCGAGATGACGCTCCTGCATGTCCTCGGTTCAGGATATGTGGCTGCACTCATCTTAGATGAGCCGCACGGCAAACCCCACGCTATATTGTTGAGCTTTGCGGCAGTTAGTTTGTCTCAAACAGTAGGTTTACTAAATTCAACGTTTGCAGAACAAGGAATTGAGGCTGTTTGCCTGGAGTTCCGAAATGTATTCAATGTGTGGTGGACCAACATACTTCACAATGGGCCTCACACGTAAGACTCTTTTGACCAATCACATACGAGACAGCAAGCTTGTTTAAATCGTGTTGTATTTGACATTACCAAGATTGGGCTCGCTACCGTACTCCCTAGGCTGGTTTACGAGGGCGTGTTCAGAATGAAAACTTGTGAAACTTGTAATAGCTTAGCAGTACTTGCAGGCACCGGTCGGGCAGTAGCCGTGGCTGCAGCTGAAGCTGCAAAGTCCCTTGTAGCTGTCATCCAGGCCATCGGCAGGGCAGCCGTCGCGTCCGTCTCCGCCGGGGCTCGTCGTCTGCTGGCCAAAGGCAGAGCACTCGCACACACCGTCGGGGCAGTATCCGTTGGAGCACGCGAAGTCGCAGAGGCCGGTGTAATTGTCCGATAGGCCAGGTTTGACCTTGCCGGAGACGCAGAAAGAGCCCGTCGAGGTGGGTGCGGGGGCGGTGGAGGTCGCGGTCGTCGTGGGAGCCGGCGAGGAGGAGACGCACTTCTCCTTGATGTATGCGGCGGCGTCGTTGGTGTAGAGCTGGAAGTAGTTGGTGTGGGCGTCCTCGCCCATGGTACGGCCCTCGCCGTACGCGCAGACAGTGTCCTCGCCGTTGCACCAGGAGCGCAGAACGCCGGCAAAGTTGTTCAGGTTCGCGAGGGACGAGCTGGAGCGTGCCATCTGGCCGCTGTAGCCAGAGCCGGCCTCGACGTTGTAGCTCTGGTCGGCGATGTGCGTCGGATCACCGAACAGAAGAGCGGCACACACTGTTGCGATAAACGTGAGTTACTGGCCTATCTGCTTGAGGTGTGTGGAGAAAAGGCCTTACCCATGTTTCCAGGGGCTGCATTGGCTGCCAGTCCGGAATCAGCGAGAATGTTTGCAACAACATTGGCACCCTCGCTGTAACCGCTTAGAGCAACCTTGGAGTTAGGGCATTTCTCGGTGTACGCCTTGATCTGGGAGACGCCAGAGGCGCGGCCCTGCTCGACCGCGCGAGGGTAACCCTCGGGGTTGGACGCATCGAACTGGATATCTTCGTAGTCGCAGCTGGAGAGGCCGTTGCAGGTGGCGTCAATGATGAGCTGCTGTCGGCCAGGGTAGCCCTCGTTCCATCCGCGGGCGAGGAATATGTGCAGGTCGGTGCAGGATCCGGAGCCGGTTGACTGGCGCTTTCCGGGGGCTGCGGTGGCCAGGAGGAAGAAGTTGAAGAGGGCGGCGGCTTTCGGTGACAACATGGCGGCTGATTAATATTAGGGCGTTGATACTACAGTTCCTGAGATACCTTAAGCGAATGACAGGGTTGACGAGAGGGCCGTGAAGAGACGAGAGGGTGTGGGAAAGGAGGTCTGGGGAAGGCGGAGTTTTAATCCATCCCATCTTTGCGGCTGACTGTGGATTGAGGGATGCCGCGTCAGGCCATTTGTCGCATCTAGAAATATCTACTCTAATCCCCCAGTGCTGCTTGCCCCTCCGAGTAAGCCGGCAACAGGATAATTGTGGGTTGCTTCGGACTTCAACTTCCAAAGCAGCAGGAAAATCGCGATTTGGTGCCATTGCAGGGGTGTCTTGAGGGGACGTGCATAAGCTTGTTGCTGGGCAATACGAGGAAAGCGACGAAACACGGCAATGCTCACCGTTAGTCTGGTGGAGGCAGTAATATGAAGCTTATGCAGCCTTCAAAAAAGAAATACGGCTTTACGACGGACGAAACATGATGGGCTTCTGGGTTGCGGAAAGGTGTAGTTGTTCCTACACGCCCAGGGACAAATACTATGTTAGATGTACGTTTGAGTGTCTACTCTTCCAGGGAAGACAAGCCCCAACGATGGGTGTCCATTGCAACATCCATAACCAAAGTGTTGCCATTCGAAAGGAGTCTGTTCCCTACATTAGCTCCCAACCATCATCTTAAACCCCTGTCGCATTTGCACAGAAATTAGCTTATCTGATGACGGGAATAAGGCTTTTTGCAACTCTTACGTTTTCCCTCGTTAACAGTCAAGAAACAATACATGCTCATTTGATTCAAACCCGTTCCAATCCTCACTGATAAGAACCGTGCCAAGAAACGCTATCAACGATACAGACGTCGAGAAATGTCGAATGCAGCAGACTCACTTTCACATTCCATTGACAGCCCAATCCAGCCCGGCAATGCCCTTGCTCCAACTTGATGTTAGAGGCTCAGTCGCACATCGTGACATTTATGCACAGTATGGCCTACGTAGTCAACGGCTCCGACTTGAGGTATTGATTAGAGGCAAGTAAGCTTGCTCGTAATCATATTTCATCCGGGCCGATCTCCACACCAAAAGTAATGTTTCAGTCGTTTTCATCCATCAACTCACGTCAATAACGATCCCATCCACCGTAGCTAGGTCGGCAAGATTTGCGTACTATGTAAAGCTAGATCACCTTTGATCGCTCCACCCAGTCACGAACCGTTCCGCGATGGATCAGGGTTCAACATGACCCGCCGAGTCAGTGACGAAGAAAATCGGGGAAGCCACGCAGATCATGTTGGATCACGATCCATTAATCCAATTTAGCCCACGATGCGGTTTGACCGGCACCACACACATCATCATACAGAGTAGTATACGCCTACAACTTTCTACATCACTCCCAGCAGGCCGAGTTTTCATTCTATTCCGACCCCCGGTGTCTTTTTGGAGGTGACGACAAAGTCCCACATGACGCAGAATGTTGGGCCTCCAAAATGGCCTCCGGTCAATAGCCAACTTTGACATTGCCCTAACTGCGTGCCGTTCTCACGAGTGCGTTCAGAATCACTCGGCGACCCAGATCGGATGAACCGTACATGCGCAGATGTTGGAGCAAACAAAGCCGAGGACGATACTTATCTCAGACTACGGATATAGCGAAGCACACCAACTTATTGGTATGTCCGAATACATCTCAACCGTGCTTTTCAAGCCCGTGGGAGCCAGACACATCTTTGCGGAGGCACCGCGAAAGAATTTTGCCACCGTGCTGCATCCATTCTACTGCGATCGTTATTCTCTGCGTTATTCTCTGCGTGCCTCCAAAATTCCCTGACGAACGCTAGGCTCTCGATTCGGTCGTGCTTTATCAACTGCTGATCTTCTTGTATCGGCCACATTTACATGGAAACTGTCAATATTGGGTAAGATATTATTATATCACTATCTGGAAACTCAACCGCGGGGAACTCCTCCAGAGACACCCATGTTCACAATTTCATGCATCTCTACACCTGCAGACAAGTTTTCTCCAGAACAAACCTTGGGGGGTTTAAGTCGGTAAGTGTCATAGCATGGCTGCCACCCATCCCGCTACACTGCCGACCAAACTAGGATGTTGCTCTCCTTTTGCACCGCGCGAGTACACCATGAAACCCCAACCATCTACCCGCAGTCGCTTTTCCAATGTCGACTGCACTTTCGATATATCACTGCGGGAAGCCGAGGTTTAGGGAGCATAGAGTGGACGAAATCCTTTTTCAGCAACAGTGCAGACATCATGGAAGCCAGAGCTATCAAAATCACATCCTCGGAAGGAATATGTCAGAGAGCTAAAAGAATAACACAGATGATTAAAGGCACGGTAATGTTGCTGATACAGATGCCCTGTGTTCAATGAGTATTCTTGAAAGAATTATCAAAGGAGCTTATTAATCAAATGACAGAGTATTCCGCGACTGTAAACGCAATAGCTCATTACGGGTGAAAAAAGGTTATCCAGTCTTATAGCAAAGTAGCACTTTACAGAGACGGCCACATCAATTTTGAAGCATTCTCACAAAAGAACGGGTCGGTACAGAAGGATATAAGGCTAACTAGTAATCTACAAGCTCGGTCAAGCATTTAGAGATGTGAACGACTTGATAAAAACAGCTTGTAAGCTCGAGTTCTGCTATTGAATCTTGTCTACCAATTTTGTAAAAACGCGCCATAGTGGGAATCAAACTGCACTATCCTCTCGATGAGGATTTCTATGTTGTTTATATCTTGTCCGTGGTAGCTGAGATGGTAGGGTGTCTCTATCTGTAACACCCTGATAAGCAGTATGTTGACCTGCGTATGAACCGCTGCTTCGCCCGGTAGGAGTATGTTTCTCTAACGTTTCTTCTCTCATCTGTCCCCATCCACCAGATCTTGTGAACACTATATTTCGGTACTCTGTTCCATCTTCCGGGAAATAGACGAGTTGATCCCGTCGTTGAAGGGGAATATGATTGAACCGCCAATCCCAAACGGCGGCGTAACATCCGCGGTAGGAGCCGAACGCCACAGCAATCCCAATGGCGCTTCCAGCGACTATATCATACCAATTGTGAGCCTGGTCAATGGTTAGAGAACAGGCGATAAGCAAGGCTCCAAGGAGTGGAGCGAAGGTGAGAGCAATCTTCCAGAGAGCAGGGCGATAGTCGGCCCAAACTTTCAACTTGGCGTTGAGGTACAAGAACAGATAAACGTAAGCTGCAAATGCAGCTGTAGAGTGGCCTGATGGGAAAGATGTCATAGCATTCTTCAACTTGATCGGGTCCGGTTGAGTGCAAATATCGACTGAGTACATGATCTGTTGGAAACCCACGGCGTTCAGCCCGGTCATATTGTTGGTGGCTGCTCGCGAGATATCCGGCAGACAGACTGCAAGGAAGTAAGGTCGGAATCCGCCAATAAGTTGCTTGATCACAACCTGGATGAGGGTTCCAAGTGAGATGGAGAATATGAGGCCGATGATGCCGTTATTCATATCCCAGATGCTCCTCACTCGAAATTGTGCCAGTATAATGATGGCGATCGGGATGAGGGCGGACAGTAGTGCAGATAACCAGGTGTCGATGATCCAACCGCGGTCTGGATATGCGAATTGCGGATAGACAATATCCCCCGAGCTGCTGAAAGTTATGGGGAAATTGCGAACTGCTGCAAGAGGGGCATTATAGATCTGTCAGAACATAGTCAGTCATTGTTCTACAAGCCGCCAGCTTCATCTTAACTGACGCCTAGAGCGGCACCGCCCAATGCGGACATGACCAAAATGTCAAACCATGTAATACGAAGCCACGCAAGGAAGAACTCCCATGAAGCCCTCACTGAACGAATGGTGTCGCGTGTAAACTCGGGTACGGGATCATGGTCATCACCATGAATTTGCTGCATCCGACTGCGCTGACGCATGATGTGAATGGGTGGATTGGTAGATGCAGACTCTGTACGTAAATAGGTCTTGGCGCTAGTTCTGCTTCGTCGGCTTAATCTAGGAGCAGTTAATGCTGGATACTCTTGAGGAACATGCACTATTGTGAGGAAATTGAAGTACAGTGAACCAGGAATCTTTTAGCAAAGCCTGCATTCGTTTTTTGGGGGTCATTCAGACACAAGTACCACACAAGGTCTTGGCCATCCCATCATTTGCACTTTTTATGTCACAGATGACCTCAGCGCACGGTAGCCGCGTTGTCATTCTGATACGAACAGGTCTGAGCAGTTTCTTTCGCTTGCGTTTCGGCATTCTGGGCCCGATAGCTCAGTCAGCCGCACGACGTCCAGTGGACAAGAAGTTGAGATGAAGGACCTGGTGCAAACTCTCGCCATGAGAAGCCGCTTGACAATGAGCCAGCGACATAATGACATGCAACAGGCGAGCTAAGCTGTCCGAGATACACGAAACTCGTACCTAACTCAACCTGTTTGGCGCCGCGTGCGCCTTCTAGAAAACTCCATCAGGCCAGCCAGTTCTCCATTCAGTTGACGTGGAGCTTTGACAATACGATATCGATAGTTGTAAACAAGACGCACCAATGCTTTTGAGACAGTGATTTCTGTTAATGTGATACATTGGCACTTCACAAATTTGACCAGGAAATAGCTTCTCGGTCTGCGTACTGTCTTGGCTGCGTGAAGTAACTCTCTGTTCCCCCGCATGTTGTCACTCTACTTTGTTGACCGGCGCAATCCTGAGACTGTCCCCCGCAGCCGTCTGAATTGGACCAGACCAAGCCTCATTGTCGACCAGAAATACCTCGCCATTCCCAACACGAAGCCTTAACTCACCGCCGATTCTTGCTACCACTTTTGCGCTTTTGAACACTCCGTCTTTCCACTCGACGTCGACAACAAAATTTCCTCGCGCGACCAGACCTGTAGCCTTGCCATTTGGCACAGCTTCAGCCGGCAATGCTGGAAGAATATGCACGACGTCCGCATGGCTCTGGAGAAGCATCTCAGTGATACCGCTTGTGAAGCCGTAGTTACCGTCGATCTGGAATGTCTTCCCGTTGTCCGTATTCCACAGGTTCGCTGTGGGAAACGTGGCAAACCAGCCCTTGACTTCCTCCCAGGCGTCGGCCCCACGAAAAGCTCTTGCATACATGTTGATCATCCAGGTACGGCTCCAGCCTGTGCTCCCCGAACCAGCTGCCCTGCGGCGGTCTAATAGCACCTCGGCTGCTTTACTAAGTGTGCTGTTCACCAGAGGCGAGAATTGTTTTCCTGGGTGCAAGGAGTATAATGGAGAGATGTGCCTATGAGCTGCGTCCTTCTCTTGATACTCATAGCGCCATTCTAGAATTTGACCTTTCGAGCCAATCTGAGCGGGTTTAATCAGCGGAAGGAATTCCTTGGCTTTGATGAGGTCTGGATCTGAGTCAGAAATCTCGAGAATATCTGCAGCTTCAATGACGGCACTGAAGACATCGTGCATAAGCTGATTATCCATTGGGATATCGATGTCCATGGGTTCGGCGCGCCCCGCAACACTGAAGTTACCCGGTACAATGAAGTTGTTCTCAGGTGAGAGAGAGGGACCTGTGACTCTCCAACCTTCATGCTCGAAAGTGTAGCACTCATAGAACATGGCGACATCGATAAGGTACGGATAAGCGACCTTGGAGAGGAAGTCCTTGTCACCCGTAAAGCGATAGTGGTCGACCATATGTTGGACCAACCAAGCCGCTCCCATGGGCCACATTGTTGACGAAGTGTAATTATCAGTCGCTCCGGGGTCGCCCCAAAGATCCAGATTGTGGTGGAACATCGTTCCATCGCAGCCATACATTCGCTTCGCCATCTCTTTGCCTCGGGGATTGGCAATTTTCATGAGGTCAAAAAGTGGCACTTGGGTTTCGATTAGGTTGGTCTGGCCCGCCAGCCAGTAATTCATTTCCGTGTTGATGTTGATGGTGTATTTCCCCCCCCAAGCGGCTGTTGTCTTATTGTTCCAGATTCCTTGCAGGTTGGCAGGTAAGTCGATGTCCGCCTCTGTGTTTCGAGATGCTGCAACAAGCATATGACGGCCATAGTTCCAGACGAGAGTGGTTAGTTCATTGTCTCTGCTATCGTTACGTGCCAAAGCAACACGTTTGTCTGTAGGAAAAGAGGCAAGACCGTCGGGTGACTTGCCAAGGTCGATAGATGCGCGTTCTAGAAGCCTCGTTGAATCAGCCAGCGCATCTTCTCGTAGCCTTTCATAACCTTGGGAAGAAGCTGCATCGAGTTTGCGTTTAACTTCAGCCTCCCAATCCCCTTGGGAAGAGTATCGATAGTTACTCTCAGCATCGAAAAACACATCGATAATCGTCGCTCCAGTAACTGACACAGTCGAGTCAGTGGCACTTATATCCGCTGTGAGGTGTGTTAGTCAACCATCGCCTATTAGGTATTTAACGGCTTATTGCTTACCCCCGGGAGCAATGAAACGGGCTTGCCCCGTAAATAAGATAGGATTCTCTTCCAAAGGCTGTCCGCTTGAACCAAGCATGGTTATAGAGTTGACGCCGCCGGCTGTAGAGGCAACGTTGACAAGAATATTTGAGAGTCTGCTGAAACTGGCGCTCAAGTTCAAAGCTCCCTCTTTGCTCGATTTAAACCTGGCTGCCAGTACTCCTGCAGGGTAGCTTGCAATAAACTCTCGACTGTGTCAGAAAATAATCAGTATGAAAGGTTCTTCGAACACCATTTGAAGAACATTACGTGTAATTGACGCCACCATAGGTATAACCAACGCCAGTGTTCCCTTTCCTAGTATCTAGCCATCGAATATAGTTATCCAAATCATTGGGATGTCCGAAGTCAAAGTTGAGGTTTCCGAAATACCCGAACTGTCGCTCAGACTTCTCGGTAGGAGTCATGTTCCGCAGAACTAGTTGCCCGCCTTCTGTGATTTTGCCAGCAACAAACAGTTCACGAGTAACTGGTAGGGCGGCGAGAGCGTTTGGTGGGGTGCGATCTTGAATTGGACCTGACCAGATGGAGTTCTCATTGAGGGTGAGAGTCTCGTTCGCGCCGCCCCAGATGGTGCCTCCAAGGCGGCCATTACCGATGGGGAGTGCGCCTTGTTCCCATTCTGTTGAAGGAGATTTGTACCAAAGGAACCGACTTCCATCAAATGCTGCTAATACGTTGCTTGCCGTACCCGTGAGGGCCACCATTACGAAAAAACGTGAGCTATGCATTGCGAACGAGTTCATCAAATCGTGTAGGGAGCTCAAACTTCGTCGATGTTCTGTTATGGCGGATGAGCTCTAAATAGATAACGGGGTATATTGGTCTCATATTTCCACGCACTTTAACCGACTACGATCTCATTCCTCGCGATCAACACGCACCTCATTGCAAGGCATGTTCTGCGCAAATGATTGGCAGATGTTGCGGGGAAGCAACGTTTAGTGGGGAGCGGAAACTGAGGGTGATGTTGCCTTTGGTGTGCAATACTTTTCCTTGTCGGGTTAAGATCAAAGATCATATTCGTGGAGAAATCTTCCAAGAGACACCACAGCATGAGATCACCCAAGATGCGCCGGGAATAGGTAGGCTCCCCGCCGGATAAATGATCCATGTAAAGTTCAGGATTACTTGCATGACAACTACCTCCTCCATCCCTATACAGCGTTCCATTTAGTAACGATGGAACGAATCGTGAGCTGGAGCTCAGGTTGACTACGTCACACCCGCAACGCCACTACGATCTCCTGTCTTCGGAAAACGATACCCAGCCTCGGAAACTGGCGTGTTGCGCCTATCATAATCATTTGTTGAATCTATCAATACAGTGT